>CM075983.1:29247575-29400075 GCA_038087875.1 Malacoraja senta
GTTTCCAGAGGATGCTATATGGCAACTACAGATCTTAAAGATGCGTATTACTCAGTGTCTGTTCATTTGCAGGATAGAAGATATTTAAAATTCACCTGGATGGAGCAATTATGGCAATAAAATGCACTGCCTAATGGTTTGTCTTCAGCTCCTAGAATATTTACAGGTTTGTTAAAACCTATTCTAGGCATGCTGAGAGGCTAGGGTCATGTGCTCATGGCTTAGCTTGATGATATCTTCATTGTAGGACAATCCAAGGAAGCAGCTGAAGCATCAGTGGCAGTTGTTAAATCCACTTTTCAAAGGTTGGGCTTCATAAACCATCCAGAGAAATCCAAATTTACACCTGTAACAAAAATTGACTATTTGGGGTTCACAATTGATTCAATCAATATGATTGTGTCCCTACCCCAGGGACAAAAGGGTAGAGCTAAATGACAGCTGTATCAAGATAATTAATGAGAGACAGCCTTCAATTAGACAGGTGGCAAGTCTGCTTGGGAAATTAGTGGCAGCATTTCCAGCAGTTCAATATGCGCCACTGCGCTATCAACAGTTACAGAGGGCAAAAGAACAAGCACTAAGGATACAATTGGGTCATTATAATAGACCTATGCAGTTATCAGCAGAGGCTGTTGCTGATGTGCAATGGTGGATTCAGCATGTGTCCACCAGTTGGGCCAAAGTAGTATTGGAGCAGCCTTCCATGATTTTGCAGGACAGATGTCAGTGCACTCGGGTGGGGTTGCCACTGATACGAGTTCCAGCTGTGGAGGCAGATGGACTTAGCAAGAGGCATTGCTTCTGCAAACATGGGGAATTAACTATTTAGAGCTTTTAGGAGTTTTTTATGGACTTAAGGCTTATTGCTCTAACAAAGGTAACCTGCATGTTCAGTGTCAAATTGACAATACTACGGCAGTTGCATATATTAATCACATGGGTGGAATCAAGTCATCATCTTGTGACAGATTGGCTAATCAAATTTGGGCCTGGTGTATTGACAGTGATATTTGCTTTCAGCTATTTATCTGCCAGGTAGACTCAATATTGTAGCAGATGCCAGGTCACGAACGTTCCATGATAACACAGAGTGGATGTTGATCCAGGGACATGTTCAATAATATTGTACTTACATATGGAATGCCAGATATCGATTTGTTTGCATCCAGGCTTAACCACCAGCTGCCTAAATATGTTTCATGGGAACCAGATCCAGGGGCAGTTGCAATTGATGCTTTTTTCGCTAAATTGGGGTAATATGTTTTTGTATATTTTCCCACCATTCTGGCCTCATAGGTCAGTGTCTGCAAAAAATCAAGCAGGATGCCGCTTTGGGGGTGTTGGTAATACCAAATTGGCCAACTCAACCATGGTTCCCTTTGATGTTACAGATAGCGATCCACAGAAAGCATAGGAATTTACTGGAGCACCCGGTAACACGTGAAAGTTGCTCAGACGGTAGGGAAAAGAAGAGGAGGGAAATAGTAATAGGGGACTCTATAGTTAGGGGGTCAGATAGGCGATTCTGTGGATTATCTCAGGATTATTACCTGTGCCACGAGACAGTGAGAGTAGGAATGGAATGAGGTGGAGGATAAATGCGTGGCCGAGGGACTGGTGCAGTGGGCAGGGATTCAAGTTTCTGGATCATTGGGACCTCTTTTGGGGAAGGTGTGACCTGTACAAAAAGGACGGGTTGCACTTGAACCCGAGGGGGACCAATATCCTGGCAGGGAGATTTGCAAAGCAACTGGGGAGACTTTAAACTAGAACGGTTGGGGGGAGGGACTCGAATAGGAAAAGCTAGTAGTCAGGGTGTGAGGCAGGAGGCAGAGAAGGGAAGCACTCGGACCCAAAATGTAGGGGAGAAAGAAGAAAAAGATAATAAACAGAGAATAAGTGGTGGTGGGTTTCTTAAATGTGTAATTTAAATGCAAGGAGCATTGTAAGAAAGGTGGATGAGCTTAAAGCCTGATTGACACCTGGAAGTATGATGTTGTGGCGATCAGTGAAACATGGTTGCAGGAGGGCTGTGAGTGGAAACTAAATATTCCAGGATTCATTGCTTTAGGTGTGATAGAGTGGGAGGGGCAAGAGGTGGGGTGTTGCATTGCTTGTCAAGGAAGATATTACAGCAGTGCTTAGAGGGCTCGTCTAGCGAGGCTATTTGGGTGGAACTGAGAAATGGGAAAGGGGTAGCAACACTTATAGGGGTGTATTATAGACCGCCTAATGGAGAGCGATAATAGGAAGAGCAAATATGTAAGGAGAGAGCAGATATTAGTAGTAAGCATAAGGTAGTGATTGTGGGAGATTTCAATTTTCCACACATAGACTGGGAAACACATTCTGTAAAAGGGCTGGATGGTTTGGAGTTTGTAAAATGTGTGCAGGATAGTTTTTTGCAGCAATACATAGAGGTACCTACAAGAGAAGGGGCCATGCTGGACCTCCTGTTAGGAAATGAGACAGGGCAGGTGGCGGAGGTATGCGTTGGGGAGCACTTCGGGTCCAGTGATCACAATACCATTAGTTTCAATATAATTATGGAGAGGGTCAGAACTGGACCCTAAGGTTGAGATTTTTGACTGGAGAAAGGCTAACTTTGAGGAGATGCGAAAGGATTTAAAAGGAGTGAATTGGGACATGTTGTTTTATGGGAAGGATGTAAGAAGAGAAATGGAGGACATTTAAAGGTGACATTTTAAGAGTACAGAATCTTTATGTCCCTGTTCGTTGAAAGGAAATAGTAAAAATTGGAAAGAGCCATGGTTTTCAAGGGAAATTGGACACGGTTCGGAAAAAGAGAGAGATTTACAATAATTATAGGCGGCATGGAGTAAATGAGGTGCTGCAGGATTATAAAGTATGTAAAAAGAATATTAAGAAGGAAATTAGAAAAGCTAAAGAAGATATGAGGTTGCTTTGGCAAGTAAGGTGAAAGTAAACCCAAAGGGTTTCTACAGCTATATTAATAGCAAAAGGATAACAAGGAATACAATTGGTCCATTAGAGAGTCAGGGTGGACAGCTATCTGCAGAGGCAAAAGAGATGGGGAGATATTGAACAATTTCTTTTCTTCGGTATTCACCAAGGAGAAGGATATGGAATTATGTGAGGTAAGGGAAACGAGCAGAGTAGCAATGGAAACTATGAGATTCAAAGAAGAGGAGGTGTGGACACTTTTGAAAAATATGAAAATGGATAAGTCTCCAGGTCCTGACAGGATATTCCCTAGGACATTGAGGGAAGTTAGTGTAGAAATAGCAGGGGCTATGACAGAAATATTTCAAATGTCATTAGAAACGGGAATAGTGCCGGAGGATTGGCGTACTGCGCATGTTGTTCCATTGTTTAAAAAGGGTTCTAAGAGTAAACCTAGCAATTATAGACCTGTTAGTTTGACGTCAGTGGTGGGCAAATTAATGGAAAGGATACTTAGGGATAATATATATAAGCATCTGGATAAACAGGGTCTGATTAAGAACAGTCAACATGGATTTGGGCCTGGAAGGTCATGTTTGACTATTTTTCTTGAATTTTTTGAAGAGGTTACTCGGGAAATTGATGAGGGTAAAGCAGTGGATGTTGTCTATATGGACTTCAGTAAGGCCTTTGACAAGGTTCCTCATGGTAGGTTGGTTAAGAAGATTCAATTGTTGGGTATTAATGGTGGAGTAGCAAGATGGATTCGACAGTGGCTGAATGGGAGATGCCAGAGAGTAATGGTGGATGGCTGTTTGTCAGGTTGGAGGCCGGTGACTAGTGGGGTGCCTCAGGGGTCTGTGTTGGGTCCACTGTGGTTTGTCATGTACATCAATGATCTGGATGATGGTGTGGGAAATTGGATTAGTAAGTATGCAGATGATACTAAGATAGGTGGTGTTGTGGATAATGAAGTAGATTTTCAAAGTCTACAGAGAGATTTAGGCCATTTGGAAGAGTGGGCTGAAAGATGACAGATGGAGTTTAATGCTGATAAATGTGAGGTGCTACATCTTGGCAGGACAAATCAAAATAGGACGTACATGGTAAATGGTAGCGAATTGAGGAATGCAGTTGAACAGAGGGATCTAGGAATAACTGTGCATAGTTCCCTGAAGGTGGAATCTCATGTAGATAGGGTGGTAAAGAAAGCTTTTGGTGTGCTGGCCTTTATAAATCAGAGCATTGAGTATAGAAGTTGGGATGTAATGTTAAAATTGTACAAGGCATTGGTGAGGCCAATTCTGGAGTATGGAGTACAATTTTGGTCTCCTAATTATAGGAAGGATGTCAACAAAATAGAGAGTGTACAGAGGAGATTTACGAGAATGTTGCCTGGGTTTCAGCAACTAAATTACAGAGAAAGGCTGAACAAGTTAGGTCTTTATTCTTTGGAGCGCAGATGGTTAAGGGGGGACTTGATAGAGGTCTTTAAAATGATGAGAGGGATAGACAGAGTTGACGTGGATAAGCTTTTCCAATTGAGAGTAGGGAAGATTCAAACAAGAGGACATGACTTGAGAATTATGGGACAGAAGTTTAGGGGTAACATTAGGGGGAACTTCTTTACTCAGAGAGTGGTAGCTGTGTGGGATGAGCTTCCAGTGGAAGTGGTGGAGGCAGGTTCGATTTTATCATTTAAAAATAGATTGGATGGGTATATGGACGAGAAAGGAATGGAGGGTTATGGTCTGAGTGCAGGTAGATGGGACTAGGGGAGAAAACGTGTTCGGCATGGACTTGAAGGACCGAGATGGCCTGTTTCCATGCTGTAATTGTTATATGGTTATATGGTTATATATGGAAAGTCATCCGTTATGTGATCGTATTGATCTGTTAATTTGCAAGTTTTAAGAAGGCCTTACCTGGGGCGAGGACTTTCTGGGCGAACGGTGGACATGCTCACTGCAGCCTGGAGAAATAGTACTCAAAAGCAGTATATTACATGTAAAAAAATAGGAACAATATTGTGTACAAAATATTGATTATACTACTGTAGTTATTGAGAATATTTTAGAGTTCCTATCCACACTATTATAATGAGGGCCTCAGTTATAGTGCTATTAATACAGCTAGAAGTGCTTTGTCCTCGTATCTTTTGATGGGGTCAGGGAAAGATCATATTGGTTCTCATCCTCTCATATCTCGATTGATGAAAGGAATTTTTAATTCCAAACCTCCTAAACCTAGGTATATGGTGATCTGGGATGTAAGTGTGGTCCTCAAGATGCTTCTTCAGTGGTTTCCTGTCACGTCTCTGACTTTGGCAAAACTGACCATGGTGGTTATGCTTATGGCATTAGTTTCAGCACAGAGAGTGCAGACTTTGCAAAAACTTCAGCTAGAGAGGATGGAAATGACTGCAGCAAATTTTATGTTCTATATTTACGACCTGCTCAAACAAAGTAGGCCAGGTGTGACAGGTTTCAAAATTGTGTTTTCAGCATATCCTACATATCCATGTTTATGTGTAAGGACATATTTATTACATTATATTGAAGCTACAAGGCCTTTAAGAAATGTGGAAACAGGACTATTTATCAGTTACAAGAAACCACACAAGAGAGTGTCAGTACAGACTATCTCAAGGTGGTTAAAGCAAGTGTTGGTTCAGGCAGGAATTAACACTGATGTGTTTATATCTCATTCCACTAGGGCGGCAGCAACGTCGGCGGCCAGGGCGATGGACGTTCCCATTGACCATATTCTAAAAGCCGCAGGGTGGCAAAATGAAATGATTTTTGAACAATTTTACCATCGGCCGATTGCCGATGGGGGACTGTTTGCCAATTCAATATTAAGTTCTGTTTAATTCTGTTTAATTATGTTTAATTTTGCCCCTAGGATAGAGGGCCTATTGTTTGTTTGATTATTCAAATAAAACTGTTAAGGGCCTGTCCCACGGGCAGGCGACTCCATGTGGCAAGCGCGACCTAACCGGAAGCGGGGGCCATGTGGGGGCCGCGCGGAGGTCGCGGGGCTGGTCCCAAGTAGATCGCCGGAGCCGTATGGAGTTGGTCCCAACACCGCGCGGGGCTCCGAAAAACTGACACTGTTCAAAAATTCCGCGCGGCAACATCCTGCCGCCCCGCTACCGCATCGAGGCTGCGTGCACCGCCTCGACGCCGCGTGCACCGTCTCCGTCAACTCTGGAATTGTTGTGAGGGAAGGAACTGCAGATGCCCATTTACACCGAAGATGGACACACCAAAAATGCTGGAGTAACTCAGTAGATCAGGCAGCTTCTGTGGACAGGTGGTGTTTCGGGTCGAGACACCTTCTTCGGACTGGAGTCTTCTGCAGTCTTCTATGGTCCGAGGAAGGGTCTCGACCCGAAACATCACCTACCCGTGTTCACCTACATAAAAACCGAAACATCAACTACCCGTGTTCACCTACATAAAAACCGCTCGAGCTTCCAACGGACTTCGCTCGAACTGGACGGCTGCGCACCCCCCACTTCCGGTTAGGTCGCGATTGCCTCATGGAATCGCATGCCCGTGGGACAGGCCGTACGGTGATCACTCGGCCTCTGCGCGGCCCCTGCTTCCGGTTAGGTTGCGCTTGCCGCATATAATCGCATGCCCGTGGGACAGGCCATACGGTGACCACTCGGCCCCCGCACGACCCTCACGCGGCCCTCGTGCGGCTGCCGCGCGGCCCCCGCATGGCCCCCGCTTCCGATTAGGTCGTGCTTGCTGCATGGAGTCGCCTGCCTGTGGGACAGGCCATTTACTGCATGATATTCAGTGTCATGTTTAAAGCATTATTGATTATTACTCATCTGGTGTCAATCAATGCAGTGAGAAGCTGGGATTGATATCTGCGGCATAAAATCACAGAGCTTTGAACTCTTCACGTAGTCACTCACGTGACTCCGAAGTAATATAGTAAGATTAAATGAGAACTTACCAGTTTGAAGTTTGATCTTTATTTTATGAGGAGTTACGTTGGTGATTACGTGCCCGCCACGCCCAACCCTCTGTCATAAAAAGGTCATATGGTAGTTCTCATGTTGCTCATCTTATTATGTTACTTCAAATATTGTGTTATCTGTGATTTCATACCGCTGCTTTGAAGATTGACGCGCATGCGCCCTGACGGGACTTCTTGACGTAATCACCAATGTAACTCCTCATAAAATAAAGATCAAACTTCAAACTGGTAAGTTCTCATTTAATCTTACTATTATATTGAACAACATTATGGAGGGAAATGTTCCCACCTATAAATGATGGTCTTTTTTCAGTTGAAGGGTTTAGAACTGAAGATCTGGTCATTATTAGTTTGCAGTTTGTTGGAGCTTGTGTGGATGTGCTGCCAAAATTCCTATGTAAAAAATACACTGATGATAATAATACTTGATTTGCTGCAATCCAAAGGATGTGGAAGAAATTACTTGAACATAAACCTTTCTTTCCTTCCTTTTTTGATGGAGTAATGCAGCTTGAAAGTCATGGTAAAAAAAAGATTCATATCATTCTAGTCTTGGATGGTCATTTCAGACTGCTTGCAGATATTATAAAAGTTTTTATTTTAAAAAATAAAAACATACACACAAAAAAAAGCTAATCACAGCATTGTAGTTTTCACATGGAAACATTGAGTTTTAAAGGAGTTTTTTTAGGGCAATTGTGATGGTGGAAAATGTTCAATGACTCATCAGATTTGTCAGGATTAGAATCTTGCATGAATCTTTATCTTCTCAAACATTCACCATTTACAATAGAGTGCATATTGTGATTCACTATTCATTATACTTAAAACTTGTAGGTACAAGGAACTCCACATGCTGGTTTATCAAAACAGACACAAAATACTGGAGTAACTCAGTGGGTCAGAGCAGCATCTCAGCAGAAGAAGGATAGATGATGTTTCAGGTCACAGAAACATAGAAACATAGAAAATAGGTGCAGGAGTAGGCCATTCGGCCCTTCGAGCCTGCACCGCCATTCAATATGATCATGGCTGATCATCCAACTCAGTATCCTGTACCTGCCTTCTCTCCATACCCCCTGATCCCTTTAGCCACAAGGGCCACATCTAACTCCCTCTTAAATATAGCCAATGAACTGGCCTCAACTACCTTCTGTGGCAGAGAGTTCCAGAGATTCACCACTCTCTGTGTGAATTTTTTTTTTCTCATCTCGGTCCTAAAGGATTTCCCCTTTATCCTTAAACTGTGACCCCTTGTCCTGGACTTCCCCAACATAGGGAACAATCTTCCTGCATCTAGCCTGTCCAACCCCTTAAGAAATTTGTAAGTTTCTATAAGATCCCCCCTCAATCTTCTAAATTCTAGCTTACAAGCCGAGTCTATCCAGTCTTTGTTCATATGAAAGTCCTGACATCCCAGGAATTAGTCTGGTGAACCTTCTCTGTACTCCCTCTATGGTAAGAATGTCTTTCCTCAGATTTGGAGACCAAAACTGTACGCAATACTCCAGGTGTGGTCTCACCAAGACCCTGTACAACTGAAGTAGAACCTCCCTGCTCCTATACTCAAATCCTTTTGCTATGAATGCTAACATACCATTCGCTTTCTTCACTGCCTGCTGCACCTGCATGCCTACTTTCAATGACTGGTGCACCATGACACCCAGGTCTTGTTGCATCTCCCCTTTTCCTAATTGGCCACCATTTAGATTAGTCTACTTTCCTGTTTTTGCCACCAAAGTGGATAACCTCACATTTATCCACATTATACTGCATCTGCCATGCATTTGCCCACTCACCCAGCCTATCCAAGGCACCTTGCAGCCTCCTAACATCCTCCTCACAGCTAACACTGCCCCCCAGCTTCATGTCATCCGTAAACTTGAAGATGTTGCATTCAATTCCCTCATCCAAATCATTAATATATATTGTAAATAGCTGGGGTCCCAGCACTGAGCCTTGCGGTACCCCACTAGTCACTGTCTGCCATTCTGAAAAGGACCCGTTTACTCCTACTCTTTGCTTCCTGTTTGCCAGCCAGTTCCCTATCCACAACAATACTGAACCCCCAATACCGTGTGCTTTAAGTTTGTATACTAATCTCTTATGTGGGACCTTGTCGAAAGCCTTCTGAAAGTCCAGATATAACACATCCACTGGTTCTCCCTTATCCACTCTAATAGTTACATCCTCGAAAAATTCTATAAGATTCATCAGACATGATTTACCTTTCGTAAATCCATGCTGACTTTGTCCAATGATTTCACCACTTTCCAAATGTGTTGCTATCCCATCTTTAATAACTGACTCTAGCAGTTTCCCCACTACCGATGTTAGACTAACTGGTCTGTAATTCCCCGTTTTCTCTCTCCCTCCCTTTTTAAAAAGTGGGGTTACATTAGCTACCCTCCAATCCTCAGGAACTACTCCAGAATCCAAGGAGTTTTGAAAAATTATCACTAATGCATCCACTATTTCTGGGGCTACTTCCTTAAGTACTCTCATACTTAAGGAAGTAGCCCCAGAAATAGGGGATGCCCACTAATTTTTCAAAACTCCTTGGATTCTGGAGTAGTTCCTGAGGATTGGAGGGCAGCAAATCTTCATACCCTCAAAGTTACCTTTCTTTAAGTTCAGAACCCTTGTTACTGAATTAACAATGTCACTCTCCATCCTAATGAAGAACTCAACCATATTATGGTCACTCTTGCCCAAGGGGCCACGCACAACAAGACTGCTAACTAACCCTTCCTCATTACTCAATACCCAGTCTAGAAGAGGCTGCTCTCTCGTTGGTTCCTCTACATGTTGGTCAGGATCCTTTATGTTCTCTCCCCATACATCTCCACACAAAAATAGAAAATGTTCAGTTATGACAAGAATATTTTACACCTACATCAACTACTAGCCTTAACTTTTTACTGGAGATGTTTTTCCTCTGTATACTCATTCTCTCTCCAGTGGAGGACAAAAAAAACATGGAAAGCAGAGGTTCCAAGTGTTGGTGTTGATTTATTATTGACACACATACTGAGATGCAGTGACAATTTTTATTTGTGTACTATCCAGTCAAATCATGCCATACATGAGTTCAATCAGGTCATTGCTGAATTACAACAGATAATGAAAAGAGAAAAAATACCACAGTGCAGAACATTGTGTAATAGTGTTATGTTACAGTGGGAAACGCAGATAAAAAATAATGAATTATGTTTAGAGATCAGGGCTACACTCACTTATAAGAGGACTGTTCAGTATTCGAATAGAATGTGTGAAGAAGCTATTACTGAATCTGGTGGATCTACTTTCAACCTTTTGTATCTTCTGCCCAATGGAAGAAGGGAGAAGAGGGAATATCTAGGGTGTAAATGGTCCTTGATTATGTTAGCTGATTTCCTGATACACTGTGAAGTATGGATGGAGTTGATGGGCAGGAGGCTAGTTTGTGTGATGGACTGGGCTTCCTTCACAACTCTCTGCAATTTCTTACAATCTCAGGCAGAGCTGTTACCAAAACAATAGGAAGCATCACAATAGGAAGCTTTCAACCATGATGCTGTTGAAGTTGCTCAGAGCCATTGGAGACTGCTGAACTTATTTAGTCTTCTGAGGAAGTAAAGGCAATGATGTGCTGTCTGTGCATTTCAGAAGTCAAGTCAAGAGTGTTTTATTGTCATATGTCCCGGATGGGACTATGAAATTCTTACTTGCTGCAGCACAACAGAATATGTGAATATGTAAACATAGTACATAATGGGGGAAGAGGACAAAAACAAAAGTTCACTAAATAACAAATATAGTGCAATAATAATATAGTCTTTTGCAGTTTAGAGCTCAGAGCTTATTCGTTGTTGTGTTTAATAGCTTGATGGCTGTAGGGAAGAAGCTGTTCCTGAACCTGGATGTTACAGTTTTCAGGCTCCTGTACCTTCTACCTAATGGCAATGGTGAGATGAGTGTGTGGCCAGGATAGTGTGGGTCTTTGATGATTTTGGCTGACTTTTTGAGGCAGCAACTATGATAGATCCCTTCGACGGTGGGGAGGTCAAAGCCAGTGATGGACTGAGCAGTGGTCACAACTTTTGATGTAATAAATTTGTCCATGTCCCCATTGGACGGAGGATATGATCGAGGATCATGATGCAAACTCACTGGAGGTGAGATCACATGATATCAAGGAGTTGCAAGGTGATTATAAAGGTTCAGGAAAAAACCCCACTAAAAATAATGTCAAGGTTCATTTGTCTGGGACTCGTGCATCTTTGTGCCTCTGGTGTTAAAGGTTATTTTTTTAAAATATTTTAGCAAAGTGATCAGACGCCAGGGAATAATGCTTGGATGCTGACCAAAACCCATGCAGTTGCTCCTGTGCTTTATGAACACTTTAAACAATGTCACTTTGACTAAGTTTTACCTGGGTGCTTTATATTTGCAAGGAAATAAAAGGGCACAATTCAGATCCAAGGTTCAGATTCAGAATGAGGACGTTGCCGGGACTAGAGGGTCTAGCGGCTGGGCATCTTATTCCTTAGAGAACAGGATTATGAGGGGTGATCTTACAGAGGTGTATAAAATCATGAGAGGAATAGATTGGGTTGATGCACAATTGCTCTTGCCCAGAGTAGGTGAATGGAGGACATAGTTTAAAGGTGAAGGTGAAAAGATTTAATTGGAATCTGAGGGGTAATTTTTTCACACAATAGGTGGTGGGTATATGGAACAAACTGCCAGAGGTGGTAGTTGAGGCAGGGACTATCCTAATATTTAAGAAACAGTTAGATAGATCGATAGGACAGGTTTGGAGGGATATGTGTCAAACGCTGGGACTAGTATATAGCTGGGACATGTTGGCCTGTATGCGCAAGTTGGGCCGAAGGGCCTGTTTTCACGCTGTATCACTCTCTCTCTCAATTTTTCTCTTACCCGTATCCTATCATTATGTGAAATATTCAATCACTTATCGATAGGCCTGAAGTGTAGTCATTAGCACCTATTCTTGCCATAACAACCTGTGAGCTCAGACTAAATGTGTAAGAAAGAACTGCAGATGCTGGTTTAAATCGAAGGTAGACATAAAATGTTGTAGTAACTCAGTGGGTCAGGCAGCACCTCCCATTCCCAATCTGACACCTGTATATCGGCGAGAACAAGTGCAGGCTCGGCAATCGTTTCACTGAACACCTCCGCTCAGTCTGCCTTAACCTACCTGATCTCCCAGTTGCTCAGCACTTTAACTCCCCTTCCCATTCCTCCGTCTACGCCACATCTGCGCCCAGGATGAGGTTTCCCATAACAGGTCATCGGAGATGTCCTCATTCTTTAGGGAATGGGGTTTGTCCTCTTCCATTATAGATGAGGCTCTCATGAGGGTCTCCTCGATATCCCACAGCTATGCTCATGCTCACCCTCCCCCCATTCGTAACGAGGACAGAGTCCCCTTGTCCTTGCCTTACAACCCGTCAGCCGTCGCATACAGCATATAATCCTCCAACATCTTCACCACCTCCAAAGGGATTCCACTACTGGCCACATCTTTCCATTTCCACCCCTTTCTGCTTTGCGCAGAGACTATTCCCTCCGCAACTCCCTGGTCAACTCGTCCCTTCCCACACAAACCACTGCATCCCAGGTACTTTCCCATGCAACCACAGGAGATACCACACCTGCCCCTTTACCTCTCCTCCTCAACTCCATCCAAGGACCCCGACAGTCTTTTAAGATGAGGCAGAGCTTCACTCCAGCGGTATGGACATTGACCTCTAACTTCAAATAGCCCTTGCTTTCCCTCTCTCTCCATCCCCTCCCCCTTCCCAGTTCTCCCACCAGTCTTATTGTCTCCGACTACATTCGATCTCTGTCCGTAGTCAGGATCAAACCCGGGTCCTGTAAGGCAGTAACTCTACTGCTGTGCCACTGTGCCAACCTCTCTTTGGCTCTGGAACAGAATGCCACTGAGATGCCTGCAGGTGCACACTCTGCATATTTTTGGTGCACACATGCAACGTGAGTGAATTTCTGTGATTCAGTTTAAAAAGTAATGTGAAGATCATTATAAGACTTTTGTTAACATTGCACAAACTAAATCACAAGCAAATGAGGTCCCAAGGTACCCCAAAAATAATATATCATCCAATTTCTACGTCCAATTACAATTACAACTTGTCGGACCCCGACTTCGCTGATGACTTCGTCCTGCTGTCAGACCAGATTAGGGAGGCACAGGAGCTGCTCGGCATGGTCGAGATGGAGTGTGAGAAAGTGGGCCTCCACCTCAATGCCAAGAACATGGCATTCAACGTTGGTGACCATGAGCCTCTCAAGATCAGTGGCGATGCATATCTCAAGAAAGTGGAGGACTTCAAGTACCTGGGAGCGTGAATGCAGAGCTCAGAGAATGACATCAATGTCTGGAAAACGCTCGCATGGAAAGCCCTCAATAACATGGGGAAAATCTGGACGTCTTGGATGTCTAAGGGTCACAAACTGAGAATCTTCCATGCAACTGTAGAGACCATATTATTGTACGGGTGTGAGGCATGGACTCTCACTTGAGCACTGTCCAAGTCTCTCGATGGTACTACGAGAGACTTGGACAGTTCAAAATGTCAGTTGGGGGGACCACATCACCAACGCCCAGCTCTGTGGGGAGATTCCACATCTGACCAAGAAGATCAGGTCGAGAAAGATGAGGCTCGCTGGTCACTGCCACTGCCACCCAGAAATGCCAGCAAACATGGTTGTGCTGTGGGAACCCATCCATGGAAGACATGACCCGGGACGGCCAATCTAGACGATTCTGAAGACATTAATGGAAGACGCACGTGTAAAAACAATAGTGGAGCTTGCCAGCTGCATGGAGGACATAGATGTGTGGTGCATCTGTCACTGTGCCCGTCGGAAGCCAGCACCACTGCGGCGCTAATGTTTTCAGCAATTTAATAATAATAATAATCTATGTGCAAGTCTGTGCTGTCATCTATACATCTTCTTCTACCTAAGGGAAATCTCATTCATGTGTGAGTCAAGCTCTGAATCATTTTGAAATCAAGGGACTTCAATTTACATAAATGAATGGCATATAAAGGAAGGCAATGAGTCTCTTTCAACCATCTGCAAGACCCTGTAGCTTATTGTCAGAATCCAGTGAGGCCCACTGGCTTGGTATTCACAGGGAAAGTAAGATTAAATTCATGGAACTATATTCTGCACTCTGTACCTTTCCCTTGGCGCTACCTTTTGTACTTAACTTTGCCTTGGGTATATTCCTGTTAGGGCAGCACAGTGGTACAGCTGGTATACAGTACATGCTGCCTCACAATACCAGAGAACCGGGCTTTTAACCCTTGGGCAAGAGTGACCATAATATGGTTGAGTTCTTCATTAGGATGGAGAGTGACATTGTTAATTCAGAAACAAGGGTTCTGAACTTAAAGAAAGGTAACTTTGAGGGTATGAAACGTGAATTGGCCAAGATTGACTGGCAATTGATTCTTAAAGGGTTGATGGTGGATATGCAATGGAAGGCATTTAAAGACAGCATGGATGAACTACAAAAATTGTTCATCCCAGTTTAGCAAAAGAATAAATCAGGGAAGGTAGTGCATCCGTGGATAACAAGGGAAATCAGGGATAGTATCAAAACAAAAGAAGAAGCGTACAAATTAGCCAGAAAAAGCAGCCTACCAGAGGACTGGGAGAAATTCAGAGTCCAGCAGAGGAGGACAAAGGGTTTAATTTGGAAAGGTAAAATAGATTATGAAAGAAAACTGGCAGGGAACATAAAAACTGACTGCAAATGTTTTTATAGATATGTGAAGAGAAAGAGATTAGTTAAAACAAATGTAGGTCCCTTGCAGTCAGAAACAGGTGAATTGATCATGGGGAACAAGGACATGGCAGACCAATTGAATAACTATTTTGGTTCTGTCTTCACTCTGCCGGAAATAGCAGGGGACCACAGGTCAAATGAGATAGAGGAAATGAGTGAAATCCAGGTTAGCCGGGAAGTGGTTAGGTAAATTGAATGGATTAAAGGCCGATAAATCCCCAGGGCCAGATAGGCTGCATCCCAGAGTACTTAAGGAAGTAGCCCCAGAAATAGTGGATGCATTAGTGATAATTTTTCAAAACTCCTTAGATTCTGGAGTAGTTCCTGAGGATTGGAGGGTAGCTAATGTAACCACCCTTTTTAAAATGGGAGGGAGAGAGAAAACAGGGCATTACAGACCAGTTAGTCTAACATTGGTAGTGGGGAAACTGCTAGAGTCAGTTATTAAAGATGGGATAGCAGCACATTTGGAAAGTGGTGAAATCATTGGACAAAGTCAGCATGGATTTACGAAAGGTAAATCATGTCTGATGAATCTTATAGAATTTTTCGAGGATGTAACTAGTAGAGTGGATAAGGGAGAACCAGTGGATGTGTTATATCTGGACTTTCAAAAGGCTTTCGACAAGGTCCCACATAAGAGATTAGTATACAAACTTAAAGCACACGGTATTGGGGGTTCAGTATTGATGTGGATAGAGAACTGGCTGGCAAACAGGAAGCAAAGAGTAGGAGTAAACGGGTCCTTTTCAGAATGGCAGGCAGTGACTAGTGGGGTACCGCAAGGCTCAGTGCTGGGACCCCAGCTATTTATAATATATATTAATGATTTGGACGAGGGAATTGAATGCAACATCTCCAAGTTTGCGGATGACACAAAGCTGGGGGGGCAGTGTTAGCTGTGAGGAGGATGCTAGGAGGCTGCAAGGTGACTTGGATAGGCTGGGTGAGTGGGCAAATGCATGGCAGATGCAGTATAATGTGGATAAATGTGAGGTTATCCACTTTGGTGGCAAAAACAGGAAAGTAGACTATTATCTAAATGGTGGCCGATTAGAAAAAGGGGAGATGCAACGAGACCTGGGTGTCATGGTACACCAGTCATTGAAAGTAGGCATGCAGGTGCAGCAGGCAGTGAAGAAAGCAAATGGTATGTTAGCATTCATAGCAAAAGGATTTGAGTATAGGAGCAGGGAGGTTTTACTGCAGTTGTACAGGGTCTTGGTGAGACCACACCTGGAGTATTGCGTACAGTTTTGGTCTCCAAATCTGAGGAAAGACATTCTTGCCATAGAGGGAGAACAGAGAAGGTTCACCAGATTGATTCCTGGGATGCCAGGACTTCCATATGAAGAAAGACTGGATAGACTCGGCTTGTACTCGCTAGAATTTAGAAGATTGAGGGGGGATCTTATAGAAACTTACAAAATTCTTAAGGGGTTGGACAGGCTAGATGCAGGAAGATTGTTCCCGATGTTGG
Organism: Malacoraja senta; assembly: GCA_038087875.1. Taxonomy (NCBI): domain Eukaryota; kingdom Metazoa; phylum Chordata; class Chondrichthyes; order Rajiformes; family Rajidae; genus Malacoraja; species Malacoraja senta. The sequence goes on from CM075983.1 coordinate 29,263,808, forward strand.
GGAAGTCCTGGACAAGGGGTCACAGTTTAAGGATTAAGGGGAAATCCTTTAGGACCGAGATGAGAAAAACATTTTTCACACAGAGAGTGGTGAATCTCTGGAATTCTCTGCCACAGAAGGTAGTTGAGGCAAGTTCATTGGCTATATTTAAGTTAGATGTGGCCCTTGTGGCTAAAGGGATCAGGGGGTATGGAGAGAAGGCAGGTACAGGATAGGGAGTTGGATGATCAGCCATGATCATATTGAATGGCGGTGCAGGCTCGAAGGGCCGAATGGCCTACTCCTGCACCTATTTTCTATGTTTCTATGTTTCTATCATAATATTCATAATCATACTTTATTAGCCAAGTATGTTTTGCAACTTGATTTTGACTTGGATGACTGCATGGAATTTGATTTGCCATACAGTCATACCAAAAATAAGCAACAGAACACACAAAATACATTTTAACATTAACCCACTACAGTGACTCCTCTGCATTCCTTACTGTAATGGAAGGCGAAAAAAAGTTCTATCTCTCCCTTCTTTGTTCTCCCGCGGTCGGGGCCCTCTAAACTTCCGTTGACGGGACGATCTTACTCCCGTAGCCGGCAGCGGTCCTCCGCGTCAGTGTGATCAAGCTCCTGCGTCAGACGGGAATCTAAGTTCCCCATGCGGCGGGCGATCCACCCCACGTTGCAGCTAGTCAAACGTCGTTCAGCTTTTGGAGCTTCCCGACGGCGGTCTCAACCCGAGACTGCGAGCACTTGATGTTAAAGTCCGTGTCCCCTGGTGGGGCTCAAAGTTGTGCCGAGCAAGGGCTCCAGCTCCACAATGTTAGGCCGCAGAGCGACTGGAGATACGATCTGGAAAACAATCGCATATTAAGACATTGAAAAAAAGTTTCGCCCACCCTCCACATAAAACAAACCAGAGAACATTAACACATACTTTTTTTATATTTTTATTTTATTAGAAGTACAGGAATATGGCACCAAGGTGCCTAATATATATTGACGTATTACATTTTATGTACAGCTTCTTATTTTTTTTTTTTTATAATGAAAAAGAAAAAGAGAGAATAGATAATAAAAGATAGAAAAACGTGTGATATATGGTGTGTGAGAAAGAAAAAAGGGTGAAAGAAGAAAAGTGAAGAAAAGAAGATAGAAAGAAAAAGAGTAGCAAGTAAAAGATTAAGGAGATCGTTATTTATAATCTTGACCATCCCTCACCCAGTCCTGGAACAGTTAGCTTCTACAATTATGTTGCACCATATGCTTCCAAAAAGATGGCAAATGGAGACCATCTCGTTAAGAATTGGTCTGATTTATCTATTAGGAGGAATCGCATTTCCTCAAGATGTACGGTGTCCAACATGCTTTAAATCCATATTTTAAGTGTTGGTATTGGTGTATTTTTCCAAAATTTAAGTATTTGTTTTTTTGCCATTATTAAACCATAATTAAAAAATAAATTTTGACATGAGTTCAATTTATTCCCGTCTTCCATTACTCCAAATATAATCATTTCAGTATTAGGTTCCATTTTTATCTTAAATAATTTTGTAAATATTTCAAAAATATCACTCCAAAATTTATAAAGTTTTATGCAGGAAACAAAAGAGTGTGTTATAGTTGCGTTTTGGGATAAACATTTATCACAAATGGGGGACATATTTGGATAGAATTTATTCAATCTAGTTTTTGAATAATATAATCTATGTAAAATTTTAAATTGAATTAAATTATGTCTTACAATAATCGAACATTTGTGTATATATATCAAATACTTTTCCCATGTTTCCTTCATAATTTTATCATTAATTCTCGTTCCCACTCTTCTCTAAGTACCTCTGTCGATGGTAGATCTATATTTAAAATCCTATTATATAAATATGATATTAATTTCTGAGAGTCAGCCTTAATATTCATTGCTTCTTCCAGTGGATCAAAAATTATGTTTTGATATCTTTGTATGTATTTCTTCATGAAGTCGCAAATCTGAAGATATTTAAAATATTGGTTATTTTTCAGTTTAAATTTTAATTGTAATTGTTGGAATGGTAACAGGTTTCCCATTTCATACATATCACCGATCCTTTAAATTCCCATTCTTTCCCATTGGTTATATGTTTTATCAATAAGAGATGTTTTAAATGAAGGATTATTCACTATTGGCATTAACAATGATAGATTTCTCAATTTTAAAGATAATTTTATTTGTTTCCAAATTCTTATTGTATCATGTATAATTGGGTTATTCTTATATATTATGTTGTTCAATTTTATCGGGGATAAGAGGATCGCTCCTATGTTACAAGGAGAACAATCCTCTTTCTCCATTCTTATCGATTCTGTCTGTTGGGTTGAACTGTCCAACCAGTAAATTATATTCTTAATATGCACTGCCCAATAGTAATTAAAAAAGTTCAGAAGTGAAAGTCCCCCGACATCTTTTGGTTTACATAAGTGTTTTTTTTTTAATTCTGTGTGATCTATAGTCCCAAATAAAATTAGTAATCTTAGAGTCTAGTTTAAAAAAAAAAATGTTGGTATATATAATGGTATAGATTGAAATAGGTATAATAATTGTGGTAAAAATATCATTTTTATAGCGTTTATTCTACCTATTAATGATAAGGGGTGTGTTTTCCAGAATTTAATAAACGCGTTGAGTTCATTTAATAAAGGCATAAAATTAGCATTAAATAATGCTTTATATTTTCTAGTAATTTGAATACCCAAATACTTCCATTTTTCTGTTGCAATTTTAAAGGGGAATTTCAATAAGTGTGTAGATTCTTGAGGTTTTAATGTCATGATTTCACTTTTATTCCAGTTTATTCTATATCCAGAAAAAGACCTGGTCCTCTAATAAATTCAATAAATTTGGTATGCTCGTTTGTGAATTTGTAATATATAAAAGTATATCGTCTGCATATAATGAAATTTTATTATTTGAGTCCCTAGTATTATATCCCTGAATATTCGGATGAATTCTTATACTTTCAGCCAGGGGCTCTATCATAAGGGCAAATAGCAGGGGTGATTACGCACATCCCTGCCTATTGCCCCTTGATAATTGAAATTTTGGAGATAACATATTATTGGTTAATATTCTTGCCATCGGTTAGAATATTCGGTAATATTCTTGCCATCTGAACTTAAAGAAAGGTAACTTTGAGGGTATGAGACGTGAATTGGCCAAGATTGACTGGCAATTAATTCTAAAAGGGTTGACGGTGGACATGCAATGGAAGACATTTAAAGACTGCATGGATGAACTACAAAAATTGTTCATCCCAGTTTGGCAAAAGAATAAATCAGGGAAGGTAGTGCATCCGTGGATAACAAGGGAAATCAGGGATGGTATCAAAGCGAAGGATGATGCGTACAAATTAGCCAGAAAAAGCAGCATACCGGAGGACTGGGAGAAATTCAGAGACCAGCAGAGGAGGACAAAGGGCTTAATTAGGAAAGGAAAAATAGATTATGAAAGAAAACTGGCAGGGAACATAAAAACTGACTGCAAAAGTTTTTATAGATATGTAAAAAGAAAGAGATTAGTTAAAACAAATGTAGGTCCCTTGCAGTCAGAAACAGGTGAGTTGATCATGGGGAACAAGGATATGGCGGACCAATTGAATAACTACTTTGGTTCCGTCTTCACTAAGGAAGACATAAATAATCTGCCGGAAATAGCAGGGGACCGCGGGTCAAAGGAGTTGGAGGAATTGAGTGAAATCCAGGTTAGTCAGGAAGTGGTTTTGGGTAAATTGAATGGATTAAAGGCCGATAAATCCCTAGGACCAGATAGGCTGCATCCCAGAGTACTTAAGGAAGTAGCTCCAGAAATAGTGGATGCATTAGTAATAATCTTTCAAAACTCTTTAGATTCTGGAGTAGTTCCTGAGGATTGGCGGGTAGCAAACGTAACCCCACTTTTTAAGAAGGGAGGGAGAGAGAAAACGGGGAATTACAGACCAGTTAGTCTAACATCGGTAGTGGGGAAACTGCTAGAGTCAGTTATTAAAGATGGGATAGCAGCACATTTGGAAAGTGGTGAAATCATTGGACAAAGTCAGCATGGATTTACGAAAGGTAAATCATGTCTGACGAATCTGATAGAATTTTTCGAGGATGTAACTAGTAGCGTGGATAGGGGAGAACCAGTGGATGTGGTGTATCTGGACTTCCAGAAGGCTTTCGACAAGGTCCCACATAAGAGATTAGTATACAAACTTAAAGCACATGGCATTGGGGGTTCAGTATTGATGTGGATAGAGAACTGGCTGGCAAACAGGAAGCAAAGAGTAGGAGTAAACGGGTTCTTTTCACAATGGCAGGCAGTGACTAGTGGGGTACCGCAAGGCTCAGTGCTGGGACCCCAGCTATTTACAATATATATTAATGACCTGGATGAGGGAATTGAAGGCAATATCTCCAAGTTTGCGGATGACACTAAGCTGGGGGGCAGTGTTAGCTGTGAGGAGGATGCTAGGAGACTGCAAGGTGACTTGGATAGGCTGGGTGAGTGGGCAAATGTTTGGCAGATGCAGTATAATGTGGATAAATGTGAGGTTATCCATTTTGGTGGCAAAAACAGGAAAGCAGACTATTATCTAAATGGTGGCCGACTAGGAAAAGGGGAGATGCAGCGAGACCTGGGTGTCATGGTACACCAGTCATTGAAAGTAGGCATACAGGTGCAGCAGGCAGTGAAGAAAGCGAATGGTATGTTAGCTTTCATAGCAAAAGGATTTGAGTATAGGAGCAGGGAGGTTCTACTGCAGTTGTACAGGGTCTTGTTGAGACCACACCTGGAGTATTGCATACAGTTTTGGTCTCCAAATCTGAGGAAGGACATTATTGCCATAGAGAGAGTGCAGAGAAGGTTCACCAGACTGATTCCTGGGATGTCAGGACTGTCTTATGAAGAAAGACTGGATAGACTTGGTTTATACTCTCTAGAATTTAGGAGATTGAGAGGGGATCTTATAGAAACTTACAAAATTCTTAAGGGGTTGGACAGGCTAGATGCAGGAAGATTGCTCCCGATGTTGGGGAAGTCCAGGACAAGGGGTCACAGCTTAAGGATAAGGGGGAAATCATTTAAAACCGAGATGAGAAGAACTTTTTTCACACAGAGAGTGGTGAATCTCTGGAACTCTCTGCCACAGAGGGTAGTCGAGGCCAGTTCATTGGCTATATTTAAGAGGGAGTTAGATGTAGCCCTTGTGGCTAAAGGGATCAGAGGGTATGGAGAGAAGGCAGGTACGGGATACTGTGTTGGATGATCAGCCATGATCATATTGAATGGCGGTGCAGGCTCGAAGGGCCGAATGGCCTACTCCTGCACCTAATTTCTATGTTTCTATGTTTCTATGTTTCTATCATATAATAATTTTACCCATGCAATAAAATTCTCTCCTATATTAAATTTTTGCAGTACTTTATATAAATACTGCCACTCTACCTGATCAAATGCTTTCTCTGCGTCCAGAGAAACAATTGATATAACTTCTTCCTCCGTTTTATGTGAGTACATTATATTAAACAGGCATCTCAAATTATTAAATGAATGTCTTTTGGGTATAAACCCCGTTTGATCAGGATTTATCAATTTACTAATGTATTTACTCAAACTTTTTGCTAAAGTCTTTGCTAAGTGTAGGGAGGCCAAATTTGGCCTCCCTACACTGGCTCCCAGTGCACTTTCGAGTTCATTTCAAAATTATTTTATTTGTTTTTAAATCCTTGAATGGGCTCGCCCCGCCTTACCTCTCTGAGCTGCTCCACCTATATGCTCCTGCCCGGTGCCTCAGGTCAGCTGATCAGCTGCTCCTTGAGGTACCAAGGTCTAAGCGGAAGCTCAGAGGGGATAGAGCTTTTTCTGTTGCTGCTCCGGCACTCTGGAACACCTTGCCGCTGCACATCAGACAGGCCCCCTCACTGTCCATCTTCAAATCCTCCCTAAAAACATATTTTTATTCTTTGGCTTTCGACACTGGCTGAGGCATTGCCCCTGTTTTCAGTGCTTTTAATGTCTTTTAATTTTTAGTGTGTTTTTTATAGTCCTTCGTTTTATGGTTTTTAATGGTTTTTAATTGTTTGTAATAGCTTTTTGTTCGTGATTTCTCATGTTGAGCACTTTGTGGCAACTGTGGTTGTTTAAAGTGCTTTATAAATAAAGTTATTATTATTATATTAAAATTTTCTGATCTGTATTTAAAAGTCGTATAGCTCTATATGAGCCCGGTTCATCTAAATCTTTATCTTTTTTTGGAATAAGCGTAATAGTTGATTCAGCTAATGTTTCTGGTAGTTTATTTTCATTAAAGGCGTGAGTATATAAATTAAATAAGTATGGAGTCATTATCTCATGAAATCTTTTATAAAATTCATTACTAAAACCATCTGGTCCAGGCGTCTTACCATTTTTCAACGATTTTATTGTTTCACCTATTTCTTCAAGTGTAATCTGAGCTCCTAGTTCCTCTTGTTCCGAAAGATCAAGTTTTGGAAGATTACAGTTATCTAAAACATTTATAATTTTACTATCTTCTATTTTAGTTTTAGATGTATATAAAGTTTGATAAAATTGAGCAAATCTATTGTTAATATCCTTAGGTAATATTAGTAATTCACCTTTCTCGGATTTAATTTCAGTGATAGTATTTTCCTTTTCTTGGTTTTTCAATTGACGAGCTAAGAGTTTATGTGGTTTGTCACCAAATTCGAAATGTTCCTGTTTTGTAATTTGGAATAATCTTATTACTCTTGCCGATAAAATTCGATTAAGTTTAAATTTCAGTAGTATTATCTTATTATGTTTATCTGTAGTAGGATCTTTGGCATTATCTAACTCTAATTGTCTAATTTCTTGTTCTAGCATCAGTTGTTCTGTCTTATTCTTTTTATTTTGAAAAACTTGATATTAAATTATAACTCCTCTAATAAATGCCTTAAAAGTTTCCCATAATAAAGAAGGTGAAATACCTGGTGTTTCATTTGTCTCAAAAAAAAGTTTCATTTGTTGTTTTAAATATTTATAACCTTGTGAGTCGTTTAAAATTTGTATATTAAACCTCCAAAAAGATTTTTTTACCCGGCATTCCCTCAAATTTTAATAGAAATGTCAACGGAGAATGATCAGAAATACTGCTGTTGTGGTATGAAGGATTAATTGTATATGGAATTAATTTTATATCCACTAAAAAATAATCAATTCGTGAATAAGTTTTACATACCAATGAGTAAAATGAGTATTCCCTTCGAGTTGGATTAGCAGTTCTCCATACGTCTGTTATATTAGTATTTTTTATATATGTATTTAGAAGTTCACTAGTCTTAGATTTTAAATTACCCCTCCTTTGTTTTACTGATTTGTCTAAGTATGGATCTAAAACACAATTGAAGTCCCCCCCTATTATTACATTTTGGTAATTAAACTCTGATATTATATCTATAATTTTATTTTAAAATTGGGGGTTGTCAAAGTTCGGAGCGTAAATATTTATCATAGTCAGTGGGGGTTGAATAAATTTCTCCCGAAACTATAATATACCTTCCCTCTTTAACTGAAATAGTATTCTTTAATTTAAAAGGTATACCTTTCCAAATAATAATAGCCTTACCTCTAGATTTAGAAGTAAATGAAGAATAATATGTTTGACCTATCCACTTCGCCTTTAATCTCATCTGTGTTTGTTGTTTCATGTGTGTTTCTTGCAAAAACATTATGTCACTATTCAAAGATTTTAATTGAGCAAAAATGTTACCCCTCTTAATTGGTTCATTGGCACCCCTTATATTCCAACTACAGAATGTAATTCCTCCATTCTTTATTTGTCTACCGTCTTGCATTATATATCAGTATAGTGTTCTTGAATCATATGGTGCAACCAAATACCTCAGAATTCTGGGTGCTGGGTGGTCATCCCGAATTTTTAAATTTATGTTACATCTCCTTCCTGTATAGTACCTTAGAAAAATAAAGAAAAAATGTGATATGAAATTGATTACAAAAAAAATAAACAAATAGAAATCTTTAAAGAGATTTTAAAAAAAAGTGATGTTAATGTTTCTAAGAAAAGATACCTTAAAAACGAATAGCCACCTAAGGTGGCGAAAAATTTATGGACTTCCATTGATGTTGTTGTACATTGAGCTCCATCCCCTTAGCAGAGTCTCGTGAAAGGCTACGGACCATTTCATATGTTGTTTTTTAAATACATTTATCAAACCAGCGCCAGTAAAAAGAGAAAGAATTCAGAAAAAGAAGTAAAAAATAAAAAACCAAAAATAAAACACAACGTATGTTCAGTTCTATAAGTATATATGCCTTTCCAATTTATCTAACCTTAATCTAGTCTAAACTTTACCATATATATCCACCCAAAGTTCTTACATGATATTCCATTCTTTAACTTTAATACAAGCAGGTACCAAGGGGTTAAACAAAGCCACGCTTCTGGATCTTTTCCAAGCGTATACTGCGCTTGACTCCTTCACACACAGTATTAGTTTGTTAGTATTATTATGAACATTTTAGTTAATTACTGTATATTAGTATATATCATCAATATTAGTTCATTTCCCTTAACTATTTAAAATTTATAAAATCAAAATTATGTACACTCCCATTATCTCCTTCCCCGCTTCATGTGTTATTCATATTTGCCACTTACATTAACAGGTAATTAGTATTATTAAATTTGTTAGATTAATTGATTATTTATTATTAAAATATAGTAATTAAAGATTTTCTTAAATCAACAAATTTTTATATTCCAATCAATATTATCTCGTCCCATGTCCCTTATTAATTCCCTCATTAATTCTGTATCTTCAACGTCCTTTTATTTATCTTTAAGTTTTTCATTCAAGGTGAAACATGGACTGTACTCTCGAAAACACATTCCAGACAGATAAGCATATCTTGTAATTGTCTGGAAAAGTTCCGCCATCTTAACCAGAGCAATATCTAGTCTTAAAAAGTTTAAAAGTTCAATATTCTTCCTTGTCGTCATCTTCACCCGCTGTTTTCTTTACGATATCCTCTGCATACTTAAAAGCCTTTTCGGGATCCGTAAATGAGCATTCAGTGTCCTTATAAGTAATCTTCATTTTTGCTGGGTAGACCACCCCATATCTCACATGGGGTACTCCGTTCAGAATAATTCCTTTTTTGGATGACCTCAGGGGGATAATCACGAAAGAGTCTAATATTATCCCTAAGATATGTCAGATACTTCCCATGGGTAATATTATTCAATATATTTTCCACTGAAGTGATGTCGAGGAATTTCACAATTATCTGTCGTGGAGGAGCACTTATCCCTTTTGGAACACGTCCAACCCGGTGAACGACATCTATTCTTGGGCATTCCGGCAGTTTAAAAATATCTTTAAGTAAGTCAGCAATGAAAGTACGTGTTTGAGATCCACGACCCTCTCGTCCTTCCCTTACTCCAACAATTCTCAAATTTTGCCTTCTCGATCTCGCCTCCAAGTCCAAACATTTGTCAGTCATTCTCACAAGTTGCCCCCCCTCAGATTTTCGTGATTTTTTCAGACTCTTTATTTCCATAGCCATCTCTTTCATTGCATTCTCCATTTCTTCCATCAGCTCATCAGACTGTTCCATGTTATCGTATATCTCATTAAATTTCTTATAATAATCTTTTTCCATTTTAGCACATTCTGACGTTAATTTTTTATCAAGCTCCTTATACTGCTTCTTCAGCTCCTTTAACTCACCACAAGCAACGTCAATTTTTTGGGAAAGATTAGTCTCCATACTCTCCAAATTAGTCTACATACTCTGCATTTTAGTCTCCATATTAGTCTCCATACTCTGCATCTTTTCCAGTGTAGTATTAATTGTGGCATTCATTTCTACTAGCATTTGCTTCATCTCCTTCTCCTTTTTTCTCCTTTTGCAGCCATTTCAGGCACAAATCCTTGGGAGTAAGACTCTTCTTCTGAGTTTTCTTCTGTCGTTTGCAGAGTTTCCAAAACTTCCTCAAGATGGAGACTGATAGTAGTTTTCTTAGGTGCTCGTTAGCTTTTCTCTTTGCTCATTTAAAACTCCCATTAAACTCCCGATTTTTCGCATCGATTTCTGATGACGTCGCTTACGCGACGCCAGGCAGCTCTGGTGAGTTTTTAAAAATCGGTCCTGTCTCTCAAAACGGCTTTTTCACGATTTTAACGGGGGAGGAGCTCAATGCTGCGCCCTTAGTGCTCCATGGCGCCACCGGAAGAACATTAACACATACTTTTTAAACACACTAAAAATAACACAAAAATAGATGAAAAGGACCGACAGACTGTAGGCGAGGCTGCCATCGAAGTGCCACCCAGTGTGTCTGTGATCCTGACTTTGGGTACTGATTATGTGGAGTTTGCACATTTCCCCTGTGACCATTGGGGTTTCCTCCCACATCCCCAAAACATGCTGGTCTGTAGGTTAATTGGCCTCTGTAAATTGCCTCTTGTGTGTAGAGAGTGGGGGCAAAAGTGGGATAAAAGTGTGAACTGGAGGTTGGCATGGGCCAAACTGCCTGTTTCAATGCTATATATTTCGATAGTTTTATCTTTTCTGATTGGATAGCATGCAAAACAAAACTCTTCACTGTACCTTAGTATATGTAACCATTATAATAATAAACCATTTTGTTTTTTGCTGCCTATTTCACATCCTCTATCTGAATTTCTGATTTCTCTGTCAACCTCTTTCATAGTGGCCGTCTCCTTGCAAAAAAAGCTGAGCAATTCTTTAGAGGTTGATTACATTGCCCACAATATTTCTGAATGTGCCATGCAAATAGGTATCCATCGAAAATATAATGTGCAGTTGCATATATCTCTGAGAGAATTCTCAATATCCCTATTTTTATATCAATTGGCTGCTATTCTGAAAACTGTTTTTCAGGACGTACATGAAAAAATAGTTGCTGGAAAAAATTGATAGGTCAAGTAGCATCTGTGGGGGAAAAAGAATAGTCAATGTTTTTGTTGATGGACACATGCAAAGATCAAAGGGCTCCCCAACCAACGTCAAAGTCAGGTCCCATTTATTCTAATTAAATATGTCTGCTTTCTCTATATTTTTCCACTGAATGCCCACGAACAGCAGGCTTAGAGAGGATCCCTTCAATATTTCATTGGCTATATTTAAGAGGGAGTTAGATGTGGCCCTTGTGGCTAAAGGGATCAGGGGGTATGGAAAGAAAGCAGGTACAGGATACTGAGTTGGATGATCAGCCATGATCATATTGAATGGCGGTGCAAGCTCGAAGGGCAGAATGGCCTACTCCTGCACCTATTTTCTATGTTTCTATGTTTCTATAAGTGAGCAACTTCATTTTGAGTACATAGCATGCATTTGATCAAATTCCTGTTCAACATCTTGCTGCTGCCCTGACACTGGATTATGAGCTCAAAACTGGTGTTACGAAATAGCAGCAATTAGCATTATGTGTTGGTTCTTTTACTTATCGAGTCCATACACAAGATTAGAAGTTATTCAGCCAGAACTGAACACACTTCTCGGCATCTGCATACAATGGTGTCTGTCTTGTGGCTTCTTGTGCTTCTTGTGCGTGGTGGTGGAAAGATTGGTGGAAACAGGGCCGCGACGTGAACGCTCTTTCCTTGACCCCATGTGTTGGTTAAAATCCCCCAAACCAAGTAACTTCAGTGAAATGCAGTTTACCTCAATGAAAGAAACACAGCACACACAAATCTAGGAGAAGTAATTCCACTGATTACTTCTAACATCAATCTTAAGGGTGGCACAGTGCTTCAGCAAGTGAAACTGCTTTCTCACAACTCCAACAAATCTGGTTCAACCATGACTTCCGGCGTGGTCTATGTGAGGTTTAAACATTTTCCCTGTCACTGTGTAGGTTTCGCTGGATGGTCTGGTTTCCTTCCACATCCTCAAAATATGTAGGTTAATTGGCCATCATATATTTCTCTTTGTGCAGAGATAAGTGGTAGAATCTTGAGTGGGGGGTGAGTATTCATGGGAATGTAGGGATGATAAAATATGTATGGGTCGGAATAGTTTAGAAATGGATGCTTGATGGTCATTTGGGCCAAAGGATCTGTTTCCATGCTGTATCTCTCTACAACTATCTGACTTTATTATTAGAAATAGCATCCATTTAAAATCCACTGAATAATTGTTCGTGTGATATCAAACTCCTTATATTGATTTTAGTAGCTGTTTTAATTTTTCTGAGACTATAGTACATTAATGCAGTTATGAAGGATTCATTTTATGTTCCTCATAGTTTGGGCATTGAGTTTAATGCAGATAAGAAACTAATCTAACTTTATCATTATAGGGCAGTCTTCTGTCACAAACAAGAGAGAAACAATAGCTGGAGAAAGCAAGGCATCGGATGGCAATGAGATGAGAAGAGTGGCCTAGAGAGAGACAGGTAAGTAGATAGATAGATAAGATAGATAGATAGATAGATAGATAGATAGATAGATAGATAGATAGATAGATAGATAGATAGATAGATAGATAGATAGATAGATAAAGATAGATAAGATAGATAGATAGATAAACATTTATTGTCACATACACCAATTGGTGCAGTGAAATTTGACTTGCCATGCAGCACACAAATAAAGATAACATCCAAGAATTTAACAACAACATAACCCCCCCCCCCCCACAATGGTTCCCACTGTGGGGGAAGGCAGCAAAGTCCAGTCCCATCCCCAGTTCACCCATAGTCGGGGCCTATTGAGGCCTCCACAGTCGCCGCTACGGCAGCACGATGCCTCAGGCCCTCTCGCCGGATGATGGAATTCTGGCGTCGGGTGAACACTCTCAGCGGCCCGGAGTGTCTGGAGCGGCCGCCTCCTCCCAGTAGACCAAGGCTCCCGAAGTCCACGAGCCGCGCTGGTCGATGCTCCAACTCTGGCGGCCTCGTCGTGAGATCCCAGGCTCCACGGTGTTTGAAACTCAGCACCGCCCGCGGCTGGAAGCTCCACTGACCGCAGACCGCTGACCGCAGACCGCAGACCGCAGACCGCAGCTCCGCGATGTTGGTGCCGGTGGTCACAGCTCTCCGGAGCTTACTGCACGGCGACCCGGGTTAGGCATCGCCCGCTCCGCGATGGTACTTCAGCACTGTGCCGCCGCCGAAGCTGAAGTCCTGGCCGGTCCCGGCAGGAAAACGCCGCTCCAGTCTGCCCGTAGGCCGCGAGGAAGGGGCGAAGATACGGCTCAGAGAAAAGCCGCATCTCCGACCAGGTAGGGACTGCGAAAATAGTTTCCCCCTAACCCCCCCCCCCCCAACCCCCCACATAAAAAGACTAAAGACCTCCAAAAACAAACACTTTTAACTAACTAAAAATTTAAAAAAGGGTGAAAAAACTAACAGCTGCTGGCAGGGCAGCCATACTCGACGGCGCCCCAGTAAGTAAGTAGCCCAGAATAGGATCAAGAGGCTTGTGATCTGGATGGTGTAAGAAGTCAAATCTGAGGCCCAGAACATCCTTGCTTCTTCTTAATCTGTTAATTTGAAGAAAATTATAAACACTAAACATTTTGTCCTGCTGTTGATCCTGACCTTTTCTCTTTGGTAGCAATGGTGTTGGAACAACAATGGCTTCCCCATAGAAGCCCTCCAGTGAAGCCATCCAATCTGTTCAGTATTTGTGAAGGTCCCTGATGATTCTAAATGGGAGTCTTTTCTACCTGCTGAATAGAATGAAACCAGAATCTACGGTGGGGGAAGGACCTCCACAATACATACAAAGTGCACAATTTAACCATTGAAATTCATAATAAATATGGACAGCATAAACTACAATGCAAAGCTTCAGTAAAAGTGACTAATTTTGCACTGAATAAAAACATTTACATGCAAACCATCTTTGGTTAACTTTACTGATTAAAACAATCTTTCATTCGCTGCTTAATGGAACCCATTCCACTGCTTCATTACAGTCACACATCCTGACAGCACTCATTCTGTGGTTCACTGCCATGGATAGCAGTAATATTAGTCTCACAGTTTAAAAACTGTGACTGATCCTTTCAAAATATTTTACACTAAGGCAGAGACTATGTGTAAATCATATATCCATGTCACAACAAGGCATCATCTTACTTAACCTCTACTTACTTTCAGAAATGAAATTGCTGAAGCATATTTGTTGAAAAAAATAAAAGCTTTCATGACTGTCAAAATGTCAGCCACTTATGGTAAGAAATTGTGCATCACTTAATCCTTTTGCCAAATAAATAAGAATATTTGGAAAATGTAAATTTGTCTCAATGAATATTAATGATCTATCCTGAAATTTACATAGATGATTTTAGTACGTTTTGGACATCTCATGAAACTATAATCTTAAGCAAGTCTTACTGAGAATTAGTCAACTAATATTGAATAGATTTCCAACATTTGTTGTACTTGATCTCCAGAGAAGATAAAAGCTCTTCACAGAATGTAATTGGTTAAATGTTACCCAATTATAGCTCAGTAATTATTATCCGAGTCCATTTCTCAATTTATAGCATGTTTGACATTGTCTTCAAATGGTGATTTTCACTTATTCCACTAATCATCTGGGAAAATGACAGGTGGAAAATTCATTTAAACACTGAAAACGTAATTTAGTTTAGAGATACAGAGCGGAAACGGGCCCTTTGGCACCACCGAGTCCTTAACCACTATCCTACACACACCAGGGACAATTTACATTCCTCACCGAAGCCAATGAACCTACAAACCTGTACGTCTTTGGAGTGTGAGAGGAAACCAACACAATCGCAGGGAGAATGTAGAAACTCCATACAGATAGCATCTGTGGTCAGGATCGAACCCGGGTCTCTGGCAGTGTAAGGCATCAACTCGACCACTGCGCCACTGTGCTGCACCTAAATGATAGTGAAAATGTCAAATGTAATCTTGGAGAGCTGCTGCCTCACAGTGCTAGAGACTCGGGTTTGATTCTAACTACAGGTGCTGTCTGTGCGGAGTTTTTACATTTTCCCTGCGATGGTTGGTTTTCTTCGGGTGCTCCAGTTCCCCTCCACATCCCAAAGACATGCAGGTTTGAAAGTTAAATTACTTCTTTAAATTGTGCAGGATGTGTAACTGTGATAACATAGAATAGTAAGATTAAACGAGAACTTACTAGTTTGAAGTTTGATCTTTATTTTATGAGGAGTTACGTTGGTGATTACGTGAAGAAGACCCGTCAGGGTGCATGCGCGTCAATCTTCAAAGCAGCGGTATGAAATCACAGAGAACGCAATAATTGAAGTAACATATTAAGATGAGCAACATGAGAACTACCATATGACCTTTTTTATGAGAGTGGGTTGGGCGTGGCGGGCACGTAATCACCAACGTAAATCCTTATAAAATAAAGATCAAACTTCAAACTGGTAAGTTCTCGTTTAATCTTACCATTTTACTTCGGAGTCACGTGAGTGACTACGTGAAGATTTCAAAGTTCTGTGATTTTATGCCGCAGATCCAAATCCTGGCCTCACTGCATTGATTGACTTTCGATGAGAAACAATTAATAATGCGTTAAACATGAAATGGTAATATCATGCCGTAACAATTGATTTGAATAATCAAAACAAACAGTAACCCGTCTATCCCAGGGGAACTAAACAGGACTTAATACTGAATTTGCAAACAGCCTCTCTCCGATCGCCGATCGGCCGATGGTCAAATTAAAAAAATAAAAAATAAAAATTCATTTGACCACCCGGCACCTATAAAAATATGGCCGCTGTGAACATCCATTGCCCTAGCCGACGACGTTGCTGCTGCACTAGTGGAAAAAGGATATATACACTTCAGTGTTAATACCTGCCTTAATCAACATTTGCTTTAAACCACCTTGAGATAGTCTGCACTAACACTCTCCTGTGTGGCTTCATGTAACTGATAAACAATGCTGTTTCCACATTTCTTAAGGTCTTTATAGCTTCAATATAATGAAAATAAATGTGCCATTACACATAACCATGGATCAGTTAGTTATGCTGAAACACAATATTAACAACCCTGTGACACCTGGCCTGCTCTGCTTAAACAGGACGCAATTATATAACATAACATTCTCTTCAGCAACTTCCATCCTGTATAGCAGAAAATTTTCAAAATCTGCACTTGCTATGCTGAACCAATGCCAAGAGCATAACCGCTTTCATGATTAGTTTGGCAAATTCAGAGAGATGCCAGGAACCTACTGTCGAAACATCTTGAGGACCTCACTTACACCCCAGATCGCCATATACCTGGGTTTAGGAGGTTTAGAGTTGAAATTCCTTTCATCAATCCAGCTATGATATGATGAAACTCAATAGGATCTTTCCTGACCCCATCCAAACCATACGATGACAAAGCATTTAAAGCTGTATTAATGGTGCTATAACTGAGCCCCTCATCATCATAGAGTGTCAACAGGAACTCTAAAATATCCACAATACCTGTAGTATTATAGTCAATATTATTTTGTACATAATATTGCTCCCATTTTTTTCCATAAGTAATATACCCCTTTTGAGTACTCTTCCTCCAGGCTACAGTGAGCATGTCCACCGTAACCCCAGACAGTCCTTGCTCCAGGTATGGCCTTCTTAAAACCTGCAAATTAACAAGTCAATACAATCACATAACAGATGACTTTCCCGTGTTAGCGGATGCTCCAGTCAATTCCTACGCTTGGGAACCACCAAAAAGAGGTTGGATCCCCAACTGTAACATCAAAGGGAAACCATGCTTGATTCGGCCAATTAGGTATTACAAGCACCCCCAATGCGGCATCCTGCTTGATTTCTTGCAGACTCCGACCTATTAGGCAAAGTGGTAGGAAAATATATAAAACATACCACCTCAATGTCAAAGTATTAATTGCAACTGCCGCCTGGTCTGGTTCCCATAAAACCTATTTAGGCATCTGATGGTTGACCTTGATGCAAAACAAATCGATATCTGGCATTCATATACAAGTACTATATTATTGAACACCTCCTTGTTGAACATTCAATCTATGTTGTCATGGAACTTTTGTGACTTGGCGTCTGCTACTATGTAGAATCTACCTGGTAGATAAATAGCTGAAATATCTTTTCCAATGGACCAGGCCCAAATTTGATTAGCCAATCTGTCACAAAATACCGACTTGATTCCACCGATGTGATTAATATATATGCCACTTGCGTAGTATTGTCAATCTGAAACTGAACATGCAGATTAAATTTCTTAGATCTTGGAAGGCTGGTCAAGCATTACCTTGCTATACCTCCTGGACACATGGTGAATCCACCATTGCAAATCAGAATAGCCTTTACTGATAACTGCATAGGTCTATTATGGTTGACCTTGATGCAAAACAAATCGATATCTGGCATTCATATACAAGTACTATATTATTGAACACCTCCTTGTTGAACATTCAATCTATGTTGTCATGGAACTTTCGTGACTTGGCGTCTGCTACTATGTAGAATCTACCTGGTAGATAAATAGCTGAAATATCTTTTCCAATGCACCAGGCCCAAATTTGATTAGCCAATCTGTCACAAAATACCGACTTGATTCCACCGATGTGATTAATATATATGCCACTTGCGTAGTATTGTCAATCTGAAACTGAACATGCAGATTACATTTCTTAGATCTTGGAAGGCTGGTCAAGCATTACCTTGCTATACCTCCTGGACACATGGTGAATCCACCATTGCAAATCAGAATAGCCTTTACTGATAACTGCATAGGTCTATTATAATGACCCGAATGTATCCTTAATGCCTCAATTAGCTTGATACAGCTGTCAATTAGCTCTACCCTTTTTCCCTGGGCAGAGCACTTAATTGAATCAATTGTGACCCAAATAGTCAGGTGTTAATTTGGATTTCTCTGGATGGATCAGCAATCAGCGACTGAGCAGCAATTTTAGAGGCAAACGCCCACTGCTTACCCTCATGCATTCAGCATGGGATCCCGGCACATAGCCATGTTTGGATTCCTGTTTGGAGTTAATCCATACTAACCTTAGACACTCTTTTAGAGTGGGACTTATCGAAGCTGAAGCAGGTATCACCATCCATCTCCTCCATTTGCTTGTACATGCCTCTGTACCAAGCATGTTGTTCGACTCCATTCCCCACAATCTTATCACATATGTGTGTGGCTCCATCTTCATCCACTATAGATCCACGTGGGAGGACTTATGCAACCTGCAACAGGATCTGCCCCAGGCCTGTGTGCGTGTATTTTAGCACCATCTCGACCACTACGGAGAAACCGAGCGGGAGTAATGGCAACCCTGCAAACAGGTGTTGCTTCAGGCCCATGTGCATACTCCTGTAGCACTCTCTCGATCACTCCGCCATTTGAGTGGAAGAAATTTTTGCAACCCTTTACTAGGAGTCACCTTAGGCATGTGTGCATGTATTTTAGCACTATCTCGACCACTGTGGTGCACCAAGTGGGAGGAATGGCAACCCTACAAACAGGTGTTGCTTCAGGCACATGTGCATCCTCCTGTAGCACTCTCTCGACCACTCCGACCTTGAGTGGGGGAACTTTTGCAACCCTTTACTAGGTGTTGCTGCCTGACATGCCTTACGATGGAGCGTTCTTGAATTGCAACAAGACGCAATGTTGTCTGACATTGATACACCTGGCTTGGCACTCACTCTGAGTTGGGGTTATCAGGTCGCTGCCTACAGCAGCCGCCAGAACTAGCCATGCAATTCGATACTCTGTTGGTATGCTCCTTCCCCAAACAGGCTGCATGTGCTAGCGACTCCAAATCGTGCTCCTTCCCGATGCCAACGCCGTCTATAGGGAAGAATTGGAGCGCCTCTGGCCCCCGTACATCAGACATAGTGGGAAATGCTGGAACAAACTTAACAATTATTTGTCATAGTCAAAGACATTTATGTGAATGAAGACGCCCATCCCAGTTAAACCTGGGATTACTTTTAATATGAGTTATCCGGCGTCTTGTGGAAGAAACCGTGCGCAGTCCCTTTAATGAGCAGCAATTACTATGACGCCACCTGGTGTAACTCCCACAGGTGACTGATAATACAGCTCTACAAGGCTTCCTCTCAGTATAATAGTCACAATGTGACCAAGTGGTAACTATAATGTCTACCCTTTTGAACGCTTCTCAAAATAGCGTTCGTCTTTAATTTGGAGGGCAACCTGAAACCTCCTCAGAATTAGCAGAAAATGCTACTTTTTCACCTCGACTCATAAGGGTGATAAACCACTAATCTCTCTTCCTGAGTTGGGGTTGGAGTCAGCCACACACTGACCATTTGTACTCCTCTCCACTGAGGAATTGATAAGCAGCACTGAGCCTTACTCCTCTCCACTGAGGACATACATATATAACAGAGGGGACCCTCCTGGCCAGGCTCCACATATTTCAAACTCATATGGGCTGCCAAAGTCTGGTCCTTCCTCAATGAGCCGGGTAGTAACCCCGACGACCACGCTCTGTCTGCACCTCCACTCGGGAGTCGCTGACCTTACTGTCAGCGACTCTCACAAGAAGTCCGACGGCCACCGGCCCCTCACTTTACCGCGGACCGTAGCCGGTATCCCCGCGGCCCCTATTTAAAACATTTCTCTGGAGTCGCTGACCTGCCTGTCAGCGACTCGAAATAACAAGCCCAACAGCCACCTCTATCATGACCGTAGATTGCTTCAACCCGCGGTCTATAAAAAAACCGCGGCCCGAATTAAACCTCGGGAGTCGCGGACCGTTCTGTTCGCGACTCAACCAGCAAAACCCACCAGCAGCCTGCAACCGCACTCTCGCGGTCTGAAGCCGACATCCCTGCGGTCCACAATTTCTCCGCGGTCCACTGGGTTTTGCTGAATTTTTCCCATGTCCAGCAGGAACGTGGGAAAATGAATCCTGCAATGGACAACCTGAAAAGTAAGTTTAAACTTACCTGCAGGATTTTTTAAATTTACCGCTGGAGAACTCTGTTCCTCCCAGCTTGTCTGCGCCAATGCGACCGACGTAATGACGCGCATGCGCCCTGACGGGTCTTCTTCACGTAGTCACTCACGTGACTCCGAAGTAAAATTAGTGTATGATTTATGTGATCAATGGGCGACGTGGACTCGCTGGGCTGAAGGACCTGTTTCTGAGCTGTTTCTCGAAACATACAGTGGCTTGCAAAAGTATTCATACCCCTTGAACTTTTCCACATTTTGTCACGTTACAACCACAAACGGAAATGTATTTTATTGGGATTTTATGTGATAGACCAACACAAAGTGGCGCATAATTGTAAAGTGGAAGGAAAATGATACATGGTTTTCAAATTTTTTTACAAATAAAAAACTGAAAAGTGTCGCGTGCAAAAGTATTCAGCCCCCTTTACTCTGATAACACTAAATAAAATCCAGTGCAACCAATTGCCTTCAGAAGTCACCTAATTAGTAAATAGAGTCCACTTGTGTGTAATCTAATCTCAGTATAAATACAGCTGTTCTGTGAAGGCCTCAGAGGTTTGTTAGAGAACATTAGTGAACAAACAGCATCATGAAGCCCAAGGAACACACCAGACAGGTCAGGGATAACGTTGTGGAGAAGTTTAAAGCAGGGTTAGGTTATAAACAAATATCCCAAGCTTTGAACATCTCACGGAGCACTGCTCAATCCATCATCCGAAAATGGAAAGAGTATGGCACAACTGCAAACCTACCAAGACATGGCCGTCCACCTAAACTGACAGGCCGGGCAAGGTGAGCATTGATCAGAGAAGCAGCCAAGAGGCCCATGGTAACTCTGGAGAAGCTGCAGAGATCCACAGCTCAGGTGGGAGAATCTGTCCACAGGACAACTATTAGTCGTGCACTCCACAAATCGGGCCTTTATGGAAGAGTCGCAAGAAGAAAGCCATTGTTGAAAAAAAGCCATAAGAAGTCCCGTTTGCAGTTTGCCACAAGCCATGTGGGGGACACAGCAAACATGTGGAGGAAGGTGCTCTGGTCAGATGAGACCAAAATTGAAGTTTTTGGCCTAAATGCAAAATGCTATGTGTGGCGGAAACCTAACACTGCACATCACCCTGAACACACCATCCCCACTGTGAAACATGGTGGTGGCAGCATCATGCTGTCGGGATGCTTTTCTTCAGCAGGGACAGGGAAGATGGTCAGAGTTGATGGGAAGATGGATGGAGCCAAATACAGGGCAATCTTGGAAGAAAACCTGTTAAAGTCTGCAAAAGACTTGAGACTGGGGTGGAGGTTCACCTTCCAGCAGGACAACGACCCTAAACATACAGCCAGAGCTACAATGGAATGGTTTAGATCAAAGTATATTCATGTGTTAGAATGGCCCAGTCAAAGTCCAGACCTAAATCCAATTGAGAATCTCTGGCAAGACTTGAAAATTGCTGTTCACAGATGCTCTCCATCCAATCTGGCTGAGCTTGAGCTATTTTGCAAAGAAGAATGGGCAACATTTCAGTCTCTAGATGTGCAAAGCTGGTAGTGACATACCCCAAAAGACTTGCAGCTGTAATTGCAGCGAAAGGTGGTTCTAGAAAGTATTGACTCAGGGGGGGCTGAATACTTTTGCACGCGACACTTTTCAGTTTTTTATTTGTAAAAAAATTTGAAAACCATGCATCATTTTCCTTCCACTTCACAATTATGCACCACTTTGTGTTGGTCTATCACATAAAATCCCAATAAAATACATTTACGTTTGTGGTTGTAACGTGACAAAATGTGGAAAAGTTCAAGGGGTATGAAAACTTTTGCAAGCCACTGTAAATATAAACATAGTCTGATCAAAGCTCATAAGTAAATGATTCATTCAGTACACATTCATCAATGAGTTAAGTAGCTGAAATGATTGTTTGCAATGAAACAATTGTTATCCTGTGTCATGTTGTCCCTTTGACAGTCCTGTCCTAGCTACTATGCTACTTCCAAGTTCTTTGCGATTTTCAAATTTTGATGTGACATCTTTTTGGCAGGCTCCAATGAAATTCACTGAAGAACTCTCTTGATTCTTTGATATCCACCTCAGAGAGCATCTCCTAGCTGTCATCATTGTACTCATGCTGCACATCGACAGTATATTTCAACTTTGGTTTCAACTGCACCACCTCAAAGTATTTCAGAAGGACATTACTTGCAGCTTAACAGTCAGTTGAAATGCCACCAGTTGTTCTTGCATCAGCATCCGAGTTTTTTTTAAAACATAATTAACTTGTTTTCATACCAGATATATCATGTGACCCTGCACTGTCCCAATGCTTTCCCAATTTATCTCATCTACTGTGAGGGTTTACAAAAAAATCCGAACACCTGATTATCTCAAAGAACTAGTACTGGTCAACTTTATTTCTAAAATTGAAATGAACTTGCCATGTATTTAATGTATTCAGGGTCTAATTTGAAAGCTTTCTGGTTTGGTACATTTCTCTCCCATCATGACCAATGAAATATTAAAACATCGGAATCAAAGAAAAATTATAGATGCTGGAAATCTAAAATAAGAACAGAAAAGGATGGGTATACTCAGCAGGCATGCTACATTTATGGAGAAACAGAGTCAACATTTTAGGCTGAAAAACCTTCATCAGAGCAGGGAAGGAGACAAAGGGTGGGAGTGGCGGCGCCTAACGGCAGCGGCTCAACTACAGTCGTCTGTCTTTTTTTTTAATTTTTGTCTTGTTAAATGTATGTCTTGAGTTTAGTTTTTATTATTTTTTAGCTGTGTATATGTGGGGGGTGGAGAGGGGGATGTTGGGGAAACCGTTAATCTCTTCCCTGTACGGGGACCCGACTTTTTCCCTGTCGGATCTCCAATGTCGTTGGGCCTAACATTGTGGAGCCGGCGGCAGCCTCCGGCTGGGACCAACCTGAGGGCTCCAGTCGCGGAGCCTGGGACCTGACATCGCGGAGCTGGCCGGCTTTGGAGCGGGGAGAGCTGTGGTGGCGCTCGGCTGCGACCCGACTTTGGAGTTTCGGAAGCTCCGGCTGCGGGCCCGGTGGACAGGAACATCGGGAGCTCCAGGTCCCTGGTGGGAGACGGCTTTTCGGAGCTCCCGCAATGGCAACTTCTCCCGCTGGAATCGCGAGGTTTGGAGGCCTAACATCGCCCGGCGCAGGTTAGCGGCCATGGGACTTACCATCGTCTGCCGGGGGCTCTAACAGTTCGCCTAGACACTGCAGTTGGACCGCGGGTTGGACTGCTTGAACCGCGGGGTTTGAAGGACAACTGCAGTGTCTAACCGTCTCCCACCAGTTGGGGCCTGGCATCGCCCGGCATGGCTAAATGGCCACAGGACTTACCATCGTCCGCCGGGGGCTTTAACACCGGAGCCCCAGTTCGCCTAGACGCTGCAGTTGGACTGCTGGACCGCGGGTGAAGAATAAAGGGAAGAGATAAAACTTTGCCTTCCATCACAGTGAGGAGGTGTTGGAGACTCACTGTGATGGATGTTTATGTAAACTGTGTTAAGTGTAGGTCTTGGGGGGGTTTTGTAATGTAAAAAATATATATATTAAATTAAAAAAAAAAAAACTGTAGTAATGATATTTCGTTCAAGCCTAGGTTTGAATGACAATAAATAACATTCTATTCTAAATGGAACTCATTAAACTACAGGGTAAAGATCACTCTAATAGGGTAAAAATCAGGGTGACCATGGAGATAACTAGTAAACAAAGATAACAAGCAGGTCAGGCTGGGTATGTCCATCCAGCAAAATAAAATTTAAAAAGGAAAAAGATATATTAAAAAAATCACCAACTAAGCCTACTTAGTCCATTCTTTACCCAGGTGACTGTCTTCCATTCCACATACGAGAATCATCTCAGACTCGGGTTTCAGTATTCTGAGCCAGACACAGTGTCCAAATTTCATAATTTTATCAATTACCATTTCTGACTCATATCATGTTATCTTCTTTATTCAGCTTCATGAAATAATTGACAATTTAAATTTCCACTAGACGTACTTTATTCATGAAACAGCTTAAAAGCCAACAAAAATGCTAATCCTCATTTCTTTCCCCCAAATTATTCCTTCTGTAATCTTCTGCCTTAACATGGTGATGGCATTAATGGAACAGTTACTATCTATGGGCTGATATAGTATACAGCACCTACATCATTGCAGTAATTGTGTTTCAGAAAGTTTTCATAAGAGTAGTGCTGGGAAACATAATGCTAAATCTATAAACATCATTTATGTGACCAGGAAAACCAGGAAGGAGTACTCCTTCCAAATGCTCTGATCCCAAATCTCATCCCATCCTGCACAGTGCCAGATCAATTGTGCAACATTTACTAATTTTTTTATGGGGATACAGTATATCTTTTCTCTGCATTTAGTCTGTCCACGTTTTATTGTCTTCTCGAGCATATTTACAACAGTACTGAATCAGAATGGCTCACATTCAATGACTGGTTTTGATGGCCTTACTATATTTGTGGACAAAGTACAGTTTTGTTATACTAGCACTTTTAGAAGAGATTGCCTTGTCAGTTTCCAAAGCAAATCACTTACGTGACTTTGCACAGTGAACCTGTAGCCTGCATTCCTAACAGACAATGGGGAGGTTACATATAAACAGTTTTGTTTGAAGACTGAATCTTGTTTGAATTAACTAGATGTTCCCCATCTTTCTTAACTCCTGATTTCCAGCATTCTTATGTCAAGTCTAAATCATCTACAGTTGAATTAACAGAAGTGGATCTGGTAAACAAGCAGGGGAAAGATGCTGTTGACCTTCTCCAATCTGGGACACACTTAAACACACTTAATAATTTGACATCAATCCCTGTCCCCAACAGTATACCGATAGAATGATATTTCATATGATAACCATCATTTGAATCACACTTGCAATGTTTACTCGACAGTAAAGTCTCTTCAATGTATGCCCATTTTGAAGAAGTTTTCCTCCTCTCTTCATCAGAAGTTCTCTCTCTCACTACTCCCCACACCCTCCCCCCCATGGTTTCTACTGGCCTGGAAACTCAAATGACAACACACTCCTTCCTGTTGGTTCATTGGGGCTTTACATGCCCCTAGGACCTGCCACAATCTTGTGTCTGTTGTTAGTAAAATTGAGTTGTTTTGGATTGACTCTTCTGCCAGTTTGACAGATCTTGAATATGACTTTTTTCAAAGTCAACATTGTCTAATTCATGAACAGATAGTCAAATTAGTAAAAAAACATATTTAAGTAGATCACTGAGCAATACATACCTGATAAAGCAATGAGGCGGAATAGCAGAGGCAAAATCCCAGGGATAATCGAGCTGAGTTTGGTGCTAACATTATGCTCTATTCTAAAGAAATAATCTGAGAGCGATCAGAAGTAAAGCATCATTTATTTGTTGACCTTTCTAAAGCTAACCATCCAGTAATCTTTATTTGCTTTATCAATTCTACCTTGATTGACTTCCTTTCTTACTGAAATTTTGACTGATAATATTTATTGAAGTATAATGATATAATTAAATAACTAGTATTTATTTCAAGCTGTCTTTATCATTCAATTGTATTATTCATTGTACTGTAGAATGAATAATACAATTGAATGATAAAGACAGTACAATGAATAATACAATTGAATGATAAAGACAGCTTGAAATAAATACTAGTTATTTAATTATATCATTATACTTCAATAAATATTATCAGTCAAAATTTCAGTAAGAAAGGAAATTATCTTTTGTAAACAACTTTTAATGAAACAAAGGGCATTTGCGATAATATCGCTAGAAGATGACTGATATCTTTTTTGATGGAAAGTATCCATCCATAACAAGCATTGCCATCAATGATTTGTCTTCTGAAGAGACAACTGATGCAATGAATGTCAACAAAAATTGTTATCTTAAAAAAATATTGCTTTCGTGTAGGATAATTCGGTTAAATTTGATCCAGAAAGCAATCAAAAAAAAGTATGGTATGCAACTCACTAAATGATTGGCATATAAAGTTTTTGTTGCCCGCAGATTTAAATTTTTCCAACATATGCAATACACAAGTTTGATTGGCTGGTGAACATATGCTTTTTAGGTTAACTTATTTAAGCTATCTTGGAGCCCTCTGTCACTCTCTCTCAGTCTCTCTCAGTCACTCTCACTCACTCTCACTCACTCTCACTCACTCTCACTCACTCTCACTCACTCTCACTCACTCTCACTCACTCTCACTCACTCTCACTCACTCTCACTCACTCTCACTCACTCTCACTCACACACACACACACACACACACATGTGCGCACACACACACACACACACACACACAAAGGTGAGCAGATGACCACAGATGGCACTGAAGAATGATGCAACATTGTGAGGGGAGTCAAGGCTTTGAGAAGCTGTCCCAAATGCGCTTGTGGAGAGAGTGCTGAGGAGATGCTAAGCAGAGGATTGAGATGAATCTGCTGACATGTAAATGGAAATCAGTGGGAACACGCACCCATAATTCAAGCTCAGAAGATTTAGAGGGTCAATAATACATTGTCAAAGTTAATGACTACATCTTCAAACGCCATAACGTACCAACTACACCAAAAGCATAAATGTCTCTACTAACAACCTTCATTAATCAAGATTTCCAATTATTAGAAGTAGCATATGTTCAGAGTTGACAACTGTTAACTAAAGAGGGATGGTCCTTCTGCATGCCCCAAGTCCCATGAAGGTGATGCTGCAGAGCATAATTAAGAATATTGATGAAGCTGTGGTAAATGATAGGCTAATAGAATCTCACAATGAATGTATCCTCATGCTTACTCCTCCCATTCTCAAGTCCTACAAGCACAACTCATCAAACTTACACCTACATGTGGTGTAATGAAAAACACCTCTAACTTGCTGTCACTGCCCATATCACAGAACTAGAGGGCATAGATTTAAGGTGAGAGGGGAAATGTTTACTAGAAATCTGAGGGACGACTTTTTCACAGAGGATGGTGGGTATATGGCACGTTGACAGAGGAAGTAGTTGAGGCAGGTACAATAACATATATAGGGAAAGAGTGGGAAAAACCCAGGCAAATGTGATTACTTAGATGGGGCATCTTGGTCAGCAAAGATGAGTTGGGCCAAAGGGCCTGATTCTGTGGTGCATGACTATATCATGACTATATGTATACTGTAAGATCATGAGAGGAATAGACTGGGGAGATGCACAGAGTCTCTTGCTCAGTGTAGGTGAATTGAAGACCAGAGGACATAGGTTTAAGGTGAAGGGGAAAAGATTTAATAGGAATCTGAAGAGTAACGTTTTCACACAAAGGGTGGTGGATGTATGGAACAAGCTGCTAGAAGAGGTAGTTGAGGCAGGGACATTTAAGAAGCAGTTAGACAGGTACATGGATAGGACATGTTTGGAGGGATATAGAACAAATGCTGGCAAGTGGGATTAGTGTAGCTGGGACATGTTGGCCGGTGTGGGCAAGTTGGGCCAAAGGGCCTGTTTCCACACTGTATCACTCTATGACTATGACTCTATGACTCTATGACATCTTTCATTTATGTTTTTTTGTTTCAAATATCCAATACATAGATCTAATTAAACATTAAATGGATGCAAGGAGATGAGGAAGGAACTGCAGATGCTAGTTTATACCGAAGATATACACTGAGTAACTCAATGGGTCAAGCAGCATCTCTGGAGAAAAGGAATAGGTGCCGTTTCAGATTGGAACCCTCAGGCCATTCTCAAGCCATTATGGACTCCACTCTTCCTAAGGTCATCTGCTGCCAGCCCTGGTTTGTTTTCGACTTCTCTCACCTCCAATACCCCCCCCCCTCCCCTCACCTCTATCTTTCAATCAGAAGAAGGGTTCCGATCCAAAACGTCACCTAGTCCTTTTCTTCAGAGGTGCTGCCTGACCCGCTGATTTACTCGTGGTTACTCCAGCATTTTGTGTCTATCTGCTGTAGTAACTCAAAGGGTCAGGCAGCATCTCTGAAGTAACATGGATAGGTGACTGGTCAGGACTGTTCTTCAGACTGATTCCAATGGGGGTTGCAAAGAATGCTGGAAAAGAGTAGGGGAAGGAATAGGTGACATAGCCAGTAATGGGTGACATAGCCAGTAATGGGTGACCACAGGCGAGGGTTTATTTTTGCAATAGGTTTGCTCGAAAAAGAATTGTGCAGTAATCCACCTATGACTGCAGGTGGACTGTGGCTGGCATTATAAATAACATTCAGTTATGCTTTCAGCATTTGTAAAAGCTGTTTATTTTTAACATTGAGAGAGCAGTGTCAATTGACATTCAGACTGACATAGTTAAAACTATTGCCAGAAATCATTTGGGTGATCTTCTACCAATGACACCATACAGCCAGGCTTGACAATGAGTTATTCCTTGTGAATGACCGTTGCTAACTATGAGAAATGTGGATAAAATTGCTAAAAACCCACCATTTGTTGTCAGTACCTCACCTGCTTTTTGGGTTTTGCAGAGAAGAATTTCTACCACATGATCACATTTTCAGCAAGAATACTCATCCACATAAATATCCATTCTATAAAACATACTTACTACATTTTAATTTTATTTTTACCCATGCAATACAACAGATAAAATCCAATCTAATCAAAAAATGAATATATTGCAACTTTTGTACACCCTTTTACCTTCACTTCCTATACTGCATTAATCAGGACAGTTTCTGATCTAACACATCATTTGGACTATGTCAGCTTTATGCTCTCAATCATTTTTTCTATTTTTTTGATGTCCTATGTAATCAAAAAATAAACAAATCTCCTAGTGCCTTCCTTGATCTTTATCGCTCTTCTCATGGCTGTGTAACTTAATGGCAATTGCAGGTTGATTATTTCTAGGGAGGTTTTGTGCATGTTAGACACAATTCCTGCAGAGTTGTGCAAGAGCCATCGCAAAACCTTTGCCACTTGTCATTCTCCATGATCAATTGAAAATATTGGCACTGGAGAATCAATATACTGATGTACAGTACATCAACCTTAATACTTGCTATCGTGACCATGTAGATGGTTTGTGAGCCATAGAGCTCTTGCACTGGGATAGCAGTACACTATTTTATCTACATTTGTGTTCACAAGGAACTTAAATGAATTGACCAACTACAAAACTATCAAAGCGCCGAGGAAGTGATTTAGAAAAGTTATTCTTACACCTTCATATGGGAATGATATGGAAACAAATGGATAACCAAGAAATTAATAACCATAACACACAGGTGGAGTGACTGGACTTTGGCTAGTGATTGTAGTTATTTTCATATTATATCAAATGTGAATGCATCCCCAGGTTCGATAACATCTGTAAACAGTGTGACTGAGCTCCACAATTATCTGAAACTGATGACAATGCTCCATGACTTGAACCTGGAACAGGCATCCTTACCATAAACAAACATCTTCTTTTGCACAGATGACTACTAATAAAATTAAATGAAGCGAGGCCTCATTTGAATAATTAATTATGGCATTTGGCAATAAGATTAAATATTTAAGTAAGAGTTAATACTTTAATCAATGCAACTGACAAAAATCTGGATGATGCAAATCTGAAATACAAACTGAAGATGCTGGAAACGTTCAGGTCAGGCAGCATCTGTGGAAGGAGAAATAGAGTCGTCACATGTGGAGTTTAAGACTTCTGATCAGAATTGAACATTAGAACCACGATCCTAAATGTTAACTCTGTTTATCTTTCCATGATACCAGGAGTTATCACTATCTGACCTGAGTGTTTTCCATTTTTGTTTACTATCACGAAGCTTCATTCTGTAAGAAGTCATAAATAACCACTCTGTGCAGACAATATTAGTCAGCAGCTCCCGAAATCATGTGTGCGTGAGTGTAGTATAGATGTTTATGTCTGCTTCCTCTATTAACAGTGGCTGTTGATTGCCCTGTCGCTATTTCTCACTACAATCTACACCCTTTGCAGAAGACTTCTTACTAAAAAAATACAGTAATTTTTGGATTTAAGATATCAGATTATAACTGAAGAGCTGCACTGGAAAAAAATGCTTATAATCTGAATTTAAAGTCATGCTAATGCACTCCAGCAGAGTAACCCAGTATCTCTCACAGACTCACCAGTGACTTGAAATTGTGTCCATAATTTCATTACAAAGCTTATCCTTTGTTGTGATTATACTCCAGCAGTCCAGCAATTGATTAAACATTGTTGACAAAGCGAAGGTGTGAGCTAAGGAGTGGTGAACCATTACAGGATAGTGTTCCAATGTAAAATAATTCATTTTCTATAGCAAATGGATCAATTACATTGCTTAGTTTGATAAACAACTGCTTCACGTTTCGATTCAGTAAACAATTGTATCTAGCTTATGTGACAAATTAAAAAGGGATTCAGATTGTTATACACCTTTGCGTGAAGAGCTGTGGAGGTTTTTTTATGTTGCAGACATCCAACTCAAGAGAAAAAGGCCTACACAATTGTGCATAATTTCATGTTTAAGTAAACACCAAGCAATAGTTGTTTCAAAGTAACAATACCTTCATGGGCAAGTAAATACAATTCTGAGGTGAGTTTTACAGGACAATAATTAAGTTTTTAATTTGGAGGTACAACATGGAAACCGGCTCTTCGACACACTGAGACAGCACCGACCAGCGATTACCCCGTACACTAAAACATCTGTTACATATTCACAATGTAGCATTGTGGATTTAACCCTGCTTCTGAAAATCAGTTCCACTGACATTGAAAATGTTTTTCTGCATTTATCCAAGGTGTACCTGTGCAGACTTTCTACCGCAAAGACTGTCATCTAGAAATTCATGAGTGTAGGTGTTTGTCTTTGTCCATTACAATATTTATTTCCTGCAAGACTGGTAGCAAAATGTGCTCAGCAATTCCACACATGAATAACAATGTGAAATTGAATCACAGGTCTCCGACTGCCTGACACAGTCAGGCATGAAGGCCACAGGGTGCAGAGCAAGGACGTCAGACAGTCAGTATGCAACTCTCGTTTGCATTGTTACTGTGAAACACAAGCATGATTACAAAGTGGAGTAGCCATCTGACTCACTACTACCAGACCGGCCTTAAATGGATGACGATGTGCCTATATATAAATTAAAGTGCCTGATCTATTTTTGGGAAGTGTGTCGCATTGCTTGTTCCTATGTTCTATGGAGATCTGGATGTCTGCTCTCATTTCACACACATTATGAACACCTGCACAACTATATAACCCATATTAGACTCTTACTTATCAACTATAGGTCCTCCATCAACACCATAATCCCATCCAAACTCATCTCCAAACCCCTGTATCTAGCAGTCTGCACACCCCTCTGCCACTAGATCCTCTATTTTCTGACCTACAGACCACAATCAGTGAGGATGTGACAATACATCCTCCGCTATAATTCTTATCACTGGTACCCCACAAGGATGTGTTCTCAGTCGCCTACTATATCTTCTACACACTCACGACTGTGTGGCATAATATGGCTCTAACTCCACCTGCAAGTTTGCAGTTGACGCGTCTGCAGGGGGCTGGATCATGAACAATGATGAGATGGAATACAAAAAGGAGATAGAGAATTTAGATATCTCGGTGTCAGAACACAACCCCTCCCTCAATATTAGCAAGATGAAGAAGCTAGTTATTGACTACAGGAAGTGTGGTGGGTAACTTGCATCAATCACCATCAACGATGCTGAAGTGTTAATGGTTGAGAGTTTCAAGTTCGTTGGCGTAAATTTTAACACATTGAAGTGACAGCCAAGAAGGCACACCAACACCTCTACTTCCACAAGAGACTGCGTAAATAGTAAGATTAAACGAGAACTTACCTAAGTTTGAAGTTTGATCTTTAATTTATGAGGAGTTACGTAGGTGATTACGTGAAGAACCCCGCCAGTGCGCCTGCGCGTCAATCTTCAAAGCAGCGGTGTGAAATCACAAAAAACAACAACCGAAGTAATATAGTCTCGTAATAAAACGAGTAATACAAGAACTTCCATCTGACCTTTATGATAGAGGGTAGGGTCGTGGCGGGCACGTAATCACCTACGTAACTCCTCATCAAATAAAGATCAAACTTCAAACTTAAGTAAGTTCTCGTTTAATCTTACTATTTTACTTCGGAGTCACGTGAATGACTACGTGAAGATTTTAAAGCTTTGTGATTTCATGCCGTGGATCAATCCCGGCTTCTCACTGCATTGATTGACTCGGAACGAGAAATAATCAATCATGCGTTCATAATAACATTTGTACCACAAATGCAGTAATTCATTTCAATAATGAAATTAATCAGATCCCCTTTAAACCAGAGGAATTTACACAGAACTTAAAATAGTTTCTGCAAACAATCCCGCATTAACAATAGGCCGATGGTAAAAATGTTGAAACATCAACTCATTGGACCACCCGGCGGCTGCGAGGAACTGGTCGACGGGGACGTCTTTTGCGCTGGCCACCGACGTTTCTGCTGCCCTAGTCGAGTGAGACGTAAAAACATAAGTGTTAATACCAGCAGCTGTTAAGACTTCTTTTATCCATCTGGAAATAGTCTGTATTGAAACTCTCTTGTGTGGTTTCTTGTGTGTGATCAACAACCCAGTTTCCGTATTTCTCAAATTCTTTGTGACCTCAATGTATTGTAACAAATATGTCTTCATACAGAGACATGGATCATTTGGATATACTGCTAGTATAATTTTAAATCCTGTTACACCTGGCCTAATTTGCTTTAGTAGGTCATAGATATAGAATGTAACCTTATCTTCAGTTACTTCCATACTGTCCATTTGCAATTTTCCAAGTGTTTGCACTCGTTGTGCTGTCACTCATGCCATAAGCATTAATACTTTCATACTGAGCTTGGCCAAAGGTAAAGACACACTTGATGACCATTCACGAAGTAGTTTCAGTACCACACTTACATCCCAGATTGTCATATACCTAGGTGTCGGTGGTTTGGAATTTTACTTCGGAGTCACGTGAGTGACTACGTGAAGAACCCCGCCAGTGCGCCTGCGCGTCATTTACGTCAGACGCCTTGACGCAAACGGACGTGAGGAGCAGTGCTCCTCGAGTGGTTTGTAGTTTTTCAACTACAAGGTAAGTAAAAACGTTTTTACAGGTTTTCCAGGTCCGTTTACTGTGGGTCTATGGCGATTTTTTCCACAGACGCCATGGGAAAAAACGGACAGGGGGAAGAGGCGAGCGACATAGCCGACAGAAGTCGGGAAAGTCGGGAGTCCGCGGTTAGAGACCAACCGCCCTAAACCCCGGTACAGTCGCCAGCGGTGAGCATAGCGACTGTGGACCTGGGGCTGGTGAAAACACAGTCAGCGCCTGTCGGGCAAAAGACAAAGTTTAAATCCCAACGGAGGGAGTCCCAGGCAATGAAGAAGCTCCAGGGCTAGATACTGCTTTAGAGCGTATTGCCCAAATAGAAAGCCTTTTACACAGGCTGTTGGAGCAAAGTTCACTCAGGGAGGAGTGTTCTGAAAGCCAAGCTGCTGGAAACAGCTCAAACAGCTCCTGGTACAGGGCTAGATACTGCTTTCGAGCGTATTGCCCAAATAGAAGCCTTTTTTACAGGTTGTTGGAGCAAAAGTTCACTCAGGAAGGAGTGTACTGTAATCCAAGCTGCAGGAGCAGCTTAACAGCACCTGGCTCAGGGCTGATGGATGCACCCTCAGGAATGAGGAGCGTGCTACGGGTCATGAGATTTCAGACCCCGACTCTGACGGTGAGGCTGTACAAGGCGATGAAAGGCAGCTGCCAGATGTTCCACCCCTGGTAGTAGGATTCGCTGCCCCGTCAGGGTCAGGAGAGCCATTAGGAAGAACTGGCCTCCTTAATAAATTACTTGGTTTACCATTAGCTGGAACAGCATGAAATGGATGAGACTGCAAGAGTATCTGGAATCAGTTGCAGAGAATATTAATGCTGCTGGGTTCTGGAATAACTGCTTTTACCAGAATAGCAGGTAACAACCAAAAGATGACGAAGTTGCATCAGCAAGCACTGGGGTTGCTATGCAGCACCCACTTCGAGAAGTGCTATACGGTCTACTATGAATCCGAAATTCGCAGCACTCTGCAAACCAAGTAATATACAAATTACCCAACTTACTCTTTGGAGAGATCTCGGGAGACGTATTAAAGAGTTGGAAGATGAAGCGAAAACAGGATTGATGAAGACATCAATGGTTGTGAAGTCTGTAAAGAGGAAGTATCCTTTCAGACGTCATACGGATCCTGGACCAAGTCGCTCATCAACGCAGGGACGTAGTTGGCGGCCTGCAGCGGGAGCAAGAACCAGTGGGTGTGCTTCCGGGAGAACCCAGGAATCTCAGGGTACTCAAATGACTCAAGAGGTAGGTGGACCTGGTTCTCATGGGAACATACTAACTGGATTAAGTCCAAAAGTTGGAGGCAGGTTACATTTCTTCTATAATAATTGGAAGAAAATTACTTCAGATGTGGTAATCCTGAATAATATACAAGGATTTCGAATTGAATTCAATCCAAATTATGATTTGCCTGTTCAGCATGTTCCTAGCCGAACTCTGCACTTTGTACAAAAAGAAGTGATGGAGGTTCAGGTTGCAATTGAATCCCTATATAAAAAAGGGGTTATTGAATAATCAGTCTACCAAAGTCACCAATTTGTGTCAAATATATTCCCTCGATCAAAAAAGGATGGAGGATGTAGGATTCTTGTAGATTTGATAAATCTGAATCCTTTTGTGCAATTTAGACATTTTAAAATGGAAACATTTGTGACTGCCAAACAGCTTATTTCAGAAGCATGTTATATGGCAACTATAGACTTGAAAGATGCATATTATTCAGTGTCTGTTCATTCAGAAGATAGGAAGTATCTTAAATTTAAATGGATGAACCAGTTGTGGCAGTTCAAAGCTCTGCCTAATGGGTTAATATCTGCACCCAGAATATTCACAAAATTGTTAAAAACAATTCTGGGCTTACTGAGTAGCCAGGGGCATGTACTAATGGCATATTTGGATGATGTCTTGATTATAGGAAAGACAAAACAGTCAACAGAAGTATCTGTTGCAGTTGTGAAATGAACTTTTGAAAATTTGGGGTTTCTAATTCATCCACAGAAATCTAGGTTAACACCATGTACCTCTATTAATTATTTGGGGTTCACAATTGATTCAGTCCAAATGAATATTACTTTGCCCAGGGAAAAAGGTGGATTTGATTAAAGATTGCAGTAATCTCCTAAACGAGCAAAAACCTTCAATTAGACAGGTGGCTCGTGTACTGGGAAAATTAGTAGCAGCATTCCCAGCAGTCCAATTCGGACCATTACATTATCAACAGCTGCAGAGACTTAAAGAACAGGCACCGAGAATGCATGTTGGTCATTTTGATAGAACCATGCAACTAACAACAAATGCTGTTTCTGATCTGCAGTGGTGGATTCTATATGTCTCAAGCAGTTCCAGCAAAGTGCTGATTGAACAACCTTCCATGATATTACAAACTGATGCCAGTGCACCAGGATGGGGTGCAACTGACTTAACATCTAGCTGAGGAGGCAGATGGAATCAGGAAGAGTCATTGTTACTGCAGACATGGGGAATTAACTATTTGGAGCTTCTAGGATGTTTCTATGGGCTCCAAGCTTATTGTTCTAACACAACTAATAAGCATGTTCAAGTTCAAATTGATAACACAACAGTAGTTGTTTATATTAATGATATGGGTGAAATTAAGTCGGTGTCTTGTGACAAAATGGTTAATCAACTTTGGGCTTGGTGTATTGAAAAGAACATTTGGATTTCAGCTATCTATCTACCAGGTAGAATGAACGATATCAGACACCAGGTCACGAAAAGTTCCATGATAATAAAGAATGGATGTTGAATCAAGAGGTATTCAATGATATAGTCATCAGATTTGGAATGACCGACATCGACTTGAATCATCAGCTATCGAGATATGTCTCATGGAAACCAGATCCAGGAGCAGTGGCGATTGATGCTTTCTCGCTACATTGGGGTGGTATGTTTTCATATATATTTCCACCTTTCTGCCTCATAAGCCAATGTTTGCTTAAAATCAGGCAAGATGCTGCTTCAAGGGTATTGGTAGTACCAGATTGGCCTACACAGCCATGGTATCCGTTGATATTAGAATTAACAACACAAATGTTGATGAAAGTCCCAAAAAAGAGTAATTTATTGCTGCACCCTGTACAGGGGAACAACATCCATTATATGATCGTTTGGATTTGTTGATTTGCAGGTTTTAAGAATGCCTTTTCTGGGACGAGGACTGTCTGAGCATACTGTGGACATGCTTACGGCAGTCTGGAGGAAGAGCACTCAAAAACAGTACCTTTCTTATATCAAGAAATGGGAAGAGTTCTGGGTACAAAAGAATGTGCAATAAAGTACTGCAGATATTTCAAATGTTTAGAATTTCTGTCAAAACTTTATTATGATGAAGGTCTGAGTTGTAGTGCAATTAATTCAGCCAGAAGTGCATTGTCCTCATATTTGGTTCTGGATTCAGAAAGAAACTCAATTGGGTCACACCCAATTGTTTCCAGACTAATGAAAGGAATCTTTAATTCCAAACCACCGAAACCTAGGTACGTGACAATCTGGGATGTAAGTGTGGTACTGAAAATACTTTGTGATGGTCATCAAGTGTGTCTTTACCTTTGGTCAAGCTCAGTATGAAAGTATTCATGTTTATGGCATGAGTGACAGCACAACGAGTGCAAACACTTGGAGAATTACAAATAGACAGTATGGAAGTAACTGAAGACAAGGTTACATTCTATATCTATGACCTACTAAAGCAAATTAGGCCAGGTGTGACAGGATTTAAAATTATGCTGGCAGCATATCCAAATGATCCATGTCTCTGTATGAAGACATATTTATTACAATACATTGAGGTCACAAAGAATTTGAGAATACGGAAACTGGGTTTTTGATCAGACACAAGAAACCACACAAGAGAGTTTCAATACAGACTATTTCCAGATGGATAAAAGAAGTCTTAACAGCTGCTGGTATTAACACTTATGTTTTTACGTCTCACTCGACTAGGGCAGCAGAAATGTCAGCGGCCAGGGCAAAAGACGGCCCCGTCGACCATATCCTCGCAGCCGCTGGGTGGTCCAATGAGTTGATGTTTCAACAATTTTACCATCGGCCTATTGTTAATGCGGGGTTGTTTGCAGAAACTATTTTAAGTTCTGTGTAAATTCCTCTGGTTTAAAGGGGATCTGATTCATTTCATTATTGAAATGAATTACTGCATTTGTGGTACAAATGTTATTATGAATGCATGATTGATTATTCTCGTTCCGAGTCAATCTATGCAGTGAGAAGCCGGGATTGATCCACGGCATGAAATCACAAAGCTTTAAAATCTTCACGTAGTCACTCACGTGACTCCGAAGTAAAATAGTAAGATTAAACGAGAACTTACCTAAGTTTGAAGTTTGATCTTTATTTTATGAGGAGTTACGTAGGTGATTACGTGCCCACCACGACCCTACCCTCTATCATAAAGGTCAGATGGAAGTTCTTGTCTTACTCGTTTTAGTATGAGACTATATTACTTCGGTTGTTGTTTTTTGTGATTTCACACCGCTGCTTTGAAGATTGACACGCAGGCGCACTGGCGGGGTTCTTCACGTAATCACCTACGTAACTCCTCATAAAATAAAGATCAAACTTCAAACTTAGGTAAGTTCTCGTTTAATCTTACTATTAAAGATTCCTTTCATTAGTCTGGAAACAATTGGGTGTGACCCAATTGGGTTTCTTTCTGAATCCAGAACCAAATATGAGGACAATGCACTTCTGGCTGAATTAATTGCACTACAACTCAGACCTTCATCATAATAAAGTTTTGACAGAAATTCTAAACATTTGAAATATCTGCAGTACTTTATTGCACATTCTTTTGTACACAGAACTCTTCCCATTTCTTAATATAAAACAGGTACTGTTTTTGAGTGCTCTTCCTCCAGGCTGCCGTAAGCATGTCCACAGTACGCTCAGACAGTCCTCGTCCCAGAAAAGGCATTCTTAAAACCTGCAAATCAACAAATCCAAACGATCATATAATGGATGTTGTTACCCTGTTACAGGGTGCAGCAATAAATTACTCCTTTTTGGGACTTTCATCAACATTTGTGTTGTTAATTCTAATATCAACGGATACCATGGCTATGTAGGCCAATCTGGTACTACCAATACCCTTGAAGCAGTATCTTGCCTGATTTTAAGCAAACATTGACTTATGAGGAAGAAAGGTGGAAATATATATGAAAACATACCACCCCAATGTAGCGAGAAAGCATCAATCG
Organism: Malacoraja senta; assembly: GCA_038087875.1. Classification (NCBI taxonomy): domain Eukaryota; kingdom Metazoa; phylum Chordata; class Chondrichthyes; order Rajiformes; family Rajidae; genus Malacoraja; species Malacoraja senta. The sequence goes on from CM075983.1 coordinate 29,302,177, forward strand.
CCACTGCTCCTGGATCTGGTTTCCATGAGACATATCTCGATAGCTGATGATTCAAGTCGATGTCGGGCATTCCAAATCTGATTACTATATCATTGAATACCTCTTGATTCAACATCCATTCTTTATTATCATGGAACTTTCGTGACCTGGTGTCTACTATCGTGTTCATTCTACCTGGTAGATAGATAGCTGAAATCCAAATGTTCTTTTCAATACACCAAGACCAAAGTTGATTTAACCATTTTGTCACATGACACCGACTTAATTCCACCCATATCATTAATATAGGCAACTGCTGTTGTGTTTATTAATTTGAACTTGAACCTTCCTTTTAGTTGTGCTAGAACCATAAGCTTGGAGTCCATAGAAACCTCCTAAAAGCTCCAAATAGGCAATTCCCCATGTCTGCAGTAACAATAACTCTTCCTGATTCCATCTGCCTCCGCAGCTAGATGTTAAGTCAGTTGCACCCCATCCTAGTGCACTGGCATCAGTTTGTAATATCATGGAAGGTTGTTCAATCAGCACTTTGCCTGAACTGCTTGTGACATGTAGAATCCACCACTGCAGATTAGAAACAGCATTTGTTGTTACTTGCATGGTTCTATCAAAATGACCAGCATTTGCTCTCAGTGCCTGTTCTTTGATTCTCTGCAGCTGTTGATAATGTAATGGTCCATACTGGACTTCTGGGAATCTACTAATTTTCCCAGTACTCGAGCCACCTGTCTGATTAGAGGTTTTTGCTCGTTTAACAGATTACTGCAATCCTTAATCAACTCCACCCTTTTATCACTGGGCAAAGTAATTTGCATTTGGGCTGAATCAATTGTGAACCCCAAATAATCAATCGAGGTACATGTTTTTAACCTTGATTTCTTTGGATGAATTTAGAAACCCCCAAACTTTCAAAAGTTTGATTTCATAACTGCAACCGATGCTTCTGTTGACTGTTTTGTCCTTCCTATAATCAGGACAACATCCAGGTATGCCATTAGCAACCCCAGAATTGATTTAAACAATTTTATGAATATTCTGGGAGCGAACGTTAACCCATTAGGCAGAGCTTTGAACTGCCCTAATTGGTTCATCCATGTAAATTTAAGATACTTCATATCTTGCAAGTGAACAGACACTGAACAAAAGGATTCAGACTTGTCAAGTCTATAATAATCCTACATCCTCCATCCTTTTTTGATCGAGGGAATATATTTGACCCAAATTGGTGAATTTGGTAGACTGATTCTTCAATAACACCTTCTATATATAGGGTTTTGAAGCGCAGCTTGAACCTCCATTACTTCGCAAAGTGGAGAATTCTGCTAGGAACATGCTGGATAGGCAAATCATAATTTGGATTGAATTCAATTCAAAATCCTTGTATATTATTCAGAATTACCACATCTGAAGTAATCTTCTTCCAATGTTTATAGAAGAGACGTAATCTGCCTCCTACTTTTGGACTTAATCCAGTTAGTATGTTCCCATGAGAACCAGGTCCACCTACCTCTTGAATCATTTGAGTACTCTGAGATCTCTGGATTCTCCCGGAAGCACCACCACTCCTGCTGCAGGCCGCCAGCTACGTCCCTGCGTTGATGAGCAACTTGGTCCTGGTCTAGGATCCGTATTGACGTCTGAAAGGATACTTCCTCTTTACAGACTTTGCAACCATTGATGTTTTTATCAATCCTGTTTTCGCTTCATCTTCCAACTCTTTAATACGTCTCCCGAGATCCTCTCCAAAGAGTAAGTTGGGTAATTGTATATTACTTGGTTTGCAGAGTGCTGTGAATTTCGGATTCATAGTAGGCTGTATAGCACCTTCCTCAGATAATTGATCTCGAAGGGGGTGCTGCATAGCAACCCCAGTGCTTCCTGATGCAACTTCGTCATCTCTTGGCTGATATCTGCTATTCTGGTAAAAGCAGTTATTCCAGAACCCAGCAGCTTTAATATTCTCTGCAACTGATTCCAGATAATTTGGTTCACTGCTGCTGCTTTCAGCAACCCACAGTTACTTGGGGGTCTCCTGCTTTCTTGCAATCTCATCCATCTCCTGCTGTTCAAGCTGATGGTAAACCAAGTAATTTATTAAGGAGGCCAGTTCTTCTCCTAATGGCTCTCCTGACCCTGACGGGGGCAGCGAATCCTACTGCCAGGGGTGGAACATCTGGCAGCTGCCGTTCATCGCCTTGTACAGCCTCACCGTCAGAGTCGGGGTCTGAAATCTCATGACCCGTAGCACGCTCCTCATCCCTGAGGGTGCATCCCATCAGCCCTGTGCCAGGTGCTGTTGAGCTGCTTCCAGCAGCTTGGATTTCAGTACACTCCTTCCTGAGTGAACTTTGCTCCAAGAGCCTATGTAAAAGGCTTTCTATTTGGGCAATACGCTCGAAAGCAGTATCTAGCCCTGTACCAGGAGCTGTTGAGCTGTTTCCAGCAGCTTGGATTTCAGTACACTCCTCCCTGAGTGAACTTTGCTCCAACAGCCTATGTAAAAGCTTTCTATTTGGGCAATACGCTCGAAAGCAGTATCTAGCCCTGGAGCTACTTCCATTGCCTGGGACTCCCTCCGTGGGCCGTTGAGATTTAAACTTCGTCTTTTGCCCGACAGGCGCTGACTGTGTTTTCACCAGCCCCAGGTCCACATGCTCACCCCTGGCGACTGTACCGGGGTTTAGAGGTGATTGGTCTCTAACCGCGGACTCCCGACTTTCCCGACTTTCTGTCGGCTGTGTCGCTCGCCTCTTCCCCCTGTCCGTTTTTTTCCCATGGCGTCTGTGGAAAAAATCCCCATAGACCCACAGTAAACGGACCTGGAAAAACATGAAAAAAGTTTCTACTTACTTTGTAGTTGAAAAACTACAAACCACTGGAGAAGCTGTGCTCCTCACGTCCGTTTGCGTCAAGGCGTCTGACGTAATGACGCGCAGGCGCACTGGCGGGGTTCTTCACGTAGTCACTCACGTGACTCCGAAGTAAAATTCAGCATGTCTCCAATGACTCTTACAAAGTTCTGCAGATGCACCTTAGAAAGCACACTGTTGGGTTGCTTCACAGCTTGGTTTGGGAATAGCTCTGCCCAAGACCTTGAGAAATTGCAGAGAGTTATAGATGTAGCCCAGTCCATCATACAGACCAGATTCCTCACCATTGACTCCATCTATACATCACATCTCCTTGGAGAAACACTTATTCCTTATTCTCCCTGCTCCCATGGGGCAGAAGATACAGTAGCTGGAAAATTGGACTTTGTTTCTGGAACTGGTGCGTTACAATGCTGTGAATTATATTCTGCACTCTGTATCTTTCCCTTTGCTCAACCTATTCGACTTGATTTTGACTAAATTGTATTTATGTGTAGTATTATCTGATCTGAATTGCATTTTCACTGTGCCTCGTTACACATGACAATAATAAACCTAAAACTAAATCTAGGTATTGGAGTGGAGACTCACTAGTTGTAGCAGCATTTCCTGTGATAACTGCCAATTTAAGAGGTCCTGCATTGATCAGAGATCACGCATGTAACCTTTCACTTCTCATGCAACTGGATATGTGTACAGTAACTATATTTACTTCAAAGATACGGACCTAATTTTTACGCACCCAGCACATAATTCCACAAGATACTGGTACAGGTCCAGTTTGAGATGCCAGACTATTGTTTGTTTTCACATGTTACATAATTTGTAGCCTTTTGTTTGAAAATAAATGGTGCAGCCATTTTCAAATCCATTCAGGGAGGTAGTTGATCATGAAATACAGGAATGGGCAGCACAGTGGCCCAGCAGTAGAGTTGCTGCCTTTCAGTACCAGAGACGTGGGTTCAATCCTGACTAAGGGTGCTGTCTACGGAGTTTATACATTCTCCCTTTGACCATGTGTGTTTTCTCTGGGTGCTCCGGTTTCCCCCCACACTCCAAAGATGTATAGTGTGTAGAATAGTGCGAGTGTGCTGGATGATCACTGGTCAGCGTGGACTTGCTGGACCAAAGGGCCTGTTTCCATGCTGTATCTCTAAAGTCTAAAGTCAAATGCATATTTCTCTGATCAAAAGAATAACTAAAAACACTGTTGTTTCCTTTACACAAAAGAACATTGTAACTGTAGGAAAGGAGAATTATTGAAACAGAATTCAAGCATAGGCGCTCCACGTTACATAAGGGTTCCATCCCAAGAACTGCCTGCAAACTCATTTACGTCACGAAAGCCTGTTTTCTATAACAACCCATATCATATCTCTCGTATTTGCTATAATTAATTCATTTCATTGAATAATCACCCAAATGCCACCCATAATTAAAATATATATACTGCATCCAATCATTAAAGAATACTATGAAGCATTTTATTATTTATATCACTAGTTAGAAAAATGCTTTAGAATGTATGGGAGAATATGTATAAAGATCAGATTTCAGGTCATTCTGAATGCAAGGAGCCCCTGCACTTCATGTTTTAACTCAAAACTGTTTATTACGTGAAATTGAATAAACAAACCTGCACAATTTGATAGTTTGAAGTTATTATAAAATGTATTTGCAGATTGACTTGTTTTGATGAGCGAGGTCAAAAAGGAGTGCCTGTGATTATTTATCCTCTGTACCCAAAGGCTCTTCGCCTGCTTCATCGCCTAACAAAGTAATTTCACAACAATGACACTGCCTCACAAGTGTTCATTTGTTGGAAAAAGCAATTTGCGGAGCTACAATGCAATAAATATTTGCACAATAACACTGCAAAATGTTCATGTAGAATGGATATGCTGAATCAGTTGTTATGTAACGAAACAATTGGCATTTTGGACAATTGGACACCCTCAGATTCCCTCAAAATCTTTTATTTCTTCCACTTGGTCATCTTCATGTATTTACCTTTAAAAGGAGGAAATGTTTTCTCTTGTCTATCCTATCTACAACCCTCATCATCTGTGAGGAGACACTGGCAATCTCGGACTTGTGTTTAAGACAGCTCAGTCGTGGCCTCTAAGATGAGGCGCAGCCAATCCTAGGCTAATCCCAGCAGCTCACTCTGGCCTCAGGAGGAGGCGCTGACAGTTTCAGGCTTGCCCTGGCAGCTGAGAGTGCCAGTGTTTTCCAGCAGCCAGGCACTGTTTGTGGAGATGTTCGTTGGCTTCTCCTGGCCTCTCTGCCTGTGACAGGCCTGTCCACCACTGCCCGAAGCATCACCTATCCATGTTCTCCAGAGATTATTTTGTAAACAGCACCTTGTTTCAACATCCTGGTGAATCTTCTCTGCACTCTCTCCAGTGCTATCAAATCTTTCCTATTGAGTGGTTACCAGAACTGCATGTGGAACTCCAGCTGAGGTATCTTCACCACCAACCTCCATCCGGCACTCAAATACACCTGGACCATTTCCGACACTTCCCTACCATTCCTTGACCTCACTATCTCCATCGCAGGTGATAGATTTCTTACCGACATCCACTATAAACCTACTGACTCCCATTGCTATCTGGACTACACTTCTTCCCACCCTGCTTCCTGTAAGGACTCCATCCCTTACTCCCAATTCGTCCGTCTACGCCGCATCTGCGATCGTTTCGCCGAACACCTCCGCTCGGTCCGCAATAACCAACCTGACCTCCCGGTGGCTCAGCACTTCAACTCCCCCTCCCATTCCGTATCCGACCTCTCTGTCCTGGGTCTCCTCCATGACCAGAGTGTGCAACACTGGAAATTGGAGGAACAGCACCTCATATTCCGCTTGGGGAGTCTGCATCCTGGGGGCATGAACATTGAATTCTCCCAATTCTCCCTATTCTGTTAGCCCTTGCTGTCTCCTCCCCTTCCTCGGCCCTCGGGCTGTCTCCTCCCATCCCTCAGCCCTCGGGCTCCTCCTCCGCCTTTTTCCTTTCTTCTCCCCACCCCCCCATCAGTCTGAAGAAGGGTTTCGGCCCGAAACGTTGCCTAATTCCTTCGCTCCATAGATGCTGCTGCACCCGCTGAGTTTCTCCAGCATTTTTGTGTACCTGAGGTCTTATCAATGTTTGATAATGTTGAAACATAATAACTTGCCTTTGTATTCAATGCCCTGACAATTGAAGGCCAGTGCCCCGTATGGTTTCTTAACTATGTTATCTGACAATGCTGACACCTTCAAGGGTGTTTGGACTTGCAGAGAGTATTCCCCAACACTCCGTAGCACATTACCATTCATGATCTATATCCTAGCCTCATCAGTGCCCCAAAATGGACTACCTTATGACATTATTATCCGTATGAAACGTCATCTGCCATTTCTCAGCCCATTTCACTAATATCTCTCTGTAGCATAAGACACTGTCAACAACACCAATAATCTGTGTCATCTGCAAACTTATTGACTATCTAAATTATTCATATATATTACAAATAGCAATGGTCCCAGCACCAAACTCAATGGAACATCACAAATCACAAGCATAGACACAAAAACAACCCTCGATTATCATCAAGCCTCCTATTAGCAAGCCAATTTTGAATCCAATTTACTGACTTGTCCTGGATTTCATGGGCTCTAACCTGTTGGACCCATGTGGGATATTGATAAAGGCCTTATTGAAGTTCATGTAAAAAGCATCTATTGCACTGCCCTCATCAATACACATTCTTACCTCCTCAAAACATCCAATTAGTTTGGGCAGACAAGATCTGCCATTAACAAAACATTTGTGCTTATCTCTGGTTAGTCCCTGCTGTTTCAATCATCCTGCCCCTCACTTTTTTCAATAACTTACCCATTACTGATGTTAGGCTCATAGGTCTGTACATGCAAGGTTTTTCTGTGCTACCTTTCTTGAAATGTTTGTCATCCTTTAATCATCTGGTACCTCACTTGTCGCCATCAAAGATTTAAAAATCCTAGCCAGAGCTGCAAAAAAACTCTCCCCTTACATCCCATTGCAGCCTGGGATAAATCTCATCCAGCCCTGGGAATTTATCCATCTTTAAGGTTTCTAAGGTATTGAGTACCTCCTCACTATTTATGGAGACCTGCACTAGAATTTAATTAACCAATTCACTGAATAGTCTGAATTAGTGTAGTTTAGTTTAGAGATACAGCGTGGAAACAGGCCCTTCAGCCCATCGAGTCCGCACTGTCCAGCGATCCCCACACATTAACGTGCCTACACACACCAGGGACAATTTACACTTATACCAAGTATACAAACCCAGGCCAATTAACTTACAAACCTGTACGTCTTTGGAGTGTGGGAGGAAACAGAAGATCTCGGAGAAAACCCACTCAATCATGGGGAGAATGTACAAACTCCGTACAGACAGCACCCGGTAGTTGGGATTGGACCCGGATCTCTGGTGCTGCAACTCTACCGCTGCACTACTGTGCCGCAGTACTACAAAGACTGTTTCCTAAGTGAATACTGATGAAAAATATTTGTTCAGATCCTCACCTATACATTCTGGCTCCAAACACAGATAGCATAAAGGGCCTGTCCCATTTAGGCGATTTTTCAGCGGACTGCCGGCGAGTGTCAAGCTCGCGGCACTCGCTGAAAAACCGGGAAGTGGAACGGCGAGTGTCAAGAGTAGAACACACATGCACACACACAAACACATCGCAAAGGCAGGGACCAGGGAAAGCGGGGGAGCGCTGTCTTAAATTCACATGGTGCAAAGCCAAGATGATACAGACACACACCGCGATGAACAGGAAGGTTAAGACGGCTAGCACAGTGTACGGTAAGTACTTTAAAAGAGCGGGGTAGGGGGGAGGGGAGAAAGGGGGAGAAGGGGGGGGAAGGGGGGAGAAGGAGTGGAGACACTTTTAAGAAGCCAGACAATTTTTAATAAGCCAGAGATGCACTGCTGTGAAGTTTGGCGTGCATTTAACCTTGGTGCATTTAACCTCGGTTATCCTTGGTTCTGAAAACTCGTGCTAACGTTTTTTTTCCCCCAATGAGCCAATGAAAATGCCCAGTCAGCAAATGAGATTAACTAAAACTACCTACGGCTATCTCGACTACCTACAACTACATGTCAACCCCACTACCACTGCACCTACAATGACAAAAGTATCGATTTTCTCCATGGCGACTAATTTTTGGTTGCAGAAAATGTTTCAACATGTTGAAAAATTTGCTGCGACCATACTGAGGTCGCGACTAGTTCCCAGAATGCGAGAACTCCTTGCGACCATGAAGGAGACTCAGCAGAGACCACCAGCGAACATGTGGTGACCATGTGGTGACCATGTGGCGATCATGAGGCGAACGCAGATTCTCCTGCACTCACCTAAAAAGTCGCCTAAGTGGGACAGGCCCTTAATAGCCCCTACTCTTTCCCTGATTATTTTTTCGTTGTTAATAAATTTATAGAACACCTTTGGTTTTACTTTAATCCAGTTTACCAGTTGCACATTGCGACCCCTTTTTCCTCTGCAAATTTTCTTTTTAAGCATCTCCACGCATGTTTTCTACTTTGATTCATATTTTAAAAGAACACGATAAATGTGTAATTGCAACAAAAATAATGTTTGGGGTTTAATAGTAAGATTAAACGAGAACTTACCAGTTTGAAGTTTGATCTTTATTTTATGAGGAGTTACGATGAGGGATTACGTGAAGCCCACCAGCCTGCATTCGCGTCAATCTTCAAAGCAGCGGTGTGAAATCACAGATTGTTGAACTGAATATAGTAAGATTCCAGAAACTAGAACTACCAGCTGACCTTTATGAGAGAGGGTTGGGAGCGGAGGGCACGTAATCCCTCATCGTAACTCCTCATAAAATAAAGATCAAACTTCAAACTGGTAAGTTCTCGTTTAATCTTACTATTTTACTTCAGAGTCACGTGAGTGACTACGTGAAGATTTCAAAACTCTGTGATTTCATGCCGTGGACACGAGTCCATGCGTCACACACTGCATCAGTTGACCAAGGATGAGTGAAATTTAATAAATAATGACATAGATTGAAACATGCTAAAGCTTTTTAATGACAAAATGATAATAATAATAGTAATCCCACTCATCCGGGAGGAATTATAAAACAGAACCTAAAATAGAGTTGGCAAATACCCCCAGTCTGGCAATGGGTTTGTTATAAACATTTGGAAGTTCGCTTGTTTGACCATCCTGCAGCCGCTAGGATGTGGTCCAGCGGAACATCAATAACCCTCAATACTGATGTTGTTGCAGTCCTGGTGGAGTGAGATTTGAAAACATCAGTGTTCATTCCTGCACAAGCCAAAACTGGTTTTAACCACCTGGGGATGGTCTATACTGATACCTTCGTATGAGGTTTTTTGTAACTAACAAACATTGCTAGTTCAGAGCCTCTAAGGCTCTAGGTGACCCAATGTACTGTTGTAGATGTGTGACCACACACAACCAAAGGTCCATGGGGTATGCCATGAAAACTAGTTTGAGACCTGATGCTCCCGGACATAAAATATTATATTATTTGCAGATGTAACCATCCTGTCCAGTCGTAGCTTATGCAACGACTGGACCCGTTGCGCTGATCCGAGCGCCATGAGGATAACCACTTTGTAAGTGATTTTGACCGAGGACAGGGATGTACCTGGAGCCCACCGGCGACGCAGCGTCAGCAGAACATTAACATCCCATATCTCTGAGTACCTGGGCCTGGGGGAAATTGAGTTGAAGATACCCTTCATAAATTTGGATATCAGAGGGCGAGACCCGACAGCGTGGTATCCCGACCCCAGCAGGAATATGACGACAAGGCACTTCTGGCACAATTTATAGCACTATAACTCTAATATAGCTTTGAGAGGAATTCCAAGACATCTGTTATACGTGCCGTGTCATACGATATACTGGACTGTAAACAGAACACTTCCCATTCCTTGATATAGGAGATGTACTGTTTCTTGGTACTATCTCTTCAGGCCGCATGATTACATCCACCGTACAACCTGACAGTCTGTTCCCCAGGAAAGGTCTTCCCATAGTCTGCAAACCAACAAATTGATTCGCTCATGCAGTGGATGGTTCTCCCCAGTCACGGGGTAAACCAGCAGATTTCTGCGTTTGAGAACAGCCATAAAAGGCTCTGTTATCATTCCCAGTATGAGTGGACCCATGGCTGTGTAGGCCAGTCAGGCACTATCAAAAGCCTGAGGCGGAGTCTTGCTGGATCTTAAGCAAGCACCGACTGATGAGGCAAAATGGAGGAAAGACATAAAGAACATTCCTCCCCAGTGTAGCAAGATTGCATCCATCGCCACTGCCCCTGAGTATGGCTGCCATGCCACACATTTTTGCAACTGGTGATTGAGCCTAGATGCAAACAAATCAATATTTGGTGTTCCATCGAGCCACAATGTCATTAAATACTTTGTGATCCAACATCCATTCTGTGTTACCATTGATTTACGTGATGATACACCAGCGCCAAATGAGGTTAGGTAAACTATCACAGGATATTGACTTGATTGCACCCATGTGATTAATATATGCCACCACCATGTGTCAACTTGTAGTTGAGCATGCAGATATGCATATTTGCACAATAAGCCTTTAACCCATAGAATGCACCTAGTGTCTTTAGGTAGTTGATACCATATAACTGAGGGATTGGACTCATGCACATCCCATCCACCTCTGTGACTAGAGATGGTATGGTAATTTCCCATCTTTGAGCACTAGCATCAGTTTGTAATATAAATGAAGGTTTAATGACCAAAAGTTACTGGAGCAATGCTGAATACTGTTCATCCATCATTGTGACTTTATAGCTTCAGCTGGTAATAGCATAGGTCTGTTAACAATGACCTACATGGTACTTGAGAGCTTGCTCCTTTGCACGATGTAAGTTCTGATAATGCAAAGGCCCAAATTGCGCAGCTGAAAAAACAGCCACTATATTGCGAATTACACTGGCCACGATGAATAAACAACAAGATTGTTACAAGCTTCCATTAATTCTAATCTCTTGCCCCAGGGCAGAGTCACAGACAAATTAATAGAGTTAAAGGTAAATCGCAATCTATAACTCTAGTTGGTATCAACTTAAATTTAACTGGATGGATGAGAAACCCCAATTTCTCAAATATAGTTTTGCGGCTGAAACAGCTAATTTAGCAAGATTCAGCGTTTTAGAATATCATGCAGTTAAGGCCATAAATATGTATTTTTGAGCTCTGAGCAGCCCAAGCACTGGCTTGATAATTTGGTAAATAACCTGGGAGCTGATGTTAGCCCATTTGCAACCCTTTAACTGCTATCGTTGCCCATCCAGCTAAATTTCAAATATCTCCGGTGAACCCTGTGAATGGGAACTGAATAGTATGCATCTTTGAGATCGATGCATGCCATAAAGTATCCTATGGAAATCAGTTGTTAGACAGTAGCAGTGTATTCCATTCTAAAATTCTATACTGCACATGTGAATGTGAATTAATCAAGGGTGATCCGACATCATCCATCTTTTGCTTGTTTGGATATCTGCTTGTATACCCAAACCTTTTTGTTTGGAATGAATAGATGTCCAATTTGGTGCATATTGTATGGGTGGCAATGAGTTAAAGGAAATTCAATTTGGAACCCTTGTATACTGTGCAGTATAAACTGATCTGATGTTATCTTTTCAGTTATAAACGGATCTGAAGTTATCCGTCGACATTTTGCAAAAAACAAGTGTAATCTATTACCAACTTGTAACTGGTCCACACACCCCGTGTTTCGGAAAAAACCAGACCCACCTACCTCCTTGGTTACCGCTGGTCTTGTGGTAAGCCCAAAGGCCCTTGATGCGGGTTCTGTTTCCGTCTTCAGGTTATACTTCCATCCTTGATTTGGAGGATAGGACTGCTGGGGTGCGTGGATTGCACATTTTCCCTCAGGGCCGGCTTGGGCCTTGGCCTGAAAGACCTCTGCCCAGAGAATCAGCTTTCAAGCTGCCACCAGCTTCAGTGACTGCTTACTGCCGATGGAGGCGTAGGGGTGTTGTCGCCGAAACGGTGAGGCTTTTGCTCGTCGAAGGTACCTTGACTAGTCCGACAGCTTTGCTTCCTCAACCAGGTTTTTTACCTGTTTGGCTAGGTCTTCTCCAAGGAGAAGATTTGGCAGCTGGACAACGGCTCATCCGCCAAAAGTTGACTACTGCAACGGCTCATCCGTTTGTGAGGATATCGCAACCCTTGATGCCATGACAGACAATTCTTGAACCTCACGCATGTACTCCAGTATGTTTCATGGACATACTTCCGAGTTTGGAGTCAGTCACACACTGACCCCTCGCACTCCCCCCCCAGAGAGGGAGATTTGTAAGCAGCACTGAAACAGGTGCTGCTGCAGGCCTCCGACGAGACCTGCACTGATATGGCCCCGTTCCACGGACCATATCAGGATAGAGCAACACCTCAGTGGGATGAACGCCCTGCGGACGCAGCCATGCTCCACCTGGGTAAACGTCCGAGGACGTACCCATGGAGGGGATCCCTCCTGGCCTGACTTGTCCCAGTCCAGGCCTCTCAGACTCCGTTCGGCTGCACACCCTCTCGGGCTGCCGGAGTCTGGAGTTGCTGACCGCAAGTCAGTGACTTGGGTAGCGAACCCGACCGCTGCCAGCTGCCCACACTCCCGCAGAGCCGGGATTCCCCGCGGTCTCTGTAGCCGGGTTTCCCCCTGCCGGGACTCCCCGTGGAGCCGGGATTCCCCGCGGTTTCCGTAGCTGGGTTTCCCCGAGCCAGATATCCCCACGGAGCCGGGATTCCCCGCGGTCTCCGTAGCTGGGTTTCCCCAAGCCGGGTTTCCCCGCGGTCTCGGTAGCCGGGTTTCCCCGCGGCTCGAAAACTTACCTGCAGGGTTTGAAACTTACCACTGGAGGAGCGACGCACCTGCCAGCCAGTGGTGCACCATGCGTTAGACGTAATGACACGCATGCGGGCTGGCGGGCTTCACAAAGTCACTCACGTGATTCCGAAGTAAAAAAAATTCTGAAGCTGCAGCAGTCGCCTGCGTAACAGCCGTTTGGGTTATGGAAATTCGTCCTTACTGAATTCACAAATCACTCGCCAAAAATTTGTGATACAAAATAAAATTAATTCTCATGCAATTTTTGTGGAAAAAAAAGTTTGTTATTTCATTCCCGTTTCTTGACCCATGCACAAACGATAAGACTATCCATGAAAAAAAATTGGATATTGTCCGTTTTCTAGGAACACAACTTCCCCACCCCCCTCTCCATGACATAGAGGCCTCCTGAAAGTGTTTGAATATACAAAAAGGGACACCATCAATAAAGATCAAGGCAGAAAATATTGGAAAGGTTCAGCAGGGAGTACAGGCAGAAACAGAATTAACATATCAGGTTGATGTCCTTTAACCAGAATAGTACTATAATTATTGCTTTCATATTAAGACGGATTCCTTACCGTTTCACATATCGGCACCGTGGTGCAGCAGTATAGTTGCTGCCTTACAGCACTTGCAGTGCCGGAGACTTGGGTTCGATCCTGACTATGGGTGCTGTCTGTACAGAGTTTGCACGTTCACTCCGAGACCTGCGTGGGTTTTCACGGAGATCTTCAGTTTCCACCCACATTCCAAAGACCACATTCCAAAGACCTACAATCCAAAGTAGGTTCATTGGCTTGGTAAATATAAAAATTGTCCTGTGTGTGTGTAGGATAGTGTTAATGGTTGGCGCGGACCAGTGGGCTGAAGAGCCTGTATCTCTAAACTAAACTAAAATCTCCATTATGTGTCCTCTTTGTTGATCATCTTCAAGGATATAGAGCAAAGGTTATATTTGTGTAACCACATCACGTTGTTGTTTGCAGATAAAGATCACAAACCTCCAGCTCCACTCTATGGTTTCAAGACCTTGAACATTAGTCAGATGATGAAGAGAACGGGACAAAGAAAGTTGGGTCTGGCAAATTAAAACAAAACTTTTTTCAACTTGCCAGTAACTTGGATATTGGTTCGGTGGGAAACTAAACTGTGACAGCAAAATAGCTAAAAGATTTTCTCAACTTACTCATTTTCACATTAGATGTCATTGGCCAGTTAAGGGCCTGTCCCACTTTCACAACCAAATTCACGACCTCTGCCGAGTTTGCCCTTGACTCACACTCGCAGCATGGTTGTCACGAGGTCGTAGGAGATCGTACAAGGTCGTAGGTAGGTCATAGCAGGCCGTGATGCTAGTCGTAGGTACTCGTGGCAGATCCAAATGTATATGAAGAACAAAACTTATCTAATCAATGTACTGTTAAGTTTTATCATACCCCGAGGACAGACACACACACACACACACACACACACACACACACACACACACACACACACACACACACACACACACACACACACACACACACACACACACACACACACACTCACACACACATACACTCACAAACACATACACTCACACATACAATCATACACTCACACAGACACATACACTCACATACATACACATACACACACACACATACATACACACATACACTCACAAACACACACACACACACACACACACACTCTCACACCTACACTCACAAACACATACACACACTCACACAGACACTCACACACACACATACACACACACACACTCACATACACAGACACACACACACACACACACACACACACACACACATACACTCACAAACACATACACACACACTCACTGACTCACACACCATATATATGGCAGTAAACTTTCTTGAATACTCACACGGCTGAGCGCGGCCTCTCCACTTTGGGGCTTCCACAGTCAGCGGCACTTCTACAATCAGCATGACCTCTGCACTTACTGGAAATTACGCAATCAGCGCAACTTCTGCACTCACCGGAAATTACGCAATCAGCACGACATGTCCACTAAGCGGAAGTCACGAAATGAGCGGAACTTTTGAACCAAACACAGTCGGACCTAATAAAGCATTTATTCCTTCCAAACACAGTCGGAACTAACAAAGCATTGCTGTTTCAAGCACAGGCAGGGCAGCAGTTTTTTTTATTAATATTTATTTTATTACAGTAGAAGCAATTGTACAAGGAGAAAGTAATCGACATAAAAATTATACAATTTTCGTACAGCTTCAATTTTAACATTTTATAAACTAGTAACTAAAACGGAAAAAAGGAAAGAAGGGAAAGGAAGAAGAAAAGAAAAAGAAAAGAAAGAATTTCGAAAAAGACACGAAAGAGAAAAAAGAAAAAACCCTGAACTAACGAAGATGTGAAAAAAGCGGAGATATATCCCACTACCCTTCCCTACGCCTGCTCACCCGACCCTAGCATCGGTTTTGAATTTGTGTTCAACCATTATGTTGTTGAAGAAATTCAATGAAAGGAGACCATATTTTGGAAAATTGATCTGGTTTGTCAGACAAAACAAACCTTATTTTTTTCTAAATGTAGTGTCTGTGATCCACATTTCTGTGATCCACATCTTCACTGTGGGGACTGATATCTTTTTCCAGAATTTAAGCATAAGTTTTTTCGCAGTTATTAAACCATAGTAAAGGAAGCGTCTTTGGAATATCGTTAACTTAGGGCAGCCCTCTGACATTCCTACTATTATTAATTTTGAATATGACTCCAATTGAATTTTGAGTGTTTTAGAAATGATATTGAATATTCCCGTCCAGAAGTTTTGTATGTTTATACAGGATACAAAAGAATGGGTTAGGGTGGTGTAAAGGATTGATATCGAGACATCGTTACTTTACTATCTTTATTCATACTGGACATTATACATTGCACTAGCTGTACGTGGTCTGTCACAGGAACTAGAGAGCGATCTGTGGGTGTGGAGGTTGTAGTTATACTTGTGATATGGGGAGTGGTTAGTGGGTGTGAGGTCACTATGTTAAAGGCACATGCATATCTCATCTACATCCTTCCTCCCCGAAACGACAGGCAAATACAAAGGTGACATGGCGACCACGGCTCATGCGCTAGGATAGCTAGGCAACATCGCCATAGCGGTCAGGCGGTTTGACCAGACGTCCCGCCCGGGTTCGCGTCTCGCCATCCACCCTTCCTGGAGGAGGAAGAGGCACCAGCGGGGACAGACGAACCTGAAAGGGAGAAACGGGAGGAAACGGAAGAGATCGCGGCACCGAAACCGGAGGGGATGCGGGGCCGGGACCGGGGAGAGCGCGGGGAGGCGTCCGAGGACTAGTCGGAGTGTGTTGGAGCGGAGGGGGCGAAGGAGGAGCAGAGCGAGGCATGCAGGGAATCACGGGCAGGGCAACGGCCGGACGGGAAACAGGCAGCGGGGGAGCAAAGGGATCGGCGGGAGGAGGACGCGGCTCGTGGACGAGCCGAAGGTGCTGGCGAGACCGTCGGTAAATGGTCCCAGCGTAGTCGACGAAATAGGACCTGGGCGACCCCGCAGAGCCGACGACAGTAGCGAGCTTGGAGTGACCGGGAGTGGTCTGCATACGGACTACTTGACCGGGGAAGAGGGGCGGCAGCGGGTGGCAGGACCTGTCATGGGACCGCTTTTGGACGTCTTGCCTGAAGGCAATCCGTTTCTGAACCGCCGCAGGTGGAAGGACCGAGGGTATGAGGGATCGCTGGGCCACCGGGAGTGGGAGCCTGGTAGCGCGAGACAGGAGCCGCTGAGCAGGTGAACCCATGGCAGGGTCGCGGGAGATGTTCCGAAGGCTGAGGAGGGCCAGGTGGAAGTCGGAGTTAATGCCACCACACTGTTCCAACAGGTGCTTAGCACTGCGTACCGCGCGCTCGGCCAAACCGTTGCTTTGCGGGTACTCCGGGCTGCTGGTGAAATGGCGGAAGTTCCATCTGGAAGCGAACGCTTTAAACTCGGAGCTCGTGAACTGGCTGCCATTGTCCGACTGCAGGCTTGCCGGGGGGCCAAAAGTGCTAAAGTGAGGGTCCAACCTGTCGATGACGGCCGAAGAGGTCACGGAAGGCAGCCGGTCAACCGCAAACCAGCTGGAGTAGAAGTCAACGAGTACCAGGAAATGTTTGCCCCGCCACTCGAAAATGTCTGTGGCGAGCGCCATCCAGGGCAGTCCGGGCGCGGGCTGCTGTAGAAGCGGCTGACGCTGCTGATGGGGGGCGCGGCTGTTGCAGGTGGAACACGATGAGACCCTCTCCCGGATGTACTTTGCCATATCCGGCCAATAGAACTGGCTCTTGGCGAGAGACAAAGTGGCTTCGGCCCCAGTGTGACCGCGGTGTGCGACTTGAAAATATCGGTCGTGCAGTGCCGCGGGCACGACCACTTTGTGACCCTTCACCACCACGCCGTCGTGCAATACGAGCTCGTCCCGAATCAGGAAGTAGGGCACGGCTCCAGCCGGCAGTGCCGAGCGACGGTCAGGCCAGCCCTGCCGGATGACAGCAGACAGCTGTTGCAGGGCAGGGTCGTTGGTAGTGTGTTCAACCAGGGATTTCATCTGTGGTGAGGGGACGAAGTTCAATCGTAGTACTAGTAACTCGGACGTTTCGTATTGGTGGCGAGCAGTGGACGTCAGCGGGGCGCGAGACAACGTGTCGGCTACGAACATGTCCTTCCCCTTACGATAAACCACCGTGAACGTGAAGCGCTGGAGCTGCAGCATCATGCGCTGCAGACGTGATGAGGCCACATGGATCGGTTTGTTGAGGATGGTAACAAGTGGTTGATGGTCAGTTTCAACGGTGAAAGTGTTGCCCACGATGTAGTCCCGGAATTTGGAGCAGGCAAACAGCACGGCCAGTAGCTCCTTCTCAATCTGCGCGTAGTGCTGTTCGGTGGCGGTCATGGTGCGGGACGCGAATGAGACAGGCATCTGCAGGCCGTCATGGACCTGGAGGCAGGCGGCACCGAGTCCGAATTGAGAGGCGTCGCAGGTGAGGACAATGGGATGCCGCAGGTCAAAGAACTTGAGCGTGGGTGTGCTGATCAGTTTAGACTTAAGAATGTCAAATGCCTTCTGATGATTGGGTAACCAAAGCCAGGAAGTGTCCTTTTTGATCAGATCCCTCAGGGGAGCGCTGAGCTCGCTTAGGTCGGGGATGAACTTCCCCAGGTAGTTTACCAAGCCGAGAAAGCGTTGCAGGCCTGCCACGTTAATAGGAGGAGGCATACCTGAGATGGCAGTCGTTTTCTGCGGGTCAGGCTTCAGCCCCTCAGCGGTGAATACGTGTCCAACATAGGTGACCTCCGAGACGCGGAATCGGCACTTTTTGGGGTTCAGTTTCAAGTTGATTTGCCTGGCCCGGTCCAGGATCAGGCGGAGGTTGACATCATGTTCGGCAACATCCTTACCGTAAACGAGGATGTCGTCAACAATTATGGCGCAAGGCAGATCTGAAAACAACTGTTCCATGGTTCGCTGGAATACCTCGCTGGCAGAGTTGATTCCGAAGGGCATTCGGAGGAACCGAAACCTTCCGTAGGGGGTGGCGAAGGTTGTCAAAATGGACGACCGCTCGTCCAGTGGTATCTGCCAGAATGAACTCTTGGCATCGAGGACCGAAAAGACCGTTGCTGGACCAACCCGTGCAGCGACGTCTTCCACCGTTCTCATAGGGTAGTGAGGGCGCCGAATGGCCAGGTTGAGGTCTCTGGGGTTGATGCAGATGCGTATCTCACTCATGTCCTTTTTAGCAGCAACAACCATGGAAGAGACCCAGCTGGTGGGCTCGACGACCGCCTTTAGGACGCCCATTTGTACCATACTGTGTAGGGTCGCCTCCACTTTGTCCCTCATGGCGAAGGAAATACGGTGAGGAGCATGGACCACAGGAACGATCTTATGGTCCACTTCAATCTTGTAGCTGCAGGGTAGTTTGCCTAGCTTATCATCAAAGCGGTCAGGATACTCGGCCAGCGGGTCCATAAGAGCCCGCACGTGGTGGATGTCCCGGTGGAAGGACACCAGTCCCATTTCCTGGCATGCCTGGATCCCCAGCAGGGGAACGCAACTTCGATTGAGGAGAAAGAAGGTGAGGGGCCGAGTGGCCTTCAGTATCTTACAGTGTAGTGTGGCCTTGCCCACAGGAGTAAGGATCTCCCCACCGTAGGCATGCAGATTTGAGCTCTGAGAAAATATCTTCTCATTAGTCCTTATCTGGTTGAAAAGAGATGTTGACATAACATTGGTAACCGCCCCAGTGTCGATTTTGGCCGTGAAGGTCGAGTTGTTCACAGTGACTTGCACAGAAGGATCCGTTATCATAGCAGGTGCGTTCACCACGGTAAACAAGCTGGTTTCTGCCTGAGAGGAGTTGGATGTAGGAACAGAATGTTCATCGGAATAGTGCTGGGAGCTGAGATCATTATCCGACTGTAGAAGGTTGTTTAAATTTTGCCTTCGAGCAGCGACAGGCTTCCCACGGGAACGACAGGCTGCAGCAAAATGGTTCAACTTATTACAGGATTTGCAGTACTTTCCCAGCGCAGGGCACACATTGAACTGATGAGATGTGAAGTTGCAATTAGGGCACCTTTGCTGGGTGTCTCCCCTTGTGGCACCACCGAACCCCGGGGCGCGTCCCCCTCGAGCAGCGAGCGACACCGGGGGTCGCGACTGGGGTGCGTTCATGAGATAGCTAGGAGTGCTGGCAAAGTTGATCGCCTGTTCAGCCAGCGGCGCCGCCGCGGAAACAGCGTCGGCTAAGCGAGTAGCGTGCATTGCATCGGCCAAGGTCATATCCGGCTTGCGAAGTAGTTCGGACCTGAGCTTCTCATCACGGAGACCGTAAACCAGTAGGTCCCTGATGACATTATCGGGGGTCCACGTCTCGAGGCGGCAGCGCCTGCCCAGGTCCCGCAGCGCAATGACATAGTTCTCAGCCGATTCCCCAGGGAGCTGACGCCGCGCGAACAGTTTAAAACGTTCTAAAATACAATTAGTAGGAATGTCACAAATAGCGTCAAACTTAGCCAACAGACATGCCGGGTCCCGAGCTGATTCTCCAGGAGCGTAGACGAAGAAGTCCGAGCGAGTCAAGGCGTTGGGACCAGCCAAGTTGAGAAGCAGCGAGGCTTTGAGAGCGTCGGTGGCGCCAGGATGGGCAATCGTGAAATAGTGTTCAAAGTCGCGTTTGAATATGTCCCATCGAAGGGCGATGTCGAAATCGAAAACGAGCGCATCGGGCTTACGGGCAGAAGAGGCCATAACAAAACAGTTAGGGGGGGAAACAAAAAACTGGGTCAAAATTAAATGATAAACCGATAAACGGGAGGCGCAAGGTACGTTATTTGACACCATGTAAAGGATTGATATCGAGACATCGTTACTTTACTATCTTTATTCATACTGGACATTATACATTGCACTAGCTGTACGTGGTCTATCACAGGAACTAGAGAGCGATCTGTGGGTGTGGAGGTTGTAGTTATACTTGTGATATGGGGAGTGGTTAGTGGGTGTGAGGTCACTATGTTAAAGGCACATGCATATCTCATCTACAGGTGGTTTCTTGGAAGTGACATTTATCACAGAGAGGAGAGACAGTTGGGAAGATCTTGTTCAATTTGGTCTTTGAGTAGTATAACCTTTGCAATACTTTAAATTGTATCAGGCAATGCCTGGCATTTAATGAACAGTAGTGTATGTATAGAAGGCTTTCCTCCCATCTATCTTTTGAAATGGGTACTCCCAGCTCGTCCTCCCATGCTCGCCTATAAATCTCAGAGGGTGGGGTGTCAATATTTAGAAGAGTGTTGTAAATGTAAGATATCAACTTACTTGTATCGGCATGTCTATTCAATCAATCGTCTAATATATCTGGACCCATAAGAGGACAGTCTTGTGTATATGTTTTCACATAATCTCGGATTTGAAGGTATCTAAATAAAATTGTTGGCATTCAAGTGATATTTCTCCTGTAGTTCTTGAAAAGAAGAGAGAGTCCCCTTCTTATAGAGGTCTCCCACAGTATTGATTCCCAGGTTCTTCCATTGAACAAACACCATATATATCTAAAGTAGACGGTTTAATCGAGGGATTATTTGCAATAGGAAGGAGAGACATGTTTCTCAATTTAAGACTGAATTTCAGCTGTTTCCAGATACGGATAGTACTATGTATTATCGGATTTTGCTCATACGTTGACTTATTCAAATGTATTGGAGATAGGAGGATCAAGCCTATACTAAAAGGCAAACAATCTTTCCTCTCCATTTTTAACCAATTTACGTTGACATGTATCGTCCAACCAGAAAGTTATATTTTTAATATTAGTTGCCCAATAGTAAAAAAGAAAATTCGGTAGAGCTAATCCTCCATCCTCCACTTTTGTGTATTCTATGGGTTTTGTAGTCCCAAATAAAGTTAGTGACAATAGAATCAATTTTTTTTTAAAGCTTTTATGGAGATATATCGGTATTGATTGAAATAAATATAAAAGTCGCGGAAGGAAGATCATCTTTATGGCATTTAATCTACCAATAAGGGAGATAGGAAGTTTTTTCCAAAATTGAATGTAGGCATATAGTTTAGTGATTAATGGTGGGAAGTTTATTTTAAACAGAGAGGAATACTTTCTAGTCGCGTAAATTCCAAGATATCTGAACTTTTCAGTAACAATTCTGAAAGGAAATTGTTGGAGTTGAGAAGGGTCTTGTTCTTTTATTGGCATGATTTCATTTTTATTCCAATTTATTCTGTATCCAGAGAAAGAACCAAATTGTTTCATAATGTTTGGAACATTTGGAATACTAACTTGGGGATTAGTAATGTATAAAAGTACATCATCTGCATATAACTAGATTTTATTGGTGGTATATTTGGTATTATATCCATAAATGCCTGAATGGGACCTGATATGCACGGCAAGAGGTTCTATGGCTAAAGCAAATAACATTGGAGAAAGGGCACATCCTTGTTTGTTACCCCTAGATAAATAAAATTTAGGTGAAAGCATTTGATTTGTCAGTATTCTAGCTGTCGTATTAGTGTATAAAAGCTTCACCCATAAAGGTTTTTTAAACAGTCATAACTTTTTTATTTTTCATCGATGGGACAAATCCTCGGGACCTGCTCAGCAGAGGAGGACTGTGAGTAAGATGGCCAAAAATATTAGTTATATGGTAGCGTTTTTTTTCTAAAATCAATATACAGCGCAGACAGGAAGTGGTCAAGATGAGACTTTTAATTATATAGATAATGCAATTATGTTGATTTTCGAAATATTATAATGATTTTTTAAAACAGTGTTAATTAGCAAAAAAGAAGTTGGAACAATATATTCATACATGCTACATTCATACATCAAATAAGCATTGTTCCTGCCCAACAACATGGTAGGAAGGGAGATTCCTTTATCACTGCATGGAATGCAACTTTGCTGTAGTAAACATCAAATCTCCGCCTGTGCTAACATAGTGACTGTGAAGTAGTCTTTTCCAAAATTGAATAAACTATTACTAATTTGTTGGGAATCGATCAACTGTAATAGTGACTGGAATAGCAGGGACTAAAATAATAATGGGTCTGCCCCACTTAGGCAACTTTTTAGGTGACTGCAGGAGACTATGCAGTCGCCACATGGTCACCACATGTTCGCGGATGGTTGCCGGGGAGTTGCCTACATGGTCGTGAGGAGTTACTGCATTCTGGGAACTAGTCGTGGCCTCAATTTTCAACATGTTGAAACATTCGCGGCGACTAGAATGAAGCCGCCATGGAGAGCAGCGAGAATTCTCGTGCTGTAGGTGGGTCGCCAGGAGGTCCTAGTGGGTTGCCAGGAGGTCAATGGTTTTCGTAGGTTCTCGTAGGTGCTGACCAGTGAATTTCATTGGCTCATTGGGGGAAAAAACGTAAGCAGTAGTTTTCAGAACCAAGGATAACCCATCGGTAATGTTAATGTCTGCCGAGCTTCACAGCCGTGTATCTCTGGCTTCTTAAAGTTGTCTCCACTCCTTCGCCCTCCCTCTCCCCCCTCTCCTCCCTCCCCTCTTCCCCCTCTTTTAAAGGACTTACAGTACACTGTGCTTTAGCCATCTTACTTACAGCGCCAACCTTCCAGTTCCTCGTGGTGTGTGTCTGTATCACCTTGGCTTTGCACCGTGGGAATTTCACTCAGACAGCGCTCCCCCGCTTGCCCTGTCCCCCGCCTGCATAACGGGCTGGTGAAGGAAGCGATGTGTGTGTTTGCGCAATTTGTCAGTCACCGGCAATCGCCTGAAAAATCGCCTAAGTGGGACAGGCCAATATCGCTTGGAATGGCAGTAATTGGAGGATGGGCGGCACGGTGGCGCAGCAATAGTGTTGCTGTCTTAGAGTGCTTGGAGACCCAGGTTTGAACCTGATTATGGGTGCTGTCTGTACGGAGTTTTATATTCTCCTCCCACACCCAAAGACGTACAGGTTTCCTCCCACACTCCAAAGATCTACAGGTTTGTAGGTAAATTAGCTTCATATAATTGTAAATTGTCCCTAGTATATGTAGGATGGTGTTAATGTGTGGGGATCGCTGGACAGTGCAGACTCGGTGGGCCGAAGGGCCTGTTTCTGCACTGTATCTCTAAACTAAGCTAAACTAAACTAAACTAACCTATGAGAATGAATTTTAACCGGTCCAATAAATGACCGCTGAATCCAGGCATCATTTCAAAATTCAATTATTAAAATCAAAAGATGCTTGAACTATTTAAAATCCTGTGCCTCATTTCTTCACCACCAGTGGGTGATTGGTGGTGAAAATTCTCTCAACTTAAAGCTGCCGGTCAAGACCATGTGTGCCAAGCTAATCTGCAAAGTTTTCTGACATAATGAAGAGGACTCTTCCTGGACCTTTCTTGGGACAAATCCACAGCATGGTGGAACATTTATTTTGATTTCTTCTCAAGCCACGTAATGAAAGTTTGAATCGGACCTGATAATGTGTTCCTTAATTTTGGTCAGTAATGTCTTTCTTTTCCCTCAGCTACAATAAAATCTCCTGTCTTTATTTTCACTGTTCTAAATTCAGTTTATTTTTCTGTTAATGTTGAGACAGGCTATCAATCAGGATTCTATTTCACATCCATTTTAACTCCCCATCCCAGCTTTTCATTATTTTAAATGCAGTAAATATTACATCTGACATTTTATCTAAATTTGTTAGCAGAGAGGGACCTGATCGAAGGATTTGATATCATCTCTAATGCTTTGTAGGTTCACTGAATTCTGAATGATTTGCCGAGACCAGTGGTAGCATTTTAAAACTTTTTATCTAAGCACAACGGTTATATGGCATCAGAGCAAAGCATTAAAATATCTGCCGATATTAACTAAAAACTGAACATATCATGAATAACAAAACAAATAAACTATGGAACTGTAACTAAAGAATTGAAGACTGAACATGATGAGAAACAAAAGACACTCAACTAACTAACCTTTACAGAACAGGCACAAAATACACTGCTGAACAACAAGCTTCCTTATCTATATAGTGTGATTTATGCCCTTTGAATACAGCTATCCAGGATGAGAGCTGCAGGGGTTAAATTGCTGAGCAGCCAGCTAACATGTCATTGTTAGCAACTACAGGTAATTGTAGAAATGTCTTTGTACTAGACTTAACAGAGACCCATATTTTGCAGTCCCCTGTCTTATCAGAAACAACGCTTCTGGGAGTCTTACACCTTGTGCAGGCTTCCACATGAAAATTGAAAAGGAATATATGACCTGCAACTTTTGGATGATAAATATCAGGAACATTTCTTACCTTACCACCTCTCCACCCCCCCCCCCCCTCCAACCCGCATCCGATCTAAATACAAACATAGGAGAGAAAAGTCAATCAGGGATATCTGGCAGATAACATGTTTGTTCCATTTAAGAAGCCTTGCCAAGTAAAAGGAAGAAAAGTCTTAGAGCACCGATACTTGCCCATGTATAAGAGTAGCTATTCTGCAAGTTTTGATATCAAACAACACAACACTGTGGATATCTTATATATAATAAGTGGTTCATTCACAGGAGATAAAAACAAATAAATAGAAACATTAATTAGCCATCCAGTAGTCTAGAAAAGAAAAGATTATTTAAAGCTTAATGTGTTCCATTTCTCAGTCTTCTAGTAAAGTGTTTCTGACAGAAACATTAACCTCTCATTCATTTGTTGATAGAAAGTGGTGGAATTTCCTACACACAATATTTTATTTTAATTTCCAAAATTCACATGTATTTGTACTTTTGGGTGCCCATTCTTTGTTCAGTTAGACTTCTGGAAAAGTACCTTGGAATGTATGTTGTCATTGAAAAAATTGTATTAATGCATATGGTTGATTGTCTTTCCAAATCTGATGATCTTTCCTTGAGCACAGTTTCATTGCACTCCAGATGATTCCTTAATGTAATGTATCATATGTCATAAAACTAACCAGAATTGCAGTCACAGCACATTCAAAGTGGGAGATATTGTCACTAGTTATTTACTTGGTAATGTATTATTATCTTACAGGAACAGAGGAGCCACAGTGAACTTGAACCACAATAAACAATTTATATCATCTTCCCAACAATTCCATAACCCGGCTTTAAAAGCATCAATCACATCTCTTGCCATGCATTCGGTGTCATCAAGTCAGTTAGCACGAAAACAGTCCCTTGAGGTCAGATCATCCAAGGCAAGTATTAATTACTTACCTATACTAATTCATTATTCAGCACTTAGTCTACAACCTTTTATACCTTAGCAATTCAAATGTTCATCCAACTTCAGTACTTAGATGCCAATTTGGAGGCGCAGGCATCTGAGCCACTTTAAATAAAATAGAGCATTTAAGAATAACAGCAATTGACATCATATTCCAGATTTTAAACTGTTTGAATCAAACAATTACATTTGCACGAGTTTACACCAATGTGTCTGAATGGACACAACTAAAGAAATGTGTCTTGCTAAAAATATTTCCAGACTGACATAATTATAGTGTGACTTTCAAAACATTGATAATCAGGCATGGGGTACAGAAGTCTGAAGTCCCTCACCACCAGGTTCAGGATCATGTATTTACTTAAAATATCAGGTTCTTGAACCAACTTACACAACTCTAATTCTTTGTTGACAATGGCATACTATGGACCACTTCTTGCATGTTCAAGGACTTCTCCAATTGTGTTTTTGCACAGTCCTGCTTTTTATCACAGTATTTATTTTCTTTACACTGTCTTGCAGAATTGGTGTGTAATTTATATCTAATTTGTTTTGAGTGTTGCCCGAATCTATGTGCATATGCTGCTGCTGCAAGAAAGATGTTCATTGTACCCATTGTACCCATTATGCTTGTGCAGATGACAAAAAAACTCAACTTGACTAATTTACTGGACGTTAGCATCTTGGAAGACCTGTCCCAAGTCCAGCAGGGAACGGACTCAATGGGCCAAAGAGCCTGTTTCAACGCTGTAACTCTTAAAACTGGAACTAAAAAACTTTTAAAATTTGAGGAAAATCGAGACTGCACGAGATACCCAGAATTTGTCTTCATTTGTAACAAATCAGCAGTCTGTGACAATATAGATGAGCAACTTTATGTTCTGAGTCTGCTGACAATATACAGTAACTGCCAAGAACTTCACTCAGTGTCAAAATATTGAAAAAAGTATTTGACTTACATGAAAAAGTGCTGGTAGGTTCTGATTTTAACAGATTACACAATTACACTGGGTGTCTGAGTTTCCTTCCACAGGCCAATATCTGGTCAGTGCCTACCCTGGATGATGCTGGTGGGGGAGTGGGCCTGCTGCTGAAAGCCAAGAGAATTTGTGTGACTTCAATAACTGGAAGTGATTTTTAGTTGCCACATTGTTCAAGACCATTAAAAAAAGCTGCTGACAAGTTACTACACAACAATCAGAGAAGGCCTAAAGACACAGTCGCCATGGCAACCACGCAAAGGCAACCTTCACAATGGACTCTATAGAGAACAAGGAGACTTTGAAGGAGGCCATCACAATATACTTAGAAAGACACATTAAACTAGAGGTATCTCCACAAGTCCTGTGTGCTGGGGGGGCATGAGACTTTTACCAGTGACTGTTAGGTGGGAGAATACGAAAGGTAAATCGTGTCTGACGAATCTTATAGAATTTTTCGAGGATGTAACGAGTAGAGTGGATAGGGGAGAACCAGTGGATGTGTTGTATCTGGACTTTCAGAAGGCTTTCGACAAGGTACCACATAAGAGATTAGGATACAAACTTAAATCACACGGTATTGGGGGTTCAGTATTGATGTGGATAGAGAACTGGCTGGCAAACAGGAAGCAAAGAGTAGGAGTAAACGGGTCCTTTTCACAATGGCAGGCAGTGACTAGTGGGGTACCGCAAGGATCAGTGCTGGGACCCCAGCTATTTACAATTTATATTAATGAACTGGATGAGGGAATTGAATGCAACATCTCCAAGTTTGCGGATGACACTAAGCTGGGGGGCAGTGTTAGCTGTGAGGAGGATGCTAGGAGACTGCAAGGTGACTTGGATAGGCTGGGTGAGTGGGCAAATGTTTGGCAGATGCAGTATAATGTGGATAAATGTGAGGTTATCCACTTTGGTGGCAAAAACGGGAAGGCAGACTATTATCTAAATGGTGGCCGATTAGGAAATGGGGAGATGCAGCGAGACCTGGGTGTCATGGTACACCAGTCATTGAAAGTAGACATGCAGGTGCAGCAGGTAGTGAAGAAAGCGAATGGTATGTTGGCTTTCATAGCAAGAGGATTTGAGTATAGGAGCAGGGACGTTCTACTGCAGTTGTACAGGGTCTTGGTGAGACCACACCTGGAGTATTGCGTACAGTTTTGGTCTCCAAATCTGAGGAAGGACATTATAGCCATAGAGGGAGTGCAGAGAAGGTTCACCAGACTGATTACTGGGATGTCAGGACTTTCATATGAAGAAAGACTAGATAGACTTGGCTTATACTCGCTAGAATTTAGGAGATTGAGAGGGGATCTTATAGAAACGTACACAATTCTTATGGGGTTGGACAGGCTAGATGCAGGAAGATTGTTCCCGATGTTGGGGAAGTCCAGGACAAGGGGTCACAGTTTAAGGATAAGGGGGAAATCCTTTAAGACCGAGATGAGGAAAAACCTTTTCACACAGAGAGTGGTGAATCTCTGGAACCCTCTGCCACAGAAGGTAGTTGAGGCCAGTTCATTGGCTATATTTAAGAGGGAGTTAGATGTGGCCCTTGTGGCTAAGGAGATCAGGGGGTATGGAGAGAAGGCAGGTACGGGATACTGAGTTGGATGATCAGCCATGATCATATTGAATGGCGGTGCAGGCTCGAAGGGCCGAATGGCCTACTCCTGCACCTATTTTCTATGTTTCTATGTATCTACCATGGAATAGTTACAAGAAATCTCATGATCTCCAAAGGTAAATCTAAATTAATGTTCACCTTTGAACAACCTGCTCCCCATCCATATTTACAGATGTCTGCAAATAAAAACATAGAAAAACAAGTATTCACACAACACGCACACCACATGCACACACATATTACAGTATATATATATATAATCAGAATTATTGTAACAGCATCTCCGAGTAATGAATACAACAACAGATTGATTAGATTCACATTCAAAGAGAAGGGGAGGGTTAACATTTTGGGCAAATTAAGTCACAATAAGTTATCATTAAAGAGTCCTCGTATTAAAAGCATCAATTCATAGTTTTCTATTTGTATCTTCAGGGGCAGTACTGATGTGTGGACCTTCCCTCTGGAAAGCCTCAGAATCAGGTTCCTTGCAGGCTGCAGCCCAGTAATCCCGAAAGTACCTCTGTTTCTGGCTCTTTGCCCTCTCTTCCCCACCCCATGTAGCTCTATCTGCCATTTTTTGTTTCATATCTATCTCCACATCTCTAACAGCCTCCAATTTTCCCCTTCCAACTCATGCTCTATCTGCCCATCATCATCCATTCATATGGTTTGGTCAAACACTTTCTAGTTTCTGTCTCACCCCTCTCTCTCCCTTCCAAATACTGGATACTTTCCTTCTGCATTCTCAGTCCTGATGCAGGACGAGCTGAAAGGTTGACCATCCCTCTGCCTCCACAGATGCCACCTGACCTGTTGAGTTCCTCCAGAAGTCTGGCTTTTGCTCAAGACTTTCCAGATACCTTTAAAGACAAATCAGAAGATAAATGAGCTAATAAGATACTTATTAGCTGTGATGATGTGCAAAGGAGATGATAATCAGAGTATCTATTGTTGCTCAGATTAAATAGTCACAATTAAATAAGGTTAGTGACCATCTTGTCTCAAGCCTGTTTATTGGTGCACCATGTTGGCGTGACAGATTGTAATGTGGAAAGAGTATCTTGTATTGGAGACCAGGAGTTTGGAGGCCACTTATGCAAGTTATCCCTCTAATAGGGATTTCCTTACATGCTATGTGACAATGTCTGCCCCTTACATTCAGCTAGAAGATGTGCTATAGAAACTGAGTAGGGATATCTTCTTCTTCCTCTTGCTACACTTTTCCTTATACCGTCCATGTTCTATCTATGGCTTTCAAATTCAGGGCCCTTTTCTCTTCTGACTAAGATCTTTGCGTAGTAAGATGAAGCAGCATGTAACAGATGGTGATAAAGTCAGTGTATCTGCTGATGGCTATCTGGCCCCAGACTAACACAAGCACCAGCAGGACTGTAGAATGCTCCATTAAAAGTCTGATAGTGTGTTTTCAGTCACTGTATGTCCTCAGCTGCAGAAGTTAGATAGTACCCTGGTGTGTGCAAGCCTAGAAACAGAGAGGTGGCATTGTCACCCAGGATCCACCATTCTGTTCAATGCCAGTTAGTGAAATGTCTGGTCATGTAGTTTTCCTCAGAATGAATGAGCCATACATGCCTTCCTGGAAACATCACCCATAGATTATTTGTCACAGAGTCATAGAGTCAAACAGTGTGGAAGCAGGCTCTTCGGCCCAACTTGCCCACACCGGCCAACATGTCCCAGCTACACCAGTCCCATCTGCCTGCATTTGGCCCATATTCCTCCAAACCTATCCATATACCCGTCTAACTACAAACAGCCTGGAATGATCCGGTGAGGAGAAAGTTGTGAGTTAACATGACGTTAATCTCCTTGGAGAGCGCAGTCTGGATATGAGGATATGTGGACTTCCACAGAAAGTCACATATTTTAGTATTGACAGCCTTGAAAACTTGAGCTTGCACTATATTGTTGATTAGAGAAGTGTGGGAATGATGTAGTGTGTCAAAATGAGCTTGTCAGCAGCCAAATGATTATAATAAATATTTGCTGTTTGAACTTCTGGAGTTTGGAAGCCATTTGAGCCATTGGCAGTTGTCAGTCCACTTTGAAACTACCCTGCCAGATCGTGTGCGGACGTGGCGTCGAAGGACGAGAAGCCGAAGCGAAGAAGTGGAAGCCAAATAACCGAACGGAAATGAAGCCGAAAAGCCATATAACCGAAAGGGCGCAATACCAAAAAGCCAACTAACCGAAAGGGCGGGACGCCTAAATGCCAACTCACCGAAAGGCCGCAATGCCGAAAAGCCAAATAACGGACATGACATCGCCGGGCGGCGGGACTTGTCAGCAATTGGTCCAGATCCCCACTTCCCAATCACATCTCTGGCCGGGGGTCCCCTGGACCCCGACCCACACAAGGGGTGATTCAATCCCCGACTCTCACACCGGGTGATTCACTCCCCGCCCCCCCCCTCCCCCGGCCGCGGGGACAGATGGTCCGGGGCGCATTAGATCATCTGGGCATCTTGAAATCAATCTCATGAGCATGCGTGAAAGATAGCCGAGCGATGCGGTATCAATCAGCCCACATCACACAGAGTGGAAAAAAATAAAATGGAAATTGCAAATTATTCAACTGCAACTTTCCCCCCTTCCCCGACACAAAGGCAGCAATAACATATTTGCCATATATTTGCCTTCAGACTCAGTCTTCATGTCTGAAGACTGGTCTCGATCCGAAATGTCACCCATTCCTTCTCTCCGGAGATGCTGCCTGTTCCGCTGAGTTACTCCAGCTATTTGTGCCCATCTTCGGTTAAAACCAGCAACTTCCTACACAACTGTCACACCAAACTAATTGACCAGGTTGGCTTGCTGAATATTGCATAAGACATGGTCAGAAGAAAGGGGATGTTATATATATATACTGCCTCTTTTATACATATTCGGGAAAAAGATTAAACATGTGGCAAATATGTCATTTCTGTTCGGTTATTTGGCTTCCACTTCTTCGCTTCGGCTTCTTGTCCTTCGACGCCACGTCCGGGTACCTGCTAGATACCCCCATGTCAGCAGTGTGGCATTTAAATACCATGAAAAGCTACAGATGCCTTGTTTGAGACAGATATCCACAGTGTTTACCGAGTAGATCTTTAAGCTCTGGAATAGGTATTAATGCAAAGGAAGGTCAGGTGCACTAATGTAATTCGCAAATAGAGTGGTCCATTCCAAATTTATGACATGCATAACTTCATTCAGAAATGATTGGTAGTGTAATCACAGCTGAGTATCATTCAAATTAGATCCCCTTAAAAACACTACATTATCTAGTTTTTTAACAGTGGGAAACAGAATAGAATCAAATTAAGGTTTTACAATGGTCATATAGTTGGAATTGTTCATTGCAACTACATATAGGTTTGGGAAAATATTCCAGGAAATAAGGTCATGGGTTTATGAAATTATGTAGTATTTAAACAAATCAATCTATTTTTTAATATCATTTGACATTACACATTCCTTTATTTACTCTTGTTTTTAAAACTGTGTTGTAGAACCTGCGGGACATTTCCATCTGAACCCCAAAGACAAATAGCTCAAATAACACTATTTTGTTCATTGCATTTTGCAACCATTTGTGATTCTGCAACTTCTGCCTGAAGTACGTCATCCAGGAGCCTTTTCATTAAAATGTGACTGATGATCCTTTCACTGAGTCAAACAACTGTTAAAACTGGAATTACACACACAAGCTTGTGTTTAAGAAGGAACTGCAGATGCTGAGAAATCAAAGGTACACAAAAATGCTGGAGAAACTCAGCGGGTGCAGCAGCATCTATGGAGCGAAGGAAATAGGCAACGTTTTGGGCCGAAACCCTTCTTCAGACTGATGGGGGATGGGGAGAAGAAAGGAAAAAGGCGGAGGAGGAGCCCGAGGGCTGAGGGATGGGAGGAGAGCCCGAGGGCTGAGGAAGGGGAGGAGACAGCAAGGGCTAACAGAATAGGGAGAATTCAATGTTCATGCCCCCAGAATGCAGACTCCCCAAGCGGAATATGAGGTGCTGTTCCTCCAATTTCCGGTGTTGCTCACTCTGGCCATGGAGGAGACCCAGGACAGAGAGGTCGGATACGGAATGGGAGGGGGACTTGAAGTGCTGAGCCACCGGGAGGTCAGGTTGGTTATTGCGGACCGAGCGGAGGTGTTCGGCGAAACGATCACCAAGCCTCCGCTTGGTCTCACCGATGTAGATCAGCTGACATCTAGAGCAGCAGATGCAATAGATGAGGTTGGAGGAGATGCAGGTGAACGTCTGTCGCACCTGGAACGACTGCTTAGATCCTTGAATGGAGTCGAGGGGAGAGGTGAAGGGACAAGTGTTGCATCTCTTGCGGTTGCAAGGGAAAGTGCCCGGGGAGGGGGTGGTATGGGAGGGAAGGGAAGAATTGACAAGGGAGTTACGGAGGGAGCGGTCTTTGCGGAAGGCAGACATGGGGGGAGATGGGAAGATGTGGCGAGTGGTGGGGTCACATTGGAGGTGGCGAAACTGATGGAGGATCACTTGTTGTATGTGACGGCTGGTGGGGTGAAAGGTGAGGACTAGGGGGACTCTGCCCTTGTTGCGAGTGGGGGGATGGGGAGAGAGAGCAGTGTTGCGGGGTATGGAAGAGACCCTGGTGCGAGCCTCATCTATGGTGGAGGAGGGGAACCCCCGTTCCCTGAAGAATGAGGACATTTCGGATGCCCTGGTGTGGAACGCCTCATCCTGGGAGCAGATGCGGCATAGACGGAGGAATTGGGAGTAGGGGATGGAGTCCTTACAGGAAGCAGGGTGGGAAGACGTGTAGTCCAGATAGCCATGGGAGTCAGTAGGTTCATAGTGGATGTCGGTCAGAAGTTTATTACCTGCGATGGAGATAGTGAGGTCAAGGAATAGTAGGGAAGTGTTGGAAATGGTCCAGGTGTATTTGAATGCCGGATGGAAGTTGGTGGTGAAGTGGATGAAGTCAGTCAGTTGTGTGTGGGTGCAGGATGTGGCACCAAAGCAGTCGTCGATGTAGCGGAGGTAGAGGTCGGGGATGGGGCCCTGGTACGTATTGAACAAGGATTGTTTGACGTACCCGACAAAGAGGCAGGCGTAGCTGGGGCCCATGCGTGTGCCCATAGCTACGCCTTGTATTTGGAGGAAATGGGAGGAGTCAAACGAGAAGTTATTGAGGGTAAGGACCAGCTCCGCTAGGCGGAGGAGGGTGTCAATGGCCGGGTATAGGTTGCTTCTCTGGTCGAGGAAGAACCGGAGGGCTTTGAGACCATCCTGGTGGGGGATGGAGGTGTTAGGACGACAGATGGCGCAATGGGCTAAGTGTTCGGCTGGCAACCGGAAGGTAGCCGGTTCGAATCCCGCTTGGAGTGCATACTGTCATTGTGTCCTTGGGCAAGACACTTCACCCATCTTTGCCTGCGTGTGAATGTGTGTGAATGCGATGAGTGATTGGTGGTGGTCGGAGGGGCCGTAGGCGCAGATTAGCAGCCACGCTTCCGTCAGTCTGCCCCAGGGCAGCTGTGGCTACAGAAGTAGCTCACCACCACCGAGTGTGACTGAGGAGTGAATGAATAATGCGATGTAAAGCGCCTTGGGTATTAGAAAGGCGCTATATAAATCCAATCCATTATTATTATTATTAGAGTGACTGGACATCCATGGTGAAGATGAGGGGACGAGGGCCTAGAGAATGGAATGCGCGGAGACGACGGAGACATTCAATGTTTCTGGTTCTGTTTTCTTAAATACTCAATTTTAATGATTAGAACCAGTTAACAAACTAATGTCAGTGAAGAAACAACCCATGCTTTATTAATTCAACAGAAAGCTTCACCTTCTTATTTTCCCAGAATATTTTCCCCAAATAAATAATTGCTTTTCTGTTCTCTTTCTCTTTCTCCTTCTCAAATCTCTCTGCCATTTTTTCATTTTCTCCATGATGCACATTGCCATAGACAATTTCAGGCACGCATCATCTTACTCGATCCAAAGCATTACTACTCAGGGCTGTCTGTCTTAATTAGAGAGTTGATGATGAACGGTGGCACAGCGGTAGAGTTGCCGTCTTACAGTGCTTGCAGTGCTGGAGACACGGGTTCGATCCTGACTACAGGTGCTGTCTGTACAGAGTTTGACTGCATGGGTTTTCTCCGAGATCTTCGGTTTCCTCCCTCACTCCAAAGACGTACAGGTTTGTAGGTTTGGCTTGGTGTATGTGTAAATTATCCCTAGTGCGTGTAGGATAGTGTTAATGTGCAGGGATCGCTGGTCGGTGCAGACTACGTGGGCCGAAGGGCCTGTTTCCACGCTGTATCTCTAAACTAAACTAAAAAACTTACATATGCATGTTTATCCACCTCCACTTCTGCAACTCATTTTCAGACACTGCTGCCAAAAGACATTTTCACTGGTTGTGCTGATCAGAGACATTTAGAGTCATAGAGTCAGAGTGATGGAAACAGGCCCTTTGTCCCAATTTGCCCATGCTGACCAAGATGCTCCATCTCCACTTGCCCCACCTGGCCATGTCTGGCCCATATCACTCTAAACCTTTCCAATCCACTTAAAACAGTTCAAATTATTTTAAAAAAATACATGTAATACAAATGAAAACATGGTAAAAAGTAATACATTTAATTAAAATTACAATAAACTCATGTTAACTAATTCAAAATTATAATGAGATTAAAAATGTAAGAGCATGCCTATGCTTACCTTTTTTAAGCCTGGTGTAGAGTGGTGGTGTGGCCCACTCAGCAACTTACAGTACATCTCTGGATTGAATGTTAGGTCCAGGGGCAGATGGATGAGCCAGTTGTTTGTGCATCTGCACTCCGGCAGGTTTAAAACATGTGTACTGCAGAATACAGACCAAAATCCAGAAGGCCCTGAAATAAATGTTGCAAAGAGTCAACATTACTCCACAGAATCTCTGGTCTGGTATCAGTTCATCACAGCCCCAAAATTGGAGGAAATCTTCCAAACAGATTTTATATGATAAATATACAACAATTACATACCAGTAAGAATTAACCCATATAACCATATTTGGCTCAGACCCCTTAATAGGAATGAATTCCAAACGACAGGAGACACATGAATATCAAAGCTGGTAGACTGGTAAATATGGAAATCCTGACCCTTTTATTTGGCTGGCTGTCAATTAAAATTACACAGATACAAAAGGAACTGCAGATGCTGGCTTACAAAAAAAGACACAACGTGCCTGAGTTATCAGTGGGTCAGGCAGCGTCCCTGGTGGACATGGATAAGTGACGGTTCGGGTCGGGACCCAAACTTGTTCTCCATGTTTTCCACGTTCTCCAGAGACACTTCCTGACCCACTAAGTTATCATGTATTCCTTTATCCTGTATCTGTACACTGTGGGTGCCTTGATTGTAATCATATATAGTCATTCCGCTGACTGGATAGCACACAACAAAAAAGTTTATCACTGTACCTCGGAATACGTGACAATAAACTAATCTAAACTAAGATACTTCAGCACTTTGTGACTTCTTTTGATTAAAGTTACATTTTGGGTATATTCCCCTCTGCTGTGTTCCCACCTCCTAAAAAGATTAAGACTAGTCATAAATCTATTGCAATATATAAAAACATTCCTGTTTATGATGCATATTTCTGGCAGGATATGATTTGATCATGTTTTGATATTTCATCCAATTCAATATTTATCTATTTATCCAAGCATGTATCTGTCATAATAAAATGAATTTGTGTATTCATAATGCATTCTCAATTTTGCCCTGAGGCATTGCATTAACAGACACATGGGCCATTCAATTTGGAACTTTGGTACAAAGGCATTCATGCAATTGAACAAAATCTGTGTTCTCAAAATAAAAAGGCTAGGAAAGCTCACTTAATATGCTTTTCAAATCTACTCCCAATTACTAAACAAACAGTTAATACACTAAAATTGAAGTATAATGGTGCCAATATATAAAGTTTCATCATTTGCCAGAATTTTGCTGACCAAAATATCCTATTTGTGAACAAAATATCTTACAATTGTCCCATTTAAATCATTATTCTAATTGTGTGCATCTTGTCCCATTACAAGATGTAATGTAAACTCCAGGGCAATTTCTTAACATTGAAACAGGTAAGACGCTTTACAATATAGTATGTAGCAAAGGAGATAAACGGTATTTATTAAAATCAAGTTGAACAAAGGATAAAATTTGTGGGACGAATTAAAGTGCAGAGAGGATTTATGGACTTGAGGGCTTGAGCTACTGGGAAAAATTAAACAGGCTAGGACTTTATTCCTTGGAGCACAGGATGCTGAGGGGTGAACATAGAAGTGCATAAAATCATGAGGGAATAGATACGGTGAATGCACAGATTATTTTACCCAGCGCAGAAGAATGCAAAACCAGAGGGCATTGGTTTAAAGTGAAAGGGGCAAGATTTGCAAGGAAGCTGAAAAGCAATTATTCACTCAGAGGGTGGTGGGTATATGGAATGAGCAACCAGAGGAGGAAGCTGAGGCCTGTGCAACAGCCTTTATAAGACACTTAGACAGGTACATGAATAGGAAAGGTTTAAAGGGATATGGGCCAAAAGTGAACAAATGGGGCTATATTAGGTGGGACATCTTGTTGGCATGGACAAGTTGGGCTGAAGGGCCTGTTTCTGTGCTGTATGATTATAACCTTATGGCTCTATGAGCGGAATGACACAAATATCTATATTTACTGTAGGTCTGCTATTGTGTGACTTCAAATCTGCAGGACAAAAACAAAAATCTGCAAACTTCAAAGCAGAATTTTCTAAGTTAGTTTAATATACTTAGAGGTGTTATAAAATAATATGTTGGAATGAGCAAACGGAATGCCGAACTAATTTCCTTCCTGTCAAAAGGAAAGCTGTACATGATATTGAAGTGGATGAAGAGCTTTTAAAAAAGGGTCCTAGAGATTGCCACAGTGATTTTAATTTAGTTTAGTTTAGCGATACAGCATGGAAACACCATCCTTCAACCGATTAAGTCCACACCGATCATCGATCACCCGTTCACACTAGTTCTCTGTTATCCCACTTTCTCACTTAAGGGCCTGTCCCACTTACATGCGACTGCATGCGTTTGGCGCGACCGAACGGAAGCGGAGTTCGCGCTAAGTTCGCGGTAAGTACGCGCTAAGTTCATGCTAAGTTCGCGCGTGATGTAATTTGCGTCATACTTACCAATCAGCCGGGCAGGAGGCAGTCCAACTGAATTTGGGCGGCGCGCGGTGTCGGGCGGTGACGTCATCACGCAACGGCACGCCGGGCGGTGACGTCATCACGCAATGCCACTCGCTAGGCGTACGCCATCAAGATCCTGCGTATGAAGTCAAGATGCTGCGTACACCATCAAGACGCTGCGTACGCCCTCAATGCGCCTGCGGGCCAACAGGCCGTTGGCGCGCGGAATTTTCGGACAGTGCGGGATTTTAGGAGCCCCGCGCGATGTCGGGAGTAGCCTCGCACAACTCCATACGCCTCTGCGCTTCGAAGTGGGACCGGCCCCGCGCAGCCCGTACGCCTCAAGCGACCACGTTGGTCGCGCCAGACGCATGCAATCGCATGCAAGTGGGACAGGCCCTTAACTCCCTACACATTAGGGACAATTTTTCGAGGCCAATTACCTGACATACCTGCACATCTTTGGAATGTGGGAGGAAGCCAGACAACCTGAAGGAAACCCATGCAGTTACAGGTAGAATGTGTAAACTCCCCAAGCACCCAAGGTCAGGATGGAACCGGGGTATCTGGTGCTGTGAAACTCAAATTCTGAGGCAGATGCTATTTATTGCAGAGAACTGATACATTTTGTTAAGAAAATAACTATAGTCTTAATTCTGGTTAATGTAAACTAGGATGGATCAAGAAAGCTGTAAATTAACAAATTAAAATTAAAATAGACTATTAGCAAATTCTAGTGATGGGGAAAAAGTAAATCAATGTTTTTGCATGTACATTAATTCAAATGTAATTTTGAAAACTTTGAAGGTATTTCCAGAGAAATTAAAGGAGAAATGGCTAGTATAAAAAAGGCTTTAGTGCAGTAGAAATGCACTGACAGTATTAGATTGGTTTTACCATGGGCACAGTCTTCAGGTTTCTATGTCCATTGCATGAGGAAGTTTGTTCGATAACACTTCATCAAAGATGAAAAGATCATCATTCTTTCAACATTTGTAACAACGGCGCCCGAATCTGTACCAGTTTAAACAATTATTTTCAAAATTATTAGAACTTTGTTGGCTAGAAAATAAAATCCATTGTTCATGAAAAAGAAACAGGATATTTTACTTCCTGATTTATTCATTGATAGAGAATATTTGATGTTAATCCATCGATCTTCTAGATGGCACTATTGTTATTTATGTGGTGATCCAGGAGCTATATGTCAAAACTATTCACTGGCATGTTATTTTGCTGGGCTGTACAAATCAATTCTGGCCTTAACAGGTTACCCATTATTATTTCCATGGTGCTCTGAGTGGCTCCCAGGTTCATCCAAGAAGTTCTCACGAATATTGTCATTTTGTAAGCTTGTTAAGGGAATTGCAAGTTTGCTGGAAAAAATTTCACTCCCTTTATTTTCATATATAAAGAAAGTGTTATAACATGGAAGTAAACTTGCTTTCAATTAAATGCAAAAAAAAAGAAATATATTTTAGAAAATAGAAATTGTACTTTGTTTCCTTCTCCTGTATGCTTTGCAGATATAACTACCTATAGTAAGCCTCTGCTGAATTCTCCTAGTAAGCTGTAATAATATCCATGTCCTGTTCTGAACCAAGGTGGGAGGTTGATGTTAGTCATCTCCAGTGCATGGCCAAAATGGCCGTACTCAGTCACCCACAGCAAGCAGGCCAAAACAGTAATTGTTTCTCCTTCCACAGATGCTGCTTAGCCAGCTGGGTGCTTTTCTGGATTTTCTGTTTTTGCTTTTCCAACACTATTATTGAGTTATGAATGTGATTAGGGTTCACCTAGCCAGGATGTTTGCAGCAGGCTGGGATTGAATTGTTATTGGTTTGGCCAGATACCAAACCAAAATAAGTGGCAAGAGATCAGCATTCCTTATATTGTGGTGATATGAATAACCTAAGAATATTACAGTGGCTCTGATGTAACAATTGACGTTACAAATGCCTCCCTCTCAACCATATCAAGTAAACCTTGTGTTACTCATAGATACATAGATACATAGAAAATAGGTGCAGGAGTAGGCCATTCGGCCCTTCGAGCCTGCACCGCCATTCAATACGATCATGGCTGATCATCCAACTCAGTATCCTGTACCTGCCTTCTCTCCATACCCCCTGACCCCTTTAGCCACAAGGGCCACATCTAATTCCCTCTTAAATATAGCCAATGAACTGGCCTCAACTACCCTCTGTGGCAGAGAGTTCCAGAGATTCACCACTCTCTGTGTGAAAAAGTTTTTCCTCATCTCGGTCTTAAAGGATTTCCCCCTTATCCTTAAGCTGTGACCCCTTGTCCTGGACTTCCCCAACATCGGGAACAATCTTCCTGCATCTAGCCTGTCCAACCCCATAAGAATTTTGTACGTTTCTATAAGATCCCCTCTCAATCTCCTAAATTCTAGCGAGTATAAGCCAAGTCTATCCAGTCTTTCTTCATATGAAAGTCCTGACATCCCAGGAATCAGTCTGGTGAACCTTCTCTGCACTCCCTCTATGGCTATAATGTCCTTCCTCAGATTTGGAGACCAAAACTGTACGCAATACTCCAGGTGTGGTCTCACCAAGACCCTGTACAACTGCAGTAGAACCTCCCTGCTCCTATACTCAAATCCTCTTGCTATGAAGGCCAACATACCATTCGCTTTCTTCACTGCCTGCTGCACCTGCATGCCTACTTTCAATGACTGGTGTACCATGACACCCAGGTCTCGCCTCATCTCCCCATTTCCTAATCGGCCACCATTTAGATAATAGTCTGCCTTCCCGTTTTTGCTACCAAAGTGGATAACCTCACATTTATCCACATTATACTGCATCTGCCAAACATTTGCCCACTCACCCAACCTATCCAAGTCACCTTGCAGTCTCCTAGCATCCTCCTCACAGCTAACACTGCCCCCCAGCTTAGTGTCATCCGCAAACTTGGAGATGTTGCTTTCAATTCCCTCGTCCAGATCATTAATATAAATTGTAAATAGCTGGGGTCCCAGCACTGAGCCTTGCGGTACCCCACTAGTCACTGGCTGCCATTGTGAAAAGGACCCGTTTACTCCTACTCTTTGCTTCCTGTTTGCCAGCCAGTTCTCTATCCACATCAATACTGAACCCCCAATACCGTGTGATTTAAGTTTGTATCCTAATCTCTTATGTGGTACCTTGTCGAAAGCCTTCTGAAAGTCCAGATACAACACATCCACTGGTTCTCCCCTATCCACTCTACTAGTTACATCCTCGAAAAATTCTATAAGATTCGTCAGACACGATTTACCTTTCGTAAATCCATGCTGACTTTGTCCAATGATTTCACCACTTTCCAAATGTGCTGCTATCCCATCTTTAATAACTGACTCTAGCAGTTTCCCCACTACCGATGTTAGACTAACTGGTCTGTAATTCCCCGTTTTCTCTCTCCCTCCCTTCTTAAAAAGTGGGGTTACGTTTGCTACCCTCCAATCCTCAGGAACTACTCCAGAATCTAAAGAGTTTTGAAAAATTATCACTAATGCATCCACTATTTCTGGAGCTACTTCCTTAAGTACTCTGGGATGCAGCCTATCTGGCCCTGGTGATTTATCGGCCTTTAATCCATTCAATTTACCCAACACCACTTCCCGACTAACCTGGATTTCACTCAGTTCCTCCATCTCCTTTGACCCGCGGCCCCCTGCTATTTCCGGCAGATTATTTATGTCTTCCTTAGTGAAGACGGAACCAAAGTAGTTATTCAATTGGTCTGCCATATCCTTGTTCCCCATGATCAATTCACCTGTTTCTGACTGCAAGGGACCTACATTTGATTTAACTAATCTCTTTCTCTTCACATATCTATAAAAACTTTTACTCCAAGAAATATTTGGTGTTTGACCTTTATCAAAACAAAAAAAAATGCTTTGATGGGAATGTCTCGGTTTCTGAAAGAGTGGCATATAGATTTTATGGTCTTGATGTTAAGGCTCCAGTAGATGTCAGGGACAATTCCTGATTTGGTAGAACCTAGGCTGTAAATTGTGTGTTGAATTCTCACTTCCCAGTTCTAAGGAAGTGCCTTTAACTGGAAAATTTAACTCTTTCACTTTCCACAGCAGCTGCCTAACTTACTGAATATTTTCAGTACTTTCTGATTTTATTTCATATTTTCCGAATCTGCAAGTCTTTTTTTTTCAAGCTGTTATTGGTTTTGTTTCTTGTTTTCTGCTATCTGCTTTATCCATGCACTATTGTTACATTTAAGAAAATATGCCCTTCCAATAAAATCCATTCAGCGGATCTGCATCTGTTGGTCACCTGCTTTCGAATCGCATCATTTTTTCCAGCATAGTCATAGGCCTAACATCCAGCACATGATTCCAGTGCAAATTCCATTACAACTGGCTACTACCCTCATAGAATTGTTTCGACAACCTGTGAAGCTCTGCAACATTAAAATTATTTGCTAAATAATAAAACAAAGTAAAAAATTACAATAAGTAATAAAAGTCAAAAAACCAAAAACTACACACACACACACACACACACACGCACGCACGCACGCACGCACGCACGCACGCACGCACGCACGCATGCGCACACACACACACACACACACACACACACACACATCAGATGCTTGCACAGTCCTAATGAGTTCAATAAGAGATTCAATGATGCAGACAGCATTAATGTTTCAGTCCACTGCTCTGTCAAGAAGGCCATACTACTGTCTTTACTTAGGAGAGGCTTATTTGTGGATTTATCTACCACCAGATCTGGGCAGATCTCAGTTCTTTCCCTGACTTTCATTTCCTCCTAATGCCTGAGTAAATGTAATGAAATATGAGCAGTTTTTGAGGATTCAGATCAATAATGGAGGAACAACACACAAACATTTTTCTAAAGATAAAAACATTTATTAAAATAGCAATAAAACTACAATAAAATGACTTAACAAGAGCAAGCCAGCAGACAATCATTGAGTCTCATATATCCTTCAACTGCAAAAAGTTTGTCGGGAATTCCTTCTTATGACAGCTTTGCCTGAAGATTTATCAAAGTCTGTGAGTCCTGATGCCATTCTGGAATCATGGCCTGAGGTGCATTCCAGTGAGCTCACTCACAGCATGTCCTTCTATAATTAATAAGCCTGTGCTTCTTCCCTAATCTACAGTCAACTATGTTTTTCTGAAGACCTGGTATCTTTCATAATTATTTAAACAAGGGGGGGTTATTATATGAGTAACCAAGCTAAGTCTCAGATATCTTTGGGAAGAAATGTTTGACTTATCTTACTTCTATATTGATTGATTGAATGAAACCACATGAACACAGTCCCTTCGGCCCATCGAGTCCATGCCGACCATCAATTGCCTGTATATTAGTTCCATATTATCCCACTTTTTCATCCACTCCTTACATGCTAGGTGCAATTTACAGAGGCCAATTAACCTACAAACATGCACATCATTAGGATGTTGTAGCACCCAGAGAAAACCCACCGTAAACAGAGAAAATGAAAACTCCACACAGTTGGTCAGGATTTAACCAGGGTCTCTGGCGGCGTGAGGCAGCAGCGCTTCCAGCTGTGCCACTGTGCTGCCACTATTGCCAACTCTATATGTCCTTGCAGCTGCATAATGTGAAGCCTTGTGATTTACTGGCTCTTCCAAGTGACCAGAATTATTTTGCTAAGCATCTAATTGTTTTTCTAAATTAGTCTGATAGATCTAGAATCTGTTGACAAGTAAATTTTAATGAAAAAGCCCATTTTAACCCTTACATTACAGTTATGCATCACAGCACTTCTAATGACTTGCCCTTTCTGACTGTTCCCCCAAATTATTACATTTGATATGGATATATTGTATAAAAAATCTCTTAAAACTTACAATTAACCATTGTCATTTTAAATCAGACAAATTAAAACTGGTTATTAAAAGTGAAATAAAACATTTTTTTTGTAAATAGTTTAATCAAATTTTTTTTTTCACTGAAAAATCTAATTTATTATGAAGATAGACTAATGAAAAATCTATTTTTAAAATATAATTCAGTGTCATTTACCTCTGTGTTTGTTGTTTACATTAGTATGCAAGCCAATTTATATTTTATGTGGCTCAATGTTAATGTTTTTTCTCATCATTGTCCAATGAAGAAATATACCCATTTTACTAAATTAGACACAGTATTACAACTTCTTGTTGTAATCCTACCAAAAAAGATATACATTTCCCTTATAGTTGAGCAATAAGAATTAACCTTTTACGATTGTCAGTCCCATATTCATTACACAAGATTGGTGTACGTTTTATAGCTGTCCCACAATTCACCTGGATAATTTACCATGCCCATGGCCATTAGTGTCACAGACAAATTAGCTTTGATTATGGAGTACTTACATAACTCATTAATCATGGCACATGTTAACATGACCCAATGCACATCTTTTCTTATTTAGATTTATTTTCCTTTTTTGTAATCTGTGCGATACCAACAAAGCAAGAGAAGCTGTAACATAGGACACCATGCAGAAAAACCATGGGCATTGTATTAAAGCTAAGTGATGCCATGACAATAGATTAGACTGAAGCTCTGCAGTCCAACTGCAT
Source organism: Malacoraja senta (assembly GCA_038087875.1). Classification (NCBI taxonomy): domain Eukaryota; kingdom Metazoa; phylum Chordata; class Chondrichthyes; order Rajiformes; family Rajidae; genus Malacoraja; species Malacoraja senta. Next base: position 29,346,170 of record CM075983.1, read on the forward strand.
GCAGTCATAAATGGTAGTGGATAATTCAACAACTAACTGGAGAAAGAAGATCCAAGAAAGTTCCATCCTCCAAAATGCAGAGGTCCAACAAATAAGTGTGAAATACAAGGCTGAAACATTCAGAACCATAGTCAGCCATAAGAATCCCAAAAGAAAACTGCTTGAGCTTTCTCTTGAATTCCCCGTCATCGCAGAAACCAGCCAATTCCATTCACTCCAAGTGATAACAGAAACTATTTGAGAGCACTGCAAACAACAGTGGGTATTGGACCAGACAGCAGGGCAGCATATGACCAAGTGTAGCATCAATGCACCCTGATAAAACAATTGAATGGACATCATAGGGAAAACAGGTCACTGACTGGAATCATTCTTCATACAAAGGAATAAAGTTATGGTAATTGGAAGTTAATCATCCCAATTTCATAATATCAACTATAGGGATTTTTAAGGGTGGAGTTCAAGGCACAAACATCTTTGGCTGCTTCATCAAAGACCTCCCTTCCATTATACAGTTAGACATGGGGATATTTTCTGATGATTGTAAAACATTTTTACAAGTCAGCAGCGAATGAAGCCTGCTTGCAAAAGATCCCAGACGATTTTGAGAAATAGGAAAGTAAACGTGTTTTACTAAATTGTGAGACAATGGCCATCTTCAACAATACCTGTTATTGAAGTTCAATGGTGTTATCATCCCCAGGTCTTCCACCATTAATATCCTGGGGGTATTAACTGCAGCAGCCTGGAGTATCATGACCACAAAAGCATATCAGAAGTTGGGCGTCCTGCACTAAGTAATTAATGTCCTGACACTACAAGTTCTTTCCACTCTCTATGTCAGAAGTCCGGAGTGTGACGGAATGCCAGCTGAATTCTGCATTTTACGCTGGCGCCCTCAAGGAGATATGAGTGCAAATGACCATGGGGATGACTGTAATGTGAGAGAAGCTCTGCACACATGCTGCATTCTGAGAAGGAGATGAATTTTCCTCTCTGTCAGCTCTTGCCTGGTTGTACAACAAAGCAAATTAAAGAAAATTAAAGCAGGGCCACTGTGACTTACAATGCAATAGACAATGCCCCCATTTGCCTTTGCCTGTACAGCATAGCAGCCCCACCTGAATCAATTACTTGCAGATCAGGAGTCTCTTCATGAACCGCTCCTCTGACAGGTACTCATTAAACATTCTATTCTGCAGTTTCCTTGATCCTCATTCCCTTTGTCCTGTTTTCACACCTTACTATTCTTTATCTATACACTTCCTTATCTATGTATCTCCCTCTTCCCTGACATCAGTCTTGACCCGAAATGTCACACATTCCTTCTCTCTAGAAATGCTGCCTGTCCCGCTGAGCTACTTCAGCATTTTGTGTCTATCTTCGGTTTAAAACAGCATCTGCAGTTCCTTCCTACTCATTAAACATTCTGACAGGATAGGATCTCCTCCCCAGGGTCATTTCCATGCCCCATCTAATAGGTTTCTCTGATCTTTATATTTTCATTTGATCTTTGCTGTTCTGGAACGTGAGCAGAAAGATTGGATTGGATTGGATTCAATTTAATGTCATTGTATCATAAGAGACAACAAAATGGATTTTCCTTACAGTCATAAAAAATAAAAAAAGTTAAAAAAGCACAAACACAGAAGTCCACGACACAACACAACATCCCCACAGCGGCATCAAAGTTAGGGAAGGAACCAAAGTCCAGTCAGCCTCCTCGCTGATCTTCCCAGATGTTCACCCGTAGTCGGGGCCTCCCGAGCACCCCGTGGTCACCGTCACGTGTGGCCCGATGTTCAGGCCCTCTAGCCGGGAATGATGGAACCCAGACGGAGAACATCCTCAGCGGCCCGGACATCCAAATCAGCCACCTCCCAGCAGAGTCCGCGACTCCCGAAGTCCACAGGCCGAGCCGGGCGGAGACCCACGCTGGCGACCCCCGACAAAGGGTCGCGGGTCTCTGCGATGTTGATCAGCGCCGCCCGCGTTGGGAGCTCCGCGAACCACAGCTCCGCGATGTCGGTGCAGCAGGCCCAGCACTCCGGAGAAAAACTTAGCTTCCCATTTTGGACAGTTGGAGGTTCTCATTGAGTTTAGGCTGCAGCTTTTTGTGGTTGCACATCTGATAATACCTCTTCAAGCACTTCACAGTACAATTCTTTTGAATATCTTGACCTCATAGGCAATCTCCTAGAAACCTTATGAAGTCAATCAGAATCTCTTTAAATAACCTAGATGGGAGTATGGACGGTGAAGCAATTCATGCTACAGTCATATGTTAGGTTCCTAGTGTGAGCCTAACACATGATAAAAGCTGGAATAATCATTCCTAAATCTGACAGATTTGGAATCAAACCATGAACAGTGATGTCATCAACTTTTTAGTCTGCGTATCTCAGGTATACATGCACAAAGTATGTACTACCGAATTACTCATTTTGCAAAGTTTTGCAGGTCATGATAAAAATAATGCTCCAATTTTGAGACAGAAATTGGAAACAAATCAGTGATTTCTCCCTCAAAATAATGTAGATACTCACTCCATTCAATTCCCATCCAATCTAAACTTCGCTATATAGTATTATTTTCCACTAGAACTTTTGACTTTTAGTAATATTATTCAATATATTCAATGTGATTTTATTACTGGCACATTGCAGAATTTTATTGGCACGAACAAACACAGTGGGGCGTCAGCATGGGCATATCACCTACATACCAGTGCGTGCAGTAGGGTGCATCCCACCACGCTATTTCCTTGGCTTCTTGGCAATCAAACGGCATCAGAAATGAGAGCAGATATGACAAGCAATGGAATTGTGAATATTTAAAAGGGTTCATGAAAATTCACGATGCTATTTTTGGCTTCAAATCCAGGTTTAGTCAGAGAACATGTAAATCAGTTGCTTTAATAAGATGCCTGTGGATAAGTAGGCCTGACCGCACATACCCAATGACCAGCCCATCAAACACATGGCCCACCAACATCTTTGGCATTGAACTATGTTCATTTAAAACTGAGTTTTCTGGTACTTTCATCCGGCATATCATAAATTACCTCAGAGCAACATTATTATGTACTATATATCTCATCTCTGCATTTGCTACATTGTACCTTGGAGGGAGAAGAAAGTGGCTGGCTTTGCAACTCAGGACTTCTCTAAAAGGGTAGATCACTGAGCCTCCATGAATGAATCATAAGATGGTCCTGAGGTTATTGCTACCCTGCGGCAGGTGTTGTCTGGCCATGCTCTCTGCTTGGTCAGTTTTCCAGCTTCATTTGAACAGCAAGGCAAATACAACATTTGTCCATTAACTACTAATGAGGATTTCTTCCATAAACCCAGTTGTCTGTTAGGAATTGAATGGTTTTGAGGTAAATACAATACTGGAAATATAGCTTTAAAGTTCCATCCAATTAATTCAACTACACGGTAAATCATTGGAAGAAACCATTATAATTTCATGCCAATGTCTTTATTGCCCAGTCAGACTTATCTCGCCTGAGCTGTACTGTGGGTTGTATAGTCTTGCATCCATGTAACTGAATTATTACAAGATGTTTTGATCATGCAGAAATAACTCTGGAGCTCTCTCCATTTAAAGCTTCTTCCACATCTTTATTTCCTCTGCTCCCTCTCTAATTCCACTTCTATCGTTATTACGCTGGGGCCTTTTGGTGGCCCCATTTCATTCAATCAACTCTGACTGTGAAGACTGGCTTGGGTAAAAACAAAGGTAGCGTGTCCTATTTGCAAAAACACACCACTAAAATAACACACTGACGAAGATAGTTGACCTGCTGATAACTGCTGTACAGCTCTGTGACTCTTTAAGTCTCTGACCAAAATTCTGTATTACAAATTAAAGATAGTTCAGAGACACAACGTAACTGGAGGAGAAATTTATCATGGTTAAACATATGTGTTGGTCACCTGGTGTATTCACCCATTGATATTTGTTCCATTGACTTCATTGGAATTGAATATGTAGAATTCAATACCTGTAGAAGATACTCTCACAAACATACCACATATGCGACTAAAGGAGAATGTCTCCCAAATTGTTCAAATATGAGAGAATGCAACATATTTCACAGATGTATCTAGACTTGCATTATATCTCCTTATAGACTAACCACAATTTAAGAAAATATCTGCTTTATGTAGCATTTCTTAATTCTCAGTGATAAACTAATTGCACTATCAGTACGTTTGTGTCGCATTAAGGAACAAAGCCAGTCGAGCCTGTGTCAACTGAGAGAAGAATCAAAGAGAAGAGGTATTAAGTCACACTTTTCTAAAAGTAATCAATGATTAGAAATGGAAAATTATTTCCTTTTAAATCTTGCTTCACGCTCATCAGCAGTTCCAACTGAGCACAGTATGAAAATAATTTTGTACTTATGCAACAGCAAAGTAGTTGGCTAAAACTGCAAAGCTTTAATCTTATAACAATCTTCATCATGTCAGGCCTTCCAAATAGTGATATTAATAGGCAGGCATAAATATTTTTTAATTTGCTTTTCAATAAGTATTTAATGATTAAGCTAGCTTGGGAAGCACCATGGATAAACTAATTTAGAGAAAATAATCAGTGCCCATAAATTAATCTACCAGAATTTTTCTATAATCAATACGTTAATTAAAAAATATTAGATAGATGGAAAAATTGAATTCAAAATCTTTATATTTTTCAGAAAGAGTGACTAATTTTTCAAAAAAACTTTTACAACATGTTGTTTTGTAGATGATTAATTGATGTTATGAAAAAGGTCTCAGAGGGCTTGTTATTTTCAAGCATGTAATCAGACTAAAATATATTTCTACAGTATATTAATGTAGCAACAACTGCGGGAAAGGTTAGTAAACAGATTAGTTTTAAAGCAGTATTATTCAATATACCCAGGAAACATTGTTCAGGATCATCAGTGCTACTATATGAACATCAATGCTCTCCATAATAATTGCACCATTTTCAAATTATAATTTATTTTAGCATTTGAAATAATCATTACTTGGAAAGATTTTTCCAACATGTGTTTATCTGCACTAATATTTGCAAGCAAAGTGGCTTTCTGTTATCCTATTAATCATGACGATTATCTATTATGATTGACCCACCAACACATTCAATCATAATAATCTGTACACTGAGGGAATCAATTGGTCTGGGGATTGCATTGGAAAGTGGTGAGATAAAGGATTTGCAAGATCTAACTGGCTTCAAGGGGCATAATGCTCGCAACTAATTCTTATATTTGATGCTTGAATATAAAACAATTAAAACAACTATAAATAAAGTCCAAATGATCTCCAATTCTACAAAGGGGATTCCGTACGTATGTGGATTGAGAATGTCATTTTTAAGAATGGATCTATTATGGAAGCAGTATGCAATGTCAGGCAAACATCATTTTTGCACAATGCAACTCGTATTTGAGGGATTGGATCATTTATTGTTTATTTACAAAAGTTGCAACCATACAATTCAGGCATCTATGCCAGAAAGAAGATAAATGATAAGAAATAATATTTTTGTTGATGGTTATTTGAACATGCAAGTGAAAAATGGAGATGGGTGATTCTCCTTTTCAGCATTGATAAAATACTGCATTTATAGTGTTGATGTTATGATTGTCGACTGAGGAGGTCATTGGGACAAATTTAAAAAATAATTCATACTTGTATTGGAAGAAATGTACAACTTACCTTCAATCCCTAAGTTGAATTTAGACTAGTTTATTTCACAGACATAAGAAATATTTGCAGAAACATGCTCCATTGGGTGCAAACACTGGTGGCTCATTAGTGGAAAATTATTCAATTCATCTATGTCTAGTCCTTAGCAAAAACTGTCTCTTATTATTAGTTCCAAAGGAAGTGGTTTGCAAATGCAGGGAATGCAAATGTCACCCAATGAAAAATAGGTTGCCTTTTGCAAATTAGGGTTAATATCGAAGAGCAGAATAGAGATCACTTTATGTGGGCAATTTACAAAAATATATGTGGCAGATATTAATCACAAAGTAATAAACTTGAACTGAGACTTGGACTTCACCTGCACATCCTATTTTATGCTAAGAGGATTTCCTTACTGTAATGTAATAGGGATTGCAAAAGATAGCATTAGCAAGAATCGCTACTCGTCCCTGACAAACCACAGTGGAGAGGATCACGTGGATACAGGAGAAGTCAAGGACAAGACTGAATTTGACTTAACTAAGAAAAGTTTTGGAAGAAAGTCATTTAATGTGGTGGATGAGCTAAGGACAAGATACAGGAGAAGTCAAGGACAAGACTGAATTTGACTTAACTAAATAAAGTTTTGGAAGAAAGTAATTTAATGAGGTGGATGAGCTATGCAACAGATATCTGGAGTAAAGTCATTTACACCACAAGAGAAAATAATACTCCAGTAAAATAAACCCAGCCTATACAATTTCACCTTTAACAAAAATACTCCACTCCAGCCAATATTTTGGTGAATATCCTCCACACCCTTTCAACTTCAACTGCGTCCTTCTTATGGCACAGCGACCAGAACTCCAAACAATATTTCCAGTGTGGCCGAACCAATGTTTAATACAGTTATCACACAATTAGAATCAGAATCAGAAACAGAATCAGAAACAGAATCAGAATCAGAATCAGAATCAGAATCACACTTTATTCGCCAAGTATATTTTGCAACATACGAGGTATTTCATTGGCCAGGTCAGTCATATAATTAAAAGTAACAGATCACTTCAAAAACACATTAAAAAAAAAAAATTAAATTATTTTTATTAGAAGCAATTGTACAAAAATAAAACATTTGGCATGTAAAATTATACAATTATTGTACAGCTTCAAATTTAACCTTTTAACCTGAAAATGAGAGAAAAGAAGAGAGAAAGAACAAGAGAGGGAAAAAGTGAAAAGTGAAAAGATAAGACCCCTAGTGCGGCCAAAGAGTGAATATAGATATGAGAGAGAAAAAACCCCCAAAAAAAACAAAAAGGGAAAAAGAAAAAAAGAAAAAAGTGGAGATATACCTGCCCCTTGTCACCCACCCCCACCCCCCCCCCCCCCGCCCACCTCACCCAACCCAGAATCAGATATAAATCCAAATTTGTGTTGCACCATACTATCCTTGTAAAAATTCGGTAAAGGGGATCTTAAAAAATTGATCTGGTTTTTCTGCCAAGAAAAGCCTAATATTTTCCAAATGTAGTGTCTCAGAGATGTTTGTAATCCACATCTTCACAGTAGGGACTAATGTATGTTTCCAAAATTTAAGTATTAGTTTTTTCGCCGTTATCAGACCATAGTTAAGGAAACGTCTTTGAAATAATGTTAGCTCAGAACAGGCTTCTGACATACCTAGAGTAATCTATTCTGGGTCGGGATCCAATTTTATTTAAAGTATTTTAGAAAAAAAATCCCAAAATCCCCTCCAGAAATTATGTGACAGGAGGCATTTATCACAAATAGGGGAGACATTTGGGAAGATCTTATTCAGTTTAGACTTTGAATAATAAAGTCTATGCAGTGTTTTAAATTGTATTAACGAGTGCCTAACGTTAAGAGAACAGTTGTGTATATATAGAAGGCTTTCCTCCCATCTATCTTTTGAAATTGTTAGGCCCAGTTCATCTTCCCAAGCTTGCCTAATTATTTCCGACGATGGGGTTTGTATATTTAAAAGGGTATTATAAAGGTACGATATTAACTTATTTGAATCCGAGTTTTTATTCATGCATTCGTCTAGTATGTCTGGAACCATACAGTATATTGACAGTCTTGGTATGTGATTTCAGATAGTCTCGTATTTGAAGATATCTAAAGTATTGGCTACCTTTCAGATGATATTAGATACATAGAAAATAGGTGCAGGAGTAGGCCATTCGGCCCTTCGAGCCTGCACCGCCATTCAATATGATCATGGCTGATCATCCAACTCAGTATCCCGTACCTGCCTTCTCTCCATACCCCCTGATCCCTTTAGCCACAAGGGCCACATCTAACTCCCTCTTAAATATAGCCAATGAACTGGCCTCAACTACCCTCTGTGGCAGAGAGTTCCAGAGATTCACCACTCTCTGTGTGAAAAAGTTTTTCCTCATCTCGGTCTTAAAGGATTTCCCCCTTATCCTTAAGCTGTGACCCCTTGTCCTGGACTTCCCCAACATCGGGAACAATCTTCCTGTATCTAGCCTGTCCAACCCCATAAGAATTTTGTACGTTTCTATAAGATCCCCTCTCAATCTCCTAAATTCTAGCGAGTATAAGCCAAGTCTATCCAGTCTTTCTTCATATGAAAGTCCTGACATCCCAGGAATCAGTCTGGTGAACCTTCTCTGCACTCCCTGTATGGCTATAATGTCCTTCCTCAGATTTGGAGACCAAAACTGTACGCAATACTCCAGGTGTGGTCTCACCAAGACCCTGTACAACTGCAGTAGAACCTCCCTGCTCCTATACTCAAATCCTTTTGCTATGAAAGCTAACATACCATTTGCTTTCTTCACTGCCTGCTGCACCTGCATGCCTACTTTCAATGACTGGTGTACCATGACACCCAGGTCTCGCTGCATCTCCCCATTTCCTAATCGGCCACCATTTAGATAAAGTCTGCTTTCCTGTTTTTGCCACCAAAGTGGATAACCTCACATTTATCCACATTATACTGCATCTGCCAAACATTTGCCCACTCACCCAGCCTATCCAAGTCACCTTGCAGTCTCCTAGCATCCTCCTCACAGCAAACACTGCCCCCCCAGCTTAGTGTCACCTGCAAACTTGGAGATGTTGCCTTCAATTCCCTCATCCAGTTCATTAATATAAATTGTAAATAGCTGGGGTCCCAGCACTGAGCCTTGCGGTACCCCACTAGTCACTGCCTGCCATTGTGAAAAGGACCCGTTTACTCCTACTCTTTGCTTCCTGTTTGCCAGCCAGTTCTCTATCCACATCAATACTGAACCCCCAATACCATGTGCTTTAAGTTTGTATACTAATCTCTTATGTGGTACCTTGTCGAAAGCCTTCTGAAAGTCCAGATACAACACATCCACTGGTTCTCCCCTATCCACTCTACTAGTTACATCCTCGAAAAATTCTATAAGATTCATCAGACACGATTTACCTTTCGTAAATCCATGCTGACTTTGTCCAATGATTTCACCACTTTCCAAATGTGCTGCTATCCCATCTTTAATAACTGACTCTAGCAGTTTCCCCACTACCGATGTTAGACTAACTGGTCTGTAATTCCCCATTTTCTCTCTCCCTCCCTTCTTAAAAAGTGGGGTTACATTTGCTACCCTCCAATCCTCAGGAACTACTCCAGAATTTAAAGAGTTTTGAAAAATTATTACTAATGCATCCACTATTTCTGGAGCTACTTCCTTAAGTACTCTGGGATGCAGCCTATCTGGCCCTGGTGATTTATCGGCCTTTAATCCATTCAATTTACCCAACACCACTTCCCGACTAACCTGGATTTCCCTCAGTTCCTCCATCTCCTTTGACCCGCGGCCCCCTGCTATTTCCGGCAGATTATTTATGTCTTCCTTAGTGAAGACGGAACCAAAGTAGTTATTCAATTGGTCCGCCATATCCTTGTTCCCCATGATCAATTCACCTGTTCCTGACTGCAAGGGACCTACATTTGTTTTAACTAATCTCTTTCTCTTCACATATCTATAAAAACCTTTGCAGTCAGTTTTTATGTTCCCTGACAGTTTTCATTCATAATCTATTTTCCCTTTCCTAATTAAGCCCTTTGTCCTCCTCTGCTGGTCTCTGAATTTCTCCCAGTCCTCTGGTATGCTGCTTTTTCTGGCTAATTTGTACGCATCATCTTTTGCTTTGATACTATCCCTGATTTCCCTTGTTATCCACGGATGCACTACCTTCCCTGATTTATTCTTTTGCCAAACTGGGATGAACAATTTTTGTAGTTCATCCATGCAGTCTTTAAATGCCTTCCATTGCATATCCACCGTCAACCCTTTTAGAACTAATTGCCTGTCAATCTTGGCCAATTCATGTCTCATACCCTCAAAGTTACCTTTCTTTAAGTTCAGAACCGTTGTTTCTGAATTAACAATGTCACTCTCCATCCTAATGAAGAACTCAACCATATTATGGTCACTCTTGCCCAAGGGGGCACGCACAACAAGACTGCTAACTAACCCTTCCTCATTACTCAATACCCAGTCTAGAATAGCCTGCTCTCTCGTTGGTTCCTCTACATGTTGGTTTAGATAACTATCCCGCATACATTCCAAGAATTCCTCTTCCTCAGCACCCCTGCCAATTTGATTCACCCAATCTATATGTAGATTGAAATCACCCATTATAACTGTTTTGCCTTTGTTGCACGCATTTCTAATTTCCTGTTTGATGCCATCCCCAACTTCACTACTACTGCTAGGTGGCCTGTACACAACACCCACCAGCGTTTTCTGCCCCTTAGTGTTTCACAGCTCTACCCATACCGATTCCACATCCTCCAAGCTAATGTCCTTCCTTTCCCCTGCGTTAATCTCCTCTCTAACCAGCAACGCTACCCCACCTCCTTTTCCTTTCTCTCTATCCCTCCTGACTGTATTTCGACTGTAATTCTTGAAATGAGAGGAGAGTCCCCATCTCATAAAAATCTCCCAGTTTTTTCATTCCTAAGCTTTCCCATTGTATAAAATAGATGGCTTAAATGAGGGATTGTTGGCGATTGGTAAGAGAAGAGATAAATTTCTCAATTTAAGGGTTGACTTCACTTGTTTCCAGATTCGTAAGGTGCTATAGATTATCGGATTTTTCTCATATACTGATTTCTTCAGATTTATTGGAGAGAGAAGGATCGCGCCTAAATTAAAAGGCAAACAATCTTCTCTCCCCATTATTAGCCAGTTTACCCGTTGGCATGTATCGTCCATCCAATAGATAACATTTTTAATATTCGTTGCCCAGTAATAGTAAAATAAATTAGGGAGAGCCAGTCCGCCAATTTTTTTGGGTTTACATAAATGTCGTTTATGGATTCTGTGAGTTTTATAATCCCAAATAAAGTGTGATCACAGAATCGAGTTTTTAAAAATAAATTTTAGGGAGAAAGATCGGTATTGATTGAAATAGGTACAGGATTTGTGGAAGGAAGATCATCTTTATGGCATTTATTCTACCTATGAGGGAGATCGGAAGCATTTTCCAAAATTGAATAAGGGCATTTAGTTTGGTAATTAATGGTGGAAAATGTGCTTGAAATAAAGAAAGGTATTTACTAGTTACATATATCCTTAGTTACTAGGTATATCCAAGATATTTAACTTTTTCCGTAGCAATTCTAAAAGGGAATTTTAGAAGGTGTGTCGGATCTTGAGGTTTTATTGACATAATTTCACTTTTGTTCCAATTTATTCTATATCCTGAGAAGGAACCAAATTCCTCTATAAGATTTTGTATGTTTGGAATACTAACTTGGGAATTGGTGATATATAGTAGTACGTCATCTGCATACAACAATATTTTATTATTAGAATATTTAGTATTATAACCATGAAGATTCGGATGTACTCTTATGGTTTCAGCTAAAGGTTCGATCACAAGGGCAAATAACAGAGGTGATAATGCACAACCCTGTCTATTGCCCCTGGATAATTGAAATTTAGGTGAGAGTGTTTGATTAGTCAGTATTCTGGCAGTCGGCTTGTTATATAACAACTTTATCCATGAAATAAAATTTTCTCCTAATTGAAATTTTTGCAATACTGTAAAAATATATTTCCATTCTACTTGGTCAAATGCTTTTTCTGCGTCTAATGAAATAATTGATGTCTTCTTTTATCGTTCTATGTGGGTGCATTATATTAAACAGGCATCTCAAGTTGTTGAACGAGTGTCTCTTGGGTATAAACCCAGTTTGATCAGGGTGTATTAATTTACTAACGTATTTGCTTAGTCTTCTTGCCAGGGTTTAGCTAATATTTTCTGGTCTGTATTTAGCAGAGCTATTGCTCTATATGATCCCGGCACTTCGAGATCTTTATCTTTTTTAGGTATCAGTGTAATAGTTGATTCGGCTAAAGTTTGTGGTAGCATCTGTTCTTTAAATGCATGTATATAAAGGGCTTGTGAACGCGGGGAGATTAAATCATAATTTTTTAAATAAAATTCATTACTAAACTCATCTGGGCCTGGCATTTTACCGTTATTCAGTGATTTAATAGTCTCTTCAATTTCTTTTATTGTGATCTGCGCTCCTAATTCTTCACATTCCAACGCGTTAAGTGACGGAAGATTGCAATTGTCGATGAAGTTTTAAATTTTTATCATTTCTACTGAAGTTTTAGATGTGTATACATTTTGATAGAATTGTAAAATCTTTCGTTAATATCTTTAGGGAGTGTAAACAGCTCACCTTTTTCTGATCTAATTTTTTGAATAGTATGATCTTTTTCCATTTTTCTCAAATGCGTGCCAGAAGTTTATGCAGTTTGTCGCCGAATTCAACGTTTTTCTGTTTAGTCATTTGAAATAGCCTGATAACTCTTGCAGAGAGAATTTGATTTAACCTGAATATTAATACTGCTATCCTATTGTGTTTATCAATAGAAGGATCTGTAGCATTTTCTGAATCCAGCTGTCTGATCTGTTCTTCTAATTCCAGTTGTTCCATCCTATTCTTTTTATTTTGATATGCTTGATATGAGATAATAGAACCTCTAATAAAGGCCTTAAAAGATTCCCATAACAATTCAAAAACACATTTTAACATGAACATCCACCACAGTGACTCCTACACATTCCTCACTGTGATGGAAGGCGAAATAAAGTTCAAGTCCTTCCCTTAGTTCTTCCTCGGTCATGGGCCCCGAGGCCCCGTTGACGGGATGATCTTAACTCCCATAGCCGGCGGCGTTCGGGCCCTCCGTGTCGAAGCGATCTGCTCCTGCATCGGGGGGATGTCAGCTCACCCGCACTGGATGATCGAACCTCACACGGGGCTGGTGAACCTTCCACGATGTTGGAGCTCCCGCCTCGGCCTCACCCGAGACTGCGAGACCTTGATGCACCACCTCTTGTATTCTATGTCAATAGAAGGCAAGCATCACATGTGGCTTTTTCACCACCACCTCTCTATGTGTGGCCACTTTCAAAGATATGGATTTGTATCCCAAGGTACTTCTGTTGATCTATTGTTGCTGGGCCTTAACATTTACTGTGTATATCCTACCTCGTTGGTCGTCCCAAAATGCATCTTCTCACCGTTGGCAGGATTAAATTCCATCTACCATTGCTCTGTCCAATCTCCCAGCTGATCTATACTGACTTTCACTGTTAAACAGATCCATTTGTGTTTTTAATGTATCCAATATCTGAAATAAAAACTGAAATGTCGGAAATAATCATTGGGTCTCCATGAAGAGAGAAAAAAACACAATTTATTATGCAGTTCCAGCATTTACTGATTTTATTTCAGATTTCCAACATCTGCAGCTTTTCATTTCCTATTTACCCAAAATGTGAGTTCAGTAGTGTACTCAGATGGGTGGTGTCATGGGTTCAGGCACCGATATTGACAGAGTTATGAGCATTTCATTTCAGTCTAGAAATTTCTCTTTAGACAGATTGCTGATATATTGCCTTGCAGTGTCAGCAGCAGATTCAATGACCACAGGCTGGAGTCCTCTCTCAAAAAGGCAGCCTTTTAGTTATTGGATTGCCACTCTGCCAGTGTACTTGGTTTTGATAGCCAGTCAGTCAGACCTGACTGGTGTCATGAATGGCAAAAGGGATGTCTAGTTACTGAACTGCTTCTGGTCATCTATCACAGCCATCTTCAGCTTCCGTCAATCAAAGTTATCATGATTCTTGATAAGATACTGAGTGAGTGTAAATTTGGACCTTTGTTGGATTGAAAGGATTCCTTACTGAAATCACAATGAAAACTTCTACTACTTTTCCTTGTCAGTTCATTGATTTTTCCTTCACTTTAACAGACCTGGGCCTAGCTGCTTGGGAATGAGGGCCATATGTCAATGACAAACCACCATTGCATAAGGATTAATGTTACCAACTTCCCAGTGATTCTTTCAGCTCATTGCCTTTGTCACAAGTCACAATAAATGTGAGGTTATCCACTTCGGTAGCAAAAACAGGAAGGCAGATTACTATCTAAATGGCGTCAAGTTGGGAAAAGGGGAAGTACAATGGGTTCTGGGGGTCCTTGTACATCAGTCTATGAAAGTAAGCATGCAGGTACAGCAGGCAGTGAAGAAAGCGAATGGCATGTTGGCCTTTATAACAATAGGAATCAAATATAGGAGCAAAGAGGTCCATCAGCAGTTGTACAGAGCCCTAGTGAGACCACACCTGGAGTATCGTGTGCAGTTTTGGTCCCCTAATTTGAGTAAGGACATTCTTGCTATTGAGGGAGTGCAGCGTAGGTTTACAAGGTTAATTCCCGGGATGGCGGGACTGTCATGTGCTGAGAGAATGGAGGAGCTGGGCTTGTACACTCTGGAGTTGAGAAGGATGAGAGGGAATCCCATTGAAACATATAAGATTGTTAAGGATTTGGACACGCTAGAGGCAGGAAACATGTTCCCGATGTTGGGGGAGTCTAGAACCAGGGTCCACAGTTTAAGAATACGGAGTAAGCCATTTAGAATGGAGACGAGGAAACACTTTTTCTCACAGAGAGTGGTGAGTGTGGAATTCTCTGCCTCAGAGGGCGGTGGAGGTGGGTTCTTTGGATGCTTTCAAGAGAGAACTAGATAGGGCTCTTAAAAATAGCGGAGTCAGGGGATATGGGGAGAAGGCAGGAACGGGGTACTGATTGGGGATGATCAGCCATGATCACATTGAATGGTGGTGCTGGCTCGAAGGGCCGAATGGCCTACTCCTGCACCTATTATCTATTGTCTATTGTCTAAGTCCTACCAAAAATGTTTGCTTACACATTAACCTGGAATTATTTTGCCATACAGAGCAAAAAATGGCACGAAGAACCACAGTTTCTCAGTCATTCAAATTTAAGTTGATTAGTTTAAACTTGAGAGCTGATGTGCACAATGCTACTCAGTTGCAATCAATCCAAAATGCCTCACTTTAAACAAGAAATATTAATAATATAACAAGGCAGCCCTTTTTCATCTGGTTGATATTTTAAGTACAACTGAGGAAGTAAAACTAAATCAGGTTACATTTAAATGGTAAAAATGTGAGTGATGTCAACTGGTCCAAGTTGTTGTCAAAATAAGCGATATCAGAGCTCAGCTAAGAATATGTTATGTCAAACATGAATAAATGTTGACAGAATCTAATTTTGCACAAAAAAATATATAAAAGTCAATCCTGAACACACAAGGACATGATCAAATCTTTTTCTCGGCGGAATAGTACTAGAATGGCGTGCAGTCTACTTTACCACATTATTACATAATAAAGTAATTCTAAATCGTGATATTAAACACCATGCAGCTATCACTTGCCAAGTGTAGGACTGATGATGTTACATGTGATGAGAGGATAGGTTTTTAAATGTGACCATGATTAGGAAGTGTTTGTGAGTCATTGATTTAAAATATCCAGTTGAGGTAAGGCTGTTGCTAGCCTGGTGAGTCACTAGACAAAGAAATTAAGTAAATTATTTTAAATTTGTGTAAAATATGTTGAAACTTTGTTTTCCATATCCTATATTGAAAGGTGATATCTGCTAGATCTTCAAATTATTTGAAAAGAAAGGTCAATGTGAGAAAAAAATAACATGATTTAATTAAATATATTCGTGTGCAATTAATTAATTGGAGATTTGATAGACCACACCGTTCTAACTCAACACAATTTATCTTGTGCAAAAAAACAAAGGACTAGAGGAATTCAATGGGTCAGGCAACATCTGTGGAGGGAAATGTACAAATGACATTTTGGGTTGAGACTCTTCTTCAGACTTATTGGTGTAGGGAAGATAAACCGGGAAAAGTATTGGGGTGGGTAAAAGCTGAGCAGTCAATAAGTGGTATCAGGTAGGGACGCATGGCGTGTTTGGTAGATGTGTGAAGTAAGGCTTTGAGACAGAATTTACTCCCATTTGGAAGAGAATGGGCTAATTAGGGAGAGGCAGCATGGCTTGGTACACTTCAGATTGTGACTCACAAGCTTCATTGAGTTATTTGAGGAGATGACAAAAGAGACTGATGAAGGTAGGGTGGTGGATGTTGTATACATGGATTTCAGCAAGTCTTTTGATGAGGTTCTTCACGGTAGACTGATCCAGAAGATTAATATGTATGGGATTCATGATGACTTGGTTGTAGGGATTCAAAACTGCTTCTGTATATTGTTCCTAGAGTAAAGGGCCTGTCCCACTTGAGCGTCATTTGCGCGCAATTTACGCAACATTATTTACGCGTCACGACGCACAATGCGCGTGTCGTGATGCACGCATGGTGCGCATTACACGCGCATGGTGCGTGTTGACGTGGGCAGTGATGCGCGGTCGCGCGCAGCGCCCCAGGATTTTTTTTTTTTTTTTTTTTTAAATAATTTTTTTAATAGAAGTACGGTAGATTACAGTAATGTACAACACGTATATATTAATACATTTTTTGTACCGCTTCACTTTTTTAAACTTTAAGAAAGAAAAAGAAAGAAGTAAGAAAAGTGAAGAAAGTGCGCAAAGGTTGTGAAGTGCAAAAGAGTGTTGGGAAAAGAAAGCCCCTTAGAAAAGAAGTTAGAGAAGGAAGTAAAGTTAGAAAATAGACCCTAGAAAAGAAAGAGAAAGAAAGAAGGAACAATCGCTCTATTATAACTCTTATAACATACTTCATAGAGAAGGAACTACCAACCAAGTCTGTTTTTGTTTTACCTCCCATTACCAGGTCCAGATACCTTTTATTTATTTTGGGATGTACAAAATCGTCACGCGCCATCTGCGTGACGCGCAAATGATGCAAAAGTGGGACAGGCCCTTAAAGGTTTGAACTGTTGTACAAGTGATCATTGGTCGGCGCAGACTCAGTGCGCTAAAGGCCCAGTTTCCACACAGTATCTCTGAACTAAAATAATTGCATTGGCATACATTTTAACCCAATGTGAAGTTTAGACACACTCACCTTCAGTGACAAATTCAAGCTGCCTCCACCATTCTTGACTGTGTAATTAGATTGCAATGGAATGAACAATGACTAAGCTTCACTCTTTTATTTCTGTGTGTATGCAGTGAAAACAAAATAAAAGCCTGAACATTATAGGTATGTATTCTTTTAAGATTTCAGTTCCTGAGTCACTTCAAGTTGTAGGTGCTGCTTTTTCACATTTTATTCTCCATTGGCATGTTTCTTATTTTTCTAAATTGCAGATACCAGTATTTGTTCTTTTTTCAAATGTACAAACGGCTGGTGGAATAAATGGAGTGAGTAGAACAGTTGTACAAGGAGATATTATTAAATGCTGGAACTAGAGAGGTTTAAGTCAGAAGCAAAGAGGTTGTCAAAGTGGCAGATAGAGGCTAACACATACTGTAGAAGAGAGGAAGATTCAATATAAGGAGGTGAGGGACTGCAAATACAAAAACAATTCACAATCATTTTAAAGGGGCACTTTATTGTAGATTATGCAAAGATTAAACAGCATTTACATAAGCCTCAATTTTCTTAATATATTTCATTCTAGGAGTAATATTTCTTGATACAATCAGTCATATCCTTTAATTAAAAAAGCTTTTAAAATTATCAGCACAAGATTACTGATAATACTTTAAATTTCCATTGTGTCTGAGTGAGTCAATTGAATGACTCATCTTCAGACCAAGATTTGTTGCTGAGACGATAGGAGACTTTGCATAATGGTAAACATTGCTAAAGCTAGGAGCAAATAAGCACAATTTCAGAAACAACAGAATACACAATCGTTATTAATTCATAGTTATCGAGTCATACATCATGGAAACAGGCCATTTGGCCCACCACATTCGTGCTGTTCAATGAGTACCCATCCATATTCATCCCATCTTCCACCACATAACCGTCTATGGCTGGATGATTTAAGTGTTCATCTAGACACTTCATAAATGCTCTCAGCAACTCTCCTTCCACCACTCTCTCAGGTGGTGTATTCCAGATACACACCACAGTCTGGGTGAAGAATTAGAGCATTGTGTGGACTTTTGGTCTCCTAAATTGAGGAAGGACATTCCTGGGCTTATATTCACTGGAGTTTAGAAGGATGAGAGGGTATCTTATAGAAACATATACCATTTTTAAGGGATTGGACAGGTTAGTTGCAGGAAAAATGTTCCTGATGTTGGGGGAGTCCAGAACCAGGGATCACAGTGTAAGAATAAGGGGTAGGCCATTTAGGACTGAGATGAGAAACAAGTTTTCACCCAGAGAGTTGTGAATCTGTGGAATTCTCTGCCACAGAATGCAGTGGAGGGCAATTCACTGGATGTTTTCAAGAGAGAGTTAGATATAGCTCTTAGGGCTAACGGAATCAAGGGATATGGACAGAAAGCTGGAATGGGGTACAGATTTTGGATGATTTTGGATTGAATGGCGGTGTAGGCTCTTAGGGCCGAATGACCTACCCCTGCACCTATTTTCTATGTTTCTATGTTTCTGTGTACAGCAGATCTTAAGATCCATAGTTCCCTGAAAGTGCCAAATTAAGTTGCAAATTAGTAAAGAAAGTGAATGGTATAGTTACTTTCATTGATCAGGGCATTAAATACATTGTGTGCAGTTCTGTTCTCCCCATTACAGAAAGGCTTTGGAATGGTGCAGAAGGTATACTAGAATGCTGCCTGGATAAGAGTGTAATAGGTATAAAAAGAGGTTGGACAAACTTGGATTGTTTTATCTGGAATATCAGATGCTGATTGAAGATCTATAAGACCTTATAGAAGTATAGGAGGTCTGATATGCAATTTTCCAAATGTGGCCTAATAAAGTCCAAAGTCCTCTCAAGTTAAAAATATCTCTCTTGATTTCTTTAATGTCAAAATATTTCTGGATCTTTGCCTTAAATATTTGCAGTGCTGAATCTCCACTGTCCTCATGGATAGAGAATTCCAAATATATTATATTGGTGGTGGAGGCAGATAAGATAGTGATATTAAAAAGATTTTTAGAAAGGCACATGAATATGTAGGTAATGGAAGGATATTGATCACGTGCAGGCAGTAGAGATTAGTTAACTTGGTATCATGTTCAGCACGGACTTTGTGGGCCGAAGGCCTTTACTTGTGCTATACCATTCAATATTCTATCACCTCCTATTGTAAAGATAAATGAGTATTGACCTTAACTTCTCTTTATTTGACAAATCCATTATCTCTTTATTTAACAAAGCCATTATCTCTCAAGTCATCCTGGTGCTCTTTGTTTCACTTCCTCACAAGTATATCCTGATGGAGTGCTCTATATACTCAGAGAAAGATGTTCCCACCTTTGTATTTAAATCATCTTTCAATGCATGGTAAGATACTGTTTGCTTTCATAATTGCTCACTGGTCTTGCATGCTAACTCCCAGTGACATAGGAAAATGGACTTTAAATTTCCTCAACACCTTGTACTCTTTTTTTGTTTAATAATCTCTGGTCTGGTCTTCCAAATATGCCATGTCAGCTGGTTCATCTTTATCAATTCTCCTAGTTAAGCCTCAAAATATTCCAACAGATTTTCTTTTTAAGAATTTCCATTGAATCTGCCCAACCTTATAATTAGTTTCCAAGTCGCCTATTACAACTTTCTTCATGATGAATTTCAGTAATCTTGCTGCTGCTAATGTCAGACTAAGTGGCCTATTGTATTATTTCCCTTAAACAAAATACAAGTTCAATGAATAGGACCTTAGGGCAGTCACGGTGATGCAGAGGTAGATTTGCTGCCTAACAGCGAATGCAGCACCGGAGACCCGGGTTCGATCCCGACCACGGGTGCTGTCTATACGGAGTTTGTACGTTCTCCCCATGACCTGCAAGGGTTTTCACAGAGATCTTCGGTTTCCTCCCACACTCCAACGACGTACAGGTTTGTAGGTTAATTGGCTTGGTAAATGTAAAAATTGTCCCTAGTGGGTATAGGATAGTGATATTGTGCGGGGATGACTGGTCGGCGCATACCTGGTGGGCTGAAGGGCCTGTCTCCACACTGTATCTCTAAACTAACCAAAAAAAATGGTAAATAACCTCTATGAAGCTGAACTCCATTACCAGGGTAATAACTGACAGTCTAAAGGTGACTCAAAGGTCAAAGTAAAAGCTTATGTTATGCTTTATTGCATGGCAATTAAAATGAAGATTTATGAGAGATATAGAGTGAAACAGCACTATGCCTCATTGAGATTCATTGTATTCCTGGCCTCGTATTTAGGTAAATTAAGAACTCACATTAATAAATTGGCAATCAAAATGGAAAGAATGGAATTCATGTGCAGTAAGAATATTGGAACTTTCATGAAAGCCAACTGCATTGGTGACCATGCAACCAAAAGTTTTTTTGAGCAGAGTATTAATACTTACTGTGTGCCATCAGGTGTGGAAACTGGAGGGAATACCAGTCAAAATCCTGTGCTGTAAAAGTGGTTGCTAGCACATAAATGTGTGGGACTGAATATGTGTGGTCACATGCCTGTGCGTGTACGCATGCACATGAGTCTATGTGTGAGTGTGTGTGCGTCTGTGGGTCTGGATGCCTGTGTGTGCCTCTTTATATGTATTTCCGGACCTGGATTAAAATGATCTTAACAGATCGAAGGACTATTAATTGCATTGAGAAATTTAACCACTCAGAATGAGCAGTCTTTAAATTAAGTGGGCAATGAACTAACTATGGGAGTTCATTGTATATGTGGAGAATAAAATGGAAAAATGGGACTGATAAAGGATTAGTAAAGGGTGCTTGATTAGCGTAACTGGTTGTATGGACTTGATGAGCCCAAGGGCCTATTTCCATATTGTTAGACTTCATGACTATAAATTTCATTCTTTGTAGGAATGCTGACATCTAAAGGAAATAAAGAGAAAATCCCATGACAAGAAATGGTTACCTTGCAGCTTTGGTGTATGCGAACGGATGCTTAAGACTTTCAGCGCTTACATCAGAAATAGAGATTACTTTCCAGAGCAAATAACACAGTGGAAATTGATGATGAGAATGCATTTAGATCTTGGGTATGCAACAACACTATTTTGTTGACTGCAATCCCAAACACTTTGGCATCCTACCTTGGCAATGATTTACTAAGAACTTTGTTTTGGTTGCACTACATATTTTGGTTTGTACTATTATAATCGGGTTACCTTGTACTACTGATAATTTATCGCACTATTACCTATTGCATATTTATCTGTTGTGATGCATTAATGGGCCTTTTAAGCTACAAGAAATAAGAACCAATGTTCTGTCCCACTGCATATGATAATCAATACTTGACTCTTGAATTAATGTGAAGCCACGTCACTACCAGACAAATTCTTCAGTATTATTTTTGCTTCTGGGTATATTTTTAGGGCAGTTTTGGCGTTGGGGGAAATACATCAGAGGGCACAGCTACACTCCTTAATATTATTTATAGGCATAGACTTAGTTTCCCAGTAGACCTTCAAAGTGTCCAGTTACTTTTTTGCAAGAAAGTTTCTGTATAACTTTCTGGCAGTTGTTTTGTGTTGGTAGCTTTTATTAATGCATTTTACAGCTCTGAATTGCACGGTATTCTAGTTTAAATTGAGCCCGTCAATTTAAGCACAGTATTTCAGAGAAAGTACCAGACTACCAGGAAAATCAAACTGAAGAAAAGATGCAATAAAGAAAACTCTCAGTATCATTAAATGAAGGCTTAATGTTAGATTTGACTTTTCTTACTGTGCACAGCATGTAAAATCCACATGAGTGCTTCCAGCGCTGAAATTCCTGCATAGGTACACTGTTTAAATCATCTCAGTTCCTGTTATTTTCACACTGCACAGATCACAAACACATAAACTAATGAAATGCAATACCAAACAATTAAGAATCCATCAGAAGTGAAAAGATGTCATGCATAAGGTAATCCAAGAAGGCAAAACACAAATCAAGTATTATTATTGTTTCGGCCAAATCAGCTGCAGTCACATATATCGGCATCATGTCAAACAAAAAATATGGTTGAGACCAAAAGATGCTTTGTATTGGAAAAACTGGAGAGCCATTCGGGAACCATTGTGACATTTAGCTCTGCAATGAAGTTGAATGTATTTTGATATGTCTTCACCTCTGTTCTCTATATATGGTAAACATAATTGGCTCTTGATAGAGAAGAAGAAAAGATGGAAAAATCAAGGTGAAGTCAAAAGGTGAAGTGGCATAAAAACTATTGACGAGGAATCTAACTTTTTATATCTGATCTGCCAGCTGCATTTGTAATCAATTTTTACAATTCATCTGTTATTCCAGATGTTGGGTCATGCCAATTATGGCTTGAAGTCTGAGAAATAAATTCTAATTGGAATTCCTTTTTTTCACTATAATAATAATAATAGATTTTATTTATATAGCGCTTTTCAGGACTCAAAGTCGCTTTACAATTGAGAGTCAGGAATAACCAAAACAAAATAGAGCAGTAAGACAGAGGGGAGGGGAACATGGGACTAAGGGTATGCAGAGGTGAAGAGATGGGTCTTGAGGCGGGACTGGAAGATGGTGAGGGACTCAGAATTTCGGACCGGTTGTGGGAGGGAATTCCAGAGCCTGGGAGCTGCCCTAGATAAGGCTCTGCCTCCAAAAGTGCAGAGGTTTGATTTCGGAGTGGAGAGGAGACCAGCTGATGTGGATCTGAGGGACCGTGAGGGTTGGTAGGGGGAGAGGAGGTCAATGAGATAAGGGGGGGGGGGGGCAGGTTGTTGAGGGCTTTGTAGGTGAGGACCAGGATTTTGTAGGTGATCCGGTGGGAAATGGGAAGCCAGTGAAGTTCTTTGAGAACTGGGGTGATGTGGTGCCAGGATTTGGTGTGGGTAATGAGTCGAGCGGCTGCATTTTGGACCAGTTGGAGTCGTTTGATGCTGCTGGAATTGATTCCGAAAAGAAGAGAGTTACAGTAGTCCAGTCGGGAGGAGATGAAGGCATGGATGAGTCTTTCCGCAGCGGGGGGTGTGAGAGACGATCTGATTTTTGCAATGTTGCGGAGGTGAAAAAATGATGTTTTGACAACATGGCGGATGTGAGGCTCAAGGGAGAGGGTTGAGTCAAGGATCACGCCAAGGTTGCGTGCCTGAGGAGATGGGGAGACAGTGGTGCCGTCAATAGTGAGAGTGGGTTTGTTAATTTTAGTGAGTGTTGATTTGGAGCCAATGAGGAGAAATTCTGTTTTGCTACTGTTTAATATAAGGAAGTTGAGTTGCATCCAAGATTTGATGGCTGACAGGCAGGAGTTGATCTGGGAGAGAGGGGGGTGGTGGGGGGACTTGGTGCTGAGATAGATCTGGGTGTCATCAGCATAGCAATGGAAGTCCAGGTTGAAGTGACGGAGTATATGACCAAGGGGGAGGATGTAGATGATGAAGAGGAGGGGACCAAGAACGGAGCCTTGGGGAACGCCTTGAGTGACAGTGGCTGTGGCAGAGGTGTGGTTAAGGAGAGAGATGAAGTGGGATCGGTTGGAAAGGTAAGAACGGAACCAGCTGAGTGCAGAACCTTCAATGCCAAGGTCTCTAATTCTGGTGAGCAGGATGTTGTGGTTGACGGTATCGAAGGCTGCACTCAGGTCGAGGAGGATGAGGATATTGAGGGAGCCAGAGTCAGCAGAGGTAAGGAGGTCATTGAGGACTTTGAGGAGAGCAGTTTCTGTGCTATGGAGGGGGCAAAAGCCAGTGATACCAAAGACAGTTTTTGACTTTACCTTAAAATGGATGCCATAACCTGTTTTCACTAATTGCATCACCACCAGACAACATTCTGAGAGTCAAAAGTAAAATAAAATGAATGTTTTTAAAGTCTGATCTTGACGGAGAGCACATAAAGAACAGGTGATCAGAGAGCTGAACCCAGGTCCAATTTACTTCTGTTTAAGTTATTGGCAAGATAAATGTAAAAAAATGTCCAATGAAGATTCAGAGGTCGTTTTACACTAATCCAGTTTGCCTCCTAAGTGTTTCACTGAGGATAAAGCTACATAAGCAGAGACATTCCACCTCAACAATGCTAGATAATTTAGTTGATGAATTGAGAAGAGGATTCAAGTTATTTATCTGAATTATGATCTCAGCCATCAACTGTTGGGTAGGTGCAGGTGGGATGTTGGATACAGTTGGCTTACCTCATTTTTCCAGGAAATTTTCTAGATACAGTAGTGATACACTCATATAAATTGGGATAAATGTTGCTCCAAACAGTGGATAATAAAACCAAGAATTGTGCTTTAATTTCTCACACAAACAAAATTCTAATATTAGGTAAATTCAGGACATTTATTCTGACAGCCATCAGTCAATTGTTAATTATTTTGAATTTTAGTTTTCTGCTCCCAGTTTTATTATTAGGCACCAGTGATTAAAGCAAACTTTGTTCCTTCACAAGTTTAAAAGATTAATTGCTATGTTTGGCAGCAGAAACATTGCCATGCAGTGAAAATGTATTTTTTTTAAATTTTCACTGGAAATTCTCAGGGAAAACTTTAGAAATGCCTTACGAGCAAAGCACAATAGCATCTGGCAATATTTATTCAGTAATTTTCTAATGTTTGTGGAACAGCAATTAGATAACAGATGAAAAGAGTATGACAAGGATTTCAAGAGCTACAACAAACAATATATGATGATATTGATTTTTCTGTGCCAAAAGCTTACAGAAGTCGTGTGTCTTATTGGTGCATTCATCATTAAAACTGCAGGGAGGTTATGACATAATCAGCCATCACATTCAAACAGTGTGGACAGCAAAGCAATTCTGATAGAGCATTAGTGCCATTTGGAGTAACTTTTCACTGTTTCGCACAATGTGTTAATGAAGTATTTTCTTTGTCAGGGATCCCTTAGTGGCTTCAAAATATTTGCCCTCTGGAACTAAATTTCAAGGCACTCTAAAATGTGCACTTAGTTTTATAAATTAAATAGTTTTATACATTTAGTTTAATATTTTATGCTTTGCACAGGCACAAAACTCTTCAGGTCACAATATCTGAATCATGCCCTCCAGGTCTGGAGAGCAGGCTTGGCAAGAGGAACATCTCATTTCTGGTGGTGAACCTGCCCTTTGAATGGGACAAGACACACTAAGTGATGAAAGTTGCAGCATATCAACTGATAACCGTGGCTCCTTGAGAATGTGTGACTATGCATTGAATCGCTTTTTTCAGTGAGGTATTTGTCCACATTTTTCATTATGTAGATTCTAAATGGTTGAGTAGGCCAACATGGCCTTGGTCTGGTCAGAGTTTGACCAGGAGTCAAAGGAGTATCGGTGATTGCCTTGAATTTGATACCACATGCAACTCAATTCTAAACTTATCACATATTGTATTGTTTAATAAACAGGAAAATTCAAAAGACATCAGGAATCAACCACAGCCTTCTTCTCTAGAAGTGTACATCGCACAGACTAGGTCAAGATAGCAGGATATTTTCTCAGAAAAACACCAATGACCCAAATGTTTTTACAATGTGGTGACTTATTAACCATTTTTCTTGGATCAAATCCATCATTTACTGAGTTCAGATTCACATTTTGCCTACTTGGAATTTAAGCTCGTGTTTTTTAAGTTCCCTATCCAATATCAGGATCATTAGTTTACTGTAACTAGAATAAGACCAAAAGGCCATAAGACATAGGAACAGAATTAGGCCATTTGACCTATTGAGTCTACTCTGCCATTCAGTCATGGCTGGTCCTCTTTTCCCTCTCAACCCCATTCTCCTGCATTCACCCCATGAACTTTGACACATTTACTAATCAAAAATCTATCAATCTCCACTTTAAAAATACCCAATATCTTGGCCTCCACAGCTGTCTGCAGCAATGAATTCCACTGATTCACCATCCTCCGGCTAAATACATTTATTTTCATCTCCACTCTAAAGGTACGTCCTTTTATTCTGAGACGGTGCCCTCTGGTCCTGGGCTCTCCCATTACTGGAAACATCCATTCCACATCCATTCTGTCTAGGCCTTTCATTATTCGGTAGGAACTCCTCTCATTGTTCTAAATTCCAGTGAGTTCAAGCCCAGAGCCATCAAACGCTCCTTATACATTAACACAATCATCCTGGGACAGGATTATTCCGTAAACAACCTTTGGACTCTCTCCAATGCTAGCACATCTTTCCTCAGATACAGTATGTGGTCCAAAACTTGGAATCAATAAACAGTGCACTCTCTCCTATCACTGATCAAACAGTGGTCAGTTTGACTTGGGTGCTGTACATCAGTAATCATGAAATTTCTTAACTTGGATGTAATTGTGAAAAATTATGGAAAAAGCTACACGCTGTCAGTAAGTAGAAAGAGCAGAACGAAAGTGAGAGCTACTGATGTAATTGTTACAAAAGACCTTGCAGTTGCACAATAAAACATTGTTGGTTATTCTATCAGCCTTGCAGTATCGACCTGCCTCTGTGGGTAGATCTCACATATGAGGCCCACAATGGTGCATTATTTGTTTCTTTCAAAGTGAGTTCAATGTATCTTAATGTTTATAACTCAAGGGCAAAAATAACTTTCACCTCATCAGAGCTCAATTATGAAATATATCAACTCCTCCACAAGAATTTGAACTTCCTTAACTTTGTGTCCTCTCCGTAGTGTAGTGGAGATAAAACCTGGAGTACTGTGCGTAATTTTGGTTGAGGAGTTATAGATGGTCCATAAAGCTGAAAAGGGGGTAGAAAAGATTCATGAGGATATTACCAATATTGGAGGACTTGAGTTAAAAGGAGGGACTGGATAGTCTGGAGATTTGTCTCCCTGAAATGTAGGAGACTGAAGGGAGACTTTATAAAGGTATATAAAATCAAGAGGGGAATAGCAAAGGTGAATGATCACAGTTTTTTCCCCAGGATAGGGGAATCGAAAACTAATGGATATAGGTTTAAAGTAAGGGGGGAATAATGTAAAAGGAACCTGAGGGACATGTTTTTTCATACAAAAGATGTGCAATGAGATGGCAAAGTAAGTGGTAGAGACAGATATGAATACAATGTTCATTATGTTTAAAGGCATTCAAACAGGTTTAGAGCAGGGGTTCCCAACCCTTTTCATCCCATTTACCCCTGGCAACTTTAATAGCACATAACAATGTTATTTCACTTACTTATGAATAACTAATGATGAACAGATCCTGGTATACCAGAACCAAACACAATCACAGAAAAAATATGTACAAATCCAGAATCAACAAATTAACCCCCGGGGTAGGCAAAATTGGGGTAAATTTACCCCAGGTTGGGAACCCTTAGTTTAGAGGGCTATGAGATAAACACATACACATGGGGCTAACCCAGGTATGCAAGTTAGTCTGCATGGATGTGTTGAGCCTAAGAGCCTGTTTCTATGTTGTATAACTCCATTGGTCTATGACTATTTTCCACCACTCCACTCCCTAGTCTTGTTTGTAATAAATGGAGAGGCCACGATGACCAGAGGAGAGCCAGGAATGGACATACATGAGTTTCAGGAACTCCTGGCATATTCTCTGCAGCAATGCTTTTTTTGTGTGATGGTACGCAGTGTTATGGTGCACCAGCACCTCTAAAAAATGGAAAAACCTGATTGATATACAGCAAGCAATATCATTGCATGAACTATGTTTACTGACACATATTGTTCTACAAAAACATGCATTGCTTTGCAAAATGGCTGCCAAGAAACGGGTTGAGTCTATGTTCATTTTTGTCACTTGTTACAGTTGTTGTACTGGAACCCATCATACTACAACATCAGAGGAAAGTTACAGAACCTTTTTCTACGCCAGCGAACAAATTTGCTGGAGTGTTTGATTCAGTTTTTCGCAAGAGCAGTGACATAGAATTAATTAAACTATTTTACTGCGATAGGGTACTAACAGGGTAGACTAAAATTTCATTTCAAATTTAAAAATAGCAGCACGTTATTATGTATTTAATGCATTTCAGATCACAGAGGATGGCCAACTTTTATATACCAAAAGCTAGAAACATTTTGTCTTGGGTAGACTGGGAACAATATATTTGAGTGTGCAAAAAGGTTTAAAAAAAACTATGTTAATCATGCAATTCCCTTTTCCTATTTTGTAGTCTGCTCCATCTTTTGGTATTGTCAATGGTAATAAATGTAGCTTTTTGTCCCATTATAGCTTATCACTTTGCTTCCCTCAAGACTTTACTGTTGACAACAATTCCACTAATGCACAATCTGCCACAGGCAATGATGGTCCAATTCTACACGGCCATCGTAGAGTCTGTTCTCACCTTCTCCATCATGGTCTGGTTTGGCTCAGCCACCAAGCACGACACCTGGAGGCTGCAGCGAATCGTCCGACCAGCAGAGAAGATTATTGGCTGCAACCTTCCCTCCATTGATGAACTGTACACTGCAAGGGCCAGGAAGCGAGTGGGCAAGATCATCTCTGACCCCTCTCACCCTGGCCACAAACTCTTTGAAACACTTCCCCCTGGAAGGCGACTCCGGACTGTCAAGGCTGCCACAGCCAGATATAAAAACAGTTTTTATCCACGAGTAGTTGCTCTACTCAACAGCCAAAAACCTGTAGCCTCCCTTTGATCTGGTATTTTGTTGGTTCACATGCTTGATCAATGGTGTTTTATCATTAACGTTTTATTATTATTAATGTTTAGTGTTTTCTGAGTCATTCGTAACTGTCACTGTATGTCATGTTGTTACTTGTGGGCGGAGCACCAAGGCAAATTCCTTGTATGTGAATACTTGGCCAATAAACAAACAAACAAACAAACAAACAAACAAACAAACAAACAAACAAACAAACAAACAAACAAACAAACAAACAAACAAACTAACTAACTAACTAACTAACTAACTAACTAACTAACTAACTAACTAACTAACTAACTAACTAACTAACTAACTAACTTACTTACTTACTTACTTACTTACTTACTTACTTACTTACTTACTTACTTACTTACTTACTTACTTACTTACTTACTTACTTACTTACTTACTTACTTACTTACTTACTTACTTACTTACTTACTTACTTACATACATACATAAATAATACGGTACCTAATTTTACCCTCATAAGGAGAAATCACACTTGTTGAGCTTACTTGGAAATTTTGTAGGTTTTTTACAAAGTGAAATTTTAAATGACTTGCATTCAGGACAAGGCATGAACCCTAAATGCATTTCAAGTGAGAACTATTGAAATGACTCTCCTCCTGGGTTCCTTGGGTATCTTTATTAATTGGCAGAATGTGGATGTTGCTGACAAGGCCAACATTCATTGTCTGCACCTAATTATCCATGAACAGTGTGGTTTACGAGGCTGCGGGAGTACAGCTCAGAGTCAACCACATTGCTGTAAGCTTGGAGTCACTTAGAGATCAAACCGGAGGGTAAATTCCCTGTAAATTCCCTTCCCTCAAGTATGTTTGTGAACCTGATGGGTTCCTACAACGATCCAGTAATTTTCATGATCACTGAAGGCAGCACTAATTTTTTCATCCTAGACTTACTTAATTAACAGAATTTAAACAAACAGTAGGGATTAACGGGTCCCTTTCAGAATGGCAGGTAGTGACTAGTGGGGACCGCAAGGCTTGGTGCTGGGACCGCAGCTATTTACAATATACATCGATGATTTAGATGAAGGGATTCAAAGTAACATTAGCAAATTTGCAGATGACACAAAGCTGGGTGGCAGTGTGAACTGTGAGGAGGATGGTATGGGAATGCAGGGTGACTTGGACAGGTTGGGTGAGTGGGCAGATGCATGGCAGATGCAGTTTAATGTGGATAAATGTGAGGTTATCCACTGGTAGCAAAAACAGGAAGGTAGATTACTATCTAAATGGTGTCAAATTGGGAAAAGGGGAAGTACAACAGGATCTGGGGGTCCTTGTTCATCAGTCAATGAAAGTAAGCATGCAGGTACAGCAGGCAGTGAAGAAAGCGGATGGCATGTTGGCCTTTATAAGAAGAGGAGTTGAGTATAGGAGCAAAGAGGTCCTTCTGCAGTTGTATAGGGCCCAAGTGAGACCACATCTGGAGCATTGTGTGCAGTTTTGGTCCCCTAATTTGAGGAAGGACATTCTTGCTATTGAGGGAGTGCAGTGTAGGTTTACAAGGTTAATTCCCGGGGCTGGAGCGGCTGGGCTTGTAAACTCTGGAGTATAGAAGAATGAGAGGGGATCTTGGTTTGGACACGCTAGAGGCAGGAAACATGTTCCCGATGTTGGGGGAGTCCAGAACCAGGGGCCACAGTTTAAGAATAAGGGGTAAGCCATTTAGAATGGATACGAGGAAACACTTTTTCTCACAGAGAGTTGTGAGTCTGTGTAATTCTCTGCCTCAGAGGGCAGTGGAGGCCAGTTCTCCGGATACTTTCAAGAGAGAGCTAGATAGGGCTCTTAAAGATAGCGGAGTCAGGGGATATGGGGACAAGGCAGGAATGGGGTACTGATTGGGGATGATCAGCCATGATCACATTGAATGGCGGTGCTCGCTTGAAGGGCTGAATGGCCTACTCCTGCATCTATTGTCTATTGTCTATGAGAAGATAAAAAATTGAGTCTCGGAATCATTAATAACTACACTGGCAGGGGAAAATTTTCATCTGTATACTTTGTATTGAAAACTCATATGGGTCCTTACAAAGAACAGATGTATAATTTTG
This sequence comes from Malacoraja senta, assembly GCA_038087875.1. Lineage (NCBI taxonomy): Eukaryota > Metazoa > Chordata > Chondrichthyes > Rajiformes > Rajidae > Malacoraja > Malacoraja senta. Next base: position 29,376,989 of record CM075983.1, read on the forward strand.
CTTAAGATTACGTAGGGAAATTCACTCTGACTTTCACTGATTGGCATCTCAGTGGGCAACAGCTCGCCGAGTTAATATCCCATATGTTGAACTGTCCGGCCTGATTTAAACGGAACCATGCAGGACGAGATAAAAGCGTAGCTTTAGCTGTCTGGCAGCATCAATGTAAGTCTTGCTTGGAGAATTCCTGGAAGGATTTTGAGTGTGTCGAAAGGAACTGCAGATGCTGCTTTAATCCAAAGGTAGTCCACAAAAAGCTGGAGTAACTCAGCGGGTTAGACAGCATGTCTGGAGAAAAGGAATAGGTTATGTTTCCAGTCTGTAGAAGGGCCTTGATCAGAAGCGTCATAGAAACATAGAAACCTAGAAAATAGGTGCAGGAGTAGGCCATTCGGCCCTTCGAGCCTGCACCGCCATTCAATATGATCATGGCTGATCATCCAACTCAGTATCCTGTACCTGCCTTCTCTCCATACCCCCTGATCCTTTTAGCCACAAGGGCCACATCTAACTCCCTCTTAAATATAGCCAATGAACTGGCCTCAACTACCTTCTGTGGCAGAGAGTTCCACAGATTCACCACTCTCTGTGTGAAATTATTTTTTTTCATCTGGACTTCCCCAACATCGGGAACAATCTTCCTGCATCTAGCCTGTCCAACCCCTTAAGAATTTTGTAAGTTTCTATAAGATGCCCCCTCAATCTTCTAAATTCTAGCGAGTACAAGCCAAGTCTGTCCAGTCTTTCTTCATATGAAAGTCCTGCCATCCCAGGAATCAGTCTGGTGAACTACCTCTGTACTCACTCTATGGCAAGAATGTCTTTCCTCAGATTAGGAGACCAAAACTGTACACAATACTCCAGGTGTGGTCTCACCAAGGCCATCTATTCCTTTTCCCCAGAGATGTTCTGTGAACCGCTGAGTTATCCCAGTATTTTGTGTCCATTTAAGGATTTTGAGTGTGTCGGAGATGGAAGGGGTTAAAGTGAGGGTGGAAGCCAAGGTAAGGGAAACGGTGTTTACGTGATGGACTCAGAGGAACAAACCTGCTCATGTGGAGGAAAATATTTACCTTATCTTCATCCATTTTCTAACTGTCTTTGGCTTGGTGATTTCCTTCCTCAAGCCATGCAAAATGGCAGTTTGAACCAATTGATATAATGTCCTCAATACGCGTAAATTCAATAGGCTCTCGTTTACTTTAGGGAGATGCCTCAACTGCTTATGTTACCGATTAGATTAACTTTAGAAACAACAGGGAAAGTCTGAGCTGGAGTGGGTAAGTTAATTGCTTGCTTTCACTACACAGTGTAATTGCTCTTTTCCAAATCATTCATGAACCATGACGTTCATTCGTGTTCTGCTTTCACTGTCCATCTGAAATCTATATCAGTTCAGCAGAGCCAATAGTATGTTAATTTATTTTGTGAACGGATTTTCTTTGAGACTGTTTATTAAATGATTTATTAGACATTCTATTAATTTGTGCCTCCAAAGTTATATTAAGGCATTCTAACCCTCAAGCTCAATGACCTAAATATTTCAAATAGGCTGTGCAAATCCAGAAGTTATGAAGAGCTATGAAAACACAGAATAAATCTAAAGAGTGTCTACAATAAATGATAGTAATGCAAAAAGCCAAAAGCTGTTAAATATATCAGAGAGAGCTCTGCATTTTAAAGGCAGTTGCAAACAAGAATATATTAGGCAATAAGGAAAATGCTAGGGGCACTCTGCAGATGAGGTTCCATTTGTGGAGAGGGGAACAGACTTAACATTTCATGTTTTTCATCATTTCTTTCTCTACAGATGCTATTCGGTTGTTGAGCAATTCTATATATTTTTTCCCTGTCTTCAGTTTCAGCAGTGCTTTGCTTTTGTATTAAGGAAATCACATATCTCTTCAATTAATATCTGTTTTCTGTTTTCACATTTAAGAAAGAGGACAGAATACTGCTGGCTTCAGAAAGCTAAGATAAAGTCAAGGAGCTTAGTGGATCTAATTTTATTAAGATAATTCTTCTAGTTTCCACTCCAGGTTTTTATAATAAATTGTGGATGAACGGAATAAGCTCTAGTCATAATTTTCCAAGATGTCTCTGGTTTCAAGAATTATGTTTGAAGATTGTGAAATTAAAAATATGTTAATTCCATATTTAAATAAAAAGGACTGAAATGCATTTAAAAAAACTGTAAACCTATTAATTTTACATTGGGTCTGGTGATGGTTCTGGATCAATCATCAAAAAAGTTGCATAAATTGGATGGTCTTGAACTCAGCTTTAGGGATGTGTGATTGACATGTGTCCATTATTTTAATAAGGAAATATAGCAACTTTGTGCAGCCATCTTATTTTAATGATTTCTGCATTGAGATACACCGATCACATGTGCAGCTAAATTTTGTTATAGCTCCCTGCACTGCCTTGTGCTTATCTGTTCATCTTGGCGCCTCATTCCAGGAATGAGTGGGTAAGCATATGATGAGCACTTGGCAGTACTGGGCCTCTACTCGCTGGAGTTCAGAAGGTTGAGGGGGGACCTCATTGAAACTTACAGAATAATGAAAGGCATAGATAGAGTGGATGTGGAAAGGGTGTTTCCACTGGTCGGAGAGTCTGAGAGGAAAGGTCATAGCCTCAGAATTGAAGGGGGCTCTTTTAGAAAGGAGGTGACGAGAAACCTCTTTAGTCAGAGGGTAGTTAATCTGTGGAACTCATTGCCACAGAGGGCTGTGAGGCCAAGTCAGTGGATATTTTTGAGGCAGAGATAGACAAATGTGTGATTAGAATGGGTGTCAAGGGTTATGGGGAGAAGGCAGGAAAATGGGATTAGGAGGCAGAGATCAACCATGATTGAATGGTGGAGTGGACTTGATGGGCCAAAAGGCCTAATTCTACTCCTATAACTTGTGAACGTGAACGTGAACTTGTGACATTCACTGATCCGCTTTCTTCTCTCTTCCTGGTTAAGTCATGTTAGGTGCTAGAAATGCCTGTCCACCCTTCCCCCAGTGGTGGTCATTGCTGGAGTGATCTTTTTACAACTATCATCAGTGGTGAGAATATGTAGAATTGGGAATACTTTAGGACTAAGGTTTAAGTATTCTGAGTTAAGTTGGTTCAAGTATTCTGAGCTAAATTTCAATTTCTTTATTTTGACATCATTTGGTTAAGTTTCATTATCCTTGCTGTGACATCTGTTTTCCTGGAAAACATGTGATGTTTACATGATGTTTAATGCTATTGTAATTGGCTAAGATGTATTATGTTGTGTATGATTGTAATTGGGTGGAAAGATTGTCCCCACCTATATAACCATGTGATACAGTAGTTATTGGTCTAGAATCACCATCCTTTGTAAGTTACCTCCCACTGTGTCAACCATATATACATGCTAATTCCTTTGTTTGAGCACGTGTGTTTCTCCGTGGTCCACTGGGAGAGCTTCCCAGGGCCGTACAGAGAAACCTAGTCACCATGGTGAAATAAAGGATGATTTAAAGTATTCTAGTCGGTGTTCTCACTGAACAGACTAAGGGGTATAAATACCGGATTTATAATTTAGGGGCTCATCCGGGATCTCAGAGGAGGCCCTCGCAGGTTTGCGGTAAAAGGGTTGAGTGTTGGGTCAGGGAATCTAGGAATTGGGCCCCCGATGAGCGATTTTACTCCATCGGTTTTCCTCCAATTCCCTGATCCAGCTGCTCGACAATTCGCTGGCCTTCGAGAGGCTTCCCAAAGAAATTGAGGCTAGTAGTCCGAAGAATACTGAGATTGGGTCAAATATATTGATAAAGGGGTTCAGCTGAGGGAACATTTCAGTATTGGGGTAATTGGAAATACATTTTGGGCTGAAGTAATAGTTTGACAAATTACTTTAAAATCAGCTTTGAGGTAAAAAGTCAGGATAAGTTGATAAATTACTTTGAGAGCCTGTACTGTGTAAAAGTTTGGGAAGGGGTTTTGGGCTGAAGTAAAAATTGACATATTACTTCAACGCCGAGGTGGGAAGGGGTGTCTGTGGTATTTCAGGACTGCAATCAAAAATGTTCTGCTCTAAATTCTGTTAAGTCAAAGAGTTGTATTGAATGTTTTTGTTTAAGTTTGTATGATTTTACTTTAAAATTGAAGAAGTAAGGAAGATATCACATTTTTCTGATAACAACATTCTTCTGCTGATAAGAATTTTGCTCGGTCCAGTGCCTTCACAAAGACTCTCAGATTCTTCAGATTTATTATTGAAATCAAATACTTTCTTCATTGTTAACTTTTGTTGTTCTAAAATACTCTGAGTTTTGTGGAGGGGTATTGTGGAATTTATTTTATTGTAGAATTTATTTTGAAGTGTAAATTTTGTGTTGTGAGAATCTAATTGTTAATTTAAATTTAGATGTGAAATTTTTGGCCAAAATGAATCACAAGGCATGAAAGAGCTAATTGCATTGCTTGCTGAGATACTTCACAAGATTATGTGGCTTGTTTTTCCCTCAGTCAGGCTTTCTCTAGTGGAGCAGATAAGATGGGCCCTGTTAGGGTAATTAGAACATATATGGGGACAGAATGAATTGGTACAGAATAACAACATATTAGAACTTGGCTGATGCTTCTTAATGCCATTGGTATTCTGCATTGTTAATTTTAGTGGACCTACATTTTTATGGAAGTTGTTTCATATATATGGTGAAAAAATAAACGCTGTTTCTCCATGTTTAGTTCTGACTGGTGACAGAAAGCACCTGTCCCAGATGACCTCAGAGGTCTGGATGGTTCATAATTTAGCAGAAGAACACAAATGTATTTTTGCCCTAGACCATTCAGTGCTTTATAAACCAACAGTAATATTTTGAAATCAATTACTTGACAGACAGAAAGCCAGTGTAAAGAACTCAAAACTGAAGTGATGTGATCCACTTTCTTAGACTTAAAGAGGACTCGAGCAGCAGCTTGCATGATCTAATGGTTGGCTTTGGTTGGATAGAGAGGGACTACGAGGATTGATTTGGATGAGTGGGAGAGTAGAATCTGTACTAATGCTCACGTGCTATGGCAACCATCACCATTCATACAGCCCCCAACCTACGGTAATATCGATTTTGCAGCTCTTGTAGCACCACCTGCGTCCACTATACCAGCTCCAGCAGCACCGGCAGAGTTCCCTGACTCCGACAGCAGTCAGTTGATGGCATCCCCAGTCGCGCTCTGTACCAGGAGTAAGACTAAAAAGAGCCAACCCATACCACAAGTTCGAACCAGAGTAGAGCACACAAGATTCCTACCTAACTTGGGTTTCCAAACCCATGATGCGCTGGTTAATTAACATGCTCAGAATGAAGCCAGAGAGAAAGCAATCCTTACCGCCCTTACTACCACTGTGCAAAAACCTATTGATATCTCCAAAATTCTGGATACTAAACCCAGGAAAGGAGAGGGGGCAGAAGAATGTTTGGAGAGATTGTCAGAGATATACATCAGTCAGTCAGGGGATGAGACGGTCTGAATTCACCCCAGTACTGTGCTATCATAGTACATTGTCTCCCAGCTACTGTCGCAGAGGCAATAAAAACTAACAATATGGACTGGACTGACAATTCTCAGAGCCAAATGGCCTGTGCAGTTAAATTATACTTTAATTGTATCCAGCAAGGCCATTGGAGTAAGGAGTGCCCATGGCAGAGACAAGCGGGAGGGGGTTATCAGTAAGAACAAAGTTGGCAAGGATATCAAGGGAAGCACACAGACTTCTCCCGGGCTGATCAATTTCCTCAATGCTGACTAGCCGACAGTGGTGAACGGGTGTTACACTGACAAGGAACCTGTTCTGGTATTACAAGTTGCAGGAAAACATTCAGTCCACTCACAACCTCCACAAATCCGACAACTCAGAGATTATCTGGATTTCAAGGACAGATCTATCAATACCCCATCTCTATGCCAGCATCAGTTTGTGATCATGCCAGGCTTAGACCTTAATCTGCTAGGCCGAGATTTGTTATGTATATTTCAGTTAAAGATCGTATGTGGAGATACTGGAATAACTGTGACCCCATGGACAATAAAGAGACAGTGTTAAGGGGCTGTCCCACTTGGGCGACCTAATTGGCGAGTTTAGAAGAGTTTAGGAGAGTTTGAAAAAATGTCATGTTGAAGACCTCCTTCGACAATGTAGAAGACCTCCTTCGACTATGTTGAAGAGTAGCCACGACTAGCTACGACTAACTTCGGGAAAATTGGACACCGAATAGTGGAGAGTGAAGACGACCTCCTTCGATCTCCTTTGACCTCCCTTCGACCTCCGACTATGATGAAGACTATCTGCGACTACCTTCGACGACCTTCAATTACCTTCGATTACCTACGACTAACATGCCGAGCTACTACGACCTACTACGACCTACTACAACCTACTACAACTTAACCTGCAAGTAAAAAAAGTATAGATTTTTCCATGTATCTTTTTTTACTCGCTGGCATTTTTCAACATGTTGAAAAATACGCCGCGACCTAGCTGAGGCCTCGAGTACACGGGGTCTACTCTCGAGCATGAAAGAGTGCTACAAAGACCTCCTATGACCTCGTGTCGACCATGCTGCGAGTATGAGTCGAGGGCAAACTCGCCAGAACTCGCGGATTAGGTCGCCCATGTGGGACAGCCCCTTTACTCGTCAGTAACACCACAATGGTGGTCCCTAACACTGGAAGATGATCCCTGCTCCATATCACCTTAGCCTATGATCGGAGTGGCGGGAATAAAGAGCTAGAAACATTTTTTAAATCCCGTGAAGTAACTAGATGGGATGCAAACCTTTTGGCATTATTAACCGGACCACAGGGACTGAAGGCACCTCAGCAAAGTATGCTGAGGTGCCTTCGGAATTGTGGAAGCAGGATTATGAGGTTGCCTCACATATAACAAAGAAAGTGAACTTGCCATCTCATGCAAAAGATTTAGGAGCCATGGTTAAGCAAGCGATTAGTATGGCGAATCCAAACACGAGCCAGGAACAAGAACTGTCTAATAATTGTACTGTTCAATTTAACAGTCACCAAGGACGATTAATACTCAGCTACGCCATCATCAGGGGAGTGAGGTAACAGAGTACGTGGACCCACAGGGGTGGGCAGAAGACTCTACTCAGGTAGGATGCGTCCAGACTAACCCCATCCAAGTAGCTCCCCAGAAAATGTAACACTGCCCTCTATATGACAGTACTCACTGAAGCAGCAGGCAAGCTTGCAATTTAAGTATTGTACCACCATCAATCCGACATCCTTTCTTGCCAAACCACCGGAGGAACAAGCTGAGCCAGGGCACGACTGCCTATTTGTGATTAAAGAAGATACCTCTGTTTGGGAAGATTTGACAAATATTCCCATGACAAACCCCGACTTAACTCTGTATGTAGATAGGAGTGCATCAATTGGATCTCTAGGTGAAAGACTTCCAGGATACGTAATTATAGATCAGGATGGCAATGATGTGGAGGCGGTAGCCTTTGTAACACCATTCTCTACCAAACAAGCAGAACTGTTTGCCCTGATAAGAGCCTGCATCTTAGGGAAGGACTTGGGAATCAATGTTTATACAGTTTATGCTTTTGGAGTGATCTGTGACTTTGGTCAGTTGTGGAAAAATAAGGGATTCTTGACTCAGCAGGAACAGAGACATCCCATCAGAAATTGATATCAGACCTGTTACAAGCCCTTATGTTGCCAAAACAAATTGCCAAGAAGCTAAGGAAGTGTCCCAAAGGCGCGGGGTGGTGGTACCTAAAATGATGAGGCAGACTAAAAGCATAGACAAAGACAAGTCTCCCTCAGAAAAACTAATGTCAACCATCCAAGATGTCGTTAGATTACAGGAGGATGCTCCTGACCAAGATATAGAAATGTGGAAACAGCTCAGTTATAAAGTTGATTGCATGTCGGGTTTATGGGTTATCCTGGCAGGACAAACATGTATGTCAGATGAACTTGTGATGTTGGTTATTGAATGTATACACTTTTTAACTCACTGTGGTGCCCAAGCAACTGGTGATACGCTTTTAGATACATGGTGGCATCCAAAGTTGCAGACTCTGGCATAAGGGATTAGTAGTCGTTGTCTGACTTATCAGCAATATAACCTACAGAAAAGGGAGAACCTCCTTACCCATGGGTCCCTTTGAGACCCTCCAGATGGACTAGATTTAGTTGGAAAGGTGTCAGTTTTATAAATATGTATTAGTTATTGTAGATGTCTTTAGTAAATGGATTGAAGCTTATCCTACCGTGGACAACAAAGCTTCTACGGTTGTTAAAGTACTTATGAAAGAAATTATATCCGGGTGTGGAATCCCAACTGGGCTGAGTTCAGACAATGGCCCTCATTTTGTGGGAAAGGTGAGTAAAGAATTCTGTGTTCAGATGGGCATCCGACAGTAATTACATTGTGCATATCGGCTATAGGCTGCTGGACTCGTTGAATGAGCCAATCAAACATTGGAAAATAAACTTGCCAAATTACAGATTGAAACAGGGACCAATTGGCTTAAATTACTCCCTGTGGCGCTTTTCCGGATGTGTACCACCCAAGCAGGGAAGGCTCGGTTGAGTCCAGCAGAGATTGTATATGGCCATCCACTAAGAACCCCATGGAACCAGAATACTACAAAGGCTGTTCACTTTCATCACATGACAATGGAAATGATTAACTATATTTTATCGTTAACCAGGGCATTGAAAGATGTACACTCTAACCACTCCGTCTAAAATTGAACCTGGTACTTATGTAATGATCAATAATTGGATGAGGAAGACACTGGACATTCGGTGTGAAGGGCATTACCAGGTCCTTCTAACAACCCCTACCACAACTAAAGTGGAGGGGAGGGACGCGTGGGTTCACTTTCGCCACTATAACATATGCCTAAGACATAAAATGCTAACATTTCTAGGATAAATCACGATGGACATACCATTATTGTTCGCCTATCTTGGGACATTGATAGCCATCGGGTCTGTGAAAAACAGAGTATGCCGATGTAATCTATCACCTATGTGAAGGAAATGCACTGCAATGTGATGGCGATAGCAAGGATGGTGAATCATAATTATGGAGTATTGCCATGTTACAATGCTCCTTGTAAATTTGATTATGCATGTCAAAAGGAGGGAGTAAATGTCCTTGTGCCTATTTAGATGAAAGGATTACAAGTAACATTAGCAGATTTGCAGATGAGACAAAGCTGGGTGGCAGTGTGAACTGTGAGGAGGATGCTATGATAATGTAGGGGGACTGGGGAAAGGTTGGGTGAATGGGCAGATGCATGGCAGATACAGTATAATGTAGATAAATGAGAGGTTATTCACTTTGGTGACAAGAACACGAAGGCTGATTATTATCTGAATGGTGTTAGATTAGGAAAATGGGAGGTGCAATGAGACCTGGGTGTGCTTGTACATCAGTCATTGAAAGTAAGCATGCAGGTACAGCAGGCAGTAAAGAAAGCTAGTGGCATGTTGGCCTTAATTGTGAGAATTGTGTATTTAGGAGCAATGAGGTACTTCTGCAGTTTTACAGGGTCCTAGTAAGACCACACCTGGAGTACTGTGTGCAGTTTTGGAGAGCTGGACTTGTATACTATGGAATTTGGAAGGATGAGAGGAGATCTTATTGAAATGTACAGGATTGTTTATGCCCCTGTCCCATTTAGGAAACCTGAACAGAAACCTCTGGTGACCTTGCGCCCCACCCAAGGTTTCCATGAGGTTCCCGGAGGTTTTGGTCACTCTCCCTAATGGTCGAAAGTGGTTTCCGCGTGGTTGAGGCTTCTTCTATGTTCCTTCAATTATTTCAACAAAATCAAAACTGGCCTCGACTAAATATAGGTTGCCGTTTGGTCGAAACCAGTGGAGTGGGGTCGCTATTTACTTACAGGCAGTCGAAGGCAATCTCCTTCGCTGACCAGCCATTTTGATTGGCTCATTGGCGTTTCACGACCTAAAAGACCCACCAGAAGGTAAAATGCCCGCTAAACTTGATTAAACTTCTTAAAACTGTCTTCACTCCTTCTCCCCCCCTTCTCTCATCTTCTCCCCACTTCTCTCCCCCTTCTCCCCATTCTCTCTCCCCGTCTCTCCCCTTCTCTTCCCCTTATCTCCCCTTCCCTCCTCTTCCCTCCCCTTCTCTCTCCTTCTCTCTCCCCTTCTCTCTCCTTCTCTCTCCTTCTCTCCCCTTCTCTCCCCTTCTCTCCCCCCCTCCCACGCTCTCTAAAGTACTTACCATGCTCTGTGGCAGCCGTTTATCTTCCTTTTCATCATGCAGACAGCGCTCTTTCGCTGTCCCTGGCTCCCACCTTTGCGATGTGTTTGTGTGTGTGTGTGCGATCGGTAGCAAAGATCCTATAGGATCTTTGGTCGGTAGATGCAGCTCACGCTTCCGTCGAGGCTTTCCAGGCAAGTGACCAAAACCTCTGGCGACTCATGGAAACCTTGGGTGGGGTGCAAGGTCACCAGAGGTTTTCGTTCAGGTTTCCTAAGTGGGACAGGGGCATAAGGGTTTGGACAAACGAGAAGCAGGGGTACTGAATGTGGATGATTAGCTACAATAACATTGAATGGCAGTGCAAATAAGAGAACAGTTGGATAACATGAAGGAAGCAAGTGACTGGGGTAATTGTGGCTTCAGAAGCTTGTCAGACTGGCTAATCAACATGGCTATGTACCTAGCTATTGCGATTATTTGTACTTTTGTGGGATTAGCAGTTGTAAATTGTGTATTGTGGAGAATGCAGATAGCACTGGAAGGCAAAGGTGCTCCGAGAATGTTATTGGTGAGACGGGATGAAGTATGTGATAAAGCAAAGACTGGGTATGTTGATAAGGTGCAGGAAGTGTTTGAATGACTGGGAAGGATAGATATAGGTAGGAACATGGGGAGTGTTCATGGAATGATAAAAGGGAGGAATGATAATATGTAGAATTGGGGATACTTTAGGACTAAGGTTTAAGTAATCTGAGTTAAGTTGGTTCAAGTATTCTGAGCTAAGTTAGTTCAAGTATTCTGAGCTAAGTTTCAATTTCTTTATTTTGACATCATTTGGTTAAGTTTCATTATCCTTGTTGTGATATAATTTTTCCTGGAAAACATGTGATGTTTATGTGAATATAACCATGTGATACTGTAGTTATTGGTCTAGAATCACCATCCTTTGTAAGTTACCTCCCACTGTATTAAACATATATATGCGCTATTCCTTTGTTTGAGCACGTTTGTTTCTCCGTGATCCACTGGGAGAGCTTCCCAGGGCAGTACAGAGAAACCTAGTCACCATGGTGAAATAAAGGATGATTTAAAGTATTCTTGTCGGTGTTTTCGCTGAACGGACTAAGGGATATAAATACCGGAAGTATTAGTGGCAGAACGGGATGTTTATACCTAATCCTCCTTCTCCATGTCAACATCAAACCACACATTATTCAGATTTCATTTTTTACCCTTCCTCCTTGCACCACAACCTTGTCTCTATAAATTGTGAATACCCAAGAATTGCAACATGGTAGGCAGCAACAGATGAGGAAGACATACTATCATTCAATTTCTCACTCACACTCACCTGCTCAGCACGGGGATAATGCATAATGTAAATAACATCATCAGCATGTGTTCTTCGTGTTGTATGGCATCAGCTTGTAGCTAGGTCAGGGAGGAAGGAGAATGCCGGTGCCAACTCCTCAGAGTACAGTGTTGCAAATGAGTTATTCTGCAAAGCACCAAGATGACAACTTTGATGAAGGTTGTCATCTTGAATAAATGGAAAGTTATTGAAACAGCAAGTGTTCAATGGCAAGGACTGGCTGCAAACTTATATTTCAATTGTGGAATTGGAGACCAGCTCCACTTGCACACTAAACCATTATGCGACCTCTGGTGGTAATTTTCTAAGCCGGTAGCTTTTCCTGGTTCTTCTTGAAACCCAGCTGCAGTGTCCTCTACAGAAGCACAGCATGGTGAAACTTTGCCCAGAACAAGCAAAAACACATGGAAGGCAGCCATAAAATTAAAGTAAAATCAGCACACTATCTCTAATCCATAACCATTGCATAAAAGCTAAAAGGTGAAGAGAAGAGAATCAGGAAATTGAGGGTAAATAGGAGCAGTCTCCAGCCAGCTTTTCCTGAATGATCTCCACTATCAATCTCTGAGATGATCAGATCTCTTATTTAAACATCAGCAGCATAAATAATATTAAAGCATGGTTCTAAAACATTTCCTGATATATTATTCTCATGAATTATGATAAGATCTCAGTCATTCAGTATAAAATGTTTCTTTTGTCGTGAGTCTTAATTTTTTTGGTTCGTGACCATGCAGACATTGGGATGCAACTAATCAACGTTGATCTCTTGTATGGCGATTGAGGAATGCCAAGCCGGATGGCATTTTCCTGCTTCCATTTATAAGTTTACAAAATCAGGTCAAGTTGGCTCTGTGACTTGACGTGACTTGATTTCTTAAACCTAACAGTACTTAACAGTTCGACCTGTGTCTGGCCCAGATCTGATCTATATTTTCAACCCCTCTGCAGAGGGCATTCTGCTATCCATCTCAGAAGAACAGGTTAATGTGGATAACTACTGGAAAACAAGAGAGGTCACTCCGGGTGACTGAGCATCCATTACTTTTACTGCTTCACATGCAGGTCTTCATCAAATAAGTTCAGCTGAAGTTGTCCGCTTTATTGTTAAGGGGATAAGAGTTGGGCCACCTTTTTTACAACTGCACAGGGCTTTGGTAAGGCCACATCTCGACCAATACAATACAGTTTTGTTCTCCTTACTTAGGAAGGGATATACTTGAATTGAATGTAGTTCAGAGAAGATTCCCCTGATTGATACCTGGGATGAAGACGTTGATTTACGCAAAAAGATGAACAGATTGTGACAGGTGCATTGATATTTATATAATTGTGAGTGGGCTTGACAGGCAAGACACTTTGAGGATTTCTCCCCTTAAATTTAGAACAAGAAGGAACAGTTTCAGAATAGAGGGTCACTCACTTAAGATGGAGATGACAAGGAATTTCTTCTCTTAGTGGGTTATGAATCTTCGGAGTTGTCTCGCTCAGAGAGTTGTAAAGGCTGAAGCATTGTTAGATTCTACACTTAGATTGACAGATTTTTCATCTGTGGGGGAGTCAAGGCTTATAGGGAACAGACAAGTGGCTCGGGTCAGAATACCTATGACCTTATTGAACGACGGAGCCTGCCCTGTCAATCCCTCTTCCTATTTCCTATGGTTTTATGTTTTCTGTGTAAGTTGAATCTACTTTTGATATCCTATGGTTTTTGTTACTTGCCTTTAATTCCTTAAAGTTTTTTAAAATGCTGTTTTCTTTGCTGTGGACTTATCTCCCATGTGAAAAATTCTGATTTCCAGGTTATAGACTGTACTAGAAAGATTCTCCAGTTTCCTCTGAAAGATCATTTATAGCCAATGTGTAAAAATGAACCAAATGAAAAACAAATCTGTGTAATTGCATCTCTGTGCAACGCTTGCAAAGAAAATATATATCTTGGAAACTGGCATAATTTATAAATTGATATCGGATATGAAGTTATAAACAGTCAAAACAGTATTCAAGGAACCAAAATAATTAATAAAGAAATACAACATATTATATAGACATTTTCTTTCATATATTTCACACATTACAAATAGCGTAATTAGCAGATAGAATCTATTGAAAAACTTACATTTCAATAAACTGCAGATTCCTTAACAGTCACCAATTTTTTGCAAATCAAAACCAATGCATTAATACCAAAAGATAGCGAGAAGAAAGGGAGGGTCAGACCACTCTCATAACAGTCCTTTTTTTTCTTCTGTGATTATTAATATTGGTTTTAGAGACGATAAATAATTACTCACATGTCAGCAATGCAAATTTTGTTTTAAATTCCAGGAAATATTTCACAAAACTCATCGTTATGGTGTTTCTTAAACTGAAGAACACAATGCTGTCAGAAGCACCTCTTAAATTAATGTTTAGAATGGTTTTGTCAAGGGAGGATTCTAACATAAAGTTAAGATGTTCTGCAATTGCCAAACATCATGTGCATCAATACCACTGGCTAATCCACTATTCCAGTAACCAAATATATTTTTATTTGTTTGAGAAAGGAGCCTAATATTAATTCTAATCAGTTAAATTACACAAAGAAACAAAGATGTAAATAAATTTAGCAATATGGATTATTATTTATCTTTATGATGGCTGACTAAAGCTGCATTAAAAATTAAACTACAAACAAAAACCATTCATAACCTCTGTCAGGATTATTTCACATGCAATTTACTGCTGGAAGTATACAATGGTGTAAACACAAGGCACACATAAAAAAATATTTTTGGATGTATTGCAAGAAATATCCTACAAAAAAGGATATGCAATACAAATCATGTTTTATATTGTTTCATTATTAGAAACATAGAAACATAGAATGAGTACATAAATGATGCATGTGTTACTAAAAATTGAGGTCCACTAGAATGCTATCTAAATGACTAGAAATGCAATAAACAGTGATCCTAAAAGTTGCAAACAGTGTTGTCTCCATGTGCATTATTCTATTCAAAGTAACAGTGTTTTAAAATCATTTGGAAAACAAGCGCTGACGTTTATTCATACAATTGAGGTGAAACGTCTTTGATAGAGTCAAACCATTTTGTTTTTAACTATTACATTCTCTGATAGAACTATTCAGTGTTGGAATACTGTGCTGATTCTACTTGGACTTTGAACTACAATATTATTCAGTGATAATTTGATCACAACAGATTTTTTTTCCACTAAATTGTCCCAGAGCAGCTTTCCCAAGAAGATCACAAGTAAAGTCATAGATTTTAAAAACTGGTTCAATGTATATGTGTTATTGAAAATGAAATATATTTAACAGGATTCCGAACTGTATGACATATCTTAATGGCTTAATTGTATCCATGAGGCTCTTCATCGCTATTCAGTGGTTATAACTTCATTAGAAATAATTCAACTCCCATCTTGTTACTCATTCAATTAATTCAGTTTCCATGAAAATTAATAGCAAAAGGTAAGGCAAAATCACACCGGTTTGATTTCCTTTTCATGCCACTAGCCTAAATCTTTCTTAACCATTCTGACACTTTCCTTGTGTACCATCACCAAACATGTAGAGTAGGAGTAAACGGGTCCTTTTCACAATGGCAAGCAGTGACTAGTGGGGTACCGTAAGGCTCAGTGCTGGGACCCCAGCTATTTACGATATATATTAATGATTTGGACGAGGGAATTGAATGCAACATCTCCAAGTTTGCAGATGACACGAAGCTGGGGGGCAGTGTTAGCTGTGAGGAGGATGCTCGGAGGCTGCAAGGTGACCTGGATAGGCTGGGTGAGTGGGCAAATGCATGGCAGATGCAGTATAATGTGGATAAATGTGAGGTTATCCACTTTGGTGGCAAAAACAGGAAAGTAGACTATTATCTGAATGGTGGCCGATTAGGAAAAGGGGAGATGCAACGAGACCTGGGTGTCATGGTACACCAGTCATTAAAAGTAGGCATGCAGGTGCAGCAGGCAGTGAAGAAGGCGAATGGTATGTTAGCATTCATAGCAAAAGGATTTGAGTATAGGAGCAGGGAGGTTCTACTCCAGTTGTACAGGGTCTTGGTGAGACCACACCTGGAGTATTGCGTACAGTTTTGGTCTCCTAATCTGAGGAAAGACATTCTTGCCATAGAAGGAGTACAGAGAAGGTTTACCAGACTGATTCCTGGGATGTCAGGACTTTCATATGAAGAAAGACTGGATTGACTCGGTTTGTACTCGCTAGAATTTAGAAGATTGAGGGGGGATCTTATAGAAACGTACAAAATTCTTAAGGGGTTGGACAGGCTAGATGCAGGAAGATTGTTCCCGATGTTGGGGAAGTCCAGAACAAGGGGTCACAGTTTAAGGATAAGGGGGAAATCTTTTAGGACCGAAATGAGGAAAACATTTTTCACACAGAGAGTGGTGAATCTCTGGAATTCTCTGCCACAGAAGGTAGTTGAGGCCAGTTCATTGGCTATATTTAAGAGGGAGTTAGATGTGGCCCTTGTGGCTAAAGGGATCAGGGGGTATGGAGAGAAAGCAGGTACAGGATACTGAGTTGGATGATCAGCCATGATCATATTGAATGGCGGTGCAGGCTCGAAGTGCCGAATGGCCTACTCCTGCACCTAATTTCTATGTCTATATCTATGTCTATGTCTACACAGCCTCTCCTTCCAGTGTTCCAAAGCCTTCATTCCACCTGTAATACTCTGGTGCAGTCCACCATTTTCACTTAGCTTAAATTTAATTTGAGGAAGGACATCCTTGTGATTGAGGCAGTGTAGTAGGTATGTTACAATACTTACCCTCAGCGGCGCTGCAATTCTGCCACTGGCCGTGTGCACGATTTTGGCGCCTTTAAGGGGGGGGCGGGGTTAAAACGCGGGTTTCTCCTACCTTGTCCTGTATTATATTTCGTTGGAGTACAATCTTTTGCTGAAAAATCGTTCCTACGGGCGTTTTGTGTATTTTTTATTTTTATTAAATCGACAATGTCACTGCTGGAGTCATTTTAAAATCAGCTTCTGAAGCCGTCAACGCCGACAACGGGGACGGATTTCATACACGGGACAGGTAAACGAAAGTAGTTTATTTTAATGTATAAAAGTGCTTCTTAAGAAGCCTTTAATTCATTTTTTTTCATGCGAAACGGTGATTCTTTTCCCCGAACTAACGGCAGAATTTTTCATGCTGATACGGGGTTAAATTCACCGCAAATCAACGTTCCAAATGATCGTGTTCCAGAAAACCTCACTCGCAAAATGATTTAAATGCCCATTAATTTACAGGTATTAAACATTCAATTCCTTCCATTTGGCCTGTAAATTCATGACAATGAGATTTAAAAATTATGTTATATTGTGAATTCTTGTGTGAATGTTATTTGGACACTTAGGCTATTTAAAAATGTTAATTTATTCTTAAGAAATTGATAGATGTTTAGATCTAATAATTGAATTTTGTAATTAGCTACAATTAGGTAACTAACTAATTATATGCTTTAATTTCATGTCATCTAAGTAAGATTGTTTCATATTTTTTTCAGAATGCTTCAATCCCTGGGATGGCGGTACTGTCATATGAGGAAAGATTGAAAAGACTAGGCTTGTATTTACTGGAGTTTAGAAGGATGAGGGGGCATCTTATAGAAACATATACAATTACAAAAGGACTGGACAGGCTAGATGCAGGAAAAATGTTCCCAATGTTGGGCGAGTCCACTACCAGGGGCCACAGTCTTAGAATAAAGGGGAGGCCATTTAGGACTGAGGTGAGAAAAACCTTTTTCACACAGAGAGTTGTGAATTTGTGGAATTCCCTGCCACAGAGGACAGTGGAGGACAAATCACTGGATGGGTTTAAGAGAGAGTTAGATAGAGCTCTAGGAGCTGGTGGAATCAAGGGATATGGTGGAATCAAGAATCAAGGGAATCAGGCACGGGTTATTGATTAGGGATGATCAGCCATGATCACAATGAATGGTGCTGCTGGCTCGAAGGGCTGAATGGCCTCCTCCTGCACCTATTTTCTATGTTTCTATGTTTCTATGATAATTGTTTGATTTTTTTAAACTTACATTATTTTAATCTTAATGTGCTGCAATTGTTTGTTTTAAATAAACATATTCTTGATTATTTTATCATTTAAAATGTCTGAAAATGTTTAATGTCTTAATAATTTAAATAAACGGGTAACTTTTAAATGCTTTGGATGCCAGGGTGTTTGATGGCTCTGTTTGTCAGTGAAACTAGTTTCAGCCAGTAGTCTAACTTAACACAGCTGTTTAACTCAGAAATAGGGCTTCCTTCATTGCCTCCAAGTGGCTAATGTGATTTTATTTCGAAGTCACGTGAGTGACTACATGAAGAGCCCGCCAGCCCGCATGCGCATCAATACGTCGACGCATGGAGCGGAAATCGGAGCAGTTCGAAACTGCTCCAACAGGTAAGAGGAAAACATTTTCTTTACAGGAACGGGCCGCTGCTTGGAAAACAGGGGCAGCAGGCCCGGAGAAGCTGGCACAGCTTGTGCAGCTGCCGCCGTGGAGGCTGGATAAAAATAGCAATGGCTGGCGCGGTTGGCAGAGCTCAACGCTATGGAACTGCAGGAGCTCCCATTCCAAAAATAGCAACGGCCGGCACGGCAGGCAGAGCTCAACGCTATGGAGCCGCGGGAGCTCACGCTCTAAACATAGCAACGGCTGGTGCGGCCGGGGTAGCTGAACGCTGTGGAGACTCCATGGGAGCACGTTCTAAATATAGCAGCGCCCGGCGCGGCCGAGGTAGCTGAACGCCGTGGACGTCCCGTGGGAGCTGGCGTTTAAATCTAGCAGCTATCAGCTAAGGACTGGACAGCGACCGCTGTACAGGCTCTGAACAGAGAGAAATGCTCCATGCATCGGAGGCATTAACAGGCGGCTTCAGCTGGCTCAGGGTTGCAGTATTTCTCCCACTCTGTCGAGGGGAGTACCGGAGCGAGGTGACTCCGATTATGATGCCGGCTCGACCGGGTCATATGGGGGCCAGAGGCCTGAGGACGCAACACCTGGTTCAGGGTTGCGCTCTATTTCCTCCCCTGAAATACTCTGTTGAGGCTCCAGAAGGGAGCAAGGACTCGGAGTCACTAGCAGGCACAACCTGTCTGGTAAGTACAATAAATAAATGAATAAGTATCAAACAAATATTTAAAGGGGCTGCTGAGAAACCAGCAGCAGAGGACCGCGGCAGTGCGAAAAGCCAACGGCCATCCGTTTCCACTTCGGAGTCGCTGGCAGCCACGATCTGCACAGCTAGTTCCAATTCGGCTCCTAGAGGGAGCAGCTTGGCAGCCCCGAGTCGGGGCAAAGGCAAAGCCAAGTCTGTGAGACATGTCCTGTCGGACGATTCTGGACAGGAGGATTCTGTCCCAACATCTATGGCAGATGTGATTGGCCGTTTGTCTAAATTGGAACATCTTATGGAACAAATGGTGGCACAAAATATGCTCCATGTTACGGAAGCATTCACAGGCAGTTTGAGCTATATGCCTGTGGCAACACCTGGTTCAGGGTTGCAATATTCCTTCCACTCGGATGAGGGGAGTGTCGGAGATTTGTACAGAGCTGACTCCGATTATGAGGATGTGCCTGAATCCCATGCTTTAAGGCATGAAATGCAGGAGTCGCATAAGGAAGAGCTACCTGCTCTTTCCTCTAAATTTGCTGTTCCCTCGGGTATGGGCAAGCCACTACAAGAGGAGTTGGCCAGCAGCATCAGCTATCTAACATCACACCAGCTGAACAAAGAAGTTATGCTGGAAATGGCTGGGAGATATCCCTGCCCGGGAAAATGCAAAAACCTTGGATGTTCCCATATTCAATGCTACCATTTGGGAAAACATCGGGAGCAGGACAAGGTCCAGAGAGATTAAATTACAGCGGATCCTGAGACTATTGTCAGCAGGTATTACGGCCTTTGCTAGGTCAGTGGATGTGGTTCAGTTGTCGGAAGCACAGCAGGATGCGATGGCACTGTTGTGCAATACTCATTTCGAGATTAACTGCTTCCGTAAAGAAGGCATTAAGCCAGAATTAAACCCCAAATTTGCAAATTTTTGAAGTAATGGCAGACGTGACCAGTCGAGTGAGTCCTGCTGAGGCTCTATAGGAACAGCTGGCCAAAGGAGCAGCATGTCTAACCAGGCTGGGAATAAACTGGTAGCGTGGCCTGCACAATAAAGCTCCAGCAAGGCCTGTAGGTCGAAGAAGTAGTCTGTCCCATACGGCTCAGGAATGCTGGCAGGCGTGCCTGGCACAGCAATATCACTTTTGAGCTCTTGAAATGAGCTGTTAGCAAGTATGGGGTTGAAGATGTGGTCAGACAGAGTCTGCAAATGGAACTTCGCTGAAGCTCCAACAAGCAGGTCGACCCGGGTTCAGAGACGCTGGCAGGAAAGGTTTCTTTATTAACCTCCGTAAAACTCTGAAATGGAGCAGTCTGTTGGCCCAGGTTTGGATATACTGGCAGACTGGGCTGTCTAGTATCTTTTCACTGTCTCTGGAGTAGACAGATTGATGCAGAGACATTGGCAGGGTGCCTTGCCTACTAACCTATGTAAGTTCCAAGTAGGAACAGCTTGGTTCAGGGTAGACCATCCTGGAACTGGCTGGCTGGCCATATGGGTCATATTGACCAGGGAAGCACTGCCTCAACATCTGTGATTGAGGTTATCAGGCTGCTCAGTAGAGTGAAGTAGTTGAAGTCTCCCTCAACACATGATTAAATTTCTGCTCAGTTAGTGGAGTTGCATGTTCATTGAAAACATCATTGCCAACCTCTCTGGGATAGGTAGCTACTAGCAGGAAGCCAGTATGGCATATAGTATTTTATCTGACCTGCAGGTTCATGTTGTGAATCAAAAATGTATTTATAATAATCTGTAGGCTCTCAATACCAGTATTCCTGATTGAGTGGCTGGTCGAAGAGATTGTGTTGCGCACACTGGCGACTCAGACAGGTGGTTTCAGTCAGAGGACTGCGAAGCAATTCCTGGTTCAGGCTTGCATAAGGCTAATTTCCACTCTGAGGAAGAACGCTGAGGATTCGTGGTTACTCTAACAGTCAAGAGTTGACAGGGAACTCGTATTCCCACTACAAGTGGATATGGTGTTTCAGCTCTAGTCATAAGGTTCTGATTATATGTTATCAGCGAATTGAATAAATAACTAGATAATGCATCCTCCGTGGCAAAAAAAAGCCAAAAAATTTCCGTCCGTATGGTCAATAGAGGAACGGTGGTTCCAAGTGGAATCAGTGACATCTCACAGAGGATGAATAGTCTGCCCAAGAACAAAAGGGGTATATTTCTGATATTTCTCAAGATTGTAGGAACATGGCGCATGCCAAATCAGGTTAGGATTGAGCTAATCTGATCATGTGTTTGGTTACCCAGTTTGAGATGGATGATTGGCTTTCAGCAATTTAGCTGTTTCAGAGAATCGATCTTGAAGATGCATACTTTGCCATATCTATACACAAGAGGCACAGATATATTTGGTGTTTGATAACAAAGCCAGTGGTGGAAGCTAATGTTGCCCTACTCAGATCAAAGGGCATTTTGTCATCAAGTTTTAGATGACATGCAAAATTTGCAGCTGATAAGACTTAAGGGTTTATCAGTAGATGCCTCTTACGATATTAAGGATGAGGCAACAAGAAACTTAATTGTGCCAACTTTGCCTATTCATTCAGGCCATGGTAAGGTGGCTGAAGAAGCTCCTATTTACTCGGTTACGAGTGATGGCTGGTGCAGCCTTTTTCTCGGGCAGCTAGCTCTCCACAATTGTATGGGAAGTTTGTGAACAAGATATGTGAGTTAATTTTAAACGGAAGTAACAGAGGTTTGTGTTGCTTTCAGTTTGGGCTTAGAGAAGCGATTATGTGATTCATCCTCTGTGAGATGTCACAATTGACACTGCATGTACTGTTTTGTCATTCTTGATAATTCCATAAGTGGGACAATAAATGATTGGCTATTCACCCACTGTTCAATAATGTTATGCAAGGTGTTTATTATATGACCGCTCTAAAAGCCTACAGTCATCGTAGTGTGCAATGTATATCAGTAAATTATTATGCAGATATTCATGTACTGTATTCCTAATGGGAGCAGTATCTTTTAAGTTGATTATACTTTTAGCAACTGATTTCAGCACAAAGAACACAGTCTTCACTCAATCTCTGGCTCGGTGTCTGGGTCATAACTGACATTAGGATAGCTTGTTATGGGAATGGTCTCATAAAGCAAAATGGGCATGGTTGCATACATTTGGAGTTGACACCATACCCACCAGATGGGAGATTGGGGATGTTAATATGTATACAGGTACACTGAGCTTGCTAGTACCTATGAGATGAAAGATAGTTTCTTCATTGTTATTTAATAGTCTCTCAAGAGATTGCTGATGGCTCATTAGCAGCCAATAGAATGGATATTTCCCTTTCATCATACAGCAAGAGGCTTACATAGTGCGTGTTCAGAAGTTATAAAATTTGTTTGAATATGTCTGGATATTTGCAGATAGAATTCTGAACAGTGTTGCATGAGTTATTGTCTAACTCAAAGCCAATTGGGACTAAGACAAATGGCCATGTATGCAAGTTAGCATCATGGTATTAATAACCCATGTTTCCTACCATTTATGATTTTATCTGTTTAAGTGTTTCACACACAGATTGGGTTACTGCATGAAACCACAGAGCTTTGAAGGCTTCACGTAGTCACTTGCGTGACTTCGAAATAAAATAGAAAGATTAAACGAGAACTTACCGTTTGAAGTTTGATCTTTATTTTATGAGAAGTTGAAGTGAGGGAATACGTGCCCTCCACTCCCAACCCTGATTCTCATAAAAGATCATCCGGTAACTCTAGTCTCGTTAGTCTTTCTATAGTTTAAGTTCTGCAACTGGTCTATGGTTTCATACAGTTTCTCTGAAGATTGACGCGCATGCGGGCTGGCGGGCTCTTCATGTATTCTCTCACTTCAACTTCTCATAAAATATAGATCAAACTTCAAACAGTAAGTTCTCGTTTAATCTTTCTATTCTATCATGATTCAGAAGGCTTTGTTTCTGAACAGACCCTCAATACAGCCCAGCTATAAGTTTCCACTGGGGGAAAACCACACAATGCAAGTCCTCTCTTTTAACAGAGGTCATTGGCGACTGCAAATGACTGCAGATTCTAGACTGATATATAGATTATTTTGTGCCAGAAGATTTATATTATTATTAGGACCAAAGCTGGTGACATTACTCATCATTCAAGTCTTTCCACAAAGTTACAACATGTGTCCTAAGTGTTTACACTTCAAGATTTATGTTGTTTAAGCCATCCAACATGCAACCACTGAAGCTGTGTTGATGGGTGATATTATTACTCAGTAAGTCAGTCCTTTGTCCAATACATCAGAAACAATGACATCGACATCAA
>CM075983.1:29405075-29542607 GCA_038087875.1 Malacoraja senta
GAAGAGGGAATGGGCGCTGAGGGGAGCTTCATTGTGGAGCATCAGGGTGCCCCCCACCACGTGTATTGGAGTTAGGGAGAGGCACGGTGACTTGCGTGCAGAGAGTTTGGACATTTCCGCAGGGATTGTCCCTATCGCTGGGCTGCTGCTAGAAATTCTAACGCAGTGGCCCAGGAATGCATTGCTGGCCCATCCGGGGAGGCCTGTTATGCCTCGGTGACCCGGCGTGGCACTGATGACTCGGCTGGGGCTACCAGCTCCGCCTCGGTGACCCGGGGTAGCGATGGCCCCACCCCCAACATCCTGAACCTGTGGCGGTGGTTGACGGCGAGGTGCAAGGGAAGTGCGAAGGGGGGGAGGAGGAATGGGTGGTGCAGAGGAAGAAGGGGACTAAGAAGAAGAATAAGCTCTTCAAAGCGAGTCAATCGCAAGTGGATGGGCCCTTGCCCAGACCTGAGCCCACCCAAGGGGTGCCTGTTGGCCCCAGTGAGATCCAAGATGCACCTGGTGTGATTCAGCAAGGAGCTGAGGTGGTTCAGAAGGGGGCATGGGAGGTAAAACGTGGAGGTGGAAAAGAGGCAGCTGGTAGTGTGGAGGCAGAGGACCCATCCTTTATGGAGGTCAACATACCACCGCGTGCCAACGGGATTAAAAGAAGGCGTGGGCCCGGAGAGGGAGAGCAAGTTCGTGGGCCCAAAGTAAGGGGGACGCCTACTTCGAGACCTTCCACCCCTGTTGAGGATGGTGGCCACAAACCGGTTTCCTCTGGGCCGAAGGTCGGTCCTTTGCTTCAGGGACCTTCTGCGGGTGTTACCATAGCAGTTACTGGGGTTGACTCCCCTGGAATTGTATCCTCTGGGCTGGTGGTTGTCCCCTCATCTCAGGGGCCTTCCGAGGGAGTTATCTCACGGTTATCGGGGTTAGCTCCCCTGGGAGTGTGTCTTCTGGGTCGGAGGAGGTCCCCTCGTTTCAGAGGCCTTCCGTGGTGTTGGCACACCAGTTATTGTGGTTGGCTCCTCTGGAAATGTGTCCCCTGGGATGGGGCATGAGCAGAGTCAGCCCAAAGGGGGAGGCTCGGGAGTACCAGTTTTCCAGTCTGTGCTTCTTATTAGAGCCACAAGAGGTGCTGTGAGGTGTGCTGTCTCACCGACTGAGGTAGTAGGGGAGACTCCAAAAACACCAGCTCTTTCAATCAGTCTTAGTGAGGTTACTCCCCTGGTGGTGGAGGGTAGAGACTCTCTGTGTGTTGCCAGTGGAGCGGGTGCTCTGGATGCTGTGGGGGTCGGGGCTGTTTCGAGTCGTGACCCTCATTCGGATTCCGGGGGTGCCTGCGCACCACAGGCCCTGGGGGTGCCTCTTGTTTTTTGTTCCCCAGGCCCAGTAGGGTGAGTGGGAGAATGCAGGGGCCTGGCCTTTCACCGGACAGCTCATTGCTGACAGGGGTATTGGGACTCTCCCTCGGCATTGATCCTGGGGGTGGTGTCATGTCGGAGGAGGGGGAGAGTGATGAAGCAAGCTTTTTCAGTGGGGTGGGGGAGGTGTCAGCTAGCTATAGTCCTTCGACCGCTGACAATGGCCTGAGTGCAGTGCAGGGGAGGATGGTGCTCCAGGTGTCAGTGGGTTGGCGGATTGCCCGGATTCCAGTCCTGTGTCTCGAAGGGTCGTTATCTGCGAGATTCGGGACTTTCTGAAAATAAACAAGAGTTCTAAAACTAAAATTGATGCAACGGGGAGGCGTTGGACAGATCTGCCGGAATTTATTAAGACACTTGGTACTATCCTTGGCAGCAAAGGCAGTGGTCTTCCCGAGTCTGAGAAGAGTCAGTTTGGGGACTTTTTGAAGTTCCTAAGAGAGGGAGTCCCCGCTCCCACGAGGAGTGTGAGGAACAAATTCTAGAGTGTTTCCACATTCACAGTTGCCAGTCTCAATTTAAATGGTGGTAGAGGGGGCTTCCGTAGATTTCATCATCTATCAGTCGCCAAAGAGGGGAAATGTGCAGCGAGTTTTCTGCAAGAGACGCATACTGTTGTCAGTAATGAACCCACCTGGCGACTGGAGTGGGAAGGAGGGGTCTACATGAACCACCTCAGTATGAATTCGAGTGGGGTGGCTTTTCTGTTGGCCCCGACTTTCCAGCCAGAGATCCTGAAATTGTGCCAGGTCGTTTGCTCTATCTGGCCGTGAGCCTGGATGGCATGCCGTTGCATTTCATTAATGTGTACGCCCCCAGCACCGGTACGATGCAGGCCTGCCTACTTCAGGAGGTGACTGCTCTGTTGAGCACTATTGAGAGAGGAGATTGTGTCTTCCTTGGGGGGGATTTCAATTGCACACTTGAGGTGCGAGATCGCTCTGGTACTCAGTGTGCCCCTGCTGTAGTGAAGAAGCTGAGAGGTTTGATTGATTCCTTTGAGCTGGTTGATGCATGGCAGAACCTCCACCCTGATTCCAACACTTTTTCGCGGAGGTCTGATGGGGGGTGGTTCCGCGCATCGATCGCATGTACATATGTTTTTGCACGGGCAATGGCAAATCACCTGGGCTCCGTGCTGTCTCAACTGATCCACCCTGACCAGTCCTATTCAGTCCCTGGCTGGTCCATTCAGGATAACATCCACCTGGTTAAGGACCTGATTCATCTATCTCAGGCTACTGGTCAGTCAGCTGCTTTTCTGTCTCTTGATCAGGAGAAGGTTTTGACAGAGTAGATCATGATTACCTCTTCGGGACGCTGCAAGCGTTCAGATTTGGACCCCATTTTGTAGCCCGGGTCCGGCTTTTGTACGCTGCAGTGGAGTGTCTCGTGAAGGTTAATGGTGTGTTGTTGGCTCCCATTCATTTTGGGAGGGGGGTTTGTCAGGGGTGCCCCATGTCTGGTCAGTTGTACTCGGTCTGTGTGGAGCCGTTCCTGTGTCTTCTTTGGAGGCGGTTGACAGGCCTGGCTCTACCAGGTCCGGGGGTGGAGGTGGTTCTTCAGGATTATGCCAATGATGTACTCCTTACGTTGGTGACCCTAGTGACCTGCGGAGGATGCATGATTGCCAGAAGGTTTTCTCTACTGCATCATCTGCCAGGATTAACTGGAGTAAGTGTTCTGGACTTTTAGTGGGTCAGTGGCAGGTAGACTCGCTGCCGTAGCAGATGACATTGTATGCGTGGAGCACCACACATCTCCTCTATCTGGGGGTGTACCTGAGTCCCACTGAGGATGCTTAGTCGGCGAACTGGCTGGAGCTGGAGACGAAAGTCGTCGCCCGGCTGGGGCGCTGGTCAGGCCTGCTTAGAGTTCTTTCTTTCCAGTGGAGGGTGGTGGTCATAAACCAGCTGGTGGCCTCCATGTTATGGTACCGGCTGGCTACTCTTGTCCCGCCCTCTATCTTTGTAACTGCATTACAGAAGAAGCTGGTGGATTTCTTTTGGGGAGATAGGAAGCATTGGGTTTCCGCAGCGGTCCTGAGTCTCCCGTTAGAGGAGGGCGGCCAGTCCTTGGTATGCGTGCGTACCCAGGTGGCGGCTCTCCGTCTCAGGACTCTGCGGAGATATATGTACGCGGAGAACCCCCCAGATGGCACGCTCTGGCCACGTATTTTTTCTGTCGAGGTCATTGCCTAAGGGGGGGTTTGCAGCTCCCTGTGGCGGGCATCAGTCTACTCGCCTTACGGGGTTTGCCTAGTTTCTATCATGATGTGCTAAGAGTGGGAAATTTGGTTGTTTTCAACCAGCATGTTGCTCTACAGGGGGAGGGGGGTGTTGTGGCTGCGGGAGTGGCCGGTCCTCACCCTGTCATGGTGGGTGTTGAGGAGAGGCATGTGCTTAGAGTTGTTCTGACTGAGCTTACCCCCGCTCGATCGGATTTGCTCATCAGGCTTAGGCTCCGTGATATTTTTCGGGCGCCTGCTCCACACAATTTGAGCCGCCTTTCCGAGATGCCCAGCGTGCCGTTTCATGATGTGAAGAGACGCATACTGTACAGAATGCTCCTGCACATTCTGCACCTCCTTGCCTTCGTCTTCCGTCCCGACAAACCTTGGCGGTCTGTGTTACCACCTGAAGGCGGGGGCAGTCCCCAGTGGAGGTCTCTCTACAAGGGAGTTGTCCCCCTTCACATTGGGGACCTGGGGTGGAGAGTGTTGCACAGAGCGGTGGCATGTAGTAAACTTTTGAGTCGGTTCACGGGCTCGCCGGCCGCCTGTATTTTCTGCGGTGAGGAAGAGACCATGTTCCATGCGTATATGGGGTGTGAGAGGTTACTGCCCCTGTAACAATATCTGAAGGGGTTGTTGCATTTTAGTCCCACGATTCTAGTGTTTGGACACAAGGCAGGCAGTGGAGACAGCCGATCGAGGGGGTGGGACCTCCCTGTCAGTTTGCTCCTGGGCCTGGCCAAGATGGCCATTAGCGAGTCCAGGCAGTGGGCTGTCGATGGTCATGCCAGTCGGCTGCCTGCCCCTATTCAAGGCCTACGTCCGTGCTCACATGTCCCTGGAGAGGGAACACGCGGTGTCCATGGGGACTCTGGAGGCCTTCCGTGAGCGCTGGTCACCGCGTGGGGTTGAGAGCATTGTAAACAATGAATGCATCATTGTATTATGTAGAATTTACAGACCAGTTAGCCTGACTTCAGTGGTGGGAAAGATGCTGGAGTCTATTATTAGAGAAGTAATAATGGGGCATTTGGATAGCAGTAAAAGGATTAGTACTAGTCAACATGGATTTATGAAAGGGAAATCATGCTTGCCTAATCTTCTGGAATTTTTTGAAGATGTGACAAGTAAAATGGATGAAGGGGAGCCAGTGGATGTAGTGTATCTAGACTTTCAGAAATCCTTTGATAAGGTCCCGCACGGGAGACTGGTGACTAAAATTAGAGCACATGGTATTGGGGGTAGGGTGTTGACATGGATAGAAAATTGGTTGGCAGATAGGAAGCAAAGAGTAGGAGTGAACGGGTCCCTTTCAGAATGGCAGGCAGTGGCGAGTGGAGTGCCGCAAGGCTCGGTGTTGGGGCCGCAACTGTTTACCATATATATTAATGATTTGGAAGAGGGAATTAGGAGCAACACTAGCAAGTTTCCGGATGACACAAAGCTGGTTGGCAGTGTGAACTGTGAAGAGGATGTTAGGAGGCTGCAGGGTGACCTGGACAGGTTGAGTTAGTGGGCAGATGTGTGGCAGATGCAGTATAATACAGATTAATGTGAGGTTATCCACTTTGGCGGCAAAAACAAGGGGGCAGATTATTATCTCAATGGGGTTAGGTTAGGTAAGGGGGAGGTGCAGTGAGACCTGGGTGTCCTTGTACACCAGTCACTGAAAGTTGGCATGCAGGTACAGCAGGCAGTGAAGAAAGCTAATGGAATGTTGGCCTTCATAACAAGAGCATTTCAGTATAGGAGTAAAGAGGTTCTTCTGCAGTTGTATAGGGCACTGGTAAGACCACATCTGGAGTATTGTGTACAGTTTTGGTCTCCTAATTTGAGGAAGGACATCCTTGTGATTGAGGCAGTGCAGTGTAGGTTCACGAGATTGATCCCTGGGATGGCGGGACTGTCATATGAGAAAAGATTGAAAAGACTAGGTTTGTAGTCACTGGAGTTTAGAAGGATGAGGGGGATCTTATAGAAACATATAAAATTACAAAAGGACTGGACAAGCTAGATGCAGGAAAAATGTTCCCAATGTTGGGCGAGTCCAGAATTAGGGGCCACAGTCTTAGAATAAAGGGGGGGGGGGCATTTAAGAGGTTCTGAGGTGAGAAAAAACGTTTTCACCCAGAGAGTTGTGAATTTGTGGAATTGCCTGCCACAGTGGGCAGTGGAGGCCAAATCACTGGATGTATTTAAGAAAGAGTTAGATAGAGCTCTAGGGGCTTGTGGAATCAATGGATATGGGGAGAAGGTAGGCACGGGTTATTGATTTGGGCCGATCAGCCATGATCACAATGAATGGCGGTGCTGGCTCGAAGAGCTGAATGGCCTCCTCCTGCACCTATTTTCTATATTATAATGATTGCTTGATGTATTATAACCTTTGTATGTGTTTTTGATATGCTGTATTATGCATTTTGCTGAATAAAGTCATTGGGGGGAAAAAAAAGAGAGAGAGAGAGTGTGAGATGGAGAAGGATGCTGGGACATGTACTGAACAATGAATGAGTGCCAATTCATAAGGGAAAGGACAAGTTTAGATGGGTTAATCATTTTTAGCTGCCACCAGTACTTTGCGCAACAAAAATGTCAAAAAGATCATAAATATGTTGTACGCATATTCCTACTTTGCTATGGAAAGATATTGCAAGGAGAAGTAAGAGATTACATATTTAATGAATGGCTTTACTATCCTGCCATATTTCAGAATGGCTCTTCCATACTATTTTGAGCTGAGAATATCAAAAACCCGCAATGAAGACATTGTGATATTCTCTCTAAAAAGCAGTGTGGTATATAATACACATAATAAATTGCCGACAGTAAGTTTAAGGGGATAATTCAATCATGATATCCTGCTGACAAATGGCGGGCTGAAGTCATCATAAACGCAGCATTACATTACAGTTTTGCAACTCAGTGGCAGCTATCATTATTCTGTATTGATTCAATAGGAGTGAGTGACAGATTC
This sequence comes from Malacoraja senta, assembly GCA_038087875.1. NCBI lineage: Eukaryota > Metazoa > Chordata > Chondrichthyes > Rajiformes > Rajidae > Malacoraja > Malacoraja senta. The sequence goes on from CM075983.1 coordinate 29,411,695, forward strand.
ACCACCCCTAGAAGTGATAATTCACAGGTGTAAATTGAAATTGGTAACCTGTCTGAATTACGGCTTTATAGTTGGCAGCCATATAGAGCAATGGTGTTTAACATTCAAAAGCTTCCACGCTCCTGTAAAGTGAAATAAGTGAAATAATTACATTCTAATGAACTGTAAAGTTAGAAAGATTCAATGTATTTACTTAGGTAACAAATTCCCTCAGTCATAAGCTTTCTAAGATGACATTTCTTTTAGCAAATCACAATGACACGATGAAATCTGTGCTGAATTATTTCAATAGCTACCATACACTTATTATTTCTTTGCACCTCTTTTTTTCTGCTGTGGATCATTGACATGCTGCCTCTAAGGGAAAAATCAAGCATTTTTCGTGGTGTAAATGTGAATGATTACTTGAATTTGATGTTTAAGAATTCTCCAAGTGCCTTCCAAGTCAGTTTAAAACATGAACAATCGAGGCACTTTCATAGAATGTGAGGATAACATTTATGTTTGAAAAATTGGACCAATAAACGGAGGCAGTTGGGAAACAGCATTTAATTGGATTGCACAATGTCAATGTCTTTCTCCCAAAATACGCAGCAATTGCCAGGAGATCAATATTATCTTCCTGGAGGTTCCAGGACAATTCTGGAGCTTTGTTAAAATTGGCCACGTAACACCCTTTCTTAATGCCAAAAAGATTCCAACATTGTTTCGCAAATTGCAAGCTTGCGTTGTAAGCCTGGGTGACATTGTGTGGAAGAATGGTCAGCATAATACACTATGTGTTGCTTGTTTACAAGCGACACATACTTGGAAGGTGGTTGTTGATGCCAATCTTATACAAGATCGATTTGACTCCAGACCTGCCGAATCCGATTGTGATGCTTCATTTTGAATCTTCCATGTCTTTGTATATAGTTAACAAAGTGATATCAGGAGAGGTAAAATAATCTCCTTCCCCTTTGGTAGACTGCAATGAACAGCATATCTAGAGTTGTGCCACCATTGCAGGTTTCCCCATCCTATTAGATGCAATTGATTGCACTTTCCCTGTCTTAAGAACTCTAAATCTAGATATGTGCCATATCCATATTGCGACCTCATTATTCAACTGGTTTGCAATCAAACATAGATGAACTTAATGGTCACCCAGTCAGTTTATGTCATGTTTTGACTTTGTGCTTTCTATATTTTACACATCAGCCCAGACTAATGAGTTTTTGAGGATATCTGCTGTCCTTTGTATGTCAGGTTCTCATGTCAGAGCACGCTCTACACAAAAGAACAGAGTTCTCACAAATAGAGATAGATTATCCCCTATAATTTCTTTGAGCAGTCTTAAGGTGTGCTTCTGATGCGCTGCAGTATACTTCAGTGAATGATCTCACTACCTCAGGTTCTTGTCATCATGTTGGCAAAGGCTGCAGATCAAAAGTGGGAAGAATACAAGACTGATGGGAAAAAAGATGAGGAGGATTATACAAGGGAGAAGTTGGCATAGATGGGTTTTCTGACTCTGGAGTCAGTGATTAATAATCATACAAGTTAAGTGATGTCTACTCTGAGCTGACTCACCAATGCCCAATATCGGTGGTCATATGAAGGAAGAACTGCTCAATAATCAGACATTAGCTTTAACTGGGAAATAACATTTGCACCATACAAACAAGTCAAAAACATTCCCCTGCAAAAGAGCTAAAAATCAATGTGCCAAATTTCAAAAATAGAATACATTGCACAGACCTCAATGTATGGTTCGATTGCTCATGAGAGTGAGGGAAAATCTCTTTATAGAATGCCCACAACATTAAACTACAACAAGAGATTATCACGTCTATTGTTAACTTTAAATCTGTGTTGACAGATTTTTGTTATTAACAGTAAAGGAGAAACAGAGATGGAGCTTAGTTGTTATTCAGCCATGATTTGACAGGACTAAAAAGAGAGCCAAAATGGTCTCACATTTCTATTGTGTCTCCGTTAAAATACTGGAACTTCCTGAGTATGGGTAGTTCTGCTAGGACACATGATTTTATTATGCAAATTGGATATAACATAATTACACAAATTGGATGTAACACGATGGATGAATTAGGAAACATCATTGGTATTATGGGTAGAATTGGTTATAATGTGATCTCGCTCAGGAACTAAAAACGCATGTTAAAATTACTTTAAAAATCGCCAAGCAGAAAAAAAACTGTCTTGAAATAAAGGTCTAAGGAAAATAAACTGTTTCCATGTTATTACCTGCGTAATCAAACACCATTGTCTATTAAGAATACAGCTGCACTGCGGGTGGCCATTGAAATCGGCATGCAATCATTTCTATTGACACTTGTGCAATGATACTCAATTAAACAATGAAACCTACAGCCTTTAGTATTTTTAGCATGCAGAAATACAGAAATAAATGTATAGCTTTTATAAAGACCTTTACTGCACATTTGAAAAGCCTTCAGGAAAAATGATTTTGTTATTGTGAATCTGAAACTCTCTAGCTCCAAACTCCCTTTTCTCCATTATGATAATTGTTTTTATAAAGTAATTTTCTACGAAGTGATTAAGAATGAACTACAGATGTCTACCTTCTATGAAGTGAGATTTCTTAAGCACACAACTGTCATGTTACAGCAGAACTAACTATACTGTGGGATCCAATGCATTAATCCAATAAGACCATGAGTTCAATAAGTCCCTATCACCAAAGACAACTAAGGATGGCTATAGAGTGCAAGACTCCTTACCCTTATACTCCCACACCCTTGCAATGGAGGCCAGTATGACACTTGGCTTGAATAGAGTGGATGTGGAGGGGATATTTCCACTAGCGGGAGAGTCTAGGACTAGAGGTCATAGCCTCAGAATTAAAGGATGTTCCTTTAGGGAGGGGATGAGGAGGAATTTGAGGGTGGTGAATCTGTGGAATTCATTGCCACAGAAGGCTGTGGATGCCAAATCAATGGATAGAGATAGATAGATTATTGATTAGTATGGGCATCAGGGGTTTTGGGGCGAAGGCAGAAGAATGTGGTTAAGAGGGAAAGATAAATCAGCCATGATTGAATGACGGAGTAGACTTGACGGGCCGAATGGCCTAATTCTGCTCCTATCACTTATGAACCTATTTGCTTTCTTAATTGCTTGATGACAATATGCATCATAGCACTGTCTGGATATTGAAATAATGAGTAGGATAGGAGCACACATTTGGCTTGAGGCCTGCTTGTATGTCTCCAGGATGCAATCAGTCTCATAGCATATTCCGAGCAACACTTCTCAGAGCGATACAATTTTGACTTCTACAAGTTTTTTAAATGTTTTCATTATTCATTCTCTAGTTACTTTAAATAAATGACAAACATCTAAACCTTTGCCAGCACTGGAATTTTGAACAAATGACAGTTCTTTGAGGTGTTTCTTCCTCCTATAGTGATAGGTAATGTGATGTCTGTTAGGGTAATCTGTAGAATTACTAGTCCTGTCAATTTAGTTGCATTTACATTCCTGCAGGCTACAATGGACTTACAGTATGTGTAGTTGATTATGTTATCAATCATTAGGTGTTATGTGCCAATGTAGCAGAAGCAGTTCAGTGTGGTTAGACGTGCCATCAATCTAATAACAATTCGTCTGCAATTTACTGAATTAGTATCTTTAACATACTGGAGCTTTGACACTTTTAAATTGATCCTGATATTAATCTTCAAGTAAGAAGGAACAGAAAATTAAGTGAAAGAGCTGCTGTTCACCAAAGGATTTAAAAAAAAATCAGAAGACTGAAATAATATTATAGGTGGGATTATAGTGATAGGAACCAGCTACCCATGGGATCCAATGCCAGTAACATTCCTGTGTCCCCCAATGTCCTAACAGTCACCATCGACTAGACAGTTGACAGGATCGCCCACTGTTTAGTTTAGTTTAATTTAGAGATACAGCGCAGAAACAGGTCCTTCGGCCCACCGCGTCCGCGCTGACCAGCTACACGCGCACACTAACACTATCCTACACACACTAGGGACAATTTATACCTACACCAAGCCAATTAACCTACATGCCTGCATGTCTTTGGAATGTGGAAGGAAACCGAAGATCTTGGAGAAAACCTACGCAGTCACGGGGAGAACGTACAAACTCCGTACAGACAGCATCCGTAATCAGGATCGAACCCGGGTTTCTGGTGCTGCAAGGGCTGTAAGGCAGCAACTCTACCGCTGCGCCACTGTGCCGCCCTATTCACATAGACTGTGTCTATGAGAATAGGGCCGAGGCTGACTATTCTGCAGCAAGTTAACCTTCTGGTATCCCTGAGATTTTCCACCATCTGTAAGGCAACACTATTCAATTATCTGGATGAGTGCAGTCTGATGATACTCAATGAGCTTGACACTATCCAGAACAAAGTAAGTTGTCCTGGACAAATCCACTTGTTTAAACACCTAATATGTCCTTCCTCAATGTCCATTCACTTCACTTCTTGCACACTATGGCTACAGCGAATTCCATTTACAAAATACACTGCTGTCACTTGTTTAGGGTAATCTGACAACATTTTTCAAACCCACTCTACCACAAAGAAGGACAAAGTGCATGTTGATACCATCCTCTGCAAATTTTCCTCACAGGTGTGTTACTTGATTTGGAAACTTATTGCCACAAGTAATTTTTTTTCAGAATCAAAATCTAGGAAGTACAGGAGAACCTGCTAGAGAAGCACTGAAGTAATTCTAGTGGACAGCTCACCATCACCATTCCAAGAGCCAATGAGCTGGGGAGTTTCTGTCCACTAGAATTACTTCAGTGCTTCAGCCCCAAAATCAAAATAATTAAAATAAAGTTTGGGTCTGAAGGAACGATTCTCTCTGGCCACAGACAGCATCTTAAAGTCCTTTACCCTATGGATCCAGGGATTTGTGACTTATTTTATCCATAGCATGCAATATCAAGTTTTAGTTTAGTTTAGTTTTGTTTAGTCTAGTTTAGTTTATTGTCACATGTACTGTGGTACAGTGAAAACCTTTTGTTGCGTGCTAAACAGTTAGCGGAAAGACAATACATGATTACAATCAAGCCGTCCACAGAGTACAGATACATGATAAAGGGAATAACGTGAATGACATTTAGTGCAAGATAAAGTCCAGTAAAGTTTGAACAAAGATATTCAAAGAGTCACCAATTAGGTCAATGGTAGCTAAGGACTGCTCTCTAGTTGTTGGTAGGATGGTTCAGTTGCCAGGATGGTTCAGTTGCCTGATAACAGTTGGGAAGAAACTGCTCTTGATACTTCTACACCTCTTGAGAGGGGAGAAGAGGCAGTGGCTGGGAAGCGAGTCGTCCTTGATTATTCTAATGGCCTTACCGAGGCGGTGTGAGGTGTAAATTGAGTCAATGGAAGAGAGGTTGGTGTGTGGACGATCTGGCTTTGTCCACAATTCTCTGCAATTTCTTGCAGCCTTGGATGGAGCTGTTGACAAACCATGCTGTGATGCACCCCGATGAAATGCTTTCTATAGCGCATCTTTAGAGGTTGGTGAGAGTTGTTGGGGACATGCCAAACTTCCTAACCCTTCTAAGGAAGTAGACGTGTTGGTGTGCATTTTTGGCTATTGCTTCGATATGGAAATTGGAAATTGGAAACACTCAGCCTCTTAAAAAATAATAACTGCCAAGATTTATTTTCGGTGTTATTGGCCAACTGACCCTCATCCTGCCTCTTTAAATGGAATTAGGCCAGTTCAAGGTGGCTTATGTTTTACTTTCATTCCTTTAAAATGTCCACAGCCCAGCCTAACTATTCATACCAATGTATGAGTGTTACGGTTACCCCCAAAATATCCAACAGGGTAGTTGAACTATCCAGGATGGTATGTTCTGTTTTTCATCTGGAATTTGAGACTGATGATAGTTTACTCTGTGCCACCACTAAGGAAAGTCATTTTTGGTTTAGACCATTATCAGGTCAAATAATGGAGTAGTAAAGGTCGTACAGTGGAAGTCCCTTAGCAGTTAGTAGGGCAACCGTCTCATCCTGCCTTTATATCATTTGTAAACATCGGTACCACTTGATGGCCTGTTTTCCTTCTTGCTGGGACATCGCTGATGACAGTGGGACAACAATATAAGACTCAACCTTTCAGGAAGAGGATCAGTGCTGTCGAAAAAATGATAATACAATCAATTTTGTTCAATACAAGATGGCTGCATTTATATTCTCTTTTTTTACTGTTGCTCCTCAAAGTATCTCTGAGATTTATCCTCACAAGGTGCTCAAGCAGATACCTCACCATAACTATCAACAAACATCTCCCCCTTTCCCCACCGCACAATCCTACCATTTACATTCACCATGGTGTTGGAACCTTTGCTATCATGCCTCAATAAGAAAATATGTAAGCTGCTCCCTATTGCTAAGCAGGGCAATAAGATGGGAAGTATGAATATACTGGTTGCCTGTAACAATGTCTTTGAAAGCCTAGCTAGGGTCAGTCTTACATCTAATAACAAATCTATCTGCTTGTCAATTATACTCTCACTCAACAAGATTAGATACGGTTAATTTAAATGTGCAATATATTATTATTCAATCTGTAATACTTTGATATGATTTTGCAAAGAAGATTCTAAATAAAACAAAAATAATATTATTAAAACAAAATACTGTAGGTGCCTCCAATAAAATAACAAAGTTCTAGAAACACGTAAGGTTGGGAGGTGTGTAGAGAGGGGCAACACAGGGCAATGGTGATTCCGTTTTGAGTCTTTCTCTCTTTGCCTTTCATTGTTTGTATTTTTATAAGGTTTATAAATGTATTTTATTCTTAGGAGTATGGCACAATACCCAAAGGGAACATTCAAATCATTAGTACTCCAGAGCAAATGTCATAGTTTGTAGATATGTGGTAATAATTAGCAAAACAATAAGCACACCAGATCTTGTACTTATAACCTACTTTAGTATCATATATTACACTTCAGTAACACTGAGAAATGATTGATAGAACATACGTGCATGCATAAATCAGGGTTACCATGATTACAAGTCATATAAAAGGAACTACTACTGGAGATTTACAGGCTGTGTTTGCTCGAGAGTATAACATGGGTACGCTCCAAAATATATAATAATCTCTACATTTATATTAAGAGATGATGAGGGCTAACGTAATGATGCATGGGTGAGTGTGGGTGAAAAGCACAGTCGTAGTTAATGAATCAAACTGAAGTTAGTTGAATTTGAAATCTTCTGAGTATGGAAATATTGTGAACTGCAATTGATCCAATAAACACAAAAAAAAACCATACCCGAAAACTATACAGAAGATAGACACAAAAAGCTGGAGTAACTCAGTGGGTCAGACAACATATCTGGGGAAAAGGAATAGGTGATGGTTCAGGTCAAGACCCTTCTTCAGACTGAAAGTCAGGGGAAAGGGAAATGAGAGATATAGACAGTGGTGTAAAAGAGATATAGAACAAATGAATGCAAAATTGTAAACAGGCACCTGAGACAGTATATGGTTTAAAACACATCTTTAATCAGCACTGTAACTTGGCAGCATTTAAAGACAAGGTGTTGTCAGTTCATCCTAGCTGCTTAGACTGACGGTGCTGGGAATGGGCGTTAGTATAAATGTTATAGTGGGGTGGAGTTAGTGATGCTGGCTAAGTGTGATTGGTTCACATGCATCATCAATCTACATCCTCCCCCTAAAGATTAAATGTGGAAAGGAAGTGTATTAAACATACTCGCCATATCTGTCTGGTGGTCTGCTAACACGGCCCAAGCCGCATGCAGACCCAAACCATCCCCTCCCTCCACTGAAGGATTAGGCGGAGAGGCTGAAGGTGAAAATCGCACGGGAAGAGGCTTGTGGTGACCGAGAGAGGAAACATGCGGTAGGTGTAACCCCGTGGTTAGTGGAGACCGAGGGACGTGGGGAGGTGCAAGGCATGCGGGGACGGGCAGGAGATATTGCAAAAGGCGGCTGGAACTGGAGCGGCGGAACATAGGGATCAGCAGGGCGGTGGTCGGGGCTTCCTTCCACAGTAAGCAGGTGACTTCTCCGGTATACCGCTCCCTCACAGTCCACATGGTACGATCGCGGCTCATCAGTCGGGCGTACAACAGTGCCCAGACGAGAATGTCCAGTTGAAGTTCGTAGATGGACGACCTGGCCCGGCAGTAGAGGCTGGAGTGGTCTGCTGGAACTGTCGTATGACTGTTTCTGGATGTCGTGCTTCTCTTGGAGACATTGCTGGATAGTGGCGGGCTTCAGCACCCGAGGGACCAGCTGCTGTTGTGCGATGGGGACCGGAGACCTCGTCACCCTCGACATCAGTCGCTGTGCTGGTGACCCCAAGGTTCCGTCTCTGGCGATGTTTCTGAGATTCAGGAGATCGAGATAGACGTCTGACTTTGAAATGCACGCTCCCTCCAGCAAGTGCTTGGCGCTTCTGACAGCGCGTTCAGCGAGTCCATTACTCTGTGGATACTCGGGACAGCTTGTGACATGCTGGAAGTTCAATCGGTCTGCGAAAAGCTTGAACAAGTGGCTGGTGAACTGCCGACCGTTGTCGGTTCTCAGGATGACAGGAGCGCCATAGGCTGAGAAGTGTCTTTTCAGCTTCTTGATGACCATCTCAGACGTGAGGGAGGTCAGTTGGTCAAGTTCAAACCAGTTAGAAAAAAGTCGACCAGAACGAGGTAGTGCTTACCGCACCATTCAAAAATGTCCGCAGCCAGCGACGACCAAGGCAGTGCTGGTGGAGGTTGTTGCAGAACGGGTTGCCGCTGCTGATGACGCACAAGATTGTTGCAAGTGGGGCAGGAGGCTATGCGGTCCCGGATGAACGTGGCCATTCCCGGCCAGTAGAGCAGACCCCGGGTGCGTACCAGTGTGGAGTCGGCTCCTGGGTGACTGCTGTGTACCTCTTTGAAGTATTCGTCTTGTAGCGATGAAGGTATCACTACCTTGTGACCCTTCACGACCACACCATCCTGAACCACCAGTTCATCACGGACCAAGAAGTACGGCTGCACCTCTGTGGGCATGTCGGATTGTTTGTCTGGCCAGCCTGTTTTGATGATGGATGAGAGGGCTTGAAGCGTATCATCATTGGCAGTGTGCGTGGCCAGGATGCGCAGTTGCTTACTGGAGATGAGATCGACACCAAGAACCGTGAAATTCTCCCGTTCATGGGGGTGTTGTTCGCAAGATGCTCAAGGTGCATGAGAGAGTGTGTCAGCGACATGCATGTCCTTACCCTTTGTGTAGGTAATAGAGAAGTCGTACCGCTGCAGCTGCATCATCATGCGCTGCAAGCGAGCTGGCGCGGCATGGATAGGCTGGTTCAGGATTGTCACCAGTGGTTGCTGCTCGTCTCGACCGTGAACGTGTTGCCATGGACGAAGTCGTGGAATTTGGAGCAGGCAAAGACGACAGCCAGCAGTTCCTTTTCGATTTGCGCGTAGTGCTGCTCCGTGTCGGTCATGGTGCGAGAGGCATACGCGACGGGTAGTAGGGTGCCATCATCAGACGGTTGCAGGCAGGCTGCACCGAGCCCGAATTTCGAGGCATCGCAGTTGATCGCCACCGGACGTTTCAGGTCGAAAAAGTCAGGGTCGGTGCATTGGTCAGTTTGGATTTTAGAACATCAAAGGCATCCTGGTGTTGCTGGAACCATGACCATGCAGTGTCTTTTTTGGTCAGCTGCCGCAGTGTGGAGCTTAGTTCTCTGAGGTTCGGTATGAACTTTCCGAGATAGTTTACGATGCCCAGGAAACATTGCAGGCCTTTCACGTCTGTGGGTGCAGGCATTTCTGGCAGTAGTTTTCTTCGGATCGGGTTTGAGGCCATCAGGGGTGAAGATGTGGCCGACATAGGAGACCACTGGAACCCTGAACTTGCACTTGTCAGGATTGAGCTTGAGGTTGATCTTGACAGCATGCTCCAAGATGAGCCTGAGATTATGGTCGTGTTCCGCTGAACTTGTCGATCCCATAGACATTCGCATGAAAGCAAAACCATCAATCTGCCGGGTCTCACTAGGCAGCAAACATACACAGATAACAGCCGATTTATGACCCAAGCTAGTCAGGCAGTTTACAGCGGTCCTCCGAAGAGATGTCCTAACTGCGGTTATCTACACAACAGACAATCAGCCTGCCCCACCCTCGGGAAGGCTTGCAATTACTGCAAAAAGCTAAATCACTTTGCCTCAGTCTGTCGGGCTGCAATTAGGGCCCGAGGAAAGAATGCGCCCAGTCCCAAGTCTAATCTAAATTTTTTACAACGAGACAGCAACATACTGCCTCCCCATTTCCAGCCCGAAACCGCCCCCGAATGCAGCCCAATTAACTCGCAAGACGACCCGACTGTTTACACATTACAGCATGCTGCTGCCAAGAATTCTGATCCTACAGTGACGATATCTGTAAACAATGTTGCTTTTGGTGCGAAATTAGATGCGCGAAAGTCAACACTATGTCAATCAACCTCTTTAACAAGATTAGAGCTAGCGAGCCACTTGTCAAGGACACATCCACTTTACATGCTTTTGGAGAGGAGGTGCTGGTTCCCCTGGGCAAAACCAACTTGAAATGTGTACTAAAGAAAACAACGAGGGAATTGACCTTCTCTGTGTTGAACTTTAATTCAGTTACTCTGCTTGGCAATCATGCCTGTCAGGAACTGGGGCTAATTTCCTTTGACAAAACCGTCCACAAACTGCAAGTTTCTTTTGATCCACAATGAATTCCCTGATCTCTTCAACAACAACCTAGGCAAGTTGCCTGTGTCCTACAAGATTATTACTGACCCCAAAGTGACACCCGTCATCTGACCCCCGCACTGATTGTCATTTGCCATGACTGACTGGGTTCACTCTATGCTGAAGGACATGGTCTCCAAATGCGTAATTGAAGCAGTCAGCGACCCCACTGACTGGGTCTCAACCATGATTGCCACAGTCAAGAAGGGAAAGAATGAAATCCGCCTGTGCATTAATCCCACTTCTGACACCATGTAAACAGGCACCTGAGACAGTATATGGTTTAAACACATCTTTAATCAGCACTGTAACTTGGCAGCATTTAAAGACAAGGTGTTGTCAGTTCATCCTAGCTGCTCAGACTGACGGTGCTGGGAATAGGCGTCAGTATATATGTTATAGTGGGGTGGAGTTAGTGATGCTGGCTAAGTGTGATTGGTTCACATGCATCATCAATCTAAAAAAATGAACAAAAGATATGCAAAAAAGTTATGATGATAAAGGAAACAGCCATTGTTAGCTGGTGAAAACGAGTGTAGACCATGAAACTCAACAAGATGACTTTGAAGCTGGTATGGCGGGTAGGGGAGGGATGGTGGGAGGGGGTTGCAAGGGTTACTTGAAATGAGAGAAATCAATACTTCTACCATAAGCTGCCCAAGTGGAATATGAGATGCTGTTCCTCCAATTTGCATTTGCAATGGAGGAGGCTACGGCAGAAAGGTCAGTTTGGGAATGGGAAGGGGAATTAAAATGTTTTGCAACTGGGATATCAGGTAGATCCAGGCAGACAGAGCATAGATGTTCAGTGAAATGATGGATACAGTAGATGAGGTTGGAGGAGGTGCAAGTGAACCTCTGACTACCCTGAAAGGACTGTCGGTGTCCCTGGATGGAGTTGAGGGAGGAGGTATAGGGGCAGGTGCTGCATCTGCTGCGGTTGCAGCCAAAGTAACTGAGGAGGGGGTGGCTTGGGTGGAGGGATGAGTTAACCAGGGAGTTGAGGAGGGAACTATATTGTGGATGACTAGATTCTGTTTGTAGACCAATAAAGTAACTATTGTGGCAACCTTCTCATTCCCTATGACACAGGACATTCAAATCTGAGGCTAATGAAATGTATTAAAATGAATAAATTATTTCAATAAACTAAAATAACTTAGACAGGTAATGGATAGGACACGTTTGGAGCGATATGGACCAAGTGCACGCAGGTGGGACTAGTGTAGCTGGGTCATGTTGGCCGGTTTGGGAAAGTTGGGCTGAAGGGCCTGGTTCAACACTGTATCACTATGACTGTGACTATGAATGGCTTTAAATCAGTGAAATCATATATTTCTGAAAAATCAAATCAACTGAAAAATGAAGATCCATTATGATCGAGTAATATAGCTGATAAGGTCAACAGCAAGTGCTGATACTAACAAATGTCCATTCTTTCAAAGTGATGGATTGTCACTAAATAGAAAGGATAATTATGTTTCTCACTCTGTTCTCTGATGTAAGTTCTGAAGACAGCGAGTGAATCAGGAGCTCCGTTTCCCATAAAACTGGTTACATTTTCTACATGAAAAGGTCCATTTTTTGACTGATCTTAGACAAGTGAAACACAAGGATTTTTATGTAGAAAAGTATTTTTATGTAGGAAAGTATATATATTTTTTAAAGAGCGATGAGGCTTCTGGCATTTAAAGACCACTTCAACCTCGGGTATTCGATTTAGAAACAAATGTTAACTAAATCAAGCCAACATTAACTAGAGAGACAGGGGGTGGGAACCAGAGTAGTAGGTCAAACATTGGAAGGAGTGATATGAAGCTGAAGGTGAGGACAAGTATTTTAGGAAGGACAGGCAGGGAGAGATGAAGGGACACGGTGGGGCTGATAGGCTGAGGTGTGTTTATTTCAATGCAAGGAGTATTATGGAGAAAGCGCATGAAGTTAGAGACTGGATTGATGCGTGGGACTATGACGTTGCAGCCATTGTAGAAACATGGTTGTGGGAGGAACTGCAGATGCTAGTTTAAAACAAAGATAGACACAAAATGCTGGAGGAACTCAGCGAGACAGGCAGCATCTCTGGAGAGAAGGAATGGGTGATGTTTCGGTCTTGAGTTACTCCACCATTTTATGTTTATCTGCGGCAGGGTCATGACTGGAGTTTCAATGCTTCAAATATGATAGAGCGGAATGCAAAAGTGACGGAGTTGTGCTACTGATCAGGGAGCCTGTCAAGGTGGCACACAGAAAGGACATACTGGAGGGTTCATCCACTGAAGCGGTAAGGCTGGAGCTTAGAAATAAGAAATTTGCAAGCAGTCATGGAATTGCACTATAGCACCCACAATAGCAAGCAGGAGATATAGGAATAGTTGTGTAGACAGATCACTGAGAGATGACAAAGCAACATGGTTGTCTTAGTGGGTGATTTTAACTTTACTAATATTGACCGAGACTTGCCCATTGTCAAAGGCTGAGATGAGGCACAATTTGTGACATGTATCTAAGAGGGTTTCTTGAAACAGAATGTGGATAGTTCAATCTGAGAAGTGAACGTACTGGACGTGTTGGGAAATGAGCCTGGCCAGGTGACCAGTGTTTCAGTGGAATAGCATTTTGGGGACAGTGACCACACTTCTATAATTTTAATATTGTTTTAAATAGGTAGAAGACTGGACCTTGTGGAAAGATGCTTAAGTGGAGTGAGGCAGACAACAATGTTTTTAGACAGGAGTTCAGGAGGGTACACTGAGAGCAAAAGTTATTGGATAAATTCACATCTGACATGTGGGAGTTGTTTAAAGGCAGTTGATTGATGTTCAGAACTGATATGTTCCAATAAGGAAGAGCGATAAGGATGGCAAACTAAGAGAACCTTTGATGACTAAAGAGGTTGTAAATTTGGTCCCAAAAAAAAGGAACTGCATGCAAAGTTTATTAGGTTGGAATCTGACAGGGGCTTTGAAGAATATAAAAAAAGGAGGATAAACCAAAGCAGGCATGTAGAAAGACCTGAGGGGCTACAAAATGCCATTGGCAAGTCGGATTAAATATATTTTTTAATGTATTGCCACACTTGGATGAGAGAAGGACAGTGCCAAACCAGTGAAGTGGATTTCTGACAATTAATAATTTGAAAATTATCCACACAAGTATCTCTGCAAGAACTGTATGTCCCAACTCTCCTTCCACACATGCCATGAGTGGGTGAGATTTGAGTTCAACTATTCCGACTCCAGTATTTCCACTTTCCAAATCCTCCACCTCTTTAAGGTGAAGGGGAAAAGATGTAATAGAAATTTGAGGGGTAACTTTTTCACACAAAGGATGGTAGGTGCATGCAACGAACTGTCAGAGGAAATAGTTGAGGCAATTAAACAGGTACAACCAATATGGATGTATCGAGATGGGGCTCCTAATGGAACCTGGAGCAGCAGCTCGATGACCTCCGTCTGGTCAGGGAGAGCGAGGAAGTCATTGAGAGGAGTTACAGGGATGTGGACACTCCAACACCACAGGAGGCAGGCAAGTGGATCACAGTTGGGAGAGGCAAGGGGCACAGGCAGGGACTAGAGAGTACCCCGGTGGCTGTACACCTTGACAATAAGTACTCCTGTTTGAGCACTGTTGGGGTGGACAGCCTACCTGGGGGTAGCGACAGCGGCCGGGCCTCTGGCATAGAGACCGGCCCTGTTGCTCAGAAGGGTAAGGAAAAGAAGAGGAGGGCAATACTAATAGGGGACTCTATAGTTAGGGGGTCAGACAGGCGATTCTGTGGACGCAGTCGGGAGACCCGGATGGTAGTTTGCCTCCCTGGTGCCAGGGTCTGTGATGTGTCTCAACGTGTCCAAGATATCCTGAAAGGGCAGGGAGAGAAGCCCGAGGTTGTGGTACATATAGGTACCAATGACATAGGTAAAAAAAGAGAATTTAGGGAGTTAGGAGGGGAGTTAAAGAGAAGGACAGCAAAGGTAACAATCTCGGGATTACTGCCTGTGCCACGCGACAGTGAGAGTAGGAATGGAGCGAGGTGGAGGATAAATGCGTGGCTGAAGGACTGGTGCAGAAGGCAGGGATTCAAATTTCTGGATCATTGGGACCTCTTTTGTGGAAGGTTCGACCTGTTCAAAAAGGATGGGTTGCACTTGAACCTGAGGGGGACCGATATCCTGGTGGGGAGATCTGCAAAGGCTACTGGGGAGACTTTAAACTAGAATGGTTGGGGGGAGGGACTCAAATAGAGAATGCTATTAGACAGTGTGTGAGGCAGGAGGCAGAGAAGGAAAGCACTCAGACCCAACATGTAGGGGGGAAAGAAGAAAACAATAATAAACAGAGAATAAGAGGTGGTGGGGTTCTTAAATGGGTGAGCAGAGAAACAGAGGGGTGTAAAATGCGGGCGGAAGCAATAGGTAGCAAGGTGAAAAGTAAAAGTGGCAGGCAGACAAATCCAGGGCAAAAATCAAAAAGGCCACTTTTCAACATAATTGTATAAGGGGTAAGAGCATTGTAAAAACAAGCCTGAAGGCTTTGTGTCTCAATGCAAGGGGCATTCGTAATAAGGTGGATGAGTTGAACGTGCAGATAGCAATTAATGATTATGATATAGTAGGGATCACGGAGACATGGCTCCAGGGTGACCAAGGCTGGGAGCTGAACATCCAGGGATATTCAATATTCAGGAGGGATAGAGAGAAAGGAAAAGGAGGTGGGGTAGCATTGCCGGTTAGAGAGGAGATTAACGCAGTGGAAAGAAAGGACATTAGCTTGGAGGATGTGGAATTGGTATGGGTTGAGCTGCGAAACACTAAGGGGCAGAAAACGCTGGTGGGTGTTGTGTACAGGCCACCTAGCAGTAGTAGTGAAGTTGGGGATGGCATCAAACAGGAAATTAGAAATGCATGCAACAAAGGCAAAACAGTTATAATGGGTGACTTCAATCTACATATAGATTGGGTGAATCAAATTGGCAGGGGTGCTGAGGAAGATGATTTCTTGGAATGTATGCGGGATAGTTATCTAAACCAACATGTAGAGGAACCAACGAGAGAGCAGGCTATTCTAGACTGGGTATTGAGTAATGAGGAAGGGTTAGTTAGCAGTCTTGTTGTGCGTGCCCCCTTGGGCAAGAGTGACCATAATATGGTTGAGTTCTTCATTAGGATGGAGAGTGACATTGTTAATTCAGAAACAACGTTTCTGAACTTAAAGAAAGGTAACTTTGAGGGTATGAGACGTGAATTGGCCAAGATTGACTGGCAATTAGTTCTAAAAGGGTTGACGGTGGATATGCAATGGAAGGCATTTAAAGACTGCATGGATGAACTACAAAAATTGTTCATCCCAGTTTGGCAAAAGAATAAATCAGGGAAGGTAGTGCATCCGTGGATAACAAGGGAAATCAGGGATAGTATCAAAGCAAAAGATGATGCGTACAAATTAGCCAGAAAAAGCAGCATACCAGAGGACTGGGAGAAATTCAGAGACCAGCAGAGGAGGACAAAGGGCTTAATTAGGAAAGGGAAAATAGATTATGAAAGGAAACTGGCAGGGAACATAAAAACTGACTGCAAAAGTTTTTATAGATATGTGAAGAGAAAGAGATTAGTTAAAACAAATGTAGGTCCCTTGCAGTCAGGAACAGGTGAATTGATCATGGGGAACAAGGATATGGCGGACCAATTGAATAACTACTTTGGTTCCGTCTTCACTAAGGAAGACATAAATAATCTGCCGGAAATATCAGGGGGCCGCGGGTCAAAAGAGATGGAGGAACTGATTGAAATCCAGGTTAGTGGGGAAGTGGTGTTGGGTAAATTGAATGGATTAAAGGCCGATAAATCACCAGGGCCAGATAGGCTGCATCCCAGAGTACTTAAGGAAGTAGCTCCAGAAATAGTGGATGCATTAGTGATAATTTTTCAAAACTCTTTAGATTCTGGAGTAGTTCCTGAGGATTTGAGGGTAGCAAACGTAACCCCACTTTTTAAGAAGGGAGGGAGAGAGAAAACGGGGAATTACAGACCAGTTAGTCTAACATCGGTAGTGGGGAAACTGCTAGAGTCAGTTATTAAAGATGGGATAGCAGCACATTTGGAAAGTGGTGAAATCATTGGACAAAGTCAGCATGGATTTACGAAAGGTAAATCGTGTCTGACGAATCTTATAGAATTTTTCGAGGATGTAACTAGTAGAGTGGATAGGGGAGAACCAGTGGATGTGTTGTATCTGGACTTTCAGAAGGCTTTCGACAAGGTACCACATAAGAGATTAGGATACAAACTTAAATCACACGGTATTGGGGGTTCAGTATTGATGTGGATAGAGAACTGGCTGGCAAACAGGAAGCAAAGAGTAGGAGTAAACGGGTCCTTTTCACAATGGCAGGCAGTGACTAGTGGGGTACCGCAAGGCTCAGTGCTGGGACACCAGCTATTTACAATTTATATTAATGATCTGGACGAGGGAATTGAAAGCAACATCTCCAAGTTTGCGAATGACACTAAGCTGGGGGGCAGTGTTAGCTGCGAGGAGGATGCTAGGAGACTGCAAGGTGACTTGGATAGGCTGGGTGAGTGGGCAAATGTTTGGCAGATGCAGTATAATGTGGATAAATGTGAGGTTATCCACTTTGGTGGCAAAAACAGGAAAGCAGACTATTATCTAAATGGTGGCTGATTAGGAAATGGGGAGATGCAGCGAGACCTGGGTGTCATGGTACACCAGTCATTGAAAGTAGGCATGCAGGTGCAGCAGGCAGTGAAGAAAGCGAATGGTATGTTAGCTTTCATAGCAAAAGGATTTGAGTATAGGAGCAGGGAGGTTCTACTGCAGTTGTACAGGGTCTTGGTGAGACCACACCTGGAGTATTGCATACAGTTTTGGTCTCCAAATCTGAGGAAGGACATTATACCCATAGAGGGAGTGCAGAGAAGGTTCACCAGACTGATTCCTGGGATGTCAGGACTTTCATATGAAGAAAGACTGGATAGACTTGGCTTATACTCGCTAGAATTTAGGAGATTGAGAGGGGATCTTATAGAAACGTACAAAATTCTTATGGGGTTGGACAGGCTAGATGCAGGAAGATTGTTCCCGATGTTGGGGAAGTCCAGGACAAGGGGTCACAGCTTAAGGATAAGGGGGAAATCCTTTAAGACCGAGATGAGGAAAAACGTTTTCACACAGAGAGTGGTGAATCTCTGGAACTCTCTGCCACAGAGGGTAGTTGAGGCCAGTTCATTGGCTATATTTAAGAGGGAGTTAGATGTGGCCCTTGTGGCTAAAGGGATAAGGGGGTATGGAGAGAAGGCAGGTACGGGATACTGAGTTGGATGATCAGCCATGATCATATTGAATGGCGGTGCAGGCTCGAAGGGCCGAATGGCCTACTCCTGCTCCTATTTTCTATGTATCTATGTATCTATGGATGGGACAGGTTTAGAGGGATATGGATGAAATGCAGGCAGGTGGGACTATTTCAGATGCGACATATTGGTCGGCATGAGCAAGTTGGGCTGAAGGGCCTGTTTCCACGATGTACGACTATACGACTCGATAACTCTTCCCATTAAGCCCTTTTATTACTCACCACTTTGACTGGGTGTTTTACCTAGGAGCTTTCAAGGACAATAAACTTTAGAAATTACCATTGTTGATAAGTTCCATCTTTGTCCCTTAAGCTTCCGTGAATTGCTTTGATTGAAAGCACTATATATATGCAATTTGTGCTGATGTTGTTTAAAACAAATCTCCTTTTTACAGGTTAATTGCTCTGTTATTTACAATATATTCAATAGCTTTGACACCACTATAAATCAAGATAAATATGGTACTTCAATTCAAACATAATCCACATTAACTAAGGATTATTACAAGCAATGTTATATACAACTCAGCAAGATGAATGGGAAATGCAATCAATTTTACAAGAATGATTTATTATTCCCAGAGAATGGATCTTCAGACAGTTGGTTATGCATTTGTTTTGCCAAATTGAAGATAACAATCCCTAGAGCAGACAGTCTGCATTCTCTTTATCATTCTCCACTGATAAAAGAAATAATTCCTCTTTAATCAGTAACTGCAAATCTCATTACATTATCAAATGATGCAACAGGGAACAACCACCAATAATTGATATTAATTTGCAGAAATGTATAGTAAGGCATTAACAGATCAGAATAAATATCTAAAGTAAGTGTAGTGCAACCACTGTGCAAGATATAGTGCAGTGCAACCACTGTGACTCAAGTCCAATCTACTACTCAGTTTTGAGACTGGGTTTATGGGCCTGTCCCACTTAGGTGACTCTTTAGCGACTGCCAGGGACTCATTTTAATAGAATTCACCTAGGACACCTGGCAACAACATACAACAGCACTTACGACAACCTACGACGACCTACGACAGCAAAAATTGTCGCCACTGTCACCAAAAAATTTTCAACAATTTTGTGGCATCGCCTGTGGGACAGGCCAAAAGTATTGTTTTGGCAGTGGAGGGGGAATGGAGGAGAAGGATTATGGGGTGATATTAAACTGTCTCTGAGTGGTGACAAGGCTTGTGGCATATCCTAAGGCCATGCCACCAGACATCTTGCCAACTTTTTTGCTGCCTGCCAATGGTTTCTAAACTGGTAGATGCGCATCAGGATTTTGAAATAGATTCGAATGACTAAAATGGCAGCGATGGGATTATAGAGACGTACATCAAGGAAATAGGCCCCTCTGCGATCTTAGTTCATGCAAACTATTATGCAGCTATTTACACTCTGGAAGAAATTGTTGGATTGTAGACGTAGCCCAACCAATCACGCAAACCAGACTCCCCACCATTGATTCCATTCACACCGCACGTCATATTGGAAAAGCGGCCAACATAATCAATGATTTTTCCTCGCTCCCAGCCCCCAGTTATTCCTTCTTCTCCCAGCTTCAATCAAGTAGAAAATATAACATTTTGGAAGTGCGCACCACTAGACTTCGAAACAGCTTATTTCCCTCTATTATCTGTTTTTTGAATGGTCTTTCCATACGCTAATGTATTGTCCAATTCACCTCTACTGCATTGGGGATATTGAACTCTATCTAAGGAACAGTGCACTACTATGTTGAGAAATATATACTGCACTCTACATTTTCTCGCTTGCTCTACCTATTGTACTTGAGCTTGGCTTGAATATATTTATGTATAGTATTATCTGATTTAATTGGATAGCATGGGAAACAAAGCTTTACACTGTTGCTCTGAACATATGTCAATAATACAATAAACATATTGTAATAATATCAATAAAACATAAACCCAAACACTAATCCAACATTATATCACTACCGGGTGGCGCTTCGATGGCAGCCTCACCTACAGTTTGTCTGTCTTTTTCCTTTTTTTGGGTTATTTTTAGTGTGTTTAAAAAGTTTGTGCTAATGTTTTCCAGTTTGTTTTACGTGGGGGTTGGGCGGGGGATTTTTTTTTTTCAATATCTTGCCTTGCCAGAGATGTGATTGTTTTCCGGGTCGTATCTCCGGTCGCTCTGTGGCCTAACATCGGGGGGCTGGAGGCCTTGTTCGGGACTGGCTTTGTGACCCACCACGGTGTGTGGACTTACCATCAGAGCCGATTCCTTGCCTGGGATCGACGCTCCAACCACGGCCTGTGGACTTTAACATCAAGGAGCTCACAGTCTCAGGAGAAACCGAGTCGGGAAGCTCCAAAACCGCACGACGTTCAACTCGCCCCAACCCGAGGTAGATTGCCCGGCACGGGGGAGCTGATATTCCCCCCCCCACCCCCCTCCCTCCGATGAAAGAGCTTGATTGCCCCAACGAGGAGGCCCACCGCCGGCTATGGGAGTAAGATCGTCCCGTCAACAGAAGGTTACAGACCCCCTACAGCTGGAGGACAAAGAAGGGAAGAGATTGAACTTCGCTTTCCATCACACTGAGGAATGTGGAGGAGTCACTGTGGTGGATGTTTATGTTAAAATGTATTTTGTACAAATTTAAAACTTTTTTCAATCTCTTACCTTGAAGGATATTCAATATTTTTCCATTTCGTAACTCCGTCCCCACTGCAACCTAACACCGTGGAGTGGCGCGGCCTTTCCTGGAGACCATCCCGGAACTTCAACCGTGGGCGTGGCACGGCGCATTGCAGACTTACCATCGTGGAGCTTGTGCTCACTTTGCCGGGGATCGACTATGAAGAGCTCCAACCACGGGCCTGTGGGCTTTAACATCGTGGAGCACACAGTTCCTGGTTGGAGACCGATTCGGGAACTCCAAGCCGTGGAGAGTTTCAACCTTTTCGACGCAGGAGTTTCAATCACCCCGACACGAGGGGTTCGGATCGTCGGCTGCGGGAGCTTTGATCGCCCCGACTGCCAATGGTTTGACAACCCCTGAGAATAAAGAGGAAGATTGGACTTTATTACCTTCTATCACGGTGAGAAATGTGGGGAACCGCTGTGGTGGATGTTTATGTTAACTTTTATTTTATATGGCTGTGTGTTTTGTTGCTTTTCACTTAGTATGGTTGTATGGTAACTCAAATTTCACTGTACCTTAATTGGTACATGTGACAATAACCTGACCTTGAAACTTTGAAACCAACTATAGGACAGGCCATCCTAGACTGGGTATTGCAAAGCCCCTTGGGCAACAGTGACCATAATATGGTGGAACTCTGCAATAAGATGGAGAGTAACACGGTTAATTCCGAGGCAAGGGTCCTGAAATTAAAGAAAGGAGACTTTGATGGTATGAGATGGGAATTAGCTAGGATAGACTAGCAAATTTTACTTGACGGGTTGACGGTGGAGATGCAATGGCAAAAATGTAAAAATCTATAACAATTGTTCATTCCTGTCTGGCGTAAAAATAAAAACTGAAAGAAATTCACATTAGTCAGGAAATGGTGTTAGGTAAACTATTGTGACTGAAGGCAGAAAAATCCACAGGGCCTGATGGTCTGTATCCCATACTCACGGAGGTGGCCCTTGGTGGACGCATTGGTGATCATTTTCCAATGTTCTCTCGACTGTGGATCAGTTCCTGTTGTAGCGGAAGATTTTTATATCGTTCAAGAGATTACTCCCTCTAGCCACTAAAGCGGCTACATGGCTTTAGGAGAATGTCGGAAAACGCATGTGAGCTCTCCGTGAAACCTTCAGAGCTCCTTCACAGAAAAATCTTCATAACCCAGTCTTTTGATTAATAGTTTCTTTATTGTTGAAAAAACACAATAAGATATACATCCAACCTTCTTCTCCGACTCGTACACTTTAATCTTGTTCAAACTCCAGCATATTATAAAACTCCTTGTGTCTCGGTTAATTGTATTCGTGTTATGGTCGAAGGGTATTCCTTCCACATGTAACTCTGAGCTAAACTAAAACTAAGCTTCTGCGCAAGAAACCCAGCAGCAAAAAATGCCCTTGACTACGAAATAAATCCCACCCACATAATTACGGGCAGTCTAAAATTTAAAGACAAATGCCATAATTAATGACACACAAAATAAGCCAAATGGCCACGACATACTTCCTAATTGTTCCGAGTATATAACGAGGCAATTATTAATAAACATCAAAAAAGTAGCCATGAAGGCTTAACATATATCAAAGGCAAAAAAATACCATGCACTATATATCCGCATTTAAAATTCTTCATCGACTCATCCATCTTCACCTTCGCCTTCTAGAAGCAAGCATAACTTGATTATTGATCTTATTAAAACACTGTTTTTAGTTTAAAGTCGTACCGTGCACACCAAACCCTTAACATCAGGCATGCTACCCAGTATATCATCCAAACCATAAAAGTCCAAAGCTTTGATAACATGAAACTTCTTCCTCCATGTCCGATCAACTCATGGATGTGTTGTAACAGTAATGTTGAAGTGTAAAAATCCTTCGAGAGAATAACAGGATTTTTAGCAATAACGTTCACCGTTAGGTTTGATTTAATTTCCTGATCATTAGCAGAGATTTCAAATCCCAGCTCAAGCTTTGGCCATTCTCTGTCTGGCTTACAGAGAGACTCTAGTTCCTTGATTTTACTTCGGAGTCACGTGAGTGACTACGTGAAGAACCCCACCAGTGCGCCTGCGCGTCATTACGTCAGACGCCTTGACGCAAACGGACGTGAGGAGCAGAGCTCCTCGAGTGGTTTGTAGTTTTTCAACTACAAGGTAAGTAAAAACTTTTTTCAGGTTTTCCAGGTCCGTTTACTATGGGTCTATGGGGATTTTTTCCACAGACGCCAGGGAAAAAACGGACAGGGGGAAGAGGCGAGCGACACAGCCGACAGAAGTCGGGAAAGTCGGGAGTCCGCGGTTAGAGACCAACCGCCTCTAAACCCTGGTACAGTCGCCAGCGGTGAGCATAGCGACTGTGGACCTGGGGCTGGTGAAAACACTGTCAGCGCCTGTCGGGCAAAAGACAAAGTTTAAATCCCAATGGGCCACGGAGGGAGTCCCAGGCAATGGTAGTAGCTCCAGGGCTAGATACTGCTTTCGAGCATATTGCCCAAATAGAAAGCCTTTTACATAGGCTGTTGGAGCAAAGTTCACTCAGGGAGGAGTGTACTGAAAGCAAGCTGCTGGAAACAGCTCAAACAGCTCCTGGTACAGGGCTAGATACTGCTTTCGAGCGTATTGCCCAAATAGAAAGCCTTTTTCATAGGCTGTTGGAGCAAAGTTCACTCAGGAAGGAGTGTACTGTAATCCAAACTGCAGGAGCAGCTTAACAGCACCTGGCTCGGGGCTGATGGAATGCACCCTCAGGAATGAGGAGCGTGCTACGGGTCATGAGATTTCAGACCCCGACTCTGACGGTGAGGCTGTACAAGGCGATGAATGGCAGCTGCCAGATGTTCCACACCTGGCAGTAGGATTCGCTGCCCCGTCAGGGTCAGGAGAGCCATTAGGAGAAGAACTGGCCTCCTTAATAAATTACTTGGTTTACCATTAGCTGGAACAGCAGGAAATGGATGAGACTTCAAGAAGTAACTGTGGGTTGCTGAAAGCAGCAGCAGTGAATCAAATTATCTGGAATCAGTTGCAGAGAATATTAAAGCTGCTGGGTTCTGGAATAACTGCTTTTACCAGAATAGCAGGTAACAACCAAAAGATGACGAAGTTGCATCAGCAAGCACTGGGGTTGCTATGCAGCACCCACTTCGAGATCAATTATCTGTGGAAAGTGCTATACGGTCTACTATGAATCCGAAATTCGCAGCACTCTGCAAACCAAGTAATATACAATTACCCAACTTACTCTTTGGAGAGGATCTCGGGAGACGTATTAAAGAGTTGGAAGTTGAAGCGAAAACAGGATTGATAAATACATCAATGGTTGCAAAGTCTGTAAAGAGGAAGTATCCTTTCAGACGTCATACGGATCCTAGATCAGGACCAAGTCGCTCATCAACGCAGGGACGTAGCTGGCGGCCTGCAGCGGGAGTAAGGACAAGTGGTTGTGCTTCCGGGAGAATCCAGGGATCTCAAAATACTCAAATGACTCAAGAGGTAGGTGGACCTGGTTCTCAGGGGAACATACTAACTGGATTAAGTCCAAAAGTTGGAGGCAGATTACGTCTCTTCTATAAACATTGGAAGAAGATTACTTCAGATGTGGTAATTCTGAATAATATACAAGGATTTCAAATTGAATTCAATCCAATTATGATTTGCCTGTCCAGCATGTTCCTAGCAGAACTCTCCACTTTGCGAAGTAATGGAGGTTCAAGTTGCGCTTCAAAACCCTATATATAAAAGGTGTTATTAAAGAATCAGTCTACCAAATTCACCAATTTGGGTCAAAAATATTCCCTCGATCAAAAAAGGATGGAGGATGTAGGATTATTATAGACTTGACAAGTCTGAATCCTTTTGTTCAGTGTTTGTTCACTTGCAAGATATGAAGTATTTTAAATTTACATGGATGAACCAATTAGGGCAGTTCAAAGCTCTGCCTAAAGGGTTAACGTTCCCTTCCAGAATATTTATAAAAATCAATTCTGGGGTTGCTGAGAGCCAGGGGCATGTACTAATGGTATACCTGGATGATGTCCTGATTATAGGAAGGACAAAACAGTCAACAGAAGCATCGGTTGCAGTAATAAAATCAAACTTTTGAAAGTTTGGGGGTTTCTAAATTCATCCAAAGAAATCAAGGTTAAAAACATGTACTTCGATTAATTATTTGGGGTTCACAATTGATTTAGCCCAAATGCAAATTACTTTGCCCAGTGAAAAAAGGGTGGAGTTGATTAAAGATTGCAGTAATCTGTTAAACGAGCAATAAAACCTCTAATCAGACAGGTGGCTCGAGTACTGGGAAAATTAGTAGATTCCCAGCAGTCCAGTATGGACCATTACATTATCAACAGCTGCAGAGAATTAAAGAACAGGCACTGAGAGTAAATGCTGGTCATTTTGATAGAACCATGTAAGTAACAACAAATGCTGTTTCTAAGCTGCAGTGGTGGATTCTACATGTCTCAAGCAGTTCAGGCAAAGTGCTGATTGAACAACCTTCCATGATATCACAAACTGATGCCAGTGCACTAGGATGGGGTGCAACTGACTTAACATGGATCTGCGGAGGCAGATGGAATCAGGAAAAGTTAGTGTTACTGCAGACATGGGGAATTACCTATTTTGAGCTTTTAGGAGGTTTCTATGGACTCCAAGCTTATGGTTCTAACAGAACTAAAAGGAAGGTTCATTCAAATTAATAAACACAACAGTAGTTGCCTATATTAATGATATGGGTGGAATTAAGTCGGTGTCATGTGACAAAATGGTTAAATCAACTTCAATCTTGGTGTATTGAAAAGAACATTTGGTTTTCAGCTATCTATCTACCAGGTAGAATGAACACGATAGCAGACACCTGGTCACGAAAAGTTCCATGATAATAAAGAATGGATGTTGAATCAAGAGGTATTCAATGATATAGTAATCAGATTTGGAATGACCGACATCGAGTTGAATCATCAGCTATCGAGATATGTCTCATGGAAACCAGATCCAGGAGCAGTGGCGATTGATGCTTTCTCGCTACATTGGGGTGGTATGTTTTCATATACATTTCCACCTTTCTGCCTCATAAGCCAATGTTTGCTTAAAATCAGGCAAGATGCTGCTTCAAGGGTATTGGTAGTACCAGATTGGCCTATACAGCCATGGTATCTGTTGATATTAGAATTAACAACACAAATGTTGATGAAAGTCCCAAAAAGGAGTAATTTATTGCTGCACCCTGTAACAGGGTAACAACATCCATTATATCATCGTTTGGATTTGTTGATTTGCAGGTTTTAAGAATGCCTTTTCTGGGACGAGGACTGTCTGAGCATACTGTGGACATGCTTACGGCAGCCGGGAGGAAGAGCACTCAAAAACAGTACCTTTCTTATATTAAGAAATGGGAAGAGTTCTGTGTACAAAAGAATGTGCAATAAAGTACTGCAGATATTTCAAATGTTTAGAATTTCTGTCAAAACTTTATTATGATGAAGGTCTGAGTTGTAGTGCAATTAATTCAGCCAGAAGTGCATTGTCCTCATATTTGGTTCTGGATTCAGAAAGAAACTCAATTGGGTCACACCCAATTGTTTCCAGACTAATGAAAGGAATCTTTAATTCCAAACCACCGAAACCTAGGTACGTGACAATCTGGGATGTAAGTGTGGTACTGAAACTACTTCGTGAATGGTCATCAAGTGTGTCTTTACCTTTGGTCAAGCTCAGTATGAAAGTATTCATGCTTATGGCATGAGTGACAGCACAACGAGTGCAAACACTTGGAAAATTACAAATAGACAGTATGGAAGTAACTGAAGACAAGGTTACATTCTATATCTATGACCTACTAAAGTAAATTAGGCCAGGTGTGACAGGATTTAAAATTATGCTAGCAGCATATCCAAATGATCCATGTCTCTGTGTTAAGACATATTTATTACAATACATTGAGGTCACAAAGAATTTGAGAATACGGAAACTGGGTTGTTGATCACACACAAGAAACCACACAAGAGAGTTTCAATACAGACTATTTCCAGATGGATAAAATAAGTCTTAACAGCTGCTGGTATTAACACTTATGTTTTTACGTCTCACTCGTCTAGGGCAGCAGAAACGTCGGCGGCCAGGGCAAAAGACGGCCCCGTCGACCATATCCTCGCAGCCGCCGGGTGGTCCAATGAGTTGATGATTCAACATTTTTACTATCGGCCTATTGTTAATGCGGGGTTGTTTGCAGAAACTATTTTAAGTTCTGTGTAAATTCCTCTGGTTTAAAGGGGATCTGATTCATTTCATTATTGAAATGAATTACTGCATTTGTGGTACAAATGTTATTATGAATGCATGATTGATTATTCTCGTTCCGAGTCAATCTATGCAGTGAGAAGCCGGGATTGATCCACGGCATGAAATCACAAAGCTTTAAAATCTTCACGTAGTCACTCACGTGACTCCGAAGTAAAATAGTAAGATTAAACGAGAACTTACCTAAGTTTGAAGTTTGATCTTTATTTTATGAGGAGTTACGTAGGTGATTATGTGCCCACCACGACCCTACCCTCTATCATAAAGGTCAGATGGAAGTTCTTGTATTACTCGTTTTATTATGAGACTATATTACTTCGGTTGTTGTTTTTTGTGATTTCACACCGCTGCTTTGAAGATTGACGCGCAGGCGCACTGGCGGGGTTCTTCACGTAATCACCTACGTAACTCCTCATAAAATAAAGATCAAACTTCAAACTTAGGTAAGTTCTCGTTTAATCTTACTATTCATCTCTTATTGCTTGGTTCGCTGTCAGTCCTCTAGAAAATTCATCCGCAGGATTTTCTTTTGTGTTAACATATTTCAATTATGAAACATTAATAGTTCCCAATGCTCTTTCCATTGGCAAATTGTCTCTGTCCAAATCCAACTCCAACCAGAGTTTCTTTGGCTCTATCATCTGGTAGAATGCTTTCACAATTGTTGCTAATCCACTTGGAAAGCTTGAAGCCTCCCTTATTGCAAAGGGAAGTCAGATGTTTTACCATTTGAATTGGTTCCTGCTCAGTAGACATGGATTTTAAGTAATCATCAATGCAGAGATTATTCTTCAAAGTGATTATTACTTCATGAAATTTCGTATTCTCGCCAAACATTCATTTCAAAGTCTGGGTACGTTGCTCTGCCTCACGACGATTATTCGGCAGATTAACTCTTTCTTGTTTGAAAGGTAAGTCCAGACAATAGTGTCCGTCAATCTTTACTGAGCAGTTCATGATATCCATGAACTTTAACTCTTCTCTAGACATTTCTTCAGATTCCCTATTGGTACTTTAATTGAAGTCATGATTGTATGGTTTCATCACAGCTTTTCTTTTTTTTTTCAAACAAAACTTGCATTTATATGGCACCTGTTACAACATATTGAAGCAAGTAACAGACAACAAGGTACTTTTTTAAAGTGTATTTATAATCTACTGTAAGAAATTCGGCAGCTGATCTACACACGACAAGTTCTCACGGACTTCAATGTGTTAATCTATTTTTTTTATTTTTATTTTTATTTTTTATATTTTATTTTATTAGAAGTAAGTACAGTAATATGGCACCAAGGTGCCCGATATATATTGACATGTTACATTTTATGTACAGCTTCTTTTTTTTTTTTTTAATAATGAAAGAGAAAAAGAGAGAGTAGATAATAAAAGATAGAAAAACGTGTGATATATGGTGTGTGAAAAGGAAAAAGGGGTGAAAGAGGAAAAGTGAAGAAAAGAAGATAGAAAAAAAGAGTAGAAAATAAGGGATTAAGGAGATCGTTATTTATATTCTTGACCATCCTTCACCCAGTCCTGAGACCGTTAGTTTCTACGATTTTGTTGCACCATATGCTTCCAAAAAGTCGGTAAATGGAGACCAACTCGTTAAGAATTGGTCTGATTTATCTATTAGGAGGAATCACATTTCCTCAAGATGTGCGGTGTCCAACATGTTTGAAATCTACATTTTAAGCGTTGGTGTGGGTGTATTTTTCCAAAATTTAAGTATACGTTTTTTTGCCGTTATTAACCCATAATTAAAAAATAAATTTTGAGATGAGTTCAATTTGTTCCCGTCTTCCGTTACTCCAAATATAATCATTTCTGTATTAGGTTCCATTTTTATCTTGAATAATTTTGTAAATATTTCAAAAATATCACTCCAGAATTTATAAAGATTTATGCAGGAAACAAAAGAGTGTGTTATAGTTGCATTTTGGGATAGACATTTATCACAAATGGGGGAAGTATTTGGATAGAATTTATTCAGTCTAGTTTTTGAATAATATAATCTATGTACAATTTTAAATTGAATTAAATTATGTCTTACATTAATCGAACATTTGTGTATATATATCAAATACTTTTCCCATGTTTCCTTTGTGATTTTTATCATTAATTCTCGTACCCAATCTTCTCTAAGTGCCTGTCGATGATAGTTCTATATTTAGAATACTATTATATAAGTATGATATTAATTTCTGTGAGTCAGCCTTAATATTCATTGCTTCTTCCAGTGGGTCTAAAGCTATATTTTGATGTCTTTGTATGTATTTCTTCATGAAGTCGCAGATCTGAAGATATTTAAAATATTGGTTATTTCTCAGTTTACATTTTAATTGTAATTGTTGGAATGATAACAGATATCCCATTTCTTACATATCACCGATCCTTTTAATTCCCATTCTTTCCCATTGATTATATGTTTTATCAATAAGAGATGGTTTAAATGAAGGATTATTCACTATTGGCATTAACAATGATAGGTTTCTTAATTTTAAAGATAATTTTATTTGTTTCCAAATTCTTATTGTATTATGTATAATTGGGTTATACTTATATATTGTGTTGTTCTGTTTTATCGGGGAGAAGAGGATCGCTCCTATGTTACAAGGAGAACAATCCTCTTTCTCCATTCTTATCCATTCAGTCTGTTGGGTAGGATTGTCCAACCAATAAATTATCATTCTTAATATGCACTGCCCAATAATAATACAAAAAGTTCGGAAGTGAAAGTCTCCCAATGTCTTTTGGTTTGCACAAGTGTTTTGTTTGAATTCTATGTGATCTATAGTCCCAAATAAAATTGGTAATATTAGAGTCTAGTTTTTTGAAAACGTTTTTTGGTATATATAATGGTAGCTTTTCTAATTTATCAGTAGATATTTGATTAACAGCAATGGTAGGATAGTACTTCTGATTCCTGTTTTCATTGTTCCTTCTCAAGGAGCCATAGATATCCCATCCAAGTCATGTGTTCACAACATATGGTCCATCACCTTGGCTCCTCACAATCTGTATAGGTTCCAATGCTTTCAAAACATTTGTTCCGATAAGTAGGTCAACACTAGAATCTATTTTAGATATTTTGACATCCTTCAGGTAAGGCCATTGTTTCAAGTCTTCATGTCTGGGTATATTTAGACAACCAACAGGCATGGTTTCATGTGTAAACACTTCAGTTATTGGTATAAAATTATCTTCATCCAAACTGGATATCTCCATACTCGTAATGTAATGACTCCTGCTCTCTATATCTTTATTCATGGTACGCAATTGAATCTTAGTCTCTTCTCCTGTGATGTTCAGCCTTCTCGTCAGGTTTTCTGTGCAAAAGGTAGTTGAACCTCCGTGATCCAAAAATGCATGTTTGCAACACTGTATTCATCTTGCTATTCTTCACCTGTACTGGTAAGATAGAAAAGATACATGCTTCAACTCTGGCCCCAATATGAGCAGTTACTTGAGGCGAGGTGACAGCATCACTAGTGGTTGGCTTCTCTTTCTGTTCCGTTTGCTCCTGTTCATCCTCTTCCATTTGCTCTGGTGACTTGTCTTCTATTTATTCCAGTTTCTCCTCTATTTGCTCTGGTGGCTTCTTTACAATGTGAAATGCTTCAGGATGATATTACTTGCACTTATAACAAATTATAGGACTCATACAGTCTCTTATCATGTGCCCTTTTTTCAAACATCCAAAACAGATACCCTTCTCTTTCAAGAAATCCATCTTATCTTCATATTCTTTCTTCTGAATCTTCGACACCATCTTATGATGTGACCAACTTCATCACATAACAAACAAAATCCTATTTGCTTGATAGTAGATACATCTCCTTTCCTTCCATCTGTCGTTTCCACTGGGAATTATAGTGGTAGCAAAACTGCTTCTCTTAGGTTCTGATCTTTCTTCAGTTTTGGTAAAGGTAGAACCTTTGTTAGTTGCAATTGGATTATGATCTTCAATATTCCCCTGGTGTGGTTCTAACATGTACCGTTCCTCCCTGTCCAAGAATTTCACCAGGTCTGGTAGCCTGGCTACTCGCTTCTTCTTATCTAATATTCCACCTGCTTCATCTCTCCACTTCTCTCTCAGTCTTCTGGGCAGCCTACTAGTGATGACTCTAGTATTACTTGCAAGATTCATTTCCTCCATGTGGCTGAGATTTTTCATCAAGCTGCAACAAGCTCTAAGAAATATTGCATAATCACTCAATGCCTCCACATTTTCTGGCTTGATTTCTTTCCAAGCATGGGCCTTCTCCATGTATGCGTTAGCAATCCTCTGTTCATTACCAAAACGTTCTTTAAGTAACCTTCTTGCCTCTTTATAGCCTTGACTGTCAGGCTCATTTTGACAACTTTCTACAAGTACCTGAACATCTCCGCTTGTGTACGTCACCAGAAATCGTAAGCGCTCCTTTTCACCCATAATTTTTGTTTCTAATACTTCTTCTAATGTCCTTATGAAAGCTTCATACCACAAAGGATCTCCATCATATGTAGAAATTTCTGCTGGTGGTAGAATGAGAGAGGTATTTTGTCGAGTTATGAATTCATCTTGACTATTCATCAATGCCAATAAACCATCCTGATTACCTTGGCTTCGCACCAATGGATGATTGGCAGGCCTCTGTGACTCATACTGGCTTTCTCGAGCCTGTGCATCAGGCCTTGGTAAAGCATAGTCTGCTATTGGTTTGTCCCGGCCCTCTCCAATGACCCCATAAGTTGATTTTTTCGGTCTAGCCCCCATTTGCTGAGATGAAGTTTTACCCATCTTACTCTGTTCCAATGGGTGTTCAAAGCCATGAAATCCAGTGGACCTTGATTGTGGAATTGATCCAACTGCTGACTAATTGGAGTAGTTGTTCCTCTTGGTCCACAGTTCATCGTCTTCGATGCTCTAGAGCTGCATCTTGATCCCTCACTTTCCAATATCTCCCTCATTGATTTGGCCACCGCCATCTTTGTGTCTAGTTCCAGCTGTTCTTTTTGTCGCCTCAGCTGTTCCTTTTGTCGCCTCATCTCTTCTTCTCGTCGCCTTATCTCTTCTTTCTGTCGCATCATCACTTCTTTCATCTGTTCTTCTTCTTGCTCATTCATGTTTCTTCTTTAAGGCATCCGCTTCTATTGAGAGCGCGACTAAATCAGCTTCAACTCCCAATCGAGCAGAAACCCTTGATACCGAACTGGCTATAGAACCAGATTTAGGTCTTGATCTTCGTGTAGATACATTTGAGATACTATCCCCAGGTGTAATCTCCTTCCCATTCCAGCATCTCGTTGCATCGCACTTCCAGCTGTTAAGCACGTACGTTGTGCTATAATTTCAGATAACCACTCCTCTGCCTCATCCATGAAACCATTGAATATCTCCACCCTTTCTTCCCACCACTGGGTGTGTCTTTCATGTTCTTCCCGAGGCGGCTGTGAATACATTAGCATCTTTTGTTTCTCTCCAACCTCCAAGCTGTTTTTCAATTGATTTGGAAACCTGTTGCCATAACTTGTTTCTCTCCTTCTCGGTTTCTTTCAGATAGGCAGCCTGGGTATTATCTGCATCTTCGCGATACATGATTTTTCTGTAGCTTTCCATTGACTCGTTAACTTGTTCCCATATCAAGTTTTACTCCTTCTTGGTTTCTTTCAGGTGGGCAACTTGTCCTTGACTGAGGTTGACTTTGCAACCTTGTGGTTTCTGTGATGTCTCTATCCCATTCATGGATTTAAACAGGTCTTGGCAGATTGCCAAGTCTTTAAATTGAATGAACAAGGTCTTCTTCAATTTTGCTCCAATTTTGTGTAAATATCTTTTCACAGGAACAATAACAAATTGGATTTCCAGACAACATCCCTCAACATCTACTAAGTTAATAATGACGTTAGTTCAAAAGGAATGTGTCTTATCTTGACTTCAAAACAATCCAAGGTCGGACATCTGGATTTCTCCATGCAAATTGGAAAAACACTTTATTGGCTCTCTTCCAAACTAGCAGCACTAGCTTTCTGCATAAGGCTTCACAACTTAAAAATTCAATGTATAATAGTCATTCAAAATTAAAGCTTTTCAGTCTTCAGATAAGTCCTGTCACTGTCGATAAACCACTAGGCTATCTTTGGCCGAAAGCTATTGTCTTCAGTTCCTCTTCTGGAACCGGTCTTCTGGCCTAAACCTCTTTCGAGATCCTAGCCAAGTCTTCTGTCCCACTCTCTGGGACTGGCTCTCACCTCCTGTCAGAGGTATCCTTCGACTTTATGTAGCGGCAGATTTTCATATGATTCAAGAGATTACTCCCTCTAGCCACTAAAGAGACTACATGGCTTTAGGAGAATGTCGTAATACACATGTGAGCTCTCTGTGAGA
Source organism: Malacoraja senta (assembly GCA_038087875.1). Taxonomy (NCBI): domain Eukaryota; kingdom Metazoa; phylum Chordata; class Chondrichthyes; order Rajiformes; family Rajidae; genus Malacoraja; species Malacoraja senta. The sequence goes on from CM075983.1 coordinate 29,445,173, forward strand.
CCTTCAGAGTTTCTTCGCAGATAAATCTTCATAACAGTCTTTTGATTAATATCTTTATTGTTGAATAAACACAATAAGATATACATCCGACCTTTTTCTCCGACTCGTACACTTTTAATCTTGTTCAGACTCCAGCATATCGCTTATGAACGTTAGAAAACTCCTCGTGTCTCGGTTAAACTTCACACGGTCAAAGGGTATTGATTCCCTGTGTAATTCCGAGCTAAACTAAAACTAAGCTTCTGCGCAAGAAACCCAGCAGCAAAAATGCCCTTGACTACATAATAAATCCCACCCACATAATTATGGGCAGTCTAAAATTTAAAGACAAATGCCATAATTAATGACACACAAAATAAGCCAAATGGCCACTAGACCTGTGCACTGGAGGGTAGCCACAGTAACCCCACCTTTTAAGAAAGGAGGGAGAGAGAAAACGGGGAATTATAGACCAGTTAGCCTTACATCAGAAGAGGGGAAGATGCTTGAGTCGATTATTAAAGATGTAATAGCAGTGCATTTGGAAAGCAGTGATGGGATCGGTCAAAGTTAGCATGGATTTATGAAGGGGAAATCATGCTTGACTAATCTTTTGGAGTTTTTTGAGAATGTAACAAGTAGAATGGATATCCACTGTCTCTCCGACAGTGGATATGGTGTATCTGGAGTTTCAAAACCTTTCACAAGGTCCCACACAAGAGATTAGTGTGTAACATTAGAGCCCATGGTATTGGGGGTAGGGTATTGACATGGATGGAGAACTGGTTGGCAGACAGGAAGCAAAGAGTAGGAATTAATTGGTCCTTTTCAGAATGGCAGGCAGTGACTAGTGGGCTGCCGCAAGGCTCAGTGGTGGGACCCCAGTTATTTACAATATATATTCATGATTTAGACAAGGGAATTAAATGTATCATCTCCATGTTTGTGGATGATACAAAGCTGGGTGGCAGAGTGAGCTGCAAGGAGGATGCTATGAGGATGCAGGGTGACTTGGATAGGTTGGGTGAGTGGACAGATGCAGTATAATGTGGAAAAATGTGAGGTTTTCTACTTTGGTGGCAAGAACAGGAAGGCAGATTATTATCTGAATGGTGTCAGGTTAGGAAAAGGGGAGGTTCAATGAGACCTGGGTGTCCTTGTACATCAGTCACTAAAAGTAAGCATACAGGTACAACAGGCAGTGAAGAAAGCCAATGGCATGTTGGTCTTCATTGCGAGAGGATTTGAGTTTAGGAGCAAGGTGGTCGGACTGGAATGTATAGGGTTGTACAGGGCCCTGGTGAAACCACAACTGGAGTATTGTATGCAGTTTTGGTCTCCTAATTTGAGAAAGGACATTCTTGCTATTGAGGGAGTGCAGCGTAGGTTCATCAGGTTAATTCCCGGGATGGCAGGACTGACATGGGTCGACTGGGCTTATATTCACTACAATTTAGAAGGATGAGAGGATGTCTTATACAAAACATATAAAATTCTTAAGGGATTGAACAGGCTAGATGCAGGAAAAATACCCCCCTGTTGGGGGAGTCCAGAACCAGGGGTCACAGTTTAATAATAAGAGGTAGGCCATTTAGGACTTGGATGAGGAAAAAATGTTTCACCCTGAGTGTTGTGAATCTGTGGAATTCTCTGCCACAGAAGGCAGTGGAGGCCAATTCACTGGATGTTTTCAAGAGAGAGTTAGATTTAGCTCTGAGGGCTAACGGAATCAAGGGATATGGGGAAAAAGTAGGAAAGGGGTACTGGTTTTGGATGATCAGCCATGATCATATTGAATGGAGGTGCTGGATCGAAGGGCCGAATGGACTACTCCTGCACCTATTTTCTATGTTTCTATCTCTATGTTTCTATGATACTGATATCAGATTATCATTTCCATTGCTTGCTCAGTATCCTCATGGTTGCCATGTTTTGTATAAAGTTTAAGATACAATCTGTAGCTTCAAGATAGATAATATTGCACCTAGATTCATTTGCACTTCACACTTAAGCTTAAGGCGACTGCACTCCTGCCAAGCATCTCTTGCATGATCAATCTCATGTGCTGCCACTGTATAATGTCTCTTTCTGGACACATTTTACATCCAGCTGCAAAATTGAACACAGTACGTTGCGGAACAGAAACGTTTTCTTTTCTTGTCGGGGTCAAGAGGCCCACCCTCAGCTTGTTAAACAGATCTGTTCTGGTTTGCTAAAAATGCTTTTGTTCAGATTAATGAATTGCTAGCAGCACAGGGATGTGAGAGTGAACTTCATCATTCCTGCCTGTTCAGAAATTATTTGCAATGTATGACAAATAGGTTCATTAGCATCGTAAATTTCCAACATAATGCATTTCACCCACGTGTCAATATAAAATAGCTTTATATTTCTTCCAGTAATTCCTACAGTGGACAGACATAGACTCATATAAACTCATACAGTCATAATAGCATTAAAAAAAATTACCTTCTAAGCGTGCTGCTGCTCTATGAAGATGAAAGTGCCCTTGACTCTTTTGATGCCAATTTTTATATTTGTACTTTTCTTTTTAATGAACGTCTTGCTTTTCCTGAGAAATCAACATTTAGAGCACTGAGGACCTCTGCATTCTTCAATTTCTACTTTATTGTGAGATTAAAGACTTCCCCTGACATCCCTCTTCTATTTTTGGATATTCTACACTGCCTAGAACCATTACGCAATGATAGCCCAAAGATCCAGACAAAAGTGGTCCCATGGTATCCTGTTTACTCTCCTCCAAAATCAATTGTTAGTTCCTTGCAGGTAAATATTATTTCCATCAGAAAATTGATGAAATAGATTTATTTTTGACTTGGAATAGCATGTAGGGATGCTGGATTTTATTTTGTTCCTTTCGAGGATCCAAGGTCCCTTCCAAGCAAAAAAAGAGAGTTGGAGGTAAAGTAAGGTAAAGTAGTCTTATCCTGATTAATTTCTGAAAATACATAAATCCCACAGATTTTAATGCTGTAAAGGTTTGAATAAAGGTCCCAACAAGAAATGTCACCTATCCAAGTTCTCCCGAGATGCTGCCTGACCCGCTGTAACTCCAGCATTTTTGTCTTTGAAATAAAACGTCTTGTTTTTATTAGTTGTGCAATGCTTCTGGTATCAAATTGCATTTGAATAGCTGTCTGACACACCAGCCTCCACAACCCTTGATGACCCTGTGAGGCTAATGTCAGAACGTTCTTCAAGGGGGTGAATCCATGCAAAGTATCTGGTCCAGATAGTATACCTGGCTGAGTGCTAAAAACCTATGACAAACTGGCATTTAAGGACACATTCAACCCTTTGCTTCTGTGGTCTGACATTCCCACCTACTTCAGAAAAAGGCAACAAATGTACTGGTGTCCAAGAAGAGCATGCTGAACTGTCTGGTAGCACTTACATCCACCCACTTTGAGAGATTGCTTATGGCATGAATCAACTCAAATATGATCTTGATCTGGATCGGTTTACCTTTCACCACAACTAGTTGGGAACAGATGATATCTCACTGGCTCTCTGCTCTACTCGGGACAATTTGGGATAACAGGAACACATATGTCAGGCTACCGTTGTCGGCCACAGCTTGGTGTTCAACACTACTATCCCTGACAAACACATCACCAAGCTCCAAGGCCTGGGCACCTATACCTCCCTTTGCAACTCCCTTTGCAACTTTTCAACTAGACTTCCTCATCCTCACACCACTATGAATGTTGATTGGTAACAGCATCATTTCCTTACTGACCATCAACACCAGTGCATCTCAGGGCTGCATGCTTAGCCCCTATGTTTTACTCTTGTTATTTGTGTGGTTAAACACAAAATAGCTCCAATGCATCCTTACAAGTTCAGCTAAATGGCAACCATAAACTTCTTGAACCAACCTGCACAATCCTAATCCTATCTTGACAACGTATCATTATGGATAGCCATTTTCATTACCGTGGACTTGTTTTCCAATTTTGTTTTATCCTAAAGTCTTCTTATCGCACCTATTTCTTTTCATGGTCTTGTAGAGCAAATGTGTAAATCATGTATAATTTGTGTTATTGTAAGTTGTCTGAGACTATGTGCCTGTGATACTTCTGCAAGGTGTACCTGCACCTCTCCATGTACGTGCATATGACAATAAACCCAACTTCTCTCATTTTTTGGTTTAGTTTAGTTTTAGTTTTAGAGATACAGCACGGAAACAGGCCTTTCGGCCCACAGAGTCTGCACTGACCAACGATCCCCGCATATTAACACTATCCTACACACACCAGGAACAATTTACATTTATACCAAGCCAATTAACCTACAAACTTGAACGTCCCAAGGTAGGTTTCAAAGATAATAAGACCATAAGAAATGAAAACTGGAATGAAGATTCCAAAACATTCACTGCCCTCTGGATAACAAAAACAAGTTTTCCTATCAGTATTTAAAGGCCATTCCCTGACTCTGAGACCATGATGCCAGATTCCCAAGTCATGAGAAATAGAATCCCTGCATCTGCCCCATCCAGAAGAATAGGAGCATTCTCGTTGATGATTTAGCCAATGTTTAGTAATTAAAGGCAGCACAGTGGTGCAGCTGGCAGACGTGATGCCTCACAGTGCTAGAGATCCATGTTTGATCCTAACCTCGGGTGCTGTCTGGGTGGAGTTTGCATTCTTCCTGTATCCTCCCACAATCCAAAACCACACAGGCTTGTAGGTTAATTGATCTCTATAAATTGTCCCTAGTGTGTAGGGTATTCTGAGCAAATGGGATAATATAGAACTAGTGTGAATGGATGATCAATGTTCAGCGTGGACTCGGTGGGCTGAAGGGCCTGTTTCTCTGTTGTATAATTCAATCAAAAACCACTGGTGCTAAACAACCTTTACTAATCATTCCCACTTTACTGTTTGTGGGAATATTCTGAGCAAAAACTGGCTCCTGCATTACAAAATGATTATGTATGCCTGACTATGAAAAATACTTTAAAAAAAGTTATTCCTTTTTTAATGTTGATGAGTAATGATGTGGAAATGGCTCTCAGCCCAAGTTTGCACATTCTATTTTCTCCTGCAGATTGGATTGAAAGTTGTGGTTTTACTCTTCAGGTTATTAGTTAATACAAAGCATGGAGACCTGACTTCTAACATTTGAGGCATGCTGTGTACTAAATATTTCTTGAAATCTGTTCTTTATTGAGGTTTAAATGACTTAAATGTCTCAATTGGCAGCTTGTACCCTTTATCCGATGCTTAGCTTATCTTTACACTTTCATGCCTCTGTAGTTTTATTTGTCTCTGACATTTTTAAGAAGAATCAACTGTAAAAAAAAGTTAAGTAGTGCAAAAATAGAAAAATAGAATGTCAGCAACAAAAATAAACTGAATTCATTTATAGGTTCAGAGTTTTCTGATATTATGTTTGTGCTTTACTTCCATTAAGATAATCCATTATCATGGCAATCTGTGAATTCCAGGATTATTGTTTATTAAATCAAAGAACACAATGTCTCGTGTTTGATTGTTATGCATTCAGGACACTTTAGCTGTTCATATGGAAAGGGCATACCTGGTGTGACAGACTCATGAGTTCAAATATAGCAGTGGGAATGGTGCTCCTTCAGACTCTTTAGTTTACTGCAATTGAGATTGTTTTCAGGGTTTTTGAAGCCATGGAAGAATACGTGAACCTAATGATGAGAAGCATCAAGAGACAGCAAAGATATATTGCAAACCTACAGATCATTTTCTAACCATAATATTGCCTATCTTGGAACATTCACCTGACATTATCCATCCAAAGGCTGGAAACACTAAAATTTTAAACTGATCAGATAAAGAAGTGTTCTATTCACCAAGCAAACATCTTTAAATACCAATAAACAGGGAACTAAATTAGTGTATTGCCAACATTTTGCTTTCCTTGCTTAAGAAGAGGAACACCTAAATTTAAGGCAATTCAGAGGGTAATTCCTGGGATAAAGGTTTGTCTTATTAAAAATATTAAACAGGTTGGCTCTTTGCTCATTGCATTTCAGAAGAATGAGTAGAGATCTTTTTTTTATTTTTATTTTTAATTTTTAATTTTTTTTTATTAGAATTATTTTACATTACAGTAATCTGCAATAACGTAAGTTTATACAGTTCTTATACCACTCCTTATTTTAAACTTTAATAGGAAAAAAGGATAGAAAGAGTTAGTAAAGATAGTCAGTGAGTGAATGAAAGAGTGGTCCAGGAACACCCGTATGAACCTAAACCACAAGAAATAGTTAAAAAATAAAAGAAAAAAACCAAAAGGCGGAAAAAGAAAAAAGAAAAAAGAAAGTAAAATTGGACATTATGAGAGGGATGTACCTACGTCTTATCTTTACTCACCCCTCGCCAGGTCCTAAAACCATTTATTATCAACATTTTGTTGCACCCTATGTTTGTAATAAGTCGATATATGGAGACCAAATCTTTTGGAATTGGTCTTGTTTACCTGCTAGGAGGAATCTCATATCTTCTAGGTGTGAGTAGAGATCTTTATATACGTATAAGAATTTAAGAGGAAATAATATCACAGAAACGTTGGAACAACTTAGCCAGTCGAGCAGCATCTGCAGACACTGGGTCCGTGACTCTTCCTCGGAACTAACTCGGAAAATCAGAGAGGGGTTGGCAGGATTTTGGGAGAATTTCTCCCTTCTCAGTGCAGTCTAAAACTTATACCTTAAAATAAGCACCCCTTTGGAGTCTTGGCATCAGAACAACGAGTTGTCCATTTGATATGGAGACAAGATACTTCACATATATCATACATAGTCCACAATTTGCTGCACCAGCATTTCGGCATTCAGTGGCTCAAGTGCAAGGACACCTTGGCCCCGTTGAGCAATAATGTTGCCCAATGTCCCGCCATTTAAAAATATTGTGCATTGGTGTGACCAAATATAGATAACTTCACATTTTCCACATTATATTGCATCTACCATGTTCTTAACCTCATAATCAGTTTTCATATTCCTTTTCATATATATTTTTTAATATCCTCCTCTCAACTCACAATTCCATCTAGTTTTGTATCTCTGGCACACTGGAAATATGTTAATTAGTCCCCTCAACTAAATTGTTGGAATTGGTCATGAATAGTTGAGACTCAAACATCAATCTGTGCAGCACATCTGTAGTCAGAGCCCGCTGACCTGAGAAAGATCTATTTTTTTCTTTTTTCTGTCTTGGTCTGATAACCAATTCTGAGTCACGTCGCTGATCTCTAACATTGGTGACCCAACATCTGATGTGGGACATCCTCAAATAACTACAGCAGGTATTTAATGATACTGATGCAAGTTTTCAACAATTTATTTCCTTCCACGGATGCTGCTCGACTGGCTGACTTTGTGTGAAAATGTCTTTCACACTTTTTCTGTGTGAAAAACGTTTTCACACAGAGAGTTGTGAGTCTGTGGAATTCTCTGCCTCATAGGGCGGTGCAGGCTGGCTCACTGGATGCTTTCAAGAGAGAACTAGACAGAGCACTTAATGATAGCGGAGTCAAGGGATATGGGGAGAAGGCAGGAACGGGGCACTGATTGTGGATGATCAGCCAGGCTCGAAGGGCTGAATGGTCTACTCCTGCACCTACTGTCTATTGTCTATTGTCTATTGTCCAGCAGTTTGTTTTTTGCTCCGGCTTCCAGGCTTTGATGTCACCAGTAAGTATTTCATACCTAACTAATGTTTTGCAAGTCCATCTCGACGTTTCTCTGTTATATTATTCATTTCAAGGCTTTCTGTTATTCACTCTTTCATTAAAATCTTCAGTATTTCCCCCAACACTAATTCAAAGTTAACAGGTCTCTCTCATTCTTCTGTCAAACAGCAAGATTATATTTGCTAGGCTGCAATCCACAGGAACAATTCAAGAACTTATTTTGGAAAATTATGACCGAAGAATTTATTATCTCTGCAGCCAACTATTTCAAAATTCCAGGGCAATGAAGACAAATAGCAAACAATAACCAACAGTAGCCCAGGTGGTTGGAACCCCATCCAGCACGCTAAACATTTAATCCATGACCACTGCAGCACCATCGCTGCAATGTATACAATTTACAAAATGAACTGCAATTGCTTGACCAGGCTACTCCAATGGCACCTTCCAAACCGTGTGATCTCTATCACCAAGAGACAGTGAAGAGGTCCCCACAGACACCCACTACCCTCACTGGAAAATACATTGTAAACTGGATCCAAATCTTGGTTCTCACTGCCCTCCAGCACTGTGGAAATGACCCCACAAGCTGCCGATCACAACTACGTTCTCAAAGGCAATGAAGAACGAGCAATAAATGCTGACCTTGCCCGTAATGCCCACATTACGAAAATGAGTAAATAACAACAAAGAACTGACACATCCTCAAATAGCTGCCAGTCTGGTAATAGGATGTAGAGTCAAGCTGCCATGCTGAAGATGCAGTGGAATATACGCCTGTGACAAATTAAGTTGCAGGTGAGATTAACATTCCAACATTTTTATTGTCGGGAGAAATGTAAACACTCAAAAAAGAGCAGTTTGCAGCAGATGCTGACTGAGACATTTCTGATGAGTTTTGTGAGTGCTGATGGAAGGCAGACCAGACACAGTCAGGAGATTAGGTAGATTGAATGCATGTTGATTTCAGCATTTACATTTTCGAAGCAGATTTTTCTGCCACAAACCTGTTTAATAGTGTCAGTGTTACCTGCTGTCAAATTGTCCAGTAACACGTGCTGTAGGATTTAGCATTGCCATAATTTGCTGAATAATTTGCTCAGCTGCGAAAGTAGCCCCCAAAAAAGGCAGTCAGCCTTAACATGCCTGTGACTTCAAAAAAGTTAGTTCATGTGTGCATTATTTATCAAGTCATCTCATCTCAGTGGGTCCGGCTACTACATAGCTGTATAAGTTCCTTTCACAAGGATTTCTTAGTGGTCCTACATTCCTTCTCTGGGCCAGAAGGAAACAATTTAAATTGAAGTCTTATTCCTGCCAGTGATAAGTTGACGGGAGGTAGACACAAAGAGCTGGAGTAACTCAGCAGGACAGGCAGCATCTCCGGAGAGAAAGAATGGGTGACGTTTCGGGTCCTTCTTCAGACTGGTTAAGGATAAGGGAAACAAGAGATATTTTACTTCGGAGTCACGTGAGTGACTACGTGAAGAGCCCGCCAGCCGCATGCGAGTCATTACGTCTATGCATGGCGCACCGACCGGCTGGGCAGGCGCGCAGCTCCTCCACCGGTAAGTTCTAAAAGCCTACAGGTAAGTTTTAAACTTACTTTTTAGGTTATCCTTTGTTCCAGGAAACTCTTCTCGTAGAGTTTCCTGAGGGATATTGTTCTCAGCAACCCGGTCAGACCGCGGGGAAGCCTATTGGACCATGGGGGTGCCGACTACGGACCACGGTATGCGGGTAGCGGGAGGCCGTTGAGGTTGCTGTTGGAGTCGCTGAGAGTGCGGTCAGCGACTCCCGAGGTATTTTATTTCGGGCCGTCGGGTCCGCATCCCGACTCGCTGACAGTGAGGTCAGCGAGTCACAAGAGTTTCAAATTTGGGCCGCGGGGTTTTGACCGCGGGTTATACCGGCTACGGTTCACGGGAGAGTGTAGCCGGTGGCCGTCAGGTTACTACCCAACTCGCTGACAGTTCGGTCAGCGACCACGGCCTCGGCAGCTCATAGGAGGGCAACGTTGCAGAGACAGAGAGGCTTGGGCTGGACGAGGCCGGCCACGAGGTTTCCCCTCCGTTATTCTGGACTTCCTACACCTTCGGATACGGTCCACGGACAGGGCCATATCAGCGCAGGTCCTCGGGGGACTGCGGCAGCGCCTGTTTCAGGGCTGCTTCCTAATCTCCCCTCAGTGGAGAGGAGTGCAACCCTGGAAGTGTGTCCAGAGCACATTCTACTTCAGATTCCAGTATACCTGGGGGGGGGGGGGGGACCAGAGTTCCCCTCACGTTACTAATGACTTGATCACCGTTACGTTTCCTATGGCAGTTGTTTGCCAGGGAACTGATTCTGTGGGCAAAGCTTTCAGACCTAGGGCCAAGCTGGTATTCAGGGAAATTATACTATTCACGCAACTCGGCAGTTCTACCCTCATAATCAAGAACGGGTATGGGACCTACATCAGGGGCCTTTGGGCTTACCTCAAGACCACCAGTATCTCTGCAGGTAAGTGAGTCTGGGTTCCATAACATGGGTTCTGTGGTCTAGTTATAGTGTATTCTGCTAAGTATGGCTATACAGGGTGGTCATTTATTTAGTTGCCACTAGGTCACTTAGTGACTATCATACCTAGAGAGAATTTAGTTTCACTTACACCAACAAATTGTGTAGTAGAATAGTAAGATTAAACGAGAACTTACCAGTTTGAAGTTTGATCTTTATTTTATGAGGAGTTACGTTGGTGATTACGTGAAGAAGACCCGTCAGGGCACATGCGCGTCAATCTTCAAAGCAGTGGTATGAAATCACAGATAACAGAATATTTGAAGTAACATAATAAGATGAGCCACATGAGAACTACCATATGACCTTTTTATGAGAGAGGGTTGGGCATGGCGGGCACATAATCACCAACGTAACTCCTCATAAAATAAAGATCAAACTTCAAACTGGTAAGCTCGTTTAATCTTACTATTTTACTTCGCAGTCACGTGAGTGACTATGTGAAGAGTTCAAAGCTCTGTGATTTTATGCCGCAGATTCCAATCCCGGCTTCTCACTGCATTGATTGACTCCAGATGAGAAATAATCAATAATGCTTTAAACATGAAACTGAATATCATGCAGTAACAATTTTATTTCAATAATCAAACAAACAATAACCCCTCTATCCTATGGGGGGGAAATAAAAAAGAACTTAATATTGAATTGGCAAACAGCCCCCGATTGGCAATCGGCCGATGGTAAAATTGTTGAAAAATCATTTCATTTTGCCACCTGGCGGCTTTTAGAATATGGTCGATGGGAACGTCCATCGCCCTGGCCGCCGACGTTGCTGCTGCCCAAGTGGAATGAGATGTAAACACATCAGTGTTAATTCCTGCCTGAATCAACACTTGCTTTAACCACCTTGAGATAGTCTGTACTGACACTCTCTTGTGTGGTTTCTTGTAACTGATAAATAGTCCTGTTTCCACATTTCTTAAGGCCCTTGTAGCTTCAATATAATGTAATAAATGTGTCCTTACACATAAACATGGATCTGTAGGGTATGCTGAAAACACAATTATGAAACCTGTCAGACCTGGCCTACTCTGTTTGAGCAGGTCGTAAATATAGAACATAACATTTTCTGCAGCCACTTCCATCCTGTCTAGCTGAAGTTTTTGCAAAGTCTGCACTCTTTGTGCTGAAACCAATGCCATAAGCATAACCACCTTCATGGTCAGTTTTGCCAAAGTCAGAGACGTGACAGGAACCCACTGACTAAGCATCTTGAGGACCACACTTACATCCCAGATCGCCATATACCTAGGTTTAGGAGGTTTGGAATTAAAAATTCCTTTCATCAATCGAGATATGAGAGGATGAGAACCAATACGATCTTTACCTGACCCCATCAAAAAATACGAGGACAAAGCACTTCTAGCTGTATTAATAGCGCTATAACTGAGCCCCTCATCATAGTAGAGTGTGGACAGGAACTCTAAAACATTCTCAATAACTACACTAGTATAGTCAATATTATTTTGTACACAATATTGTTCCCATTTTTTTACATAAGTAATATACTGCTTTTGAGTACTCTTTCTCCAGGCCGCAGTGAGCATGTCCACAGTTCGCCCAGAAAGTCCTCGCCCCAGGTAAGGCCTTCTTAAAATCTGCAATACGATCACATAACGGATGACTTTCACGTGTTACCGGATGCTCCAGTAAATTCCTACACTTTGGAACCACCAAAGGAGGTTGGATCGCTATCTGTAACATCACAGGGAACCATGGTTGAGTTGGCCAATTTGGTATTACCAACACCCCCGAAGCGGCATCCTGCTTGATTTTTTGCAGACACCGACCTATGCGACAGAATGCTGGGAAAATATACAAAAACATATTACCCCAATTTAGCGAAAAAGCATCAATTGCAACTGCCCCCCGGATCTGGTTCCCATGAAACATATTTAGGCAGCTGGTGGTTAAGCCTGGATGCAAACAAATCGATATCTGGCATTCCATATGTAACTACAATATTATAGAACACGTCCTGGTTCAACATCCACTCTGTGTTATCATGGAATTTTCGCGACCTGGAATCTACTACAATATTGAATATACGTGGCAGATAAATAGCTGAAAGCCAAATATCACTATCAATACACCAGGCCCAAATTTGATTAGCCAATCTGTCACAAGATAACGACTTGATTCCACCCATGTGATTAATATATGCGACTGCCGTAGTATTGTCAATTTGACACTGAACATGCAGGTTACCTTTGTTAGAGCAATAAGCCTTAAGTCCATAAAAAACTCCTAAAAGCTCTAAATAGTTAATTTCCCATGTCTGCAGAAGCAATGCCTCTTGCTCAGTCCATCTGCCTCCACAGCTGGAACTTGTATCAGTGGCACCCCACCCAAGTGCACTGACATCTGTCTGCAAAATCTTGGAAGGCTGCTCCAATACTACTTTGGCCCAACTAGTGGACACATGCTGAATCCACCATTGCACATCAGCAACAGTCTCTGCTGATAACTGCATAGGTCTATTATAATGACCCAATTGTATCCTTAGTGCCTGTTCTTTTGCCCTCTGTAACTGTTGATAGTGCAGTGGCCCATATTGAACTGCTGGAAATGCTGCCACTAATTTTCCAAGCAGACTTGCCACCTGTCTAATTGAAGGATGTTTCTCATTAATTAGCTTGATACAGCTGTCAATTAGCTCTACCCTTTTGTCCCTGGGTAGAGACACGATCATATTGATTGAATCAATTGTGAACCCCAAATAGTCAATTTTTGTTACAGGTGTTAATTTGGATTTCACTGGATGGTTTATGAAGCCCAATCTTTGAAAAGTGGATTTAACAACTGCTACTGATGCTTCAGCTGTTTCCTTGGATTGTCCTACAATCAAGATATCATCGAGATAAGCCATGAGCACATGACCCTGGCCTCTCAGCATGCCTAGAATAGGTTTTAAGAACTTTGTGAATACTCTAGGAGCTGAAGACAAACCATTAGGCAGTGCATTTTATTGCCATAATTGCTCCATCCAGGTGAATTTCAAATATCTTCTATCCTGCAAATGAACAGACACTGATTAATACGCATCTTTAAGATCTGTAGTTGCCATATAGCATCCTCTGGAAACGAGTTGCTTAGCAGAAACTTTTGTTTCACATAAGCTTTCAAGTTCAGCCTGAACTTCCATCTGTTCTGTTAGACAAAACTGAAAATTTCTCCTTGGAACATGCTGAATGGGTAAATCAGAATTTGGATTGAACTCAATTCGAAACCCTTCAATAACACTCAGTATAAACATATCTGAGGTAATTTGCTTCCATTCATTTAGGAACAGATGTAATCTCCCCCCAACTTTTAGTTGTGGTACATTTGATCTGTCCACATGAGAACCAGACCCACCTACCTCCTTGGCACCTGGTGGATCCCTTTATCCCCGGCCTCTAGCTGGAAACCCCACATTTGCTGGTGTTCCTGCTGCAGAACGGCAACTGCGCATCTGCATGGTCGTTCGACTTGTTCCTGGTCCAGACCAATCACCACGTTTGTAGGGATATTTTCTTTTTTCCAACTTTCCGGCTGCCTTTTGCTTGATCAAGCCCACCGTCTTCGCCTCGTCATCCAGCTCTTTCACCCTCTTCGCGAGATCCTCTCTGAAGAGTAGATTGGCCGGTTGTAAGTTCCCAGGCTGGCAGAGTGATGCAAATTTCGGATTTATAGTCGGCTGATTGGCACTCTTTCTGAGACAGTTAATTTCAAAATGGGCGCTACAGTGCAACCCTAGCACTTCTTGTTGCAAACTCGATATCTCTCCTCCCGAATTCTGGTGAAACCAGTGGTGCCTGAACCCAGTAGTTTGAGGATCCGCTGCAGCTTCATCTCCTGGGCACGCATGGCTACACCCATCTGGCCCCATATCATCCGGTTCACTGCTGGCACCTTCAGCAGCACACAGTTCACCGGAGTTTCGTGCTTCTTAGCCGTCTCATCAATGCTGAGCTCTTGTAGCTGATGGGAGACTAGGTAATTTATGCTGGTTGCCAGCTCCTCTCCCAGTGGCTCTCCCGACTCTGACGGGACAGCGAATCATGCTGCCAGAGTTGGGACCTCTGGCAACGGCCGTTCTTCGCTGAGTTCGAAGTCTCCATCAGAGTCTAGGTCAGAACTTAGCTGCCCCTCTGCACTCACCTCATCCATGAGGGTGCCATCAAGCAGCCCTCTACAAGGTGCTGCCGGCGCGGCCATTTCAACAGCCTGCCGCCCACACGACTCCTCCCCCTGGAGTGTGCGTTGCTGGAGCAACCCCGGTATGAGGTGCTCCATCTGGGATAACCGTTCAAAAACGGTATCCAGCCCCGTACGGGACTCGTCGCGGCCCAACTCAGCTGAGTCCGTGGGCCTCACAGACTTGGCCTTTGCCTTACGCCCTCTTGACGTTGGCTGTGTGCCTTGAAGCACCAAGTCTGCCATCGCTCCGCTCCCGGTCGGCGACTGTGCAGGGGTGCCAGGCAGCCGCTCAGAGACCACACTCCCGCGGCTCTCCTTTGCTTTCTCTGCGGCTCGCCTGCCCCTAGTCGTCTTGTCCATGGTGCCCTGTAAACTCGAAAACAGTACAGCACCTACAACAAAACAACTTCTCACTCCAGCCAAGTTTTCCAACTTTGCTGGAGTTTTAAACTACTCACCACAGGAGGAGCTCTGTCCACCCGCTGTCCGTGCGCCAATGCGTCAGACATAATGATGTGCATGCGCCCTGACGGGTCTTCTTCACGTAGTCACTCACGTGACTCCGAATTAAAATTGGACCTGCCATGGTTGTCTTAATCACTGGCTTGGAAAGCCCTGTTGAGCTTTAATTATCAGTCACGTGTGTGAGCTTTACATGGTTCATGGTAATTCTGCTCGTTAAGGGACTGTGTAAGATTCTTCCCCAAATTGCCAATTATCAATTAAGTAATCAAATCTTGTTTAACTGGGATGGGCGTCTTCATTCCGGTAAATGTCTTCGCCCATGACAAATAACTGGCAGGTTTGTGTTCCAGCATTTCTCCCACTATGTCTGACATATGTGGGGCCAGAGGCACTCCAGTCCTTCTCTGTATACTGCGTTGGCATCGGACAGGAACAGGATTCGGAGTCACTAGCACGTGCAGCCTGTTTGGGGAATGAGATAAAAACAGAGCATCGATTTGCACAGCTAGTCCTGGTGGCTGCTGAAGAAAGCAACCAGACAAACCCAACTCAGAGTGAGTGCCAAGGCTTGGGCATCTATGTCAGATGATATTGCGATTCGTCGCAGTCAAAGAATGCTCCATCTAAAGGCATGTCAGGCAGCAGCTACTGGTTCAGGGTTGCAAGTTCCTCCCACTCAAAGGACGGAGTGGTAAAGAGAGTGCTACAGGTGTATGCACATGTGCCTGAAGCAACGCCTGGTTCAGGGTTGCCATTCCTCCCACTCGGTTGAGCGCAGTGATGGAGATGGTACTAAAATACATGCACATATGCCTGAGGCAGCCCTGGTTCAGGGCATAAGTCCTCCCATTCGGACGAAAAAAGGATGAAGACGGAGCCATATATATTATAAGACCATGGGAGATGGAGTCGCAAGCAGACGGATGGTGACAACTGATTCAGGTGAAATTATTTCCACTCTAAAAGAGTGTCTAAGGTTAGTATGGATTGACTCCAAACAGGAACTGAATATGACTGTGCGGGGGTCCCATGCTTAATGCATAATGCACGACGATCGCATGAAGGAAAATGGTGTTTTGCCTCTACAATTGCTGCTCCGTCGGTGATGGACTAGCCACTACAAGAGAAGTTGGCCAACAGCATCAGCGATAAGTCTGCTAATGAAATTTCGCTGGAACTCCAGCAAAGGTAAGGGACCTGGAGAGAGATGCTGGTAAGTAGATCTCATTATTTACCTCCATGAAAGTCACTATGGTGGACGAACAGTATTCAGCATTGCTCCACTAACATTTTTGTCAGCAAACCTTCAGTTATATTACAAA
The DNA here is from genome assembly GCA_038087875.1 of Malacoraja senta. Taxonomy (NCBI): domain Eukaryota; kingdom Metazoa; phylum Chordata; class Chondrichthyes; order Rajiformes; family Rajidae; genus Malacoraja; species Malacoraja senta. Next base: position 29,461,375 of record CM075983.1, read on the forward strand.
CAGATGCGAGGGCTTAAAGATGTGAAGTTACTAATACCATCTCTACTTACGGAGGTGATGGGATTTGCATGAATTACCTATTCTTTAGTTCTATGGTATCGGCTACCTTTAGACACTAGGTGCATGCTATGGGTTAAGGGTTGTGCGAATATGCATAATCAGCATGTTCTAGTCCAAGTTCGTACGCTTTGGTGGTGTCATAGGTTAATCACTTGGGTGCAATCAAGTCAAAGTAGCCCGGGATGGTTTACCTAACTTTTTTTGGCACGAGAGTAGCATCATGTTAATCAATGTCAAAACAGAATGGATGATGGATCATTAGTATTTTAATGACTTGATGACTTATGGAACACTAGATCGAGACGTTGCATCCAGGCTCAATCACCAGTAGAAATATATTTTATAGATATAGGTGGCATGGCAGTGGCGATAGATGTACTCTCGCTACTCTGGGGAGGTTTGTCTTCCTCCATTTTGCCTTGTTAGTTGGGTCTTGCTAATTTTCAGTAAATCCCGCTTCAGGCATTTTGTAGTGACTGTCCTATGCAGCCATGGTTCCCGCTGAAGTAGGGAATCATATAAGAACCTTATATGGTTAGTCTAACATAGTATTGCTGGTTCAGCCCGTGACTCGGGTAACCATCCCATGCATGACAATCAATTAGTTGACATATATACGGCACGGATAACTGACGACTGGGAGTTCATTTTCCTATGGGTCTTTGACATAATCAGTTATCGTATCAGTGTCTTAGCCAAATGTGCCTTCGCATCATATTCTGCTAATAGTGGGACCCACTCTGTTGGGTCTCACCCGCTGATATCCAGATTCATGAAGGGTATCTTCAACTCAAACCTCTCAGGTTCAGACACGCAGAGATATGGGATGTTAACATTGTGCTGATGCCGCTTCGCCGGTGGGCTCTGGTTTCATCCCTGTCCTTGGTCAAAATCACTTAAAATTGGTTATGCTCATGGCACTGGTTCAGGGCAAGGGTCCAGTCATTGCATAGCATGACTGGTCAGCATGGTTACAGCTGCAGGCAAATAACTATTTATGTTTATGGCTTAGTCAAGCAGAGTAGATCAGGGGCATCAGGTCTCTAACTACACTTTGGGCATACCCCATGGACCTTCAGTTATGTGTGGTCATCTACTACTATACGTTAGGTCACAGAGCCTTCGGGGCACTGATCTAGCAATGTTTGTCAGTTACATAAACCTCATAAAATGTATTAGTATAGACCATCTCCAGGTGGTTAAGCGGGTTCTGGCTTATGCAGGAGTGACTCTGACATTTTATCTCACTCCACCACGGCTGGAACAGTTTCAGCGGCAGGGGTATGGACGTTCTGCGGTACCACATCCTGGTGTCTGTAGGTTGGTCAAACGAACGATCTTTCAATACATTTGTACAAACCCATTGCCAGACCGGGGGTATTTGCCAACTCTATTTTAGTTCTGTCTATAGTTCCTCCCAGATGACAGAGGTTACTATTGTTTATTGGTTCATAAAAGAGCATCAGCATGTCTACATATATGTCATGTCTGTATGCATGATTATGTTTACTCATCCTTGGTCAATGGATGCAGTGTGTGACGCATGGACTCGTTCCACGGCATGAAGTCACAGAACTTTAAACTCTTCACGTAGTCACTCACGTGACTCCGAACTAAAATAGTAAGATTAAACGAGAACTTACCAGTTTGAAGTTTGATCTTTATTTTATGAGGAGTAATGATGAGGGACTACGTGCCCTCCGCTCCCAACCCCTCCTCATAAAACTCAGCTGGTAGTTCTAGTTTCTCGAATCTTACTGTTCTCAGGTGAATGTTTCCTGTCTGTGACTTCACACCGCTGCTTTGAAGATTGACGCGCATGCGGCTGGCGGGCTCTTCACGTAATCCCTCATCGTTACTCCTCATAAAATAAAGATCCAACTTCAAACTGGTAAGTTCTCATTTAATCTTACTATTTTTGATGATGTGGAGAGATAAATAACAATGAATGAAAGAAATGCCAAAAAGTAACAATGATAAAGGAAACAGGCCATAGTAAGCTGTTTATAGGGTGAAAATGGGAAGCTAGTGTGACTTGGGTGGGGGAGGGATAGAGAGAGAGGGAATACTGGGGCTACCTGAAGTGAGATTGCATTTTATAAGGTCCCACACAGGAGATTAGTGGAGAAAATTAGGGCACATGGTATTGGGAGTAGAGTGCTGACATGGATAAAAAAATGGTTGGCAGACAGGAAACAAAGAGTAGGGATTAATGGGTCCCTTTCAGAATGGTAGGCAGTGACTAGTGGGATACCGCAAGGCTCGGTGCTGGGACTGCAACTATTTACAACATATATTAATGATTTAGATGAAGGGATTACAAGTAACATTAGCAAATTTGCAGATGACACAATGATGGGTGGCAGTGTGATCTGTGAAGAGGATGCTATGAGGATGCAGGGTGACTTGGACAGGTTGGGTGAGTGGGCAGATGCATGGTAGATGCAGTTTAATGTGGATAAATGTTAGGTTATCCAATTTGGTAGCAAAAACAGGAAGGAAGATTATTATTTAAATGGTGTCAAATTGGGGAAAGAGGAAGTACAATGGGATCTGGGGTCCTTGTTCATCAGTCAATGAAAGTAGGCATGCAGGTACAGCAGGCAGTGAAGAAAGCGAATGGCATGTTGGCCTTCATAACAAGAGGAGTTGAGTATAGGAGCAAAGAGGTCCTTCTGCAGTTGTACAGGGCCCTAGTGAGACCACACCTGGAGTATTGTGTGCAGTTTTGGTCTCCAAATTTGAGGAAGGACATTCTTGCTATTGAGGGAGTGTAGTGTAGGTTCACAAGGTTAATTCCCAGGATGGCGGGACTGTCATTTGCTGAGAGAATGGAGCAGCTGGGCTTGTGTACTCTGGAATTTAGAAGGATGAGAGGGGATCTTATTGAAACATATAAGAATATTAAGGGTTTGGACATGCTGGAGGCAGGAAACATGTTCCCGATGTTGGGGGAGTCCAGAACCAGGGGCCACCGTTTAAGAATAATGGGCCTATCCCAATTAGGTGACTTTTTAGTCAACAGCAGGAGACTATGCAGTCACCACATGGTCGCCACATGTTCGCGGGTGGTTGCCGGGGAGTCGCCTTCATGGTCGTGAGGAGTTCCCGCATTCTGGGAACTGGTTGCGGCCTCATTATGGTCGACGTGAATTTTTCAACATGTTGAAAAATTAGCGCCGACTAGAATGAAGCCGCCATGGAGAGTAGCGAGAATTCTCGAGCCGTAGGTAGGTCGCCATGAGGTCCTAATAGGTTGCCAGGAAGGTTCTCGGAGCTTCTCGTAGGTTGTAGCCGGTGCTGACCGGTGAATTTCGTTGGCTCATTGCGAAAAAAATGGTAAGCAGTAGTTTTCAGAACCAAGGATACCCGACCGGTAATGTTAAATGTCCGCCGAGCTTCGCAGCCGTGTATCTCTGGCTTCTTACAAGTTGTCTCCACTCCTTCTCCCTCCTTCTCCCCCCTCTCCCCCCCTCCCCCTCTTTTAAAGGACTTACCACACACTGTGCTTTAGCCGTCTTTTTACAGTCCCAACCTTCCTGTTCATCGGCGTGTGTGTCTGTTTCACATTGGCTTTGCATCGTGTGAATTTTTTAGACAGCGCTCTCCCTGCTTGCCCTGTCCTCCATCTGCATGACGGGCTGGTGAAGGAAGCGATCTGTTTGTGTGTGTTCCACTCTGACAGTCGCCATTCCGTTTGACAGTTTTTCAGGCGAATGCTGGCAACTTGACAGTCACCGGCAGTCCGCTCTAACATTGGTGACCCAACATCGTATGTGGGACATCCTCAAATAACTACAGCAGGTATTTCATGATACTGATGCAAGTTTTCAAGGATTCAAGGATTCAAGATTCAAGAGAGTTTATTGTCATGTGTCCCAGATAGGACAATAAAATTCTTGCTTTGCTTCAGCACAACAGAATTATAGTCAGCATGAATACAGAACAGATCAGTGTGTCCATATACCATTGTATAAATATATACACACATGAATAAATAAAACAGATAAAGTGCAAATAAACAGATAATGGGCTATTAATGTTCAGAGTTTTGTTTGAGTTGAGTTCAATAGCCTGATGGCTGTGGGGAAGTAGTTGTTTCTGAACCTGGACGTTGCAGTCTTCAGGCTCCTGTACCTTCTACCTGAATGTAGCGGAGAGATGAGTGTGTGGCCAGGATGGTGTGGGTCCTTGATGATGCTGCCAGCCTTTTTGAGGCAGCGACTGCAATAGATCCCCTCGATGGTAGGGAGGTCAGAGCCGATGAGGGACTGGGCAGTATTTACTACTTTTTGTCGTCTTTTCCACTCCTGGGCGCTCAGGTTGCCGAACAAAGCCACGATGCAACCGGTCAGCATGCTCTCTACTGTGCACCTGTAGAAGTTTGAGAGAGTCCTCCTTGACATACCGACTCTCCGTAATCTTCTCGGGAAGTAGAGGCGCTGATGTGCTTTCTTTATGATTGCATCTGTGTTCTTGGACCAGGAGAGATCTTCAGAGATGTGCACGCCCAGGAATTCGAAACTCTTGACTCTTTCCACCATCGACCCATTGATATAAACGGGACTTTGGGTCCCCATCCTACCTCTTCCAGTCCACAATCAGTTCCTTGGTTTTGCTGGTGTTGAGGGCCAGGTTATTGTGCTGGCACCATTTGGTCAGTCGATCTCTCTTCCATACTCTGACTCCTCCCCATCAGTGATACGTCCCACAACAGTGGTGTCATCAGCGAACTTGATGATGGAGTTCGCACTATGACAAGCTACACTGTCATGAATATAGAGTGAGTACAGCAGGGGGCTGAGCACGCAGCCTTGAGGTGCTCCCGTGCTGATTGTTATCGAGGCTGACACCTTTCCACCAATTCGAACAGTCTGTGGTCTGTGAATGAGGAAGTCGAAGATCCAATTGCAGAGTGTTGCGCAGAGACCCAGTTCTGCGAGTTTGGTCACCAGCTTGGAGGGGATGATTGTATTAAATGCCGAGCTGTAATCAATGAATAACAGCCTGACATATGAGTTTTTGTTGTCCAAGTGGTCCAGAGCAGAGTGGAGGGCCAGCAAGATCGCATCCACCGTTGATCTGTTGTGGCGGTAAGCGAACTGCAGTGGATCCAGGTTTTTGTCGAGGTAGGAGTTGATTTGCGCCATGATCAACCTCTCAAAGCACTTCATCACCACCGACGTTAGTGCCACTGGTCGATAGTCATTGAGGCACGTCACCTTGCTCTTCTTGGGCAATTATTATTATTGATGCCCTTTTAAAGCAGGTGGGAACCTCAGACCTCAGAAGTGAGAGGTTGAAAATGTCCGTAAAAACCCCAGCCAGTTGGTCCGCACAGGTTTTTAGAACACGACCGGGTATACCATTAGGTCCAGGCATTTTTCGAGGGTTCACCCCTCTGAAGGATTTTCTGACCTCGGCCTCTGTGACTGTGACTGAAATACCATCACAGCGAATGGGGGCTCGAGAAGGCACATCAGTGTTCTCCCTATCAAAGCATGCGTAAAACGCATTGAGCTCATCAGGGAGTGATGCTACGCCGACATGCGAGCTACCTCCTGATTTCGCCTTGTAAGAAGTGATTGCATTCAGGCTCCGCCACAGCGGCCGAACATCTGTCATCCTCCAGCTTGGAGCAGAAGTCTCTTTTAGCCTTTTTGATGGCCTTACCAAGGTCGTATCTGGACTTCTTGTAGACAAATGTATCATCAGACATGAATGCCCGGTGTCTGGTCTTCAGGTGAGTGCGGATCTCAGAGTTCATCCAAGGCTTCTGATTGGGAAACACTCGGAAGGTTTTTGTAGGGATGCAGTCCTCCACACATTTCTTTATGAAGTCTGTAACGACTGTGGCGTATTCGTTCAGGATCGTTGCCGAGTCCCTGAACATTGCCCAGTCTACAGACTCCAAACAGTCCTGGAGTTGTTCCTCTGCCCCTCCCCCCCCCAAACCAACTGTACAGTCATCACCTCTGGGGGTGTGCTCTTTAATTGCTGCCTGTAGGCAGGAAGAAGCAGCACCGCGGTATGGTCGGATTTACCGAAGTGAGGGTGAGGAATGGAGCGATAGGCATTCTTGATGGTGGTGTAGCAGTGGTCGAGGGTGTTTGGTCCTCTAGTGCAGCAGGAGACATGTTGGTGGAAGTTAGGGAGCGATTTCGTAAGGTTTGCTTTATTGAAGTCCCCAGCTATGGTGGTAAACGCCTCAGGGTAAGACTTCTGGTGTTTGTTGACCACGGCATGCAGCTCCTCCAGTACCGGACGTATGGGGTGGGATGTAGACCGTGGGGTGGGATGTAGACCGCGGTCAGGATGATGGAGGTGAATTCACTCAGAAGGTAGAAGGGACGGCACTTCACCGCCAGATGTTCAAGGTGTGGAGAGCAGGAGTTGGACAGGACTGCCACGGTCGAGCACCACGCAGAGTTGACCATGAGGCAGACGCCCCCTCCTCTCCCTTTCTCAGATCCCTGCGTATGGTCCATACGGTGGATGGAGAAAACTTCAGGCTGGACCGCTGAGTCTGGGGAGCAGGGGTTCAACAGGCCCATTAGGGGTAAGCCATTTAGAACAGAGGTGAGGAAACACTTTTTCACAGAGAGTTGTGAGTGTGTGGAATTCTTTGCCTCAGAGGGCGGTGGAGACCAGTTCTCTGGATACTTTCAAGAAGATAGTGGAGTCACGGGATACGGGGGAAGGCAGGAACGGGGTACTGATTGTGGATGATCAGCCATGATCACATTGAATGGTGGTGCTGGCTTGAAGGGCCGAATGGCCAACTGCACCTATTGTCTATTGTCTATTGTCTATTGTTTATTGTGAGGAATCAATATTCATACCAATGGTCTGTAAGCTGCCCAAGCGAAATATGAGATGCTGTTCCTCCAATTTGCATTTAGCCTCACTCTGACAATGGAGGAGATCGAGGACAGAAAGGTTTGTGTAGGAATGGTAAGAAGAATTAAAATGTCCAGCAACCGGGAGATGAGGTTTGTTCACGCGGGCTGCGCGAAGGTGTTCCGCGAAACGATCGCCCAGTCTGCGTTTGGTCTCGCTGATGTAAAAGAGTCCACAGAGTCGACCGTGTCGAGGGAGGGGGTATAGCGACAGGCTTTGCATCTTCTGCGCTTGCAGGAGAAGGTACGTGGGGAGGGGTGTTTTGGGTGGGAAGGGATTAGATAACCAGGGAGATGCGGAGGGAACGGTCTCTGCATAAGAGATGTGAAAATGTGGCTAGTGGTGAGATCCCGTTGGAGGTTGTGGAAATTTCAGAGGATTATGTGTTGTATGCGACGGCTGATGGGGTGGAAGGTGAGGCCTAGGGGAACTCTGTCTCTGTTGCAACTAGAGAGAGGGGGGCAAGGGCAGAGCTGGAGGGGTACGAAGAGACATGAGTGAGGGCCTCATCTATGATGGGAGAGGGGAACCCCCATTCCCTAAAGAATGAGGACATCTCGGATGTTTTACTATGGAACACCTCATCTTGGGTGCAGATGCGGCGTGGACGGAAGAATTGGAAGTAGGGTTTAGAGGCTTTGCAGGAAGCAGGGTGGGACGAAGTGTAGTCGAGATAGTTGTGGGAATCAATGGGTTTGTAATAGAAGGTACACAAAAATGCTGGAGAAACTCAGCGGGTGCAGCTGCATCTATGGAGCGAAGGAAATAGGCAACGTTTCGGGCCGAAACCCTTCCGTCAGTCAATAGTCTATTTCTTGTGATGGAGACTGTGATATCGAGAAAGGGGAGGTGTCAGAGATGGTCCAAGTAAATTTGCGTGCAGGATGAAAATTGGTGGTGAAGTTGATGAATTCCATGCATTGTGCAGGAGGTAGCACCAATGCAGTCATCAATGTATCGGAGATAGGGCCAGTGTAAGCCTGGAACATGGATTGTTCAACCTACCCCACAAAGAGGCAGGCATAGCTGGGGCCCATGCGTGTGCCCATAGCTACGTCTTGGACTTGAAGGAAGTGGGAGGAATGAAAGGAGAAGTTGTTGAGAGTGAGGACCAGCTCCACTAAGTGGAGTAGAGTGTTAGTAGAGAAAAATTGGATGGTTCTACGACCGAGGAAGAAACAGAGAGATTTAAGGCCTTCCTGGTGGGGGATGGAGTTGTAGAGTGACTGAACGTCCATAGTAAAGATGAGGGAGTGGGGGCTCGGAAATCGGAAGTCATTAAAGAGACGAAGGGCATGTGAGGTATCTTGGGCATTGGTCGGGAGAGATTGGACCAGGGGGGATAGGATGGAGTAAGATGGAGTCGAGGTATGTGGAAATCATTTCCGTGGGACAGAAGCGGGCAGATCATCAATGCATGATGGGAGATTTAAAATAAAATGTTATAACTTAGAAATGTTCTTTTATAGAACAATGTTTATTTTTGTTCATTCAAGGCCCTACCAATGGCTGATTGCAAACCTGCATCATCTCCCTTTGCACATCTTAACTTTCATTTCCCCCCCACTTAATCCCAAATCCAATCTACCCAATGCCTTGCAGCTGATCACAAAGTCAGCCTCCCGAATATCTGACATAACCTTTGAAAGCCAACTCAATCCAACTCATCCCCAAGTCTGAAACGCCAAACCTCCCTTTCAACATGAGTTGCTATCTACCATAATCCCCAACCTCCTGACCACTGTAATCCCTGACCTAGATGACTTGTCACACTCACTCAGCAATAGTGAAGCAGGTGGAGGTAATGTCTCTCTGTGGAAGACAGCTTATTGTTCACAAGTGTCAGAGCCTCCTCTGCAATGGAAATCTGTAATGGTCCAGCCCAGTGTTAAACATCTTCTCGCATTGAGCAAGGCCAGCTGGCACCAAAGGATTTTTAAGCTTGTCCCAATTTATTTCACACTTGAGATTTCAACATCTGCATTCCCTTCTGCCTCCATTTCTAAGGCTACATTTTTTCATTATTATTTTTCTCACTTTTTTTTCTACTTTGCTTCTTGTTCTCTCTAATCCAATCTTTATTTCACTCTTTCTGCAGAGAGATTAAATTTCTATAACATCTTTCCTGAGAACCGCCAAAGTACCTTGCAGTCAATGAAGCAGTTTTGAAATGTTCCTGCTGTTGAGATGTAAGATTTGGGCACCCCCTGGACCACGTTTTCGATCACCCGTCTTGGCTGTGTTCCTGCCATGTTCCCAAACCCTGGCTCTGACCACACATCCAACCCACACCTGTGACACCTGGCTACAGCTCAAACCTAACCACGATCCTAATCTTGAATGATCAGTGACCGACATTGGGATTGAGTGTGCAGCTGATATACAGGTGAGATGCAGGTCTGTCTGAAAGTACACACATCTGTGTGTTTGTACATGCGCACATGCATGTTTCTGTTTGCTTGCATTTGTGTGTGTGCCTTTGAGCAAGGAAATATGCACATATCAGTGCATCACTTGCAAATGTGCCCACCATAATACCCATGCAGCAGAGCTTGTTCTCCCGCCAACATGGTCCCACTCGGTCCCTTTTAGCACAGGATCAAGATCTTGCTTTGTGAAACCTATGCAGCTTTGCGACAGCTACCACACATTAAAGAAAACCGTGTACAGGTGACTTCCACTCCACACTGAGAACTTTGAGACTTGGAATGTCAGGACTGTGCTGGACAGTGACTACAGCAGCAGACCAGTATTCCCATCTGCTGTCAAAGCAGGGAAAGTCCGAAGCTATGTCATCCAAATCGACACGTCAGTGAAACTTGTTAAGCAGAAAATGACCAGTTTAAAGAACTGGGCTGTGGGCACAACCTGTGGAGGGGGAAACCAGAAGAGTAGTGCCATCTTCACAGAGTGAACTTTTGACATCAAAATGATGGCCTCTCATCAACTACCCTCTGCACAAATGGCAAATGCCTTATGACCCTTCAGCTCACTCTAACCAGAACAAATATACTGTGATCATCAGTGCAAATGTCCCCTCCCTGGAAGCTTTGGGTGATGCCATGGTAGACTTCCAATACCACCTTGAAAATACCCTGGCTTTCATCACACAGGGTGACAAGCTGATCCCCCTGGGCAGCCAAGATGCCAAGGTGGCATGGTGCGATTAGCAACAAGAAGTAGGGTTGTTGTTTTTTTCATTTTAAATAAATCACCACAAAAATGAAAAAATACACGTTAATAAGAAACACTCAAATAATACACAAAAGAAAAATACAAGAATATACAGAAATATAAAATAAATAGAAATATTTTTTTAAAAAGTATATATTTTTAAAAAGTATATATAATGCATATTGTATATATAATGCATAAATGTATATACCCCCTACCCATCTCACCATGGCTAATTAAGAGTGAAGAGTGCACCGACACATAACAAAATTTAACAAACCAGCCCTTAGTCTGGCAGAACCTGCAAGTCTATAAAGTATGATAAAAAGAGGTTGCCATTTGTGAAAAAAATTATCAGTACATCCCCTCAATGTATATTTAATTTTCTCAAGTTTAAGAAAAATCACTACATCTTTGAGCCACTGTGACACAGAGGGTGGGTTAGGGGATTTCCACTGTAGGAGTAGGCGACGTCTGGCTATTAAAGATGTAAAATTAATAATTTCTTTTTGCACAGAGTTTAATCGACCTGATTCATCCGGGGCCCCAAAAATGGCAATCAATGGACAGGGCTGTAGAGGTATTCCCATTACAGTAGATATTATATTAAAGTAGCCGGACCAAAAATTATGTAATCGTGAACAAAGGAAAAACATATGGCTCAGATGACAGTGTGGGCCCGAACATCTATCACATTTATCCTCCACCTCTGGATAAATCCCAGACAGTCTTGATTTAGAAAAATGGACCCTGTGAATAACCTTAAACTGAATGAGTGCAAGACGAGCGCAAGACGTAACAGTACATAGCCCACCCACAACATTATCCCACCACTCCTCAGTAAGTTGAAGTCCCAGCTCTTCCTCCCAAGCAGCCCTTGTTTTAGAGTTGGACATTGAACTATGCAGATATCAGGCATTAATACATGTGACATCCAGTCTTCAAAATAGCATGTTCAAACGTAAACACAAGCAGTAATCAGTTTTGAAATTAAAAATTAGTAAACAGACAGTACAATCTGTGGAGCACAGGCTACAGGCTTGAAGTAGGAGGCCACTCACATGATTTGGTTTGCAAACTGACACGACTGTGAAATGTTCTTGTCTGCACCAGCTAAATGCAAGACCATGGGACTATGCTAATTGACTTCTATCAAACCAGGCAGTAGATATCTTCAACTTAGTTATTTTGGTTAACTGAAGTTAGAGAAATCAATATCAATACCGCTGGGTTGTAAGTTGCCCAAGCGAAATATGAGGTGCTGTTCAACCCATTTGCGTTTAACTTCACTCTGACAGTGGAGGAGGTCAGAATGAGAATGACAGGGGGACTTAAAGTGTTTAGCAACTGGGAGATCGCATGGGCTGGGTGAGTGAGGCCCAGAGGTGTGGGAGAGTCAGAACGAGGGCCTGCTGGTGCTGGCGCATGGCAGCCAGTGTGGAACACAGAGCACGGAAAGAGAACTGTTGTGATCAATGGTGGATTGACTGTCGGTACCTGTAATCCGGGTTGCACCCTAGTTCTCCTACCAGTTTCACTGTCCTCCTGATTAATTTTACTGTTTGTATGCCTCATTGCCACCTTCCCCTCAGCCGACAATGAAACATTGTAAATTTCCTTGATCATCGTCTGCTTTGGTCTGTCCTTTTCACGCCTTCCATGCTCTTTGTACCCTTCCATATCTCTAGATTCTCTCTCCCCTGACTCTCAGTCTGAAGAAGGGTTTTGACCCGAAACGTTACCCATCCCTTTTCTCCAGAGAAGCAGGCTGCCCTGCTGAGTTCAGCATTTTGTGTCTATCTTTGGTGTAAACCAGCATCTGTAGTTCCTTCCTACACTATGCTAATACCCAATGCTCATTTGTGAGGTAGGATTTCCCATGCACAAATCCATACGGACACACCGAATCAGTCACAGCTTTTCCAGGTGACCATAAATTATATGCCTAAGAATTTGCTTCCATTGCTTCCCTACTCTTAGCATGAGGCTCACTGGCTTGTAGTTTCCTGTAATGTCCCACAATCTCACATAGATAAAGATGATGCACAGTAATCCCCAGTAATGTCCTCCCTTGCTTCCCATCACAATGTGTGATAGATTTCATCAGGCACTAGGTATTTGTCTATCTTTATATGCATCAATATTTCTAGCAATTCCTCTTTCCTAAGGCATGTTCCAGAATATAAGTGTACACTTGCCCTAACCCTTAATTCTCCTCATCCCTTTCTCTGGTTAATAGTGATGTAATATTCATTCAGGACACCACACTTATCCTCTGGTTCCACACAAGGACGTCCCTATTTGGTTTATGAGGGGACCTACTTTCCCACTCTAGCTAGCCTCCTGCTTCTAATATATTTATACAATTTTAACATAGGTTGAAAATGTTCCCTTGAGAAATTTGCTTGAGATGAGGTGCAACATAGTGGCGAGAATGATTAGGAAAAATATTGGGGCAATCTTGCAACCTTGTTCGATGTCAATCTTCACTAAGTGCTGGAGCCACAAGAGACTGCAGATGCTGGATTCTTGAGCAAAAATAAAGCACTGAAGGAACTCAGTGGGTCAGGCAGCATCTGTGGAGGGAATGGACACTTCAGATAGGGATCCTTCTCAGACCAATCAAGGGTCTCGACTCAGAGCAACATCTGTCCATTCATTCCATAGATGCTATCTGTCCCTTTGAGTTCCTCCAGCACTTTGTTTTCCACTGTGAGTTGTTCTGTTGTATTGCCCCTTATTTAACATGCTGCCTTCTTGGAGCAGTGATAACATGGAAACACATTTCTGTGGGAAGCCAAATTTGAGGAGGGTTTGCCACAGTCCCTCCTGATTGATAGATTCAAAGGATGTAATGAAGGTCAAAGGAGGCTGGTGCTGCATTTTTTCTTGGAGTAGTTTTACAATGAAGATCATGTTCACTGTGTCTCCGGATGGATGAAATTTGCACTTTGTTTAAACTGATATAACCTAAACAGAACCTACAATGACAAATTGAAACTAATTTAGTAATCCACGGGAATAAGTGCAGAGTGTGCGGAGGTAATGTAGAACTTTGATCTGTGATTTTATTCAAGTGAAGTTTACTGCTGGGGGTATGAGGTTTCCCATCAAAGATAGTTTTTGTTTGCACTGGAAATCTAAAACAAAAATTGCAGAGTAATCATTGATAAAAGCAACCCACACATGTTTGCAGTCTGCAGGGATAAGTGGGGAGACTTGAGTTTGAGTTACTGTCAGGTGGATCTAACTGAAAGTCTTCAGTCTTGGCTCCATTCCATTTTGATTGATCATTACTATCACTGCATCCTTCCCTGCAGATGCTGCGTTCCTCTTGGGGCCCTGCACTCCACCACGAGTGCACAAGCAAAGCTGAAAAAAAATAATTGCTTTCCATCTTACAGCACATAGCTGGTTGCTGCATTTAAGGAGAAGCAGGGTGAGAAAAAGAGAGAGGGTAATGCTGATTGTATCAGATTACCCTCTGGTGCTGGTGCGGCTTTTGGCGGCAGCCTGGAGCTGATGCAGCGGGGTCCGGAGCGGAGACTGCGGGACCTGGAGTTGGTGCAGCGGGGTCCGGAGCGGAGACTGCGGGGTCCTGAGTGGAGACTGCGGGACCTGGAGCTGGTGCAGCGGGGTCTGGAGCGGAGACTGCGGGGCCTGGAGCTGATGCAGCGGCCCGGAGCGGAGACTGCGGGACCCGGGGCTGATGCTGTGGCGGGCCGTCTCGGAGCGGAGACGGCGTTCCGGCTTTCGGCGGCGGCGGCATCACCACGGAGGTCCGCTGGACTGGAGGGCGGCATCTTCGGCCTGGATCGATCGCCTCAGCGCAGAGGGAGAACAAGGAGGGAAGAGACGGAGACTAAGACTTTGCCTCCATCACAGTGAGGATGTGCTTGGTGAACTCACTGTGGTGGATGTTTAATTTGTGTTTATTGTATGTTTTGTTATTATTGGTTCTGTGTATGACTGCAGGCATCACAATTTCATTCAGACCGAAAGGTCTGAATGACAATAAAGGAAACTTGAACTTGAACTTGAGATTAAGTAAGCTCAAAGGAAGCTTTTGGGAACCATAAGTATAGGTTTAAGGCAGTTAGACTAAATAGACTGCTGCTGGAGTGTACATGGTGAGTAGCCACGCCGAGAGATGAATGTTCTTTATCAATAAAATACACTGGAAGGGAATTGAAGGCCGTGAAATCAGAGTTTAACTCTTTTTAAATTACCTTTTGGAAGCAAAAATCAGTTCAACCCACCTGCATATTTAATGAGAAAACCTGGCAATTCCACATTTGCAGCCATAATAAATTTTAAAAAAAGGAGGCTAATACCTTCATACCACTGTCTGGATTCACTAGATCAGAAGAAAATCCCTTCATAATTGTTGGATCAGGAAATAACAAAATTAATGTGAAATCAGCCAGTACCTAGATTTTGCAATGATGCAGTCCCATCTCCTACACCATTCCCTGTCACATGGATTGGCTCTGGAAAAGAGAAGGTTGGAGGCTCATGTGTAATCATTGTAATTAGTCTCCAGTTTGGTAGACGCACAAATTAAAAACCAAACTGCTCACTAATGTGGATAGTTGGCATATGAGTGACGTCCAGTTGCACGTAGCCTTGCAGCACAAATGATTGACAGAATGAGCCTGCTGGTTTGAAAGATCTTATGAGAGAGGCATCACAAATGCACAAACAGCACAAATCACAACTTTAAATCTGGAATACATACACTAGGGAAGTTGGAACATGAACAGTTGTTTGATTAATAAAATTAAAATGAAGAGGTCCATATACCCAAAATGTCCCCTTTTTGATGCTCGGGATTATGTCAAAAGATTGTTTTTTTTATTAAACATTATAAATGGAAAGAAGCAAGAAGGTTGGATACTTACAGTATATGGTATATTTTACACCTAAGACTTTTTCAAACAATTAAGTATTTTATTTGTACAATATATTATGAAGTATTAGCCCCTCACCTATCTTCCAACCAGCTGCCATGCTCTGTCCTGCCTCTCATATTTCCCAGCCTTTCCCCCCCCTCCAGCCCCACAATCAATCTGAACAAGGAACCCAACCCAAAACGTCACCTATCCATGTTCTCCAGAGATGCTGCCTGACCCATTGTGTTACTCCAGTACTCTGTGTATTTTTGTGTAAACCAACATCTGCAAATCCTTGTTTTTACAGATATTTTCAGGTATTCATACTTCTAAAAGGTAAGAAACGAAATCGGTAACCTGTGTGCAGCAACTCCCGCAAGCAATGATCAGTTCATTTGTTTAGGTTTCGCTTAGCCTTTGTAATAGGAAAAGCTCAATTTTATTTCGAAGTCACGTTCGAAACTGCTCTGGCAGGTAAGCCAAATTTGTTTTCAGGAATGGGCCGCTGCGGTACAGCGGGCCCGGAGTAGCTGAAGGGCGCAGCCTGTGAGGCTGCCGCCGTTGGAGCTCCGAATGGGAGCAGGCGGCCGGATTTGGAGGCCGCCATGGAGGCTCCATAAGGAGCTGGCGGGATACGCGGCCAGGTCAGCGATCGCTGCAAAAGATTAGCAGCAGCCGGTGGTTTTAAACGCCAGGTAAGCTCAGCTGCCGGGTCAGTGTTCACTGTGGGGGGGTTTCCGCAGCACCTAGCAATTTTAAACATAGATGCTGCCGACTGAGGTCGGTTCAGCATACGCTGTAGAGCAGCGTATAGTGTATGCTCTATTTATAGGGCAGCTATAAATAGAGCTGGCAGTTTTTAATAGCGGTTGCCGCTCGGTCACGTTTGTGACTATCGTAGCAGAAAGGATACAGAGGATACAAAGGATACAAAGGACATTTATTATCACATACACCAAATGGTGCAGTGAAATTTGACTTGCCATTGCAGCACAGAATGGGGCTCCACTGGAGCAGGCGGCTGTTCGGAGCATCTTACGGGCAATGCCTGTACAGATTGATGCTCCGAAAGGGAGTCAGCCAGAGGCCTGAGTAGGCAACACCTGGTTCAGGATTGCGTTCTATTTTCTCCCTTAAGAAACTCCATTGAGGCTTCAGAAAGGAGCTCCTGGCTTAGGAAGCCTTTTTTGAGCTGTGTCGATCAGACAGCTGTGGGAGCAACATCTGGTTCAGGGTTGCATCTTGATAATTTCCGCTCAGTAGACTGTTGGAGATTCTTTCATAAGAGACTCCAACTATGTGGATATTGATAAAGCAGTCGAATCTCTGATCTAATGGGGATATGCTTCTTTTTAATCATCTGAACAAACTATGCTCCGTGTACTGGAGACATCAGCAGGAGGCTCCGGCCAAATGCCTGTGACAACACCTGGCAGGGTTGCAGTATTCCTCCCACTCTGTCGAGGGGAGTATCGGAAAGAGGTGACTCCGATTATGATGCCGGCTCGACCGGATCATATGGGGGCCAGAGGCCTGAGGAAGCAACACCTGGTTCAGGGTTGCGCTCTATTTCCTCCCCTGAAATACTCTGTTGAGGCTCCAGAAGGGAGCAAGGACTCGGAGTCACTAGCAGGCACAACCTGTCTGGTAAGTACAATAAATAATGATGATTTATACCAGCAGCAGAGGACCGCGGCAGTGCGGAAAGCCGACGGCCATCCGTTTCCACTTCGGAGTCGCTGCGCAGCTAGTTCCGATTCGGCTCCTAGAGGGAGCAGATTGGCAAACCTGAGTCGGGGCAAAGCCAAAGCCAAGTCTGTGAGACAAGTCCTGTTGGACGATTCGGGACAAGAGGATTCTGTCCCCACATCTATGGCAGATGTGATTGGCCGTTTGTCGCAATTGGAACATCTGATGGATCAGATGGTGGCACAAAATATGCTCCGTGTTATGGAGGCATGCACAGGCACTTCGAGTCATATGCCTGTGGCCTCACCTGGTTCAGGGTTGCAATATTCCTCCCACTCGGATGAAGGGAGTGTCAGAGATGGTGCCACAAAATATGCTCCGTGTTATGGAGGCATGCACGGGCAGTTTGAGTTATATGCCTACGGCAACACCTGGTTCAGGGTTGCAATATTCCTCCATCTCGAATGAGGGGAGTGTCGGAGATCAGTATGGAGCTGACTCCTTCCATTGCTACACAGACGATACACAACTCTATCTCCCCCTGAAGCCCCAAAACCAATCAAATCTGTTTAACCTTACCCACTGCCTCGAGGATATAAAGTGTTGGATGGCCCAGAACTTCCTCCAACTAAACGAGAGTAAGTCTGAGGTCATCCTTCTCGGCCCCTTGGACTCAATCAAAATGATAGCAGGCAGCCTTGGAAGCCTTACCCCACTACTCAAACCTCACGTCAAAAACCTTGGCGTGATATTTGACTCAACACTGAAATTTGACAAACAAGTCAATGCCGTGGTAAAAGCTAGCTTCTTTCAGCTTCGGACGATAGCTAAAATAAAACAATTCCTCCAGTTTGATGACATTCGAAAAGATCATCCACACATTCATCTCCTCCCGCCTAGATTACTGCAACTCCCTTTACACTGGCATCAGCCAATCTTCCCTGTCCCGCCTGCAACTGGTCCAAAACGCCGCAGCGAGACTCCTGACGGGCACCCGAAAAAGGGACCACATCACCCCGATCCTGGCCTCTCTCCACTGGCTCCCTGTGCGGTTCCATATAAACTTCAAGGTCCTCCTCCATGTCTACAAAGCCCTCAATGGGCTTGCTCCCACCTACATTAAAAAGTCTTCTCACCCACCACTCCACCTCCAGGCCGCTCAGATCGGCCGACTTGGGGTTGCTGAATATCCCACGGTCTAGGCATAAGCTCAGGGGTGACCGCGCCTTTGCGGTTGCAGCCCCTAGACTGTGGAACAGCATCCCCTTTCCTATCAGAACCGCCCCCTCCATCGACTCTTTTAAGTCAATAAAGACTTATCTATACTCCCAAGCCTATCCTGATGTCCTCTGAGTGAGGGCTACATGTATTTATGTATGTAGTTTGTTTTGTTTTGTGCTATTCTTATTACAAATGTAAAGCACTTTGGCCAACGAGAGTTGTTTTTTAAATGTGCTATATAAATAAATGTGACTTGACTTGACATGACTATGCGCCTGAATCCCATACTTTAATGCATGATGTACGAGAGTCGCATAAGGAAGAGCTGCCTGCTCTTGCCTCTAAATTTGCTGTTCCCTCGGGGACAGTCAAGCCACTACATGAGGATTTGGGCAGCAGCATCAGCTACCTAACATCACACCAGCTGAAGGAATGGCAAGCATGGGGCTGAAGATGTGGTCAGACAGGATCTGCAAATGGAACTTCACTGAAGCTCCAACAAGCAGGTCGACCCGGGTTCAGAGACGCTGGCAGGTAAGGGTTCTTTATTAACCTCCGTAAAACTCCGAAATGGAGCAGTCTGTCAGCCCAGGTTTAGATTTACTGGTAGCATGGGCTGTCTAGTATCTTTTCACTGTCTTTGGAGTAGACAGATTGATGCAGAGACATTGGCAGGGTACCGTGCATACTGACCTATGTAATTTCCAAGTAGGAACAGCTTGGTTACCCTGGTTCAGGGTAAACCATCCTGGAACCGGCTGGCCATATGGGTCATATTGACCAGGGAAGCACTGCCTCAACATCTGTGATTGAGATTATCAGGCTGCTCAGTAGAGTGAAGGAGTTGTAGTCTCCCTTAACACATGGTTAAAATTCTGCTCAGTTAGTGCAGTTGCCAGTTCATTTAAAACATCATTGCCATCATCTCTGGGATAGGTAGCTACTAGCAGGAAGCCGGTCTGGCATATAGTATTTTATCTGACCTGCAGCTTCATGTTGTGAATCAAAAATGTATTTATAATAATCTGTAGGCTCTCAATACCAGTATTCCTGATTGAGTGGCTGGTCGCAGAGATTGTGTTACGCACTCTGGCGACTCTGGCAGGTGGCTTCAGTCAGAGGACTGCAAAGCAATTCCTGGTTCAGGCGTGCATTAGGCTAATTTCCACCCTGAGGAAGAACGCTGAGGATTCGTGGTGACTCTAATAGTCGAGAGTTGACAGGGAACTTGTATTCCCACATCAAGTGGATACGGTGTTTCAGCTCTAGTCATAAGGTTCTGGTTATATGTTATCAGTGAATTAAATGAATAACTAGATAATGCATCCTCCGTGGCAAGAGAAGCCAAGAAACTTCCATCCCTATGGTCAATAGAGGAACGTTGGTTCCAAATAGAATCAGTGACATCTCACAGGAGATGAGTACTCTGCTCAAGAACAAAAGGGGGTATATTTCTGATATTTCTCAAGATTGTAGGAACATGGAGCATGCCAAATCAGGTTAGGATTGGCTAATCTGATCATGTGTTTGGTTACCCAGTTTGAGATGGATGATTGGCTTTCAGCAATTTAGCTGTTTCAGAGAATCGATCTTGAAGATGCATACTTTGCCATATCTATACACAAGAGGCACAGATATATTTGGTGTTTGATAACAAAGCCAGCGGTGGAAGCTATGCTGCCCTGCGCAGATCAAAGGGCATTGTGTCATCAAAGTTTAGATGACATGCAAAATTTGCAGCTGATAAGACTAAGGGGTTTATCAGTAGATGCCTCTTACGATATTAAGGATGAGGCAACATAAAATTTAATTGTGCCAACTTTGCCTATTCACTCAGGCCATGGTAAGGCGGCTAAAGAAGCTCCTATTTACTCGAAGTCATGAGTGATGGCTGGTGCAGCCTTTTTTCTCGGGCAGCTAGCTCTCCACAATTGTATGGGAAATTTGTGAACAAGATATGTGAGTTAATTTTAAACGGAAGTAACAGAGGTTTGTGTTGCTTTCAGTTTGGGCTTAGAGAAGCGATTATGTGATAGTACATTTGACACTGATTGTGCTGTTTTGCCATTCTTATCATTCCATAAGTGGGACAATAAATGATTGGCTATTCACCCGCTGTTCTCTAACGTTATGCAAGGTGTTTTTTATATGACCGCTCTAAAAGCCTACATTCATCGTAGTGTGCAATGTATATCAGTAAATTATTATGCAGATATTCAACTACTGTTTCCTAATGGGAGCAGTACCTTTAAGTTGATTATGCTTTTTGCAACTGATTTCAGCACAAAGAACACAGTCTTTACTCTATCTCTGGCTCAGTGTCTGGGTCATAACTGACATTAGGGTAGCTTGTTATGGGAATGATCTCATAAGCAAAATGGGCCTGGTTGCGTACATTTGGAGTTGACAGCATACCCACCAGAGCTGAGATTGGGGGTGTTATTATGTATTCAAGTACACTGAGCTTGCTAGTACCTATGAGATGAAAGATAGTTTCTTCATTGTTATTTAATAGTCTCGCAAGAGATTGCTGATGGCTGATTAGCAGCCAATAGAATAGACATTTCCCTTTCATCATAGAGCAAGAGGCTTACATAGTGCGTGTTTAGAAGTTATAAAATGTGGTTGAATATGTCTGGATATTTGCAGATAGAATTCTGAACAATGTTGCATGAGTTATTGTCTAACTCAAAGTCAATTGGGACTATGGTTAAGAGCAATGGCCATGTATGCAAGTTAGCATCATGGTATTAATAACCCATGTTTTCTACCATTAATGGTTTATCTGTTTAAGTGTTTCATACACAGATTGGGTTACTGCATGAAACCACAGAGCTTTCAAGTCTTCACATAGTCACTCACGTGACTTTGAAATAAAATAGAAAGATTAAACAAGCTTACCATTTGAAATTTGATCTTTATTTTATGAGAAGTTGAAGTGAGGGAATACGTGCCCTCCACTCCCAACCCTGATTTTCATAAAAGATCATCCGGTAACTCTAGTCTCGTTGATCTTTCTATAGTTTAAGGTCTGCAGCTGGTCTGTGGTTTTATACAGTTGCTCTGAAGATTGACGCGCATGCGGGCTGGCGGGCTCTTCACGTATTCCCTCACTTCAACTTCTCATAAAATAAAGATCAAACTTCAAACGGTAAGTTCTCATTTAATCTTTAACGCGGTGAACAATACAGGGAGGGCCGGGCCCGGGGTTGGAGCAACATTTACAAACCTCGGCCTCAGCTCACACCCGTCCGCCCGGACCCCGGCATCCGCTCCTGCTGCCGGCCCTCTCCTTCCCTTCTCTCGTCCCCTTCTATCCCTCCCTTCCCTTTTTCCCTCCCTCCCTTCTCTCCTTCCTCTCTCTCTTTTCCCTTCTCCTTCTCTCCCTCCCTTCTCTCCTTCCTCTCTCTCTTTTCCCTTCTCTCCTTCCCTCCTTTCTCTCCTTCCATCCCTTCCTTCTTTCTCTACTTCCCTCACTCCCTTCTCTCCTTCCTCCATTCTCTCTCTTCCTCCCTCCCTTCTCTCCTTCCCTCCCACACACACACACATAACGCACAGACAAATAACACACACACAAACATCACGCACAGACAACTAACACATACACACACACACACAACTAAGTTAGGATGGGGTAGAAGCCCAAAGGGTAGAATGGGGCTGAAGCCCAAAATTTAATGCCTGGACTGGTTTTTCGCCAATAGTTATTGGTTTTCCAGGATCTAGTTAATTTTCTTTTTAATTTCACAGTCACTAAAACAAGTGGTATTGTAACTATGTACTTTTCAGAGGTGATCTACATATTTCGTTTGTTACTTGTAGGCTTACATGTATGCAATTTTATATTAAAATGTAGCTTAGATCTGTTTGGTCCATTAACTGACAGGCACTTTTTGAGGGCACATTTTGATTACTTTCCATTCTACCATAGAGATATAAAGTCTATAATATAAAGATTAAACGAGCTTACCGTTTGAAGTTTAACCTTTATTTTATGAGAAGTCGCAATGAGGGATTACGTGAAGAAGCCCGCCAGACCGCATGCGCGTCAACCTTCAAAGTAACTGTATGAATCCACAGAATAGTCGCTGACATAAGCGATAGAAAGATTGAAGGCTAGAACTACCGAATGATCTTTATGAGAATAGGATCGGGAGTGGAGGGCACGTAATCCCTCATCGCGACTTCTCATAAAATAAAGATCAAACTTCAAACGGTAAGTTCTCGTTTAATCTTTCTATTTTATTTCGGTCACGTGAGTGACTACGTGAAGATTTCAAAGCTCTGTGGTTTCATACAGTGACATAATCTGTGTGTGAAACTCTAAAACAGATAAACCATTAATGGCAGGAAAACATGAGTTATTAATATCACGATGCTAACTTGCATACATGGCCATTGCTCTAAACTGGCCTGTAGTCCCAATAGACTGTTGAGTTAGACAATAACTTATGCAACAATGTGCATAATTCTATCTATAAACATCCAGACATATTCCACCAACATTTTATAATTTATTAAGCTGCATTATGTAAACCTCATGCTGCATGATGAAAGTGAAAACCATTGTATTGGCTGCATATGAGCCATCAGCAATATCTTGAGAGTATTGAAAGAAAAGAACTATCTTCCATATCATAGGCACTAGCAACTAGCACTTGTGTACCTAATGACATCCCTGATCTCTGCTGTGGTGGGTATGCTGTCAACCTCAAATGCACACAATCCTGCTCAGTTGCTTATGAGATTATGAGTATGGCGTGGAGACTAAGCCAGAGATTGAGCAAGGATGTGTTCTATATGCTGAGATCAGCTGCTGAAAGCATAGTCATCTCAAGATACTGGTCCCATTAGGAAAAATTTGAGGAATATTTGCATAACAAATTACTGATATACATCGCACACTACAATGAGTGTAGGCTATTAGAGTGGTCAAACAAAAGACACCCTGCATAACATTAGAGAACAGTGGGTGAAGAACCAATCATTTATGTCCCACTTATGGTATTGCAGAAATGATAAAGCAGCACAGGAATTGTCAATTGTGCTGTCCCACAAAGTTTCTCTAGGCTCAAAACTGGAAGCCACACAACCTTTGTTACTTCCGTATACAATTGACTCACATATGCTGTTCACAAGCTTCTCCTACAATCGTGCAGAGCTAGCTGGCCGAGAAGACAGGCTGTCCCAGCCGTCCCACGTGAACGAGTAAATAAGAGTTGCTTCAGCCGCGTACCATGGCGTGACTGAATAGGCAAATTGGTACTGTTAAATTCCATGTTGCCTTAATGTAATATCGCCAAAGACACCTACCGACAACCCATAAGATTATCATTTGCAATTTGCATAATACCTAAAACTCGATGACATAATGCCCTTAATCTTGGAAGGGCAGCATAGGCTTTCACCACCAGCTTTGTTATTAAACAGCAGAAACTGTGCCTTATGTGTATAGATATGACAGAGTATGCAACTACAAGATCGATTCTCCGAGACAGTTAAATTGCAGACACCCAATACAATACAATACA
This sequence comes from Malacoraja senta, assembly GCA_038087875.1. NCBI lineage: Eukaryota > Metazoa > Chordata > Chondrichthyes > Rajiformes > Rajidae > Malacoraja > Malacoraja senta. Next base: position 29,484,842 of record CM075983.1, read on the forward strand.
ATACCATTTATTGTCATTTTAACCTCAGATGAAGTTCAAACAAAATTTGGTTTCTGCAGTCATACAAACAAGTAAAAAGAACCAAGACACAACACAATTTACACAAACATCCATCACAGCGAATCTCCTCCTCGCTGTGATGGAAGGCAAAGTCTTATCTCTCCCCTGCACTCCCCATTCTCCTCCCGATGTCAGAGTCTGAGCCCCCGGCGGGCGATGGAAAATAAGTCCCGCGGCCATTAAAGCTGCGCCGGGCGATGTTAGACCCAGCTCCAGGTCATCTTCAACCCCGCAACTCAGGCGGGAGAAGTTGCCGTTGCGGGAGCCCCGAAAAGCGGTCACCCACCAGGGACCCGCGAGCTCCCGATGTCTCCGTCCACCAGACCTGCGGCTGGAGCCTCCGAATCTCCGGGGTCGGGTCACAGCCGCGTGTCACCGCAGCTCTCCACGCTCCAAACTCGGCCAGCTCCACGATGGTGAGTAGTCCGCAGGCTCCGCGACTGGAGCCCCAGGTCGTTCCGGTTGGAGGCCGCTCCACGGTGCTACACCCCAACGACAACGGAGACCTGGCAGAGAAAGGTCGGGTCCTCCATACAGGGAAGAGATTTTTTAAAGTTTCCCCCTCCCCCCCCCCGCCCCCCACATATACACAGTTAAAAATAATATAAAAAAACACAAACAACTACATTTAACTAGACAAAAATAAAAAATAAAGACAGACGGACTGCAGTCGAGCCGCTGCCGATAGGCGCCGCCACTTCCGATCATCCATCTTAAACTGGGTGAGTAAACCCACAATTTGATTAGCCTAATGCTAACCCGATTCGGCCTGCACCATATTTCTGTAATCTTGAGAAATATACCCCTCTAGTCCTTGGTCAGACCACACATCCTCGGATGAGTTGTCACTGATTGCACTTGGCACCGCTGTTCCTTCGTTGATCCTACGGATGGAAATTTTTGGGCTTTCCAACCCGCGAAAGATGCATTATCTAGTTATTTATACATATCGCTGATAATATATAATCAGCAGCTAATGACTAGAGCTGAAACCACAGTCTCCCTTAGATATGGGAATACTAGTTCCCTGTCAACTCTTGACTTAAGAGTCACCATAAATACGTAGCGTTTTCCTTCAGAGTGGAGATTAGTATAATGCAAGGCTGAATCAGGAATACCTCGCAATCCTTTGACTGAGTCCACATGTCTAAGTCTCTAGAGTGCATAACACAATCTCTTCGACCCACCACTCAATCAGGAATAGTGGTATTAAGCACCTATGGGTTATTATGAATAGATTGTTGATTCACAACATGAACCTACAGGTCAGATAAAATTATAATATATGCCAGACAAACTTTTTGTTGGTAACTACCTATCCCAGAGCGGATGGCAATGATGATTCCAATGAACCAGTAACTCTGCTAACTGAAGAGAAATAAACCATATGTTGAGAAAACTTCAACTACTTTATTTTATGACCAGTCTGATAACCTCTCATAGATGATGAAGCAGTGCTTCTCTGGTCAATATGATTCGTACGGCCAGCCAGTTTCATGACGGTCTACCCTGATCCAGGATAACCAAACTGTTCCTATTTGGAACTTACAGAGGTTACTGTGTAAAGCACCTTGCCAATGTCTCTACATCAACCTGATCTTCTCCCAGAGAACGTTAAAAACCGACTAGACAGCCCATGCTGGCAGTAAACCAAGCTGGGCCGACAGACTGCTCCATTTCGGAGTTTTTGTTGGTTAATAACAATACCTTACTTACCAGCGTCTCTTACCTCAGGTCGATTTCCTTTGTTGGAGCATCAGCAAATTTCCATTTGCAGACCCTGTCCATCATGCTTGTCATTTCTGTTAGCTAGGTGATGCCGCTGGTCAACCTCTCTTATGGTGGCTTGCCCATCCCCGAGGGAATAGCAATTTTAGAGGCAAGAGCACACAGCTTTTCCTCATGTGATTGACGTACATCACGCATTAAAGCATGGGATCCCTGCACATAGTCATGTTCGGGCTCATGTATGGAGTTAGTCCATACTGACCTTTGACACTCTCTTAGAGTGGGAGAAAATATTTTCACCCTGAACCAGGTGTTGCCATATCCATATGCCTCGAACTGTCTGCGCATGCTTCTATAATACCGAGCATATTTTGTGACACCATCTCCAACAGTCTTTCGGGTGGGGGGGAAATATCCCTATTAAATCAGAGATTTGATTACTTTATTGATATGCATATAGTTGGCGTCTTTTGTAAAGGAATCTTCCACAGTCCCTCTAATGAGCGGAAATTACCATGACGCCACCAGGTGTAGCTCCCACAGGTGACTGATAGGCACAGCTCAAACAAGGCTTCCCAAGCCAGGAGCTCTGGACTGCAATGGCAGGTCCAATTCCACTACACCTTTTTATTGGTGTAAGTGATAATAAATCTCCCTTGTAATTTCTCTCTTTTAAAACATAAACTAAATTGACATGATAAGACATATTTGTGATATTGCCAAAGAATAGTAAGATTAAACGAGAACATCAGTTTGAAGTTTGATCTTTATTTTATGAGGAGTTACATTGGTGATTATGTGAAGAAGTCCCGCCTGTGCGCATGCGCGTCAATTTTCAAACAGCGGTATGAAATCGCAGATAACAGAATATTTGAAGTAACATAGTAAGATCAGCAATATGAGAACTACCATATGACCTTTATGAGAGAGAGGGTTGGGCGTGGTGGGCACGTAATCACCAACGTAACTCCTCATAAAATAAAGATCAAACTTCAAACTGGTAAGTTCTCGTTTAATCTTACTATTTTACTTCGGAGTCACGTGAGTGATTCCGTGAAGAGTTCAAAGCTCTGTGATTTCATGCCTTGGATTCAAATCCCGGCGTCTCACTGCATCGATTGACTCAGGATGAGTGAATAATCAACAATGGATTAACCATGACATTGATTTAAACATATTAATGGTTTACGTGAATAAATAAATCCATAGCAACCCGTCTATCTCAGGGGAGGCTAAGATTTGAATGTAAAACAGAATGGGCAACTAGCCCTGGGTCGGCAATCAGCCTATGGAAAAACATTTTTTCGAAAACTAATTTACTTGACCATCCTGCGGCCGCGAGGAGATGGTCGATGGGAATATCCATTGCCCTGGCCGCTGATGTTGATGCCACCCTGGTGGAATGAGATGTAAATTGGTAGTGTTAATACCCGCATAAACCAGAACCTTCTTCAGCCACCTTGAAATAGTCTGAACCAACCTTTTCTTGTGTGGTTGTTTGTGGCTAATAAACAATGCTGACTCCACACCTCTTAGGGTTCTGGTGGCCTTGTTAAAATATATAGCAAACATGCCCGTACTCATTGACGCGAGTCCTTGGGGTATGCCAAAATATGACTAAGGATGTAGCTGGAGCCCCCTGGTGAAATATTGTTGACACACTGTACATATCCAATACAGTCTATATTTGTACTGAGAACTTGTGTTAAAGATATCTCTTACAAACTCGAAATCCGGGGTTGAAAACCCGCCAGAGTGGGTCCCGTTTGCTGCAAGCAATATGATGGGAAAGTACGTTGGGCACAGTTAATGGCCCTATAACTGAATTATTGTCAAAACCCATTTAAGCATGAAATGGAAGACGTCAGTAATCTGTACCATATTAAATGTAACATTAACATTAAACAAACCGCTTCCAAACTACTCAATAGGAAATGTACTGCTTTTTCGGTGCTATTCCTGCACTCTGCAATGAGCACATCCAAGGATTGGTGTGACAATCCGACCCGTAAGGCAGTCCATTCAGAATGTGTAAGCCAATAATTGTTTTATTATGCAGAGGCTGGCTTCCTGAACCAGCAAAGTTTTTGTTTTTAGAATAACCATATATGGTTGTATTATTATGCCTGACGGAAGCGGGAAGCATGGCTGCATAGCCAGTCCGACTGTACGAAAACTAAAGCGAGATCTTGCTGACTTTATTTCAAGACCCGACTGATGAGGCAAAATGGAGAAAGGCATAAAAGAACATAGATACATAGATACATAGAAAATAGGTGCAGGAGTAGGCCATTCGGTCCTTCGAGCCTGCACCGCCATTCAATATGATCATCCAACTCAGTATCCCGTACCTGCCTTCTCTCCATACCCCCTGATCCCTTTAGCCACAAGGGCCACATCTAACTCCCTCTTAAATATAGCCAATGAACTGGCGTCAACTACCCTCTGTGGCAGAGAGTTCCAGAGATTCACCACTCTCTGTGTGAAAAAGTTTTTCCTCATCTCGGTCTTAAAGGATTTCCCCCTTATCCTTAAGCTGTGACCCCTTGTCCTGGACTTCCCCAACATCGGGAACAATCTTCCTGCATCTAGCCTGTCCAACCCCATAAGAATTTTGTACGTTTCTATAAGATCCCCTCTCAATCTCCTAAATTCTAGCGAGTGTAAGCCAAGTCTATCCAGTCTTTCTTCAAATGAAAGTCCTGACATCCCAGGAATCAGTCTGGTGAACCTTCTCTGCACTCCCTCTATGGCTATAATGTCCTTCCTCAGATTTGGAGACCAAAACTGCACGCAATACTCCAGGTGTGGTCTCACCAAGACCCTGTACAACTGCAGTAGAACCTCCCTGCTCCTATACTCAAATCCTCTTGCTATGAAGGCCAACATACCATTCGCTTTCTTCACTGCCTGCTGCACCTGCATGCCTACTTTCAATGACTGGTGTACCATGACACCCAGGTCTCGCTGCACCTCCCCATTTCCTAATCGGCCACCATTTAGATAATAGTCTGCCTTCCCGTTTTTGCCACCAAAGTGGATAACCTCATATTTATCCACATTATACTGCATCTGCCAAACATTTGCCCACTCACCCAGCCTATCCAAGTCACCTTGCAGTCTCCTAGCATCCTCCTCACAGCTAACACTGCCCCCCAGCTTAGTGTCATCCGCAAACTTGGAGATGTTGCTTTCAATTCCCTCGTCCAGATCATTAATATAAATTGTAAATAGCTGGGGTCCCAGCACTGAGCCTTGCGGTACCCCACTAGTCACTGCCTGCCATTGTGAAAAGGACCCGTTTACTCCTACTCTTTGCTTCCTGTTTGCCAGCCAGTTCTCTATCCACATCAATACTGAACCCCCAATACCGTGTGATTTAAGTTTGTATCCTAATCTCTTATGTGGTACCTTGTCGAAAGCCTTCTGAAAGTCCAGATACAACACATCCACTGGTTCTCCCCTATCCACTCTACTAGTTACATCCTCGAAAAATTCTATAAGATTCGTCAGACACGATTTACCTTTCGTAAATCCATGCTTTGTCCAATGATTTCACCACTTTCCAAATGTGCTGCTATCCCATCTTTAATAACTGACTCTAGCAGTTTCCCCACTACCGATGTTAGACTAACTGGTCTGTAATTCCCCATTTTCTCTCTCCCTCCCTTCTTAAAAAGTGGGGTTACGTTTGCTACCCTCCAATCCTCAGGAACTACTCCAGAATCTAAAGAATTTTGAAAAATTATCACTAATGCATCCACTATTTCTGGAGCTACTTCCTTAAGTACTCTGGGATGCAGCCTATCTGGCCCTGGTGATTTATCGGCCTTTAATCCATTCAATTTACCCAACACCACTTCCCGACTAACCTGGATTTCACTCAGTTCCTCCATCTCCTTTGACCTGCGGCCCCCTGCTATTTCCTTAGTGAAGACGGAACCAAAGTAGTTATTCAATTGGTCCGCCATATCCTGGTTCCCCATGATCAATTCACCTGTTTCTGACTGCAAGGGACCTACATTTGTTTTAACTAATCTCTTTCTCTTCACATATCTATAAAAACTTTTGCAGTCAGTTTTTATGTTCCCTGCCAGTTTCCTTTCATAATCTATTTTCCCTTTCCTAATTAAGCCCTTTGTCCTCCTCTGCTGGTCTCTGAATTTCTCCCAGTCCTCTGGTATGCTGCTTTTTCTGGCTAATTTGTACGCAACATCTTTTGCTTTGATACTATCCCTGATTTCCCTTGTTATCCATAGATGCACTACCTTCCCTGATTTATTCTTTTGCCAAACTGGGATGAACATTTTTTGTAGTTCATCCATGCAGTCTTTAAATGCCTTCCATTGCATATCCACCATCAACCCTTTTAGAACTAATTGCCAGTCAATCTTGGCCAATTCACGTCTCATATCCTCAAAGTTACCTTTCTTTAAGTTCAGAACCGTTGTTTCTGAATTAACAATGTCACTCTCCATCCTAATGAAGAACTCAACCATATTATGGTCACTCTTGCCCAAGGGGGCACGCACAACAAGTCTGCTAACTAACCCTTCCTCATTACTCAATACCCAGTCTAGAATAGCCTGCTCTCTCATTGGTTCCTCTACATGTTGGTTTAGATAACTATCCCTCATACATTCCAAGAAATCCTCTTCCTCAGCACCCCTGCCAATTTGATTCACCCAATCTATATGTAGATTGAAGTCACCCATTATAACTGTTTTGCCTTTGTTGCACGCATTTCTAATTTCCTGTTTGATGCCACCCCCAACTTCACTACTACTGCTAGGTGGCCTGTACACAACACCCACCAGCGTTTTCTGCCCCTTAGTATTTCGTAGCTCTACCCATACCGATTCCACATCCTCCAAGCTAATGTCCTTCCTTTCCACTGCGTTAATCTCCTCTCTAACCAGCAACGCTACCCCACCTCCTTTTCCTTTCTCTCTATCCCTCCTGAATATTGAATATCCCTGGATGTTCAGCTCCCAGCCTTGGTCACCCTGGAGCCATGTCTCCGTGATCCCAACTATATCATAATCATTAATTGCTATCTGCACGTTCAACTCATCGACCTTATTACGAATGCTCCTTGCATTGAGACACAAAGCCTTCAGGTTTGTTTTTACAACGCTCTTACCCCTTATACAATTATGTTGGAAAGTGGCTCTTTTTGATTTTTGCCCTGGATTTGTCTGCCTGCCACTTTTACTTTTCACCTTGCTACCTATTGCTTCCGCCCGCATTTTGCACCCCTCTGTTTCTCTGCTCACCCATTTAAGAACCCCACCACCTCTTATTCTCTGTTTATTATTGTTTTCTTCTTTCCCCCCTACATGTTGGGTCTGAGTGCTTTCCTTCTCTGCCTCCTGCCTCACACACTGTCTAATAGCATTCTCTATTTGAGTCCCTCCCCCCAACCATTCTAGTTTAAAGTCTCCCCAGTAGCCTTTGCAGATCTCCCCGCCAGGATATCGGTCCCCCTCAGGTTCAAGTGCAACCCATCCTTTTTGTACAGGTCGTACCTTCCACAAAAGAGGTCCCAATGATCCAGAAATTTGAATCCCTGCCTTCTGCACCAGTCCTTCAGCCACGCATTTATCCTCCACCTCGCTCCATTCCTATTCTCACTGTCGCGTGGCACAGGCAGTAATCCCGAGATTGTTACCTTCGCTGTCCTTCTCTTTAACTCCCCTCCTAACTCCCTAAATTCTCCTTTCAGGACCTCTTCTCTTTTTTTACCTATGTCATTGGTACCTATATGTATCACGACTTCGGGCTCCTCTCCCTGCCCTTTCAGGATGGCTTGGACACGTTGAGACACATCACAGACCCTGGCACCAGGGAGGCAAACTACCATCCGGGTCTCCCGACTGCGTCCACAGAATCGCCTGTCTGACCCCCTAACTATAGAGTCCCCTATTAATATTGCCCTCCTCTTCTTTTCCTTACCCTTCTGAGCAACAGGACCGGTCTCTATACCGGAGGCCCGGCCGCTGTCGCTACCCACAGGTAGGCTGTCCACCCCAACAGTGCTCAAACAGGAGTACTTATTGTCAAGGTGTACAGCCACCGGGGTACTCTCTAGTCCCTGCCTGTGCCCCTTGCCTCTCCCAACCGTGATCCACTTGCCTGCCTCCTGTGGTGTTGGAGTGACCACATCCCTGTAACTCCTCTCGATGACTTCCTCGCTCTCCCTGACCAGACGGAGGTCATCGAGCTGCTGCTCTATGTTCCTAATACGGTCCATTAGGAGCCCCACCTCGATACACCTGACGCAGATGTGGACGTCTGGAGGGCTATCAGACTCCATGACTTCCCACATCTGACATCCAGAACAGTAAACTGCCCTGGCCTTCATACTCCCCTTACCCTGGATAGAATATAAAACAAACTGCTACAATACAAAACAAACTGATACAATACAAAACAAACTGCTACAATACAGTACAATCAGCAGGGATCTGACTCCCAATCAGCTGCTCCCTCTTGTCTGCGTCCACCAATCAGCGGCTTCCTCAAACCCACTTGTTTTTGAAGTGGAACTTGGAACGTTACAGATTTCGGTTCCTTTTTAAGTCCTACCGCTCGGGTGTAGCTCCTCCCTCTGCGATCTCTCCAACGGCTCTTGGACCTCTGTAAGGAACAAGCCCCGCGCTCCTTTTTAACTCCTACCGGTCGTGTGTAGCTCCTCCCTCTGCGATCTCTCCAACGGCTCTTGGACCTCTGTCCTCCTTCTTGTGGCGAAAATGTATCTCTCACCACTGTTATACCACATATTTTTGTAATCAGTGAAAAAGCATGAACCATATTTTCATAAATACTTTGTGATTCAACACTTATTCTGTGTTGTCCTGAATCTGAACTTGATGATAAACCAGTGGCAAGGGATTAGGTAAATATTACAGGATACTACTTGATTGCCATGACTAACATCTGCCACCACCGTTGTGTATCAACTTGAAGCTGGGCTTGTAGATTATGTATTCGCTCACTAGCCCTTTACCCATGGGATGCGTCTAGTGTCTATAGCTAGTTGATACCAACAACTGAAGAATTGGCAACTCATGCAAATCTCCACCTCCAACTAGAGATGACATACGCAATTTTCCCTCTTAGAGCACTTAGCTGGAGCTATGCTGAATACTGTTTGTTCATCATTGTGACTTAGGTAGCTTCAGCTGGTCATAGCTTAAGCCTGTTAACAATCACCCACATGTCATTTGAGAGATTGCTACTTTGCACGATGTCAGTTCCCCGACTTGCACAGCTGACTCACAGCTACTATATTGCCAATGCTCTAGATTAATAGGATTCAGCTTTAAAACAGGTTTCTGTTAACTCCAATCTCATGCCCCAAGGCGGAGTCATAACTAATCAATAGTTTAAGGTAAATTCCAATGACCAACAAGTCTATTTGGTAACAACTTAAGTTAGCTGGATGGATGAGCCCAATTTCTCAATTATAGTTTGAGACTGAACCGGTGATTTTAACAAATACAGCGTTAGAAATATCATATAGACCAGATATAACAAATGTTTTCGATCACTGTGTCCAAACACCGATTTTATAATTAGTTGAATACCCTGGGAATATAGTTTATCCCATTTTGCAATGTTTTACTGTTATTAGTACAGTTAAACGACATTCTCCATTTTTCATAATGAACAGGCCACTCCTGCCATCATTCCATGGGTGCTTTGCACGATTTTCGAGCCTGTCTTGAAAACGACAATTCTGGCCCTAATTCCAACCTTGCTTGGAATGCTAGTATTGTGCTCTCTAAGCAGATGACAATGCTTTTATCCTTTGAATGCTGTACAAACAAGTGTAAATATTACGTACTTGTGAGTGGTCCACTTACCCAAGTTTTGGAAGTGCCGGACCCACCTTGTTGAGTAGGACTGGTAGGGTACGTGGAACCTGTGCCCAGCTGTCATGCTGCCACCAGCTTCAGTGCACTGCCCACTGCCGATGAACGCATAGGGTGCGTTGTCGCCAAAATGCCATTCATCCATGGAGCTGCAGAGCGCCAGCTGCACATCTGAGTCAACAGCCGGCTTGTTCCTGGTCCAAACCCGGAATCTGCACCTCTCTTGTAGGGATACCTCCTTTTTTCTGATTTGCCGACCACCGGTGGCTTAACCTTGTTGCGTCTCGGACAGCTGCCCTCCATCGATTGTTCTAGCGAACGCAGTGATTCCTCAGCCCAGCAGCTTCAGGATTCTTGCAGCACACCTGACCCCATATCACCTGGTTTACTGCCGGCACCGTAAGCAACACGCAGTTCCCCGGGGTCTCGTGCTTCTTTGCGGTCTCATCCATCGTGAGCTCTTGTAGCTGATGGGAGACTAAGTAATTTATCGTGGAGGTCAACTCATCTCCCAGTGGCTCTCCTGACTCGGACTGGACAGCGAATCATACTGCCAGGAATGGGACATCTGGCAGCTGCCGTCTTCGCCTGGATTGAACTCACCGTCAGAGTCGGGGTCAGAACTCAGCTGACCCATTGCAAGCGCCTCATCAATGAGGGTGCTATCGAGCAGCCCTCTACTAGGTACTGCTGGCGCGGCCTCTTCTCCAGCCTGCCGCCAACACTACTCCTACTCCTGGAATGTGCCCTGGGGGAACAACCTATGCAAAAGGTGCTCCATTTGGGATAACCGTTGAAAAACGGTATCCAGCCCCGGAGAGGAATTCTCCGCTCCTGACTCTGCCGAGTCAGTGGGCCTAACAGACTTGCTCGTGGCCTTACGCCCGACTGGCGCTGGCTCTGTGCTTTGCAGCACCAAGTCTGCAGTCGCCCCGCTCCCGGCCGGCGACTGTGCAGGGGTATGAGGCAGCCGTTCACAGCTACTGCCTCATACCCCTGCATTTATCGTGGAGGTCGCTTGATTTGTCCTGCCAAGATGTAGCACCTCACACACTAAGCACTCCCGCGGCTGTCTACCAGTTTTCTTGCGGCTTGCCTCTTTCCCTTGGTCGTCTTGTCCATGGAGTTGTCCTGGAAGAAATACACAGCACAGCACCACAGCAAAACAACCCGAACTCCAGCTAAGTTTGTGGCACTTACCTGGAGATTTAAATCCTCACATCCTCCGTGCGCCACTGCGGCTAGCGCGCTCACACACTAAGCAGCCCTATCCTAGGTGCTACTGGCGCGGCCTGTACCATAGGCCCGCTCTCACACACTAAGCAGCCCTGCCCCAGGCTCTGCTGGCGCGGCCTGTACCATAGGCCCACGCTCACACACTAAGCAGCCCTGTCCCAGGGGCTGCTGGCGCGGCCTGTACCATAGGCCCACGCTCACACACTAAGCAGCCCTGTCCCAGGGGCTGCTGGTGCGGCCTGTACCATAGGCCCGCGCTGGTGCCTGTGAAGGGTTAAAAAATAACAACAGAATGCGTACAAATACATACTTATTTCCGGAAGGGAAACCCTCTCAGCCCGACTCCTCCGAGTTCAATAGGGCTGTTTGATTTAATCTGCGCTCTCACCCCGCCTCTCTGCGTGTTCTACCCGACCCCGGGAACCACAGCAAGTTTGAAACCACTGACCGCTTTGTCAGTGGCTTTAAACGCGAACCCGACAACCCGACTATCCGCTTCCACGGTCGGGACTGGGGTCTCCCCACAGCCCATAGTCGGTCCACTCGCTGGACTTCGCCAAATCCTGCAGGATACCTCTGTGAAGAGAGGTTCCTGCATGAACATTAAAACTGGTAAGTAATAAAATCTTACCTGTAGGTTTCAACTTACCGTCGGCAGGAGTAATGCCCTGCCAGTCCAGTGTTTCGCCATGCGAACGACGATATGACACGTATGCGCACAGGCGGGACTTCTTCACGGAATCACTCACGTGACTCCGAAGTAAAATTAAACCTGAACTGATAAAATTATAGAGCAAAGGATACCAGCACGATGGTGCAGCTGGTAGAGCTGCTGCCAGACCTGGGTTCACAGCACCAGAGACCTGGCTTCGATCCTGACCACAGATGCCATCTGTTTGGAGTTTGCAGCTTATAGAATGCTATCAGCTATGATAGTTATAAACGTGACCCTGTGGCCACTGTTAAAAATGCCAACTCTATAGCTGTCCAATTGAAAGAATACACTATATGTAGCAATGTTACACAATTCTGAGATTTTAAAAATCAAGTCTGTATATCCCATCGGATAAAGCATAAAAATATGTTTAATTGGACACCTAATTCACTTTCATATCTTCAGTATTAAAAAAGTTATGGCCATTTTCATACTCGGAAATTAGCATCTTGTTCCCTATTGCTTTTCCATTCTTAACACAAAAGCTGTGATCGAGGACAGTCAAAAGCCCATAAGTTTCTTAAAAATTAAGAGAACTGAAAGAAATTTTCAGTTATTATAGATTGAAGCATTCTATATAACCATATAACCATATAACCATAACAGCACGGAAACAGGCCATCGCGGCCCTTCAAGTCCGTGCCGAACACTTTTTTAATTCTTTTTTTTTACTTCCCCCAAGTCCCATCTACCTGCACTCAGACCATAACCCTCCATTTATTTCCTGTCCATATACCCATCCAATCTATTTTTAAAGGATAAAATCGAACCTGCCTCCACCACTTCCACTGGAAGCTCATTCCACACAGCTACCAATACAATACAATTTATTTGTCTTTTGTCTTTTTTTTTTTTGTCTTTTGGACAAATTTGTCATTTGGACCCCTTGAGGTCCAAACAAAATGTCGTTTCTGCAGCCATACATTACAAAACGAAGAAGACCCGAGACACAACACAATTTACACATACATCCATCACAGCGCTGTGATGGAAGGCAAAAAAACGTATCTCTCCACTGCACTTCCCCCCCCCCCCGATGTCAGAGTCAAAGTCAAAGCCCCCGGCGGGCGATGGTGATTATCCCATGGCCATTAAAGCCACGCCGGTTAATGCAAGGTCGCGCACCGGGTCTTTGTGTTAGAGCCCCGGCGTGCGCTCGCAAAGTACGGTGGCCATTCCAAGCCGCGCGGGGGGATAAAGCCCCGCTCCAGGTGCTCTTGAACCCCGCAACTCGGGCGGGAGAAGTCGCCGCTGCGGAAGCCCCGAAAAGCGGTCTCCCACCAGAGGACCCGCGGGCTTCCAGTGTTGCCGTCCACTAGACCCGCGGTTGTAGCCTCCGAATCTCCAGGGGTCGGGTAGCAGCAGCGATTGTTTCCACCACAGCTCCACCCGCTCCGGACTCGGCCAGCCCCGCGACGGTGAGTAGTCCGCAGCTCTACAACTGGAGCCCCAGGTCGCTCCTGCTGGAGGCCGCTCCACGTTGCCCAGCCCCAATGACAACGGAGACCCAACGAAGAAAAGGTCGGGTCTCCCGTGCAGGGGAAAGATTTTAAAGTCCCCCCCCCCCACACACACATACCCCGACAAAGAAAAAAATAAAAAACGACATAAAAACGAGACAAAAATAATAAAAAGACAGACGGACTGCAGAGGCCGCTGCAGACGAGAGTCACGCTGCCCACCACTCTCTGAGTAAAGAAGTTCCCCCTAATGTTACCCCTAAACTTCTGTCCCTTAATTCTCAAGTCATGTCCCCTTGTTTGAATCTTCCCTACTCTCAATGGGAAAAGTTTATCCACGTCAACTCTGTCTAACCCGCTCATAATTTTAAAGACCTCTATCAAGTCCCCTCTTAACCTTCTGCGCTCCAAAGAATAAAGACCTAACTTGTTCAACCTTTCTTTGTAACTTAGTTGCTGAAACCCAGGCAACATTCTAGTAAATCTCCTCTGTACTCTCTCTATTTTGTTGACATCCTTCCTATAATTAGGTGACCAAAATTGTACTCCATACTCCGGAATTGGCCTCACCAATGCCTTGTACAATTTTAACATTACATCCCAACTTCTATATTCAATGCTCTGATTTATAAAGGGCAGCACACCAAAAGCTTTCTTTACCACCCTATCTACATGAGATTCCACCTTCAGGGAACTATACACAGTTATTCTTAGATCCCTCTGTTCAACTGCATTCCTCAATTCGCTACCATTTACCATGTACGTCCTATTTTGATTTGTCCTGCCGAGATGTAGCACCTCACATTTATCAGCATTAAACTCCATCTGCCATCTTTCAGCCCACTCTTCCAAATGGCCTAAATCTCTCTGTAGACTTTGAAAATCTACTTCATTATCCACAACACCACCTATCTTAGTATCATCTGCACACTTACTAATCCAATTTTCCACACCATCATCCAGATCATTGATGTACATGACAAACAACAATGGACCCAACACAGACCCCTGAGGCACCCCACTAGTCACTGGCTTCCAACCTGACAAACAGCCATCCACCATTACTCTCTGGCATCTCCCATTCAGCCACTGTTGAATCCATCTTGCTACTCCACCATTAATACCCAACAATTGAATCTTCTTAACCAACCTTCCATGAGGAACCTTGTCAAAGGCCTTACTGAAGTCCATATAGACAACATCCACTGCTTTACCCTCATCAATTTCCCTAGTAACCTCTTCGAAAAAATTCCCTAGTAACCTCTTCGAAAAAATTCTGAAACAAATATGAAACAATCTTACTTAGATGACATGAAATTAAAGCATATAATTAGTTAGTTACCTAATTGTAGCTAATTACAAAATTCAATTACTAGATCTAAACATCTATCAATTTCTTAAGAATAGATTAACATTTTTAAATAGCCTAAGTGTCCAAATAACTTTCACACAAGAATTCACAATATAACATAATTTTTAAATCTCATTGTCATGGATTTATAGGCAAAATGGATGGAATTTAATGTTTAATACCTGTAAATTAATGGGCATTTAAATCATCTTGCGAGTGGGTTTTTCTGGAACGCGATCAATTGGAACATTGCATTTGCGGTGAATTTAACCTCGTATTGGCATGAAAGATACTGCCAGTTCGTTCGGGGAAAAAAATCACCGTTTCGCAATTTAAAATGTGAATTAAAGGCCTCTTAAGAAGCACTTTTATACATAAAATAAACGGCTTTTGTTTACCTGTCCCGTGCGTGAAATCCGTCCCCGTTGTCGGCCTTGACGGCTTTAGAAGCTGATTTTAAAATTGCTCCAGCGCTGAACTTGTCGGGCGAATAAAAATAAAAAATACACAAAACGCCCGTCGGAACGATTCTTCAGCAAAAGCTTGCACTCCAACAAAATATAATTCAGGACAAGGTAGGAGAAACCCGCGATTTAACCCCGCCCCCCCCCCTCAAAGGCGCCAAAATCACGCACACGGCCAGTGGCAGAATTGCAGTGCCGCTGAAGGTAAGTATTGTAACATACCTACTATATGTGGCTGTAGCATAGCTGTTGCTACAGCAGGCTGAGCTCCCAAAGCGGTAGCTGTTGGCCGTGGCTATTTTTAAAACTCACCTGCTGATGGAACTCCCCTGCAGTAATACAACCGCATTTTATGAATGAAAGCTCCTTACAGAGCCTCACACTGTCTGACACTGGCTGCCTGCTCCCGATGGAGCTCTAATGTCTGCAGCCTCACTTATTAGGGCCGTCTGCTGAAGACTATAATGGCAACAACCGTAAACCCAGCTCCTAAAGAGCCTACCGGTCACTCAACTGGGTCGTCCCCTGCCGCGCAGACTAACGGCAGCAGCCGCATGAAGCCCTATAACTTCAGCCGCCTGCTCACGTAGGAGACTGCGGCGAAAATATATTACCTACGCTAGCTCCAGTGGAGCTTCCAAGCTACTTTTTAGGGGCCCGCTAAAGAACGGCCCGAAGAAAATTGACTTACCTTGCAGAGCAGTAAGACTGCTCCACTCGCGCCAAGCGCTAGACGTGTTGACTCGCGTGCGGTCTGGCGGGCTTCTTCACGTAGTCACTCACGTGACTTCGAAAAAAAATAGACTTTGTTTGTATTTCTATGATTCTACAGACCTTGGCTGGGAACTTGGGGCTCACCAAAATTGTTCCCAATTGGGCCTCGCCCCTCCTAAGGCTGGCCCTGTGTTGCACCTGAACAAAGCATCAGTTAGACGGAATTTGGAGTATTGTGTACAATTGTACATAACTCTTTTGCTCAGTGCCACTGCCTATTGAAGCAAGTATACTAAATACCTTGGAGGCACAAGGGACCGCAGATGTTGGACTATTGCGCAGCATTCAAAGTGTCGGGGTAATTTAACGGATCAGGCAGCTGAGTCAGGATATTCTGGAGGATATGGATAACAAAGTGTTGGAGTATCTCAGAAGGTTAGACAGCATCTTTGGACATTATGAAGAAGGGTCTCGACTCGAAACATCACCTATCCATTTCCTCCAGAATGCTGCCTGACCCGCAGAGTGACTCCAGCACCTTCAATACCAAGTACTTTCTTCATTAACCTTTAGTGTGTTTTAGGGCAGCACCATCATGCAGCGGCAGAGTTGCTGCCTTACAATGCCAGAAACCTGGGTTTGGTCCTGACTACAGATACTGTCTCCATGAAGCTTGTATGTTCTCCCTGTGACAATGTGGGATTTCTCCAGGTTCTCCAGTTTCTTCCCATGTTCAAAAGACATGCAGGTTTGTGGGTTAATTGGCTTCTGTAAATTGTCTTGAGTGTGTGTGTAGGGTAGAACTAGTGTATGGGTGATTCTTGGTTGGCGTGGACTCGTTGGGCCGAAGTACCTGTTTTCAAGATCTATCTCTAAAACTAAAACTTGCATCGCTACATCGCACACTTGCATCGCTACTTTCAGCGAGATACGTAATTGCTCCCCAAGGTCCCTCTACATCAACACTCCTAAAATCCTTACCATTTAGTTTATATTTCCAGCAGAATTTGACTTCCAGGATTGATTGTTATATTCAAATGGTCATGCAGGTTTGAAGATAAAATGCAGTGGTATACATAAGTAGAAAATGATTTCATTAAGCTCATGTTGCCAGTGGAGGCAAGGGCTTGGGGCAGTAAAGAAATCAGGAAATATATTCAAAAATACAACAGAAAAAAACAAAAGTTGTCATGCAATGCACCGATTCAGGTAAAAATAAGCAGAGTGGTTCAGGAAAAAGGCAGAGTAAAAATAATAAGGCATTGGAACCAAGACATATCTTGAAAAAAAGTTAAAACATAAGACATTCTATTTAATTCATAAAACATTCACAACAAAGTAGATGAATGGATAGTTAGGAATAAAATAATTTGTATCAATAGTGTGAATGGAGACTTGATTACATAGTGACAGCGATGAGGAACTAAATATTCCAGGATATTTGACTGTTAGGAGAGACAATTTTGAAATAGGAAAAGCATACACATGATAATAAGGAATGGGTTAAAGAGAAACAAAACTATCACAGAGCACACATAGACTCCTGCAAGATGTAGAACTACTTTAGATGAAGCTAAAAATAACATAAAGCAAAAAGGAATGTAGATAGGTTGACAGTGTGGGAAGAAAGAGAACATGTTACAGAGGTACGTGAAATTAGTCATTTTGAAAAGATAAAAAGATACACAGTTTTTTGGGGGGAGAGTGAGAAATATAGATATTTCAATCGTCAAAATACAAAATAATATTTAATTGACCGCGATAAATTGCCTCTAGTGTGCAGGTGAATGGTAGGATCTAAAGGGGTTGATAAGAATAAAATGGGAATGGTAGGATTAGTATAAATGGGTGATTGATGGTGGGTGAGGTCTTGTTAGGTCGTAGGGCCAGCTACTGTGCTGCATCACGCTATGAGTCTATGTGCAATATGCAATCAGGATGGCAAATGCTGTATTAGCTTCATTAAATGATAACTGAGAGAGAAAATTAATTAGCAAGAAAATTTGGTTACATGGTATGCAGAGACACAGCTCACTGACCAACATGGAATACTGATCTGAAGACAGGACTACTAATTTGCCACTCAGCATTCAAGTTAACTTGCTCTCTTAACCCTGCACAGACAATCATGTGTTCAGCAGCAAGAATGAATAAGCTGGAAGAGCTATTTAAAGATGACTTCAACCAACTTTCAGGCTAGTTTCTGATTAATAATTTCTGTCCTTTGCTATGATACCACAATTGTCCATTATGGTTATTAAAGTCCCCAGTAACCATAAGCTGATATACAAAATACTTTGAATTCCAGCTTCCGAGATAAATCAGTTACTGTCAGATGTGGGTGCATCAGGAGGGATTTTCCTTGTGCAGTGAAAATAAGCAGAGTACAGACAGAATAAGGCCAGGGTCTGGAAGAGAGAGGAGGAGAAGCATTGTTAGCAAAAGTCCATATCCATCCAAGGTACTCGGAAATTGTTTCCCCTATCTGTATTCTCTGGAAAACAAGAGGAGAGATGCTTTTTTATTGAAATCTGCCCACCATCTGCAGTCACTGCTAAGACATTAGGGGTGGATCTCTCATGAATTTGTGAGTGGTGCTGGAGATGTTTGCAAGATCCCACAGTTAACTGCTCACCATTGCACCACTAAGTTGCAGTTTATCTTTATTCAAAGAGTGTATTCTCTCTCAGTAAAACACAGTGAGACCATGATCTTTAACATTCCACAGTGGTCTTGGTGCCACTGACTGCCTGCACATTGCTTTGAAGTTGCTACATACTAACCTAGAGAACCACCACATCTGAAAATGACTCATCCTTCAAAGACTAGGTCAGTGCAGACTCGGTGGGCTGAAGGGACTGTTTCTGTGCTGTATCTCTAAACTAAACTAAACTAAATTACCCACTTGTGTTAAAGAAGGAACTGCAGATGCTGGAAAATCGAAGGTACACAAAAATGCTGGAGAAACTCAGCGGGTGCAGCAGCATCTATGGAGCGAAGGAAATAGGCAACATTTCGGGCCGAAACCCTTCTTCAGACTGATAGGGGGTGGGGAGAAGAAAGGAAAAAAGGAAAAAGGCGGAGGAGGAGCCTGAGGGCTGGGGGAGGGGAGGAGACAACCAGAGGGCTGATGAAGGGGAGGGGACAGCAAGGGCTAGCAGAATTGGGAGAATTCAATGTTCAAGCCCACTTTCATCAGCCCTCTGGTTGTCTCCTCCCCTCCCCCAGCCCTCAGGCTCCTCCTCCGCCTTTTTCTTTTTTTCCTTTCTTCTCCCCACCCCCTATCAGTCTGAAGAAGGGTTTCGGCCCGAAACGTTGCCTATTTCCTTCGCTCCATAGATGCTGCTGCACCCGCTGAGTTTCTCCAGCAGTTTTGTGTATCTTAAATTACCCACTTGACTGCTTGACATTGCCTGCTGGGCTACAATGAGGAAAAAAACAACAAAAGTGCAAAGTAAATCAAGTCAACAGAATTCATAAATCCCAGTCACCTTCCTGCACGCTTTTAATGCCCATCATCTGTGTGTTTTTACACTTAGATAGCTGCAGCATGTGTGTGGAAGGCTGCTAACTTTCATGGTCCTGAGGAAGCCAGTATGCATCTCTGAGAGAGAGGGCTTTTGGTTTGGACTGCATTGTCTTGCTGTGAGTCTAATCAATGCGGAAATGAGGACCTGGCTTAGTAACAAACAACAGAAGGGAACTGGTGGAATGGCAGCAATGAGCTCACATGTGCTGCCATTTTTAAGAGACTTCGCCAATAGGTTGCCTCATCTGTGAATCCAACTGCAGAATTCAGCCGCTCTCACCCTGGAGGATGCTGACACCTGTGCTGTCATGCACATGTAGATTTCACTTCTAAACGGTCCCTAGTTTTGATCATTATCATGATCAGAGCAGCTGGCTGAAAGTGTGAAGCAGATTGAAGGTATCCATCATCATTATCTCCATGTAGAGTTCCACCACTCCTTTGCTCGGTGGTGCTTGTGTAGGTAGATAGCGTAGTAAAGAAGGATTTTGATATATTGGCCTTCATTGGTCAGGATATTAATTATAGAAGTTGGGATGTTATGCTGCATTTGCACAAGACATTGATGAGGCCACATTTGGAATATTATGTTCGGCTTTGGCCTCCTGCTACAGGAAGGATGCCTTTCAACTGGAAAAGTACAGAGAAGATTTACAAGGATGTTGCCAGGACTTGAGTCCCTGAGCCATGGGGAAAGGTTGGATAAGCTCGGACTTTATACTTCGGAGTCCAGGAAGCTGAGGGATGATAATCATGAGGGGAATTGATAGGGTGAATTAGGGTCTTTTACTCAGGGTACAGAACTCAGGAGCCAGAGGACATATAGGTTTAAAGTGAGCAGGAAAAGGATTAATAGGAACCCTTTATTGGAACATTTAGAGACAGAGGATAGGGACATATTTTCACTCATCAGGGGGTGGGTACATAGAATGAGCTGCCTGGGGAAGTAGTTTAGGCAGACTATGACAGCATTTGAAAGACATTTGGGCAAGTACATGGATAGGAATGATTGAGAGGGATATGGGGCAAGCATGGCCAAATTGGACTACTATAGATGGGGCATCTTGGTTGGCATGGATGAATTGGGCTGAGGAGCGTTTCTGTGCTGTATAACTCCATGACTTTATGACCGTCTAATTGAAATATGCGTAAAGATGAATTTTGAAAAGTACAGCAGAGGAAAAGATCCTTAAACCCACAATGTCTATGCCAAGATAAACTAATCTCATCTGCCTGCTGTGATAAAGGCACAAAAGACTGAATGCTTATTGATGCTAACATTGCTGTTGTGGATTCCCCACTATCAACAACCGGGAATGAAATGGTAGAATGTAGGAAGGTGTCATATAAAAAATGTAGCTGGAGCAAGTTAATATAACAAACTTTATAAATAAAATGACCACTAGGGCAGATTAGAAGCAGTGTTTTCTTCCATATGTGAAATATTCTGTGCCTCACCAAAGATTTTCAACACCCGCTGGCCAAGAAACAGGAAATGCGTGGAATATTTTCCAATCCCTTGGATGATTTTTGTTCCAACACTACTCAAAAAGCTTGATACTTAATGAAATGTAACAATTATATGATTGGCAGCAAGTTAACCACCCAAAGCATTTGTATAGTTTCATTTAGTTTAGAGATACAGCATGGAAACGGACCCTTTGGCCCACCGAGTCCACACCGACCAGCGATCCCCACACATTAACACTAACCTACACACACTAGGGACAATTTACAATTATACCAAGCCTACATACCTGTATGTCTGTTGAGTGTGGGAGGAAACCGAAGATCTCAGAGAAAACCCACGTGGTCACAAGCAGAACGTGCAAACTCCGTACAGACAGCACCTGTAGTCGAGATCGAACCCAGGTCTCCGACACTGCAAACGCTGTAAGGCAACAACTCTACCACTGTGCCACCGTGCCACCCTGTAAGCTTTATTATTGAATTGAATTGAATACTTTATTGAATTGAATGCTTTATTGTCACATATGACGTCACAGTGAAATTCTTTGCTTTTATAATTACTTGCACACTCCACCAGTTGTATGCACTGCTTACAACATGTACCACAGGAAATCCTTTGAAAATACTTCCCCAAAAAAATTCTATGCTACCTCACAGGGCTCAGCCAACAGATACATGGAGGCCACAATCTCCATGCTTTCTTGGAAGTCAAACACTACCTTGCTTCCAGATCTTAATAGAGCTAATTCCATGATGGTAGTTGATTAGACTCACTCTTGGTGGAAATTGTTGCATGAGTTTTAATTACCATCCACCCTGATTTTGAAGTACATTGCTGTTCAACAATAATCACTAGAACTCTCTCTTAACACAACTGCAGGAGAATTCTCACTGCATGAATTGCAATAGTTAGGGCAAAGAGGAATGGGCAATGAGTGCTGGCTTTCTCAAAAACATTTATGCTCCTTGACTTAGCTAAAAAAAAGTGGGGTTTGTTTTTTCTTTACAGGATTCATTCTGCTTAATCATTTAAAGTTATTTTTTATCTAATGAAATTTAAATATCAATCGCATTAATATTTTATACATTTTAACTGACATTTGGACCAACAAGCTGAAATTTATGTTTATAATATTAACATAGGAATAGATTAAATCTCTTAATGTATTTAACATGTAGATTAATAGTCAGTATTAAACCACCAGGCAGCATAACACCATAAAGTGTATTAATCATCCGGCATAAACAGAAGTTTCAAGACTTGTTTATTGTACATGCTATTCCTCAAAGAAAACTTTACAGGAAATCCAATAGCTCTCATTATAGAATACTGCATTCCACAAATTCCCACTTGTGATCTATTTGTTTATATATTAATTAGGTCCTGAACACAGCAGTCGAGCGGAAACCATTTGATTTAAAGATTAGATGGCAGATACAAGAGTAGAGGAGCACAAACGCACTGACAACAACCACAATATACATGAGTTCTTCACTGTTGTTGGGACTATCTGTGGCCCATAGAAAATATGCCTCAGTCAACAACAACATTGGGCAGACACCATTGTTTGCAAACCTAACAGCAGACTTCCAAAAGAGACAGAAAAATGAAAATGCTGGAAGCAGTTAACACTCAGGCATCATCTGTGGTAAATAAAGCAGTTAATGCTTCAGGTCAGACCCATCATCAGGTATGGGGCATTTGTGATGAAGGATCCAGGACATGTAATGTTAACTGTTCCTATTTCCACAGATGCTTCTTGACCTTCTGAATGCATCCAGCATTTTCTGTTTGTACACCCAAAACCAACATTCTATACCGAACTCTTTCACTGGAAGTGATTATCATGTAAAGTGAAATACAGTAATTTGCTCATATCTTACCAAAATGTCCCCACCAATTCCCAGTAATCTCTGGTTCAAGATCGCTCAGAGTGCAGAAGAGCATAGAGTCATCACGTCAGATTCATAGATTTATACAGCATGCACACATGTGCTTTAGCCCAACTAGTCCATTACAGTCAAGGTGCCTTCCTCAGCTGGTTCCATTTGGTCCATATCCCGCTGAACCTTTCCATGAACCTGTCCAAATGCATATGGGATGGTATGGAGAACATTGAGACAATGGATCAGGAGCATGCAGAAGCCCTGTGTTAACAATGTGAGTGCACAAACTCACATTCTACCCACCTACCTGCCTCAACTTGTACCTGCTGCCTCTCACCTGTGGAAGGATCTCTGGTTCAAATATTGGTCTCCTGTCACCTGAGAATCCACAGAACTGGAGTGAAATCCAAACAAATCCAAATATTTTATGAATAGATATTATTTTATGATGACATTATTTTTCCCCTTATTAAGTATCACGACTAAAAGTTTGAAGTTGAGATAAGATGAATTCTGGACTGATGTTAAGAATATTTATTACAAAGGGTGTTGTTTAGAATAATAATGTGTCTCTGAGCAGGTAGCAGCATGAAAACATTTAAACACTGTATGAGAATGGTGTGAGAGACCTAGAATCTCTTCTCAGCATTTTCAAGCTCCTAATATTTATTTATCGTATGACAAAAAACTAATAGAAAGCCATGAATTAGCATCGCTATATCTGACTCCCAAGTTTTATTTGTTTAGTTCTATGAATATTTACTTAGCTCAATAAATTACATAGCTAGATATCAATTCAAGTTAACACATTTTTTTTCTTCAGTGTATTTTAATAACATTGCCATTTCTGACATAATTCTGACAATTGGGGTTAATTTTATAATTATTTTATGTCTACCTTCTGTATGATCCATGGTTTTTACATTCAAACATGTTTCTGAACTATTATTTTTCCAATATTGGTGTTCACCTCAGAAACTAAGAAGTGGTCTTCATGCTGGCATTTTCCCTCTGTTTGAATCCACTTATCACACAATTATGTGTCGGAAGGAACTGCAGGTGATGGTTTAAACAGAAGATAGACACAAAATGCTGGAGTTAGCGGGACAGGCAACATCTCTGGAGAGAAGGAATGGGTGACGTTTCGGTGTTGACACCCTTCTTCAATAGGATGTTCAATGTTCTATATCGCTATACATCATCGACAATATCGTTTCCCTTTCCCGTGACTTTCAGTCTGAAGAAGGGTTTCGACCCAAAAAACGTCGCCCATTCCTTCCCTCCAGAGTTGCTGCCTATGTCGCTGAGTTACTCCAGCAGTTTGTGTCTATCTTCTTTTTTTTTATTTTTTTTTTATTATTTTTATTAGAAGTACAGTAAATTACAGTAATACACAACACATATCTTAATACATTCTTTATACCGCTTCATTTTTTTAAGCTTTAAGAGAAAGATAGAAGTAAGAAAAGTAAAGAAAGTGCGCAAGAGTCGTGAGGTGCAAGAGAGTGTTGTGAAAAGAAAGCCCCTTAGAAAAGAAGTTAGAGAAGGAAGTAAAGTAAGAAAGTAGATCCTAGAAAAGAAAGAAAAAGAAA
Source organism: Malacoraja senta (assembly GCA_038087875.1). Taxonomy (NCBI): domain Eukaryota; kingdom Metazoa; phylum Chordata; class Chondrichthyes; order Rajiformes; family Rajidae; genus Malacoraja; species Malacoraja senta. The sequence goes on from CM075983.1 coordinate 29,508,925, forward strand.
GTAGGAACAATCGCAGAAAGGGAACCACCAACCAAGTCTGTTTTTATTGTTTTACCTCCCATTACCAGGTCCTGATACCATTTCTTTCTTTATTTATTTTTTAAATTACTATTGCACCTCATGCTTGTAATAGGTCCAAAAACGTAGACCACGTCTTTTGGAATTGGTCTGCTTTCCCTGCTAAGAGGAATCTCATCTCTTCCAGATGTAATGTTTCCAACATATTTGATGTCCACATTTTTATTGTTGGTGTGGGCGCATTTTTCCAGAATTTAAGTATAAGCCTTTTTCCCATTATTAGCCCGTAATTGAATAAGTTCTTCTGATACACGTTTAATTCAGGGATACCTTCCGATATTCCAAAAATGATCCATTCTGGTTTTGGTACCAGTTTTATTTTAATTAATTTTGAGAAAATATCAAATATTTCATACCAGAATTTTTGGATTTTTGTACAAAAAACAAAAGAATGCGCTATGGTAGCTTCTTGACATAGACATTTATCACAGATTGGTGAAACATTAGGAAAGATTTTATTTAATTTAGTTTTTGAATAATATAGTCTATGTAATGTTTTGAATTGGATGAGCGTATGTCGTACGTTGATCGAACATTTATGCACCTGTAGTAAGTGGTTATCCCAGCTCTCTTTTGAAATTTTTATAGCTAATTCTTGTTCCCAGTCTCTTCTAATTCCTTCTGTTGTGGGTTTTTCTATGTTTAAAATGATATTATATAAGTACGATATTAGATTAGCTGATTCCGCCTTTGTCTTCATTGCTTCATCTAGTAAGTCGGAAGGCATATTATGATAGTCTTTTGTGTATTTTTTCAGGTAATCACGAATTTGTAGATATTTAAAATATTGATTATTTTTCAGATTATATTTCAGTTGTAGTTGTTGAAATGATAGTAATTTTCCCCATTCATATAGATCTTCGAGCATTTTGATTCCCATTCTTTCCCATTGTATAAATGATTTGTCTATGGTTGAAGGTTTAAACGATGGGTTATTAACTATTGGTATTGAGAGAGATAGGTTTCTTAATTTTAGATTCTGTTTTATTTGTTTCCATGTTCTAATTGTGCTATTTATAATTGGGTTTTTATTATAATTTTTATTATTCAAATTTATTGGAGAGAGAATAATCGCTCCTATATTACTCGGGGAACAGTCCCCTTTTTCTATTATAATCCAGTCCGCCTGCTGGGCAGAATTGTCCAGCAGGTGAATCATATTTTTAATATTTACTGCCCATTTATAATACATAAAGTTAGGGAGCGCGAGACCCCCCAACTCTTTTCGTTTATTGAGGTGTGCTCTTTGTATTCTATGGGATTTATAATCCCATATAAAATTTGTAATGTCTGAGTCCAATTTTTTGAAAAACTTTTTGGGGAGATATATAGGTATTGATTGAAATAGGTATAGGATATGTGGTAAGAAAATCATTTTTATAGCATTTATTCTGCCTATTAAGGACATCGGAAGGACCTATGTCGCTGAGTTACTCCAGCAGTTTGTGTCTATCTTCTATCACACAATTTTGTCGATTTCACTTTTATAGCATTCAAAGGGCTAGGACAATTTAATTTACCAATATCCTCATTTGAGTGAGAAATGTACCAATCCATTGAACAGGAATATTTGGTCTGACTTAAAATTAATCTATTTAAGGTTAGTGAATAGGATTAACGTATTTATATGAAATTCCTTCATTTGGCACTCACAATGTGGTCCCTTCCACAACAAAAACAGAAAGTGTTGGTAAGGTTAAGTTACTTCTGTGGAAAGGTGAGGGTGGGGGTCATTTTCCCACACAAGCCATAGGTGACTGGGCAATCTAAACCCAAGCACCAAGTTGTAAGTGGCCGACGGTGCGCATCCCTCGGGACAGCCCCCACTCTCTCACGGTCACCCTCCACGGGCTGTGGGTCGGGTGGAGCAGAGGTGTGGGACAATGTTCATCCCTCCACAGTGATGTGATGGACGTGGGGTTCTGGACCAATCGCTGACAAGTCCCGCCCCCCAGCAACGTCATGTCCATTATTTGACTTTTCTGTGGAGCGGCATTCGGTTCGTTGGCTTGTAGGCGACGCCGTCTTTTGGGTAGGTGGCATTTCGGCAGAGTGCCCATTCAGTGAGTTTTCTTTTAGGTGACACAGCCTTTCAGTTAGTTGGCTTTTAGGCGTCCCGCCCTTTCGGTTAGTTTGCATTTAGGCGTCCCACCCTTTCGGTTAGTTGGCGTTTCGGCTTTGTTTCCATTTGGTTATTTGGCATTTTGGCTTCATTTTCATTCGGTTATTTGGCTTCCACTTCTTTGCTTCGGCTTCTCGTCCGTCGGCGCCAAGACCACACATGGGAATATGTACATTAAATATTAGAAATCGTTAGGATAATCTTCAAATGGTGTCAAAGTAATCAGTTTTGTTTTCTCATGCCTACTACTCTAGGCCTTAGAAAAGTCATTCTGCTCCCATTTACTCAGATAAACTGAAATAATTGATGTCAGTCAATAATGAAATTCCAGGAAAGTGGCAGTGGGATTAGAAGTCTGCCATGAAGGACTTGGGAATGCACCAGAAATCAATGCCTGAAGCATTCCGGGTTAGAGATACACACAAAAGTAGAAGCAACACTACAAACTGAAAGAGAAGAGGAAAAGTTCCATTCATGCTGCTCCCCACTGGAGCATCACTGTACAGAAGATACACAAAAATGCTGGAGAAACTCAGCGGGTGCAGCAGCATCTATGGAGCAAAGGAAATAGGTAACGTTTCGGGCCGAAACCCTTCTTCAGACTGATAGGGGGTGGGGAGAAGAAAGGAAAAAAGGAAAAGGCGGAGAAGGAGCCCGAGGGCTGGGGGAGGGGAGGAGACAACCAGATGGCTGATGAAGGGGAGGGGATAGCCAGGGCTAGCAGAATTGGGAGAATTCAATGTTCAGGCCACCAGGATGTAGACTGCCCAAGCGGAATATGAGGTGCATTTCCTCCAATTTACGGTGTTGCTCGCTGTGGCCATGGAGGAGACCCAGGACAGAGAGGTCAGATACGGAATGGGAGGGGGAGTTGAAGTGCTGAGCCACCGGGAGTTCAGGTTGGTTATTGCGGACCGACCGACCGACCGACCGGTCCGCAATAACCAACCTGAACTCCCGGTGGCTCAGCACTTCAACTCCCCCTCCCATTCCGTATCTGACCTCTCTGTCCTGGGTCTCCTCCATGGCCACAGCGAGCAACACCGTAAATTGGAGGAAATGCACCTCATATTCCGCTTGGGCAGTCTACATCCTGGTGGCCTGAACATTGAATTCTCCAAATTCTGCTAGCCCTGGCTGTCCCCTCCCCTTCATCAGCCATCTGGTTGTCTCCTCCCCTCCCCCAGCCCTCGGGCTCCTCCTCCGCCTTTTCCTTTTTTCCTTTCTTCTCCCCACCCCCTATCAGTCTGAAGAAGGGTTTCGGCCCGAAACGTTACCTATTTCCTTCGCTCCATAGATGCTGCTGCACCCGCTGAGTTTCTCCAGCATTTTTGTGTACCTTCGATTTTCCAGCATCTGCAGTTCCTTCTTTAACACTGTACAGAAGATAATCTTTCAGACAATCACAACCATGGATGAAAGCTGTGTAATCATATATATTTACACAATACAGAGCATTACAAGACTAAATGTTTCTATGATGCCATGACTCTGTGGCCATAGGTTTTCATATAATTTTTGGAAGGTGGGGAAAGGAATGTTTGAAGGTTAACTGTTCCACAGTTTCGCCATTTTTATTGAACAACAACAAAAAAAAGAAAAGTAAAGTGATAGTATGGCCATAAAGAATTAAATGGCCAGTTAATGAAAACATCAAACTTTAGCTTGAGGCACTCCTATGCTAGAGAAGGCCATTTTTACACTTTTTTAACCATAGTGAAACTCATCTAAGTTTCAGCTTACTTGGACTCTTCACATGCTGACAGATTCAGTTTGCGGTGCTCAGCTTTCAACTACAGAGAACCTAGATTTTCTTCTCCAATACATAGGGGACTAGTGCTGAAATTATCTCTTAGTTTAGTTTAGTTTTGTTTACTTTAAAGATACCGTGCGGAAAAAAGCCCTTTGACCCACCGAGTCTGTGCTGACCATTGATCCCCGTACACTAACACTATCTTACACACTAGGGACAATTTACAAGTTTACCAAAGCCAATTAGCCTACAAACCTGTAAGTCTTTGGAGTGTGGGAGGAAACCCGAGCACCCGGTGAAACCCACACAGCACCCCACAACCCACAGATCAAACCCAGGTCTCTGGAGCTGTTAGGCATCAACTCTTTTTATTTTTTTTAAAATTATTTTTATTAGAAGTACGGTAAATTACAGTAATACACAACACTTATATCTTAATACATTTTTTATACCGCTTCATTTTTTTGAGCTTTAAAAGAAAGATAGAAGTAAGAAAAGTAAAGAAAGTGCGCAAGAGTCGTGAAGTGCAAGAGAGTGTTGTGAAAAGAAAGCCCCTTAGAAAATAAGTTAGAGAAGGAAGTAAAGTAAGAAAGTAGATCCTAGAAAAGAAAGAAAAAGAAAGTAGGAACAATCGCAGAAAGGGAACCACCAACCACCAAGTCTGTTTTTATTGTTTTACCTCCCATTACCAGGTCCTGATACCATTTCTTTATTTATTTAATTTTTAAATTACTATTGCACCTCATGCTTGTAATAGGTCCAGAAACGTAGACCACGTCTTTTGGAATTGGCCTGCTTTACCTGCTAAGAGGAATCTCATCTCTTCCAGATGTAATGTTTCCAACATATTTGATGTCCACATTTTTATTGTTGGTGTGGGCGCATTTTTCCAGAATTTAAGTATGAGCCTTTTTCCCATTATTAGCCCGTAATTGAATAAGTTCTTCTGATACACGTTTAATTCAGGGATACCTTCCGATATTCCAAAAATGATCCATTCTGGTTTTGGTACCAGTTTTATTTTAATTAATTTTGAGAAAATATCAAATATTTCATACCAGAATTTTTGGATTTTTGTACAAAAAACAAAAGAATGCGCTATGGTAGCTTCTTGACATAGACATTTATCACAGATTGGTGAAACATTAGGAAAGATTTTATTTAATTTAGTTTTTGAATAATATAGTCTATGTAATGTTTTGAATTGGATGAGCGTATGTCATACGTTGATCGAACATTTATGCACCTGTAGTAAATGGTTATCCCAGCTCTCTTTTGAAATTTTTATAGCTAATTCTTGTTCCCAGTCTCTTCTAATTCCATTTGTTGTGGGTATTTCTATGTTTAAAATGATATTATATAAGTACGATATTAGATTAGCTGATTCCGACTTTGTCTTCATTGCTTCATCTAGTAAGTCGGAAGGCATATTATGATAGTCTTTTGTGTATTTTTTCAGGTAATCACGAATTTGTAGATATTTAAAATATTGATTATTTTTCAGATTATATTTCAGTTGTAGTTGTTGAAATGATAGTAATTTTCCCAATTCATACAGATCTTCGAGCGTTTTGATTCCCATTCTTTCCCATTGTATAAATGATTTGTCTATGGTTGAAGGTTTAAACGATGGGTTATTAACTATTGGTATTGAGAGAGATAGGTTTCTTAATTTTAGATTCTGTTTTAATTGTTTCCATGTTCTGTGAAACCCACACAGCACCCCACAACCCACAGATCAAACCCAGGTCTCTGGAGCTGTTAGGCATCAACTCTACCGCTACATAACAGTGCCATCTATTATTGGTTATTTTGATCTTTATCACAAAACCTCTGAAATTTGGGGATCAGGTTTTGCAAATTCAGTTATTTTGGTTTAACATTTGAAATAGAATAGTAATAAAATCCTCAGAATATCCAGAGAATGCAACATTGTTACAAAATACTTGATCACTGATGCTATACTTAGACAAAATAAATCATGAATTCTAATGTATCTCAAGATGCTGCAAATATCTTTTACTCCAGTCCGTATGTGTTTTTGCACTGGTGAATGGCTAACATTAAAAAGCAAACTCTCCCCATTACCATCTTGTTTCATCAATTGCAAAGTACCAGCTTGGGGGTTAAAATAATGTATGCATAGTTGGTGTTAAACCGTGCAGTATGAAACCGTAAGTGTAAATGGTGATAACATGAAATACTGATAACATGATTCGTGTGCTCTCCTTCCATGGTGAGAATTGCATCTCTCTGCATTTGGCCATAGGGAATACAGTATTTCTCCACTTGTGTTAATGGTGTTGAATGTTGACTCCCAGTCTAAAATGTGAAAAATGGAAGAAGCCAAATGCTCACTTATCTTTTTTACCACTTAGACTCTGAAGTGCACTCTCAAGTCCATGGAGAATTCATCTGAATCATGTTAGTCAATATCTTGTAATATATCTGCTCTGTTCTGTTAGCTTAGTTTAGAGATACAGCATGGAAACAGGCACTTCAGCCCACCGAGTCTGCGCAGACCAGTGAACCCAGCACACTAACACTATTTCACACACACTTGGGACAATTTACATTTTACCAAAATTTGCCTTCAAACCTGTATGTCTTTGGGGTATAGGAGAAAACCGGAACTCCCAAAGAAAATGCACGCAGGTCATGGGGAGATTGTACAAACTCCATACAGACTGCACCCATGGACAGGATTGAACCCGGGTCACTGGCGCTCATAGGCATGCACCTCTATGCCGCCCTGTTGGTAATCTAAATAACAATCCCAGGCTAACACCAAGATGGCTCTGGATGAATTATACTCAGTCATATCTCCCTTGAGGCAATGAACCCCGGTTCCTTGTTCAGCATTGGTGATGATTTTGATCAAGCTAACTTAAGGATTGTTCTCCCCAAAATCCATCAGCTTGTCCCCTGCACCACACAGGTTGTTAACACTCTTGATCACTGCTACACCACTATCAGATACATTTATCACTACATTTTACACTCTCATTTTAGCTCGTCTGATCACCTATTGATGCTGCTCCTGCCAGCTTACAGGCAGAGATTGAAACACGAGGCACCAACAACAAAAAAGTAACACAGCAGTACTCTGTGGAGGTCAAGAGTCCACTTCAAAACTGCCATGAGTTGGTGGACTGGAACATGTTCAAGGTTACTTCAGTCAGCCTGAAGAACCATACCTCAGTCATCACCAGTTTCATCAAGAAATGTGTTGATGACTGTATACGGACAACAACAAATAAGGTCTATCATAACCAGAATCCTTTGATGAACAGTGAGATTCACTCTCTGCTAAAGACAGATCCAAGGCTTTCAAGAAGGATTGTCTTGGATTGTACAGAAGGCCAAGTATGATCTCTTTCAGGCATCAGGAATGCAAAGAGGGGATTCCTATATTAGCTGGATGATCAATTTAATTAGGACAATGCCAGAAAATGGAGGCAGTGAATGAATACCATCATGAGATATAAAGCACAATTGGGGGTGATCTCTGGCTGTGATGCATCACTGCCGGATGTCTTTTACCTCCATTTTGAATGGACACGCAACTTTCCACCTGGGTACGTCCCTCATCACCCACTGTCTTGGTTGTAGAAGTCAGATCTTTTTTCATGAGGGTAAACTCTCGGAAAGTAGGTGGCCTGGATGGAATCCATGGATGGCTTCTTGAATTGTGGGCCAGTCAACTGGCTAGCCTTTGCCAACAACTTCAACTTCTCACTTCAGCAGTCTTCTGTCCCTGTCTGATTCAAGGAAACCTCTATTATTTCAGTCACCAAGCAAATACAATGACCAGTCTCAATGACTACCTCCCAGTAGTTCAAATATTGGCTATAATGAACTGTTTTGAAAAACTGGTAATGCCACATATTTGCGCCAGTATTCTGATCCACATTGGCGGCGCGGCACTGGCTGCAGCGGCTCATCGGCGTCCTGTTTGTTTGTGTTTTTTGTGTTGTTTATTTCGTTTTGGTTAGTCTAGTTTTTGGTTTTTAGTTTGCGTTTTGGGGGGGTGGGGGGTTGTAACGGGGTTTGCAGTCTCTCCCTGCGGGGGAATGCGACTTTTTGTCGTATTCCCCTTCTCTGCCTCCATCTGCGCTGAGGCCTAATGGAGGTGGTGACCTCGAGGCTCCGGAGGCAGAGCCCGTCAGGACTCGCCCTAAGCTCGCTCCCGTGAGGGTGGTCCGGCTCAGGGCTGGAACAGTGCTTCCGTGAGCGCCCAAGTCGGGGCGGCCCGGCCCGAGGGAGAAGCGACGCCCAAGTCGGGGCGGCCCGGCCCGAGGCTGAAGACGGCACGGTACTCACGTGAGGGTGGCTGGGACGGTGTTCTGGTGGTGGTGGCCTGAGTCCGGGGTTCGGCCGCGGGCCAGCGGCTGCGTCTGCAGGACTGGTGGGCGGCAGCTTTGACCACCCCGCGCCGCGGTGTTTGAGCCGCGGGAAACATCGCCCGGGGGGTATCGCCTCAGCGCAGAGGGAGAAGAGGAGGGAAGAGACTGCAGACCTAAGACTTTTGCCTCCATCACAGTGAGGAGATGTTGGGTGGACTCACTGTGGTGGATGTTAATATGTGTTTATTGTTGTTTTATGTATGACTGTTGCAATTTCGTTCAGACTTCGGTCTGAATAACAATAAAGGGCTATCTAATCTAATCTAATCTAATCTAAACCCCCAGCAAATCTCGTACAGCAAAAATATGTTCATTGAGGTCACCATTGCTCTTACACTACATTCAGCCCTGGATCACCTTGACAGTAACTACATCTATCTCAAAAAAGCAATTCATTAACTACACCCTAGGCTTCAACGTCAAAATACTGAACAAGCACATCCCCAAAACTTCTGGATCTTGGCCATGTGACTTCCATCAGCAAGAAGCTTCTGGATTTCATCATCTCAATTGCTTTGAATCATTCGTGATATTTTCTCTACCCTGACTCTCAACATTGGTGCAGTGCCCCTCAGGGCTTTGTGCTTACTCCTTGCTATAATCTTTGTACATACTGTGTGGCCAAGTACAATACCAACTCAATCTTTAAGTTTGCCAACGATACCACTGTTGTCACTTATTTCTGCAACAACGATAAGATGAAGCATACGAAGGAGATTGAGAACTTTGTGTCATAGTGTCAGGACAATTACGAGCCTTTAATGCCAGATAGACAAAATAGTTAGTTGTTGCCAAGATGCAGCATGTTCAGAAGGGTTCTCTCAAACTTCTACACATGTACTATAAAAAGTATTGTGATGGGGCGCATCTCAACCTGATATGGCAAGTGCTATGCTCTCGACTGCCTGAATCTACACAGATAGGTGAATACAACCTTGTCCATCACAGGCTCATCAATTCCTTCTATCGTCCAACTGCATGGTGTATTGCAACAGGAAGGCTGGAGGTAGGGTCAAGGATGCCTGCAACCCGTTTCTCTCTTCTACCTTTTGGGAGAAGATACAGGAGCTTGAAAGCTCAGACATCCAAACTTAAGAACTGTTTCTTTCCCACTGTTATTATGGTTTGTGGCTATCCCCACAATTAAGCAACTCATTCGCATCCTATTCCCAGAAGTGCTGCCGTGTACTCTCACTTTTAACTCCACCTCATTTGATGAGTACTAATTGTACTTTAATATTATTTTGCACTACTCAGATTCTGCACTACAATATTGCACCATGCCACAACTTGTGTTTGCCATCATGTTTATTATTATATTTATCATTATTATATGTAAACTGCTTACACTGTGAGCTTCATGTGAACAAGTCATTTCAATGCACGCTGGTGTATACAACAGTAAACAAATCAGAATCTGAACCTGAATCTGAATCAAGGCATCCAGAAAGACAGCCTCCTTCAATTATTTCAAGGCTGTTAAAGCTAAACAGAACCATTAAATGTCCCCCCTCCACCCCCCAAATTATTATTTTTTCCAGCTTTTAAATATCTTCAAAACAAAAAGGCACCTTCACAAGATCCTTTGAGTATCTGCAGCACATCAAATTCCTTGATGTGCAGGTCAATAACATGCTAATGATGCAAGGCACATTAAAAGCCAAAAGTAGTTACAGCAGCTGGTAGAGAAAATTCATGTTTGTGGTTAACCTCGAAATATAACAAGCTCCATTTAATGATAGAGCAATATGGAATCATGGCATAATTATAGGGCTGAAAGAGTCCATTCAGTTCTAGTACATACCAGTTCATTGGAACAAGCCAGTCAGTCTATTCCTTGCTTAATCTCAGTAGGACTGCAAGATTTCTTTCCCTCAAGTGCTTATCATATTTCCCCTTAATCTACTCTATTTCATCTTCCTTTGTGGACAGTGAATTCAGGCCTTTGATACTCACTGCTTTAAGAATAATCTTCCTCATATTCTGTCTGTATCTTATTCCCAAAACCTGACATCTGGGGCCCACAGTCCTTGTACTATCAGCAAATGAAAGCCATTATTTGTAGACATTATCTAAACTTGTCATTATCTTCTAAACTGCCATCTCATCTTTCCTTCGTTTCAAAGAAACTGTTTAATAGAAAACAAACTTGGCCAATCTAAACTTTGGCTAAATTCCCTTCTCACTAATACGTTTTTGAACCATTACACCAATAATGTGAAGATAGACACAAAGAACTGGAGTAACTCAGCAGGACAGGCAGCATCTCTGAAGAGAAGGAATGGGTGACGTTTTGGGTCGAGACCCTTCTTCACCAGTCTGAAGAAGGGTCTCGACCCGAAACATCACCTATTCCTTCTCTCCAGAGATGCTGCCTGTCCCACTGAGTTACTCCAGCTTTTTGTGTCTATCTTCGGTTTAAACCAGCATCTTCAGTTCCTTCTTACACGCCAATAATGTGGCTTGGAATAGGCACAATACTCTGGTTAGAATCTAACGAGTGAATTTTAAAGGTTCATTGTGACTCCCCTGCTTTTGTGAGCCATATTTCTGATGAAAGATCTCAGACCTGAAATGTTAACTGTTTCTCTTTCCCCAGATGTTACCTGGTCTGATGAGTTTTTCCAGCATTTTCTGTTTTTATGTTCAAGTTTCCAGAGTTTGCAGGTTTTATATAATTTTAATTCTTTTTGCGCAGTTTGAGATACCGTACCTTTTGCCAACTGGTCTCCCAGTAAGTTCTGCTGCCTTTAATGATCCATGTACATGAACTCCAGATCTCCCCATCCCCTCACACTCTTTAAGCAGTACCGTTAAATCCATGTCGGTGGGGGCGCTGCAAGCCGGCAGCCCTGCCAGCAGCTTGTTAGTTTTTTCAACTTTTTTTATTTTTTAGTGTGTTTTAATGACTGTTTTTTATGTCTCTCTGTGTGTCTTGTGTGGGGGGTGGTGTGGGGGGGTAAGGGGGAAACCGCTTCGGTCGCCTCCTCCACAGAGAGGCGACTTTTTCCATGTTGCCTCCCCCGTGGCCTAACATCGAGGATCGGGCGGCCTTTCCCGGAGACGCGCCCGGGGCTTCAGCGGCGGGCGCAGCGCGGACTCTCATCATGGAGCGGGCGAGCCCTCGCCGGGGGTCGCCGGAGGGGAGCGCTCCGTTCGCTGGACCGAGGTAGCCTGAAGCCTGCGGAGTCTGCAGCCTGGGATCCCTTGTTGGGGACCCGGGAGGAGAAGAAGCTCCGATCGCCGGCCCGCGGCATACTTCTACCGCGGGCGCGGCGGGGACTTACCATTAGGAGCGGGGTCCCTCGCCGTAGACTCCTGGAGAGGAGCTCTGACCACCGGCCCTGTGGTCTGTGGTGCTTCTGGCTGCAGCGCGGCGGGAACTTTAAATCTTCGACCGCCGGCCTGCGGCCTACACCAACCTGAAGCTGCGGTCTTCAGTGGGGCAGCACCGATTCTGGACTTACCTGGACTTTGTATGGACTTTGCCTTGTCTGAACATCTGGACGCCCACAGCGGCGGCTGCGGAGGGTTGAGGTCCCGACCACGGGGGAAAATGGAGGAGGACTGGCCAAATGTTGTGCCTTCCACCACAGTGATGAATGCTGTGGTGGACGTTTGTGTTAAAACAAATTATTGTGTTTATGTGTGTTCTTTTTCATTGTACCGCTGCTGGCAAATTCATTTCACTTGCACTTTATGTACAAGTGACGAATAAAACTGATATTGAATGAGATTCATTGATGTTTGCTCTCCCTCATCCCCTTCAGCAGAATGCAGTACCTCACACTTTTGTGTATTTAATTTTTGTTTGCTGCTTGTCTATCCTTCCATTTGTGCATCTGTTTGAAAAAGGGTCCCAACCCAAAGCATCACCTGTCCTTTCCCTCCACATTACCTGCTTGACCCACTGACTTATTCCAGCACTTTGTATTTTGCTATTTATTTCAGATTGGTATGACCTTTACCGTTTGTCGCATCTCCACGTTTAGTATCATCAGTAAATGTTGAATTTTCACCTTGCATTCCAATACCTAAGTCGATATCAAAACAAAGTGATCCCAGCAAAGACCCTCAGGGAATGCAATAACCTTCTTTTCAATGGTAAATTTTTCTACCAAGGGCCATCGTTTTTCATTTTGTGTCATTTGAAATGTTTGTGTCTATTGATAAAAAAAAACGAAGTCAAGATACAATTTAATATTGCTATAATCTAATGAAATTAAATAGTAGCTCAAACAATTCATTACTTTAAATATCAACCAATTTACAAAATCATCGCCAAGTTCTCTTGTGATATTGGAAAATAAATTGTCATATTATCAGTAATGGAATTGATTTCCTGATGAGAACCTTTAGCACTAGAATTGTACGACACAGGAAATTGGAGCTGAGATGGAATTTAATGCCAAATGATAGGTAATGGTGTTTTCAGAAAGGGGTCAGCCAGAGTACAATCTTTCCCAATAATGTGCATCCATCTAAAGTAATGTGTAGGAAAGAATGAGAGACGATGTTGAGGCTGAAGAAGGGTCTCGACCCGAAATGTCACCCATTCCTTCTCTCCAGAGATGTTCCCTGTCCTGCTGAGCTACTCCAGCATTTTGTGTCTGCCTTCCATCAAAAGTAAATTATGCAAAACCCCACCTGATACTTCAGAAGGATATGGCATGATATAAAAATAGAAAATGCCAGAAATACACAGCTGGTCAGGCTGCATCTGTGGTAAGAGAAACAGAGTCAATATTGATAGGGCAGAGTGGGAATGGGAAGAAGAATTAACATGGCAGGCAACAGAAAGCTCAGGATTCCTTCCTGCGCATTGAATGGAGGTGCTCCACAAATCGACCACCCAATGTAGATGGGGGAATATTGCAATATTCCAAATGCAATATGCTGGAATGATTTAAAAAAAAGTTATTAATCACTACTTCACATGGAAAGGCTATTTTGGTCTGTGGATAGAGGGGCGAGATGAAAGGACAAGTATTCAATTAGATGAAAATACCCTTCGAAGAGGGTGCTTGTTGCAAACAGAAAAGAAGGTGAGAGAGTTGCAAAGAAAATGTCCATGTGAAATGATGAAAGAGGAAAAGGTAAGATATTGCTGGTGGTGGACTCTCTTTAAAAGTGGGCTCTCTTCAAGTGAGACATCGCACAGAATAATCTATTGAATGTGAAGGCTGATGGTGTGGAAGCTGGGGTTCAGGGGAACACTATCCTTGTTCTGTCCTGTCGGAGAGAGAATGAGAGCAAAGGCATGGGAAATGAATGAGAGGCAGGCAAGTGCTTTATTGACAGTGTTGTAGGAGAAGTCCTGGTTAGATGGAAACCATTTTAGAGACACCTATACAGAAAGTCTCATCATTAAAGCAATTACAATTGAGAAGGGAACTGGAGCCAAAGAGTAGTCACAAGAAGTGAAAGAAAAGTCAAGATAGCTGTGAGAGTTGACAAGATGCTAGTAGGTAGCTTAACTCCTGAGATAGAACCATAACATCCCAACTCTTGTATTCTATGCCCCAACTTATGAAGGCAAATATGACATGGCTTCATCACCACCCAATCCATCTGTGTTGTCATTTTCAGTTGCTCTTTTTGTCAACATTTCTTAGTGCTCACCCATTTACTGTATATGCCCTATCCTGAATTGACTTTCCAAAATGCATCACTTCACACTTGTCAGGTTTAAATTCCATCTGCCTGACCTTCCAACTTATCTATATCCCACCATATCCTTAAACAACTTGCCTCACTATCTGCAACATCACCAATGTTCATGTCATACGTGAACTTACTAATCATCCCCCTTATGTTCACATCCAAGTTGTTAATATATATCACAACTAGCCGAGGCCCCAGCACCACCAATCCCTGTGGTACATCATTAATTTCAGACTTCCAGTCAGACATTCTTGCAATGTAACCTCTGTCTGCTATCACCAAGCCAATTGTGGGGCAACAACACAATGGTAGAATTCACTTTATTAGCCAAGTATGTTTTACAACATATGAGGAATTTGATTTACCATACAGTTATACTAATAAAAAGCAACAGAACATACAAAATACATTCAGTCCCTTACAAGGGGTGACATTGAAACAGGAGATGTGGAGTCAGTATGGATAGAACTAAGGAATTGTAAGGGGAAAAGGACCCTAATGGAACTAATCTACAGGCCCCCAAACAGTAGCCTGGACATAGGGCGCAAGTTGAATCAGGAGTTAAAATTGGTATGTAGTAAAAGTAATGCTGTGGTTGTTATGGGAGATTTCAACATGCAGGTAGACTGGGAAAATCAGGTTGGTACTGGACCCCAAGAAAGGGACTTTGTAAAGTGCCTTTGTGATGGATTCTTTGAACAGCTTGTATTGGAGCCTACCAGAGAGAAGGCAATCCTGGATTTAGTGTTATGTAATGAACCGGATTTGATAAAGGACCTCGAGGTTAATGAGCCATTAGGAGGCAGTGAACATAACATGGTCAGGTTTAATCTACAATTGGAGAGGGAGAAGAGTAGATCGGAGGTGTCAGTGTTGCAGTTGAATAAAGGGGACTATGGGGCCATGAGGGAGGAGCTGGCCAAAGTTGACTGGAAAGATACACTTGCAGGGATGACAGTGGAACATAAATGGCAGGTGTTTCTAGGAATAATACAGAAGGTGCAGGATCAGTTCATTACTAGGAGGAAGAAAGATTCCAAGGGGAGAAAGGGACGACAATGGCTGACAAGGGACGTCAGGGACAGTATAAAAATTAAAGCGAAGAAGTACAACGTAGCAAAGATGAGCGGGAAGCAAGAGGATTGGGTAATGTTTAAAGAACAACAGAAGATAACCAAAAAGACAATATGGGGAGAAAAGATGAGGTACGAAGGTAAGCTAGCCAAGAATATAAAGCAGGATAGTAAAAGCTTCTTTAGGTATGTGAAGAGGAAAAAAATAGTTAAGAGCAAAGTTGGACCCTTGAAGACCGAAAAAGGTGAATTTATTATGGGGATCAAGGAAATGGCAGATGAGTTGAACAGGTACTTTGGATCCATCTTCACTAAGGAGAACACAAACAATCTTCCTGATATAGTAGTGGCCAGAGGATCTGGGGTGACAGAGGAACTGAAGGAAATCCACATTAGGCAGGAAATGGTGTTATATAGACCGATGGGACTGAAGGCTGATAAATCCCCAGGGCCTGATGGTCTGCATCCAAGGGTATTTAAGGAAGTGGCTCTAGAAATTATGGATTCATTGGTGATAATTTTCCAATGTTCTATAGACTCAGGATCAGTTCCTGTGGATTGGAGGGTAGCTATTGTTATCCCACTTTTTAAGAAAGGCAGGAGAGAGAAAACGGGGAATTATAGACCAGCTATCCTGACATCGGTGGTCGGGAAGATGCTGGAGTCAATTATAAAAGATGAGATAGCCACACATTTACAAAGGGGAAATCATGCTTGACTAATCTTCTGGAATTTTTTGAAGATGTAACTAGGAAAATGGACAAGGGAGAGCCAGTGTATATAGTGTAACTGGACTTTCAGAAAGCATTTGATAAGGTCCCACATAGGAGATTAGTGGGCAAAATTAGGGCACATGGTATTGGGGGTAGAGTGCTGACATGGATAGAGGAGTGGTTGGCAGACAGGAAACAAAGAGTAGGGATTAACGGGTCCCTTTCAGAATGGCAGGCAGTGACTAGTGGGGTACCACAAGACTCGGTGCTGGGACCGCAGCTATTTACAATATACATCAATGATTTGGATGAAGCGATTCAAAGTAACATTAGCAAATTTGCAGATGACACAAAGCTGGGTGGCAGTGTGAACTGTGAGGAGGATGCTATGAGAATGCAGGGTGACTTGGACAGGTTGGGGGAGTGGGCAGATGCATGGCAGATGAAGTTTAATGCGGATAAATGTGAGGTTATCCACTTTGGTAGCAAAAACAGGAAGGCAGATTACTATCTAAATGGCGTCAAGTTGGAAAAAGGGGAAGTACAATGGGATCTGGGGGTCCTTGTACATCAGTCTATGAAAGTAAGCATGCAGTTACAGCAGGCAGTGAAGAAAGCGAATGGCATTTTGGCCTTTATAACAAGAGGAATCAAATATAGAAGCAAAGAGGCCCTTCTGCATTTGTACAGAGCCCTAGTGAGACCACACCTGGGGTATTGTGTGCAGTTTTGGTCCCCTAATTTGATGAAGGACATTCTTGCTATTGAGGGAGTGCAGCGTAGGTTTACAAGGTTAATTCCCGTTATGGCGGGACAGTCATATGCTGAGAGAATGGTGCATCTGGGCTTGTACACTCTGGAGTTTAGAAAGATGAAAGGGCATCTCATTGAAACATATGATTGTTAAGGGCTTGGACACGCTAGAGGCAGGAAACACGTTCCCGATGTTGGGGGAGTCCAGAACCAGGGGCCACAGTTTAAGAATAAGGAGTAAGCCACTCAGAACGGAGATGAGGAAACACTTTTTCTCACAGACAGTGGTGAGTCTGTGAAATTCTCTGCCTCAGAGGGCGGTGGAGGCAGGTTCTCTGGATGTTTTCAAGAGAGAGCTAGATAGGGCTCTTAAAAATAGCGCAGTCAGGGGATATGGGGAGAAGGCAGGAACGGGGTACTGATTGGGGATGATCAGCCATGATCACACTGAATGGCGGTGCTGGCTCGAAGGGCCAAATGGCCTACTCCTGCACCTATTGTCTATTGTCTATTTTAACTTAAACATCCACCACAGTGACTCCCCAATATTCCTCACTCTGATGGAAGGCGAAAAAAAGTTAAATCTCTTCCCTTCTTTGTCCTCCAGCGGTCGGGGGCCTCTGGTTATAGGGTGATCTTACTCCTGTAGCCGGAGGTGGGCCTCCTTGTTGGGGCGATCAAGCTCCTGCATCGGGGGGGAATCCGCGCCGAGCGATCTAACCCCGGGTCAGGGCTAATCAAACCTTTTGCATCGTTGGAGCCTCCCGACTTGGTCTCAACCTGAGACTGCGAGCTCTGCAATATTAAATTCCGCAGGCTGCAGTTGGAGTGTCGTTCTGAGGCAAGGAATTGGCTCCGATGGTAAGTCCAAGCCCCGCGGTGGGGCTCAAAGTCAGTTCCGATCAAGGCCTCCAGCTCCATGATGTTTGGCCACAGAGTGACGGAGATACAACCCGGAAATCAATCGCATCTCTGGCAAGGGAAGAGATTGAAAAAAAGTTTCCCCCGCCCCCCCCGCCCACCTCCCCCCACATAAAACAAACCGGAGAACATTAACACAAACTTTTTAAACACACTGAAAATAACAAAAAAAAGACGAATAGGACAGACAGACTGTAGGCGAGGCTGCCATCGTAACGCTACCTGGTGGTAAATGACATTGTAACAGTGCAGTTTTTGCTATTATCTCCAGAATGATGGCTGCATTGAATAGAATTCCATTGAATATCACATTTTGCCTGTTTCTTTTAGGCTTTGATTATGATGTGTTCCCTTGTTATCTTATTTTTTCAAATCTGCAAGTAGTACGGTTATCATTCCTAAGTGTCTGAGGTAGTTATCAACCATGCCTGCTGTCACATTATAGTGAGACCTCTGAGACTGCTAAACAGAAAATGTCATGATAGATCAATAAAATTGCTTGCTAATTGGTATCTTTCAGAATTTTATTTATTTCTTATATCCGAGAGGTTACAGTGGATGGAATATCCCATGTATCCAATAAACAAGTTTTGAATTTATTTCAAAGATGACCGATTGTAGTGTAGCTTGAAACAGATGATTTTGTTTTACTTTGTTTATGTTATATTTTTAATTCTCCAAATGTTTAACCCCTCTCCCCCCCAATCCAAGTGTTTTATTTTCATTTTGTGTTTTATTATATATAACCCTTCACCTACACAATCTAACCCCCCCACCCCCCCCCTACCTCCCCTACCAACCACCCCCCACCGCCTTTCCTAGATCACATGCTTGTTGCCAACAGAGTATTGGCCTTCACTGAAATAAACTGTTACATTTGGTAATTTGAGGTCATAGAACAGGAATACAAATGTCAATATTTAGAAGCAGTGCTATAATTATAATTAATTTAAATATCAATTAAGCCTACTCTATATCAATTCCACATTTGTCAAATTGAATCCGTAAGCAGCACAAAGGATTACATATTCATTATTTAAAATCATGTTATTTTATTATTGGCCTTATTTGTATCTTTAGTAAAGTGGCATGTATTTTCTTTAGCTTTCTGTAATATTCTTATTTGTAGCCATCCAGGGCTTCTTTATTCTTGTAAGCTTATTTTACTTTTCTATCACTGTATCTTCCAAGTAAAGTCTGCATTTTAGTTTACGTTGTATAATTAATTCATCAAATGTCATCCTCATCAGTTGATTAGGAGGCTTGTTGCCAGCACCAAGTAATCACCGAGATAATGTGTAGGAATGAACTGCAGATAGACACAAAATACTGGAGTAATTCTGCGGGACAGGAAGCATCTCAGTAGAGAAGGAATGGGTGACGTTTTGAGTCGAGACACTTCTTCAGACTCAGACAGAACTGTAGATGTTGGTTTACAGTGAAGATAGACACAAAAAACTGGTGTAACTCAGCAGGTCAGGTAGCATCTCTGGGAGAGTCTGAGAAGGGTCTCGACCCAAACATCACCTATTCTTTTACCCCAGAGATGCTGCTTGACCAGCTGAGATACTCCAGCTTTTTGTGTCGATAATCACTGAGATATACTGTACAATTTGGTACACTTGACAATTATATCCTCAAATATAAGAGAGAAAGGGCTTTACGAATTGTGAGAATTCCTCTTGCACTTGTGTTATTCTCAGCTAATATCAAATTATAATGAGCTCTTCAAGAGGCATTCTAAATTTATTTGAAATCATGCATCTTTTTGCCAGATAATCATTCACTTTGAATTTATCCTGCACTCAGATTTGAGTCTCAGGTTGAGTCTATCCTGCACTCAGATTTGTTCTGACAGAGGGTTGCTGGAAGGTTCAGTTGTCCCATTAAGAAGAATGTTAAAACAGTGCACAGAGATACAAACCTTTATGGATAGTTTGTTGTATTTCAGTATTTCAGTATTAATTTTATTGTCGTTTCACTGAGTACTTACATACACAGAAGAAACAAAAAATGTTTCTCAATCAGTTCCTGTCAGTGCAGTTAATAAAAGTTTCTCCGGTCAAACTGACCAAACCTGATCACTTTTGTGCTCTAAGATAAGATATGCATAAAATTGAGATTTTGTTACTCCAACATTTGGCGACAGGACCTACAAAACTGAACTACTGATTATAATAATACATCATTATTTCATAGAATCATAGAATCATGCGACATAAAGGCGGCAGTAAAGTTTTCCAATTTTTGTAGAAAAATCCAATCAGTCATAATTCTCCATTATTTCCACTTAGACTTAGAAACTTTCACCTTCAAATCATTATCCAATCCCTTTAAAAGCCATAGTTTTGAATCTGCACCGATTATATTTTCAGGCAATGCAATAGAAATTATAACAGTAAATCCTTATTACAGGCCTCTTTATAACAGATTTTGGTTGTAGCGGACGGACCTACCAACCTTCACTGCCAGTCCGGGCTGCCGAAGTCACACCTGGCCCGCACCAGCTTGCCAGTCCCTTACAGGCCGGGCTGCTGATGGCAGCCTTCTCTGCAACGCCTTCCTTAGCCAATGCCAGACCAGACCTACTGTAATCACTGCTAGCCTACACTGCTTCCTCTGCTGTTTCCAGGCCATGCCCGCCACCACCACCAGCCCTTACCTCCACTCTGGCCATTCACGGGCAACGACCAAAGACTCAGGCGACCCTCGCCTCTCCCCCGGCAGCTAGCAGGCCTGGGCCGCCAACTCACCTGGATTTCAGGCTCAGTTCCAGACTGAGAGTCTGAAGAAGAGTTATGTCCCAAAATGTCACTAATCCATGTTCTCCAGAGATGCTGCCTGATCTGCTGAGTTACTCCAGCACTTTATGTCCTTTTGTATATTAACCAGCACCTGCAGCTCTTTGTTTCTACTACTTATACAATAATACTCTCTTACTTGGTAATCCTTTACATTGGACAATTAACAATAACAGATACCATTCTCTCCTCCCCCCCCCCCCCCATTATAATGAGGGTTTAATGTACTACTTTAAAAAGAAACATAACTTTATCTTTTAGCAATCACTTTACAACTGTCTTCTGTTCCTATTCTGCTGTTGTGTGTATTTTCTCTATCTTTCCTTTTTTAAACTGACAAACTCTTTTCTTGTCACATTCATTCTAATAAAAGAATACCCTTATATCAGGAAGCTTTCTTGTATATTATTCTCTTAATATTTGGTTAACGTATACACATTTATTATAATATAAAATCTTAAGGAAAATCAGTGCAGGTAAATTAACAATATATTTTCTAACCAAATAGGCATAATTAATCCATAAAATAACTGTTTTCAAGGAAAATTATGTCCTGGTGGCACAGGTTTTGTGGAGAACTGAGTGTGGTCCATATGAAATGTTCAAAAACTTTTAGTCTTTTATTTATGAGAATTAATATCTGTTAATTCAAGTAAGAACAATAAGTGCTGCAAATGTTCAAGATCGGTATCAGTGAAGAGAGAGAGTCAATATTTCAGCTCAATGACCCATTATCAGAACTTTAATCCAAGATTGATTCTGAAATAAAAAGACTTTTATTGCATGATTCTAATTTATATGGACATCTTGTGACAACTTTAGCAGCTGTAGTCCTGCCTGTGTTCTCTTTGAAAGTAAAAGGGGTTTGTTCCTAAAATGAAAAGTAAATTTATATGCGAGGGGATTCATGCCCAATATGCCCAGGGACCGTTGCAGAAGGAGGAGCAGCGTCCGGGTAGGGAGTAGTTAAACAGCGCAGGGCTTTGCTTTCCAGACGCCCAGGGACCGTTGCAGAAGGAGGAGCAGCGTCCGGGTAGGGAGTAGTTAAACAGCGCGGGGCTTTGCTTTCCAGATGCCCAGGGACCGTTGCAGAAGGACCAAAACTGCAACGTTCCATTCAAGTTTCCTATAAGTGAGGAAGCCGCTGATTGGTGGAAGAGGACCAAGAGAAAGCAGCTGATTGGGAGTCAGATCCCTGCTGATTTCCTCCACCAGTTTTGTATTGTATCCAGGGTAAGGGGGGAGTATGAGGACCAGGGCAGTTTACTGTTCTGGATGTCAGATGTGGGAGGTCATGGAGTCTGATAGCCCTCCAGACGTTCACATCTGTGTCAGGTGCGTCGAGATGGGGTTCCTAAGGGACCGTGTTAGGAACCTGGAGCAGCAGCTCGATGACCTCTGTCTGATCAGGGAGAGTGAGGAAGTCATAGAAAAGAGTTATAGGGAGGTGGCCACTCCAAGACCACGGGAGGCAGACAAGTGGGTCACGGTTAGGAAGGGCAAGGGGCAGAGGCAGGGACTAGTGAGTACCCCGGTGGCTGTACTCCTTGAAAATAAGTACTCCTGTTTGAGTACTGTTGAGGGGGACAGCCTTCCTGCGGGTAGCAACAGCGGCCGGGCCTCCGGCACAGAGACCAGCCCTATTGCTCAGAAGGGTAGGGAAAAGAAGAGGAGGGCAATAGTAATAGGGGACTCTATGGTTAGGGGGTCGGATAGGTGATACTGTGGATGCAGTCAGGAGACCCGAATGGTAGTTTGCCTCCCTGGTGCCAGGGTCAGGGATGTGTCTGAACGCGTCCAAGATATCCTGAAACCGGAGGGAGAGGAGCCTGAGGTTGTGGTACATATAGGTACCAATGACATAGGTAGAAAAAGAAAAGAGGTCTTGAAAGGAGAATTTAGGGAGTTGGGAGGAGAGTTAAGGAGAAGGTCTACAAAGGTAACAATCTCAGGATTACTACTTGTGCCACGTGACGCCGAGAGTAGGAATGGAGTGAGGTGGAGGATAAATGCGTGGCTGAGGAACTGGTGCAGCGGGCAGGGATTCAAATTTCTGGATCATTGGGACCTCTTTTGGGGAAGGAGTGACCTGCACAGAAAGGACGGGTTGCACTTGAACCCGAGGGGGACCAATATCCTGGCGAGGAGATTTGCAAAGGCTACTGGGAGACTTTAAACTAGAACGGTTGGGGGGAGGGACTCAAATAGAGAAAGCTAGTGGAAAATGTGGGAGGCAGGAGGCAGAGAAGGGAAGCACTCGGACCCAAAATGTAGGGGAGAAAGAAGAAAAAGATAATAAACAGAGAATAAGTGGTGGTGGTTTTCTTAAATGTGTATATTTTAATGCTAGGAGCATTGTAAGAAAGGTGGATGTGCTTAGAGCCTGGATTGACACCTGGAAGTATGATGTTGTGGCGATCAGTGAAACATGGTTGCAGGAGGGCTGTGATTGGCAAATAAATATTCCAGGATTCCGTTGCTTCAGGGGTGATAGAATTGGAGGGGCAAGAGGTGGGGGTGTTGCATTGCTTGTCAAGGAAGATATTACAGCAGTGCTTTGGCAGGATAGATTAGAGGGCTCGTCTAGGGAGGTTATTTGGGTGGAACTGAGAAATGGGAAAGGTGTAGCAACACTTAAAGGGGTGTATTATAGACCGCCAAATGGGGAGCGAGAATTGGAAGAGCAAATATATAAGGAGATAGCAGATATTAGTAGTAAGCACAAGGTAGTGATTGTGGGAGATTTCAATTTTCCACACATAGACTGGGAAACACATTCTGTAAAAGGGCTGGATGGTTTGGAGTTTGTAAAATGTGTGCAAGATAGTTTTTTACAGCAATACATAGAGGTATCTACTAGAGAAGGGGCAGTGCTGGACCTCCTGTTAGGAAATGAGACAGGGCAGGTGGCGGAGGTATGCGTCGGGGAGCACTTCGGGTCCAGTGATCACAATACCATTAGTTTCAATATAATTATGGAGAGGGTCAGAACTGGACCTAGGGTTGGGATTTTTGTTTGGAGAAAGGCTAACTTTGAGGAGATGCGAAAGGATTTAAAAGGAGTGAATTGGGACATGTTGTTTTATGGGAAGGATGTTGAAGAAAAATGGAGGACATTTAAGGGTGAAATTTTAAGAGTACAGAATCTTTATGTCCCTGTTCGGTTGAAAGGAAATAGTAAAAAAATGGAAAGAGCCATGGTTTTCAAGGGAAATTGGACACTTGGTTCGGAAAAAGAGAGAGATCTACAATAATTATAGGCAGCATGGAGTAAATGAGGTGCTTGAGGAGTATAAAGAATGTAAAAAGAATATTAAGAAAGAAATTAGAAAAGCTAAAAGAAGATATGAGGTTGCTTTGGCAAGTAAGGTGAAAGTAAATCCAAAGGGTTTCTACAGCTATATTAATAGCAAAAGGATAACAAGGAATAAAATCGGTCCATTAGAGAGTCAGAGTGGACAGCTATCTGCAGAGCCAAAAGAGATGGGGGAGATATTGAACAATTTATTTTCTTCGGTATTCACGAAGGAGAAGGATATGGAATTATGTGAGGTAAGGGAAATGAGCAGAGTAGCAATGGAAACTGTGAGATTCAAAGAAGAGGAGGTGTGGACACTTTTGAAAAATATGAAAACGGATAAGTCTCCAGGTCCTGACAGGATATTCCCTAGGACATTGAGGGAAGTTAGTGTAGAAATAGCAGGGGCTATGACAGAAATATTTCAAATGTCATTAGAAACGGGAATAGTGCCGGAGGATTGGCGTACTGCGCATGTTGTTCCGTTGTTTAAAAAGGGTTCGAAGAGTAAACCTAGCAATTATAGACCTGTTAGTTTGACGTCAGTGGTGGGCAAATTAATGGAAAGGATACTTAAAGATAATATATATAAGCATCTGGATAAGCAGGGTCCGATTAGGAACAGTCAACATGGATTTGTGCCTGGAAGGTCATGCTTGACTAATCTTCTTGAATTTTTCGAAGAGGTTACTAGGGAAATTGATGAGGGTAAAGCAGTGGATGTTGTCTATATGGACTTCAGTAAGGCCTTTGACAAGGTTCCTCATGGAAGGTTGGTTAAGAAGATTCAATTGTTGGGTATTAATGGTGGAGTAGCAAGATGGATTCAACAGTGGCTGAATGGGAGATGCCAGAGAGTAATGGTGGATGGCTGTTTGTCAGGTTGGAGGCCGGTGACGAGTGGGGTGCCTCAGGGGTCTGTGTTGGGTCCTCTGTTGTTTGTCATGTACATCAATGATCTGGATGAAGGTGTGGAAAATTGGATTAGTAAGTATGCAGATGATACTAAGATAGGTGGTGTTGTGGATAATGAAATAGATTTTCAAAGTCTACAGAGAGATTTAGGCCATTTGGAAGAGTGGGCTGAAAGATGGCAGATGGAGTTTAATGCTGACAAATGTGAGGTGCTACATCTCGGCAGGACAAATCAAAATAGGACGTACACGGTAAATGGTAGCGAATTGAGGAATGCAGTTGAACAGAGGGATCTAGGAATAACTGTGCATAGTTCCCTGAAGGTGGAATCTCATGTAGATAGGGTGGTAAAGAAAGCTTTTGGTGTGCTGGCCTTTATAAATCAGAGCATTGAATATAGAAGTTGGGATGTAATGTTAAAATTGTACAAGGCATTGGTGAGGCCAATTCTGGAGTATGGAGTACAATTTTGGTCGCCTAATTATAGGAAGGATGTCAACAAAATAGAGAGAGTACAGAGGAGATTTACTAGAATGTTGCCTGGGTTTCAGCAACTAAGTTACAGAGAAAGGTTGAACAAGTTAGGTCTTTATTCTTTGGAGCGCAGAAGGTTAAGAGGGGACTTGATAGAGGTCTTTAAAATTATGAGCGGGTTAGACAGAGTGGACGTGGATAAGCTTTTCCCATTGAGAGTAGGGAAGATTCAAACAAGGGGACATGACTTGAGAATTAAGGGACAGAAGTTTAGGGGGAACATTAGGGGGAACTTCTTTACTCAGAGAGTGGTAGCTGTGTGGAATGAGCTTCCAGTGGAAGTGGTGGAGGCAGGTTCGATGTTATC
This sequence comes from Malacoraja senta, assembly GCA_038087875.1. NCBI lineage: Eukaryota > Metazoa > Chordata > Chondrichthyes > Rajiformes > Rajidae > Malacoraja > Malacoraja senta. The sequence continues at coordinate 29,534,263 of CM075983.1, forward strand.
CTTTAAAAATAGATTGGATGGGTATATGGACGGGAAAGGAATGGAGGGTTATGGTCTGAGTGCAGGTAGATGGGACTAGGAGGAAGTATTTATTTTTAATTTAAAAAAAAAAAATTAAAAAAAATGTTCGGCACGGACTTGAATGGCCGAGATGGCCTGTTTCCGTGCTGTTATGGTTATATGGTTATGTTTTATATGTTTTATATGACTCAGTTCTTTGTAGCTTTTCTTTGATTTAAATCATGATTAGACTCCAGGAAGGAAATGAAGTTTTCACATTTAGTCAAGTTAGTCATGATATTTGTATCCTTATTGACTAGGTTATAAAATCATTGTGGCTGCCTATGTCTTCTCTCCCCTCTATTTTTTTCTCAGCAGGACCTTAAAATTTCCAACAGACAGCAACTTCTTTTATAGAAGATACCTTAAACGAAGCAATAAGTGTCAACATAGTGGTAGATATCTTGAAGGCATTTAAAATATAAATGCAGAATCCCTGGAAATGCTCCAGGTTGGTAAAAGCAGAATAAATGTTATTGACAGTTCTAGTTAAAATACACTTAGATGCTCATGTCCTCCATCAGTGTGCTGTCTGGACTAGCCAAAGTAGTATACTTAGCTTTTTATTAGTCTACTAAATATTTCAGTATATCTTAAGGAAACTGAGTATAGTTTTTTGGTTTTTAAATAGGATTGATCAATATTTCCAAAAACATGTTAACAACAGTAAAAAGCAAATAAGAATTTCATAGTTCCGTTTAAGGTCATGTGAGAACTAGACACTCTTGACATGAAAAGTAAACAAAATAAAATATTATTATTTGATTATTGTAGCTTGGCTTCTTGAGCCTCAAGGTTTTTGTAATATTTGGTCCAGAGTTTGACAACCTTAAACTCGCAAAGTGAAGGTGAAGCAATATATGGCTCCGAGTTATACTGTACCTGCTAATTCTGCTTTGCTCTGAGAAAGCAGGTTTGTCGGCACAAGCGACAAAGATGATTAGCTTAGTGCAATTTGCAGGTTTTACATGGTGACTCCTTGATAATGTTGCACATCAAGGTAAATTGACTGAACACCACCTTTTCAGAGATGGTCAGGCTTGGGCACCTGCTTGACACAAATGCAACTTGTCAAATAAGGTCAGATCTGGATATGATCAATAATTAGTCATACTTAATATGGACTTTAATATCCGAGCAATTACAAGGGTAAGTAAACATTGTGAAGTTAAGAAGGCATTTAACAAAAATAAAGAGCAAAGGGGGGGATGGTCATATGGCTTCATAAGCTTGGTCCACTATTCAACAAGACAATAATCAATCTGCTCCTTGCCTCAGTTCCCTCACCTGCCTGTTTCCCCAATGGTACAAAAATCTTATGTTCTATAGTATTCTCAATAATCTCTATTCAAAAATCTCTGAATATATCCAATGATTCAGTATCCAACTGCAATTCAAAGTAATGAATTCCCTGGGTTCATGATACTTCATACGATACAATTCCTCTGCTTCCCCATCTTGAACAGGCATCCCTCCCGTATTCTGAAACTATGCTATCTAATTCTTGATTTCTAACATGGTGAAATCACATCTCAACATTGTCTCTAGCCTTCTCAGAATCTGACAATTGTCTATAAAATCACTTTTATTCTGCTAAATTCCATTGTGTAGAGGCACCAACTACTCAATCCTTTCTCAAAACAAAACCCTTCATTGAAAGAATCCTCTTCGTGAAAATTAGCTGAACTAACTTCAATGAAAATATATCTCTTGTTAAGTTCAAAATGGTGAAACTCAAATATGTTATTCCAGCTGTTTCTCCTTTATCTACCCTTAAATAATTCCAATAAATTTGCCAAACATCTTTCAAGCATTTGATGATAATTACATAAAATACTCATGTAGTGCCCTTCATGTAATAATATATATATAGCTTCATTATGAAGATGAATACTGAAATGAAGGACACAAGAAAGTTTAGCGAGATAATCTATCAAAGACACAGATATTTTAGGTTGGAAAATTGAGCTTTGTGTTTTCTCAAGTTAATTAACTTTTGTTAATTAAATGATTTTGAATCTGGAAGGGAAAAGATGTATTAGAGAACTTGCAACACCATTCCCTACACTATCTTAGTACAGTTAAAACATTGGCATCTACCTGACAATATGGAAAAATGCCTAGGTATATACATTTCACAAAAAAAGGACAACTTCAATCAAATTTCTCTCTGTCAGCAGTTAGTTGATGGAAAGTCATTGGCAGTGTTACCAAGCAGGAATGACTGCAGATGCTGGTTCACACCCTGCATAATCATTCCCAATTTTAGTTTCCCCATCACAGCATTGGTCCAGATACGGAGCACAGAGCTGACTTCCCCACAAGTTTAGAATGACTTCCTTGACAACAAGGCAGCATTTGATAAGTGAGGTGTCAAGATCAGTTGGGCCAAGAATTGTCAAATTAAACTCTAACAAGTGTGAAGTGTTGCAATTTGATCTGTCAAACTGGGACAGGACTTACACAGAAGGTCTGGAGGGTTGTATGTAATTAAGAGATCTAGAACAGGTGCATGGTTCCCTGAAAGTGGAACGTCAGATGCACAGGGTGGTGAAAAAGATGTTTGCCATGATTGTCTACATTAGGAACGGTTTTGGGTCATCATGATGCAGCTGTACAAATCATTAGTGAGATTGTAAATAGCTCGTTCTAAGCTTCCCCCCAGTCTAGTTTCAGTCAAAATCCACTGAGTCAAGCACTTGCACAACTAATCTTTATTTTGACAAAACACAATTACAGTTCCCACTACTATATCTAACCACCGCAGATTTGATCCTCGTATCTGCCTGCCCAAGCCCTCTTTAGCCTCGTTCAAGCAGAGGCACTCCACAAGGCCATGCAGTCCCAAGCGTTCTCCCAGAAGATCAACACAGGACCTTGTGGGAGCGGATTTTTATAGGTCCCCGAACCTGGAGGGGCCGAACCATATGGGGGTGGTCTCTTTACCGTCCAATAACAGATATCGATTAACCCAGTACATGATAGACATTTCCCCAACCCAATAATACAGTGACTAATACATTGTATTCAAACGGTGCTTCTAAAAGGAAGCAAACATCGCAACATGAGCCTTGATATTCAAGAAAACCACATAAGGCTCAATATTTAATCCAATCAACATCAAGCAAAGTAAAGCTTTGCAACATTATTTATAATGTGTATGTCTGATTTGCATTCATCCAATCCATTCTATGCAATTTGCACCTAATTTTCAGATTCTGCAGATGTTTCATTCTCTTCCTGCAGCTCAAATCTGGGCTCTAGACAAACCCGCACCATTCTGCAGCTTGTCCTATTTCTGCAGAAGACACATTTAAATTGACCAAGTGACCCAGCAGCCCAGAAGCCTTTACTCAATTTTAGTGTCCTGGCCTCTCCAATTTGCCAGAATTAACATTCCTTCCTTTTATCATATATGATAAACCATCATTTATGATAACCAAATAGTTAGATAATCATATAACCAGATATGCATATGTGTGTCTATTACATTCTCCATCTATTAACAACAACAAGACGATGATGTTTCTTCCCAGAATCATGTCCATCTTCCCGAGTTTTCGTGGGCGTAGCTTCACAATTTGCGTCTGATGAGTCTTCACCTCTTGAGTTTTCATGGGCGCGAATTCCCTCCATCCGTGTTGTTACCCATTCTTCCATCCCTTTCCATAGTTGAAACTATAACCTATAATTCCTGAAAAGCTTGGGACAAAGCAAGTTACCACTCATGCACCAATGCTTTCCCATACATTCACTGTAATTCTACAATACTATCCCTTTTCCATTTCACTATCACTATCTCTACTATATTCTGCTCTATCACTGTACTCCTAATACTATTCTGTTCTATAATATACTCTTTACTATTCTAGGATCAACACTAATCTGCTCTCTCCGTATTCACACGATATTATAATATGTATATCTGATGATGGTTTCTCATATAAATTTCAGCTGGGATCAGTCCAGATTTCCCTACAGGCGTGACTCTTATTTAAAGCAAACCATGATGAATGTTCCAATTTAACCAAATTCAGTCTCAGCCTTCAATTTAATATTTTAACTTTCAGTGTCCATCTCCTCCTTCTCATACCACAGCATTGTGGCAGATAACACAATTCCATTCCGATTCCTGTGGAATCCCCAGCTGTTCAAATTTAATCAATCAATTTCCATATGCTGTCAATTTTATCATAAAACTAATTAAGAATGCCAAATCTAGGGACAATTTCTTTCCACCTTGATAATAGAAGCCGCTTTACTACTTAAGGGTTAAACAAATTTAAATTCACAGGTCAAATACATCGACTATGATATCTCAACATCCATTTAAGTTTCACCTTTTAATTCAATAGACTTTTTCTCCAGTACTTCTTCCTTAGTATGTTGGCTCCATAGGGATTCTCTCTTATATTAGTTTCCGAACCACTGAGTAATTTTCTAGATGGTCTCCCAAAGGGAAGTCTTGCTGTTCCTCTTTTGACTATTTCCAATTCCAACTCTCATGTTCCCTGAATAATTTCCATGTTACCAGATCTTCCCAAGTTCCATCCTTCCTGATGTTCTCTGAATAATCCTTCCCATCTTTGGCTGCCTGACTGGGGATGAGACAATAACAATACCAATTAATAATCAAACTCCAAATATTCCTAAGCCAAATCTCACAAGTCAGTTCCAAATCTCAAACTTTAAAGTTCCTCCAATTCATTACCTAGAATTTAGAGACTGAATTCAAAATTTTATAAATTTACTTCTAATAATCATAAATTAGACTCAAAGTAGGTGCTTTACCCCAAACCACAGAGGAATGTCTTTTTCAAATTCAAATTAAGGTCTGTAAAGTGGAGCTTGCCCCAATAGTCGTCATAGGTTGTTGGTGTTGTTTCTTTAGGAAATATTGGATAGTGTTACTTTCCTCTTCTTCACTGGTGTCAAAAGCTAGATGATGTTAAAGTTGGGCAGTAGGGTAGGTATCTTCTTCTTCTTCCTTGATGTCAGTTTCAAAGGAGTAGGGATACTGAGGAGCAGCTTTCTCTATATGTTGGCCTTCCCAGATTTGTCTTAAAGGGAGAGGACAGTATCATTTCCTCCTTGTTGTTGATTCTTGTTTCTGGGGAGCTACATTACCTGTGCTGTCTTCTGCCCATTCTCAAGGGGTCTGTATATTCTTTACTTCACTCCCCAGATAGTATGTTGTCGATTATACTGTCCTTCAGGCACAAACTTAGTACAATAGCTCCTTTCCCCACTACCATACCTCATGCACAATAAGTTTGTTTCTTCTCTCCCTAGTGCCATTTCAGTTCTCCTTAAGGGGCTGTCCCACCTGGGCGACCTAATCTGCGAGTTTAGAAGAGTGTCTTCGACCTTCAAACTCGCAGCATGGTCGACACGTGGTCCTAGGAGATTCTATGAGGTGGCTGGAATTCTCCTTCATGCTCGAGGGAAGTTCCCGAATACTTGTGGCCTCAGGAAGATCGCTGAAAATTTTTCTGCAAGTATAATTTGGTCGGCATGATTCTTTTGAACTCGTAATGCAGTGGAGTGGGTTTCTATTTAGTTACAGGCAGTCGAGGGCAGCCGTAGGCAATCTCCTTCACTGACCGGGCGTTTTAATTGGCTCATTGGAGTTTTCAGGACGAAGGAAAACCACCGGTAGGTAAAATGCCCGCTAAACTTAATTATCCTTCTTAAAAGTGTCTCCACTCCTTCTCTCCCCTTCTCTCCCCTTCTCTCCCCTTCTCTCCCCTTCTCTCCCCTTCTCCCCCCCTTCTCCCCCCCTCTTCTCTCCCCTTCTACCCCCTTCTCTCTCCTTCTCTCCCACTCTCTCCCCTTCTCCCCAACCCCCTCTGCGCTCTCTAAAGGACTTACCGTTACTGTGCAGCCATTTTACCTTCCTCTTTATCGCGGGTGATAATTTCAGACAGAGCTCCCCCGCTTTTCCTGGCCCCCACCTTTGCGATGTATTTGTGTGTGTGTTTGTGTGGTTGGTCGATCCAACTCGCGGTCGAAACAGCTCGAGGCTTTCCAGGCGAGTGCCCTCGAGCTTGAAGGTCGAAGACACTCTTGTTAACTCATGGATTAAGTCGCCCAAGTGGGACAACCCCTTTAGTTCCCATTCTCGTTGTCACCATTTACTATGTTTCCCTTTTCTTAGTCCTGCATTTTAGTAAGGTTTCTCGATCCCAATTAGATTTTTTGTGTCTCCTCCTAGGATTTGGAAGGGGGTGATGTTCTTTTTGTTTTTTATTGTTATTTTTGGGCCATGTGAGGATGCCTTCAGATTTCATATGTTGTATTAACTGGCAGGTCAAGGCTACCAGGGACTAGCAGGGACTGGCAGGTCAAGGCTAGCAGGGACATTCTGGCAATGGGTTTGGTTGCCAGAATGTCCCTGCCCCCTGATTTCCTTATCAGTGTCCTCTTCCTCTAACTTCGAGGTCCCAAGTGTCCCAGTAACCTCTTGGGATCCACTGATTTCTGAAACCCCGTGGCCCTCTTCTTTGCCCCCTTCCTTCTCGGTATTCCCGCACAGGGCACGATCGGCTCCAAAGTTGGGATAAGGGGAAGTATAACGGGATCTGGGGGTCCTTGTAAACCAGTCTATGAAAGTAAGCATGCAGGTACAGCAGGCAGTGAAGAAAGCGAATGGCATGTTGGCCTTTAAAACAAGAGGAATCAAATATAGGAGCACAGAGCCCTAGTGAGACCACACCTGGAGTATTGTGTGCAGTTTTGGTCCCCTAATTTGAGGAAGGACATTCTTGTTATTGAGGGAGTGCAGCGTAGGTTTACAAGGTTAATTCCCAGGATGGCGGGACTGTCATATGCTGAGAGAATACGGCAGCTGGGCTTGTACACTCTGGAGTTTAGAAGGATGAGAGTGGATTTCATTGAAACATATAAGATTGTTAAGGCTTTGGACACGCTAGAGGCAGGAAACATGTTCCCGATGTTGGGGGAGTCCAGAACCAGGAGCTACAGTTTTAGAATAAGGAGTAAGCCATTTAGAACGGAGACGAGGAAACACTTTTTCTCACAGAGTGTGGTGAGTCTGTGGAATTCTCTGCCTCAGAGGGCGGTGGAGGCAGGTTCTCTGGATGCTTTCATAGAAACATAGAAACATAGAAAATATGTGCTGGAGTAGGCCATTCGGCCCTTCGAGCCTGCACCGCCATTCAATATGATCATGGCTGATCATCCAACTCAGTATCCTGTACCTGCCTTCTCTCCATACCCCCTGATCCCATTGGCCACAAGGGCCACATCTAACTCCCTCTTAAATATATCCAATGAACTGGCCTTAACTACTTTCTGTGGCAGAGAATTCCACAGATTCACCACTGTGTGAAATTTTATATTCTCATCTCGGTCCTAAAAGACTTTCCCCTTATCCTTAAACTTGACCCCTTGTTCTGGACTTCCCGAACATCGGGAACAATCTCCTTGCATCTAGCCTGTCCAACCCCTTAAGAATTTTGTAGGTTTCTATAAGATCCCCCCTCAATCTTCTAAATTCCAGCGAGTACTAGCCGAGTCTATCCAGTCTTTCTTCACATGAAAGTCCTGACATCCCAGGAATCTGGTGAACCTTCTCTGTACTCCCTCTATGGCAAAAATGTATTTCCTCAGATTAGGAGACCAAACTGTACGCAATACTCCAGGTGTGGTCTCACCAAGGCCCTGTACAACTGCAGTAGAACCTCCCTGCTCCTATACTCAAATCCTTTTGCTATGAATGCTAACATACCATTCGCTTTCTTCACTGCCTGCTTTCAATGACTGGTGTACCATGACACCAAGGTCTCATTGCATCTCCCCTTTTCCTAATCAGCCGCCATTCAGATAATAGTCTATAGGAGCAAAGAGGTCCTTCTGCAGTTGTACAGAGCCCTGTTCAATAGAGAGCTGGATAGGGCTCTTAAAAATAGAAGAATCAGGGGATATGGGGAGAAGGCAGGAACGGGGTACTGATTGGGGATGATCAGCCATGATCACATTGAATGGCGGTGGTGGCTCGAAGGGCCGAATGGCCTACTCCTGCACCTATTGTCTATTGTCTATTGTCCCCACAGTTGTAGCACTGATCAGGTCTAACAGCTCTATACCCTCTCCAACCAAACTGAGGAAAAGTCGGCTCTCGGAATGGCAGGTCTATCCAAGCTTTAAGATCCTCCTCCTCCTTACCTTCCTCCGAAGTTATTTCCCGTTTCTGGATTCTTAATACGGGTCTCTGAGCTGCCGTCAGACCAGGTTGCATTAAAGTGTGGACGTCTGTGGCCCGG
>CM075983.1:29542807-29577794 GCA_038087875.1 Malacoraja senta
CCCCCATACTTCACTACCATAAAGCGCAATAGGCTGGATTACACTGTCAAATATTTAAGCCAGATTTTAATGGGAATTGGATGTTGTAGAATCTTCTTTTTATTGCATACAGAGCTCTTCGAGCTTTCTCTTTTAGTGCATTCACTGCCATATTGAAGCTCCCTGATGCTGCAACAGTTAGACCAAGGTAAGTATAGCTCATAGTGTGTTCGATAATAACACCATTGAGAGTAAATTTGTACTTATCTTCCTGACATCTGGGTTTTTTCTGGAAAATCATGATATTGGTTTTCTTTAGATTTACTGCCAGGGCCCAATTTTGGCAGTACTCATCAAGTAGGTCCAACTGTTGCTGCAGTCCCTGTTCTGTGGGGGACAGCAGAACCAAGTCATCCGCATAAAACAGAGATTTTACCTCTCCGTCCAGGAGACAGAGGCCCGGTGCAGTGCTCTGGTCCAGCTTTATTGCCAAATAATTGATATATAAATTAAACAGTGTCGGGCTCAGATTGCAGCCTTGCCGGACGCCTCTTCTCTGGGTGAAGAGATCAGTGCGTTTGTCCCCAATTTTAACGCCACATTTATTATTCAGATACATTGATTTGATAAGGTCATATACCTTTCCTCCTATACCATAACAGAGGAGTTTGTAGTAGAGCCCTTCATGCCAAATAGAGTCAAATGCTTTCTCAAAGTCAATAAAACAGGCAAATATTTTTCCATTTTTTGCTTGGTGTACATGTTTTTCAATGAGAGTGTGGAGGGTGTAAATGTGGTCAGTGGTACGATGTTTTGGGAGGAAGCCAATTTGGTTTTTACTGAGAATGTGTTTGTTAAGGAAATCCTGCATTCTGTTATTTATGATACTGCAGAATAACTTCCCTAGGCAGCTACTGACACAGATGCCGTGGAAGTTATTTGGGTCTAGTTTGTTTCCACTCTTATAAATGGGTGAAATAAGCCCTTGGCACCAAATATCAGGGAAATAACCTGAACGTAGTATGATGTTGAACATCCTAAGTACTATGTCCTGCATCTCCGGAGTGCTGTACTTGAGCATTTCATTTTTAATGCTATCTGGACCACAGGCTTTCTTTGAGTGAAGAGATTTTATTTTTAAGGTCAGTTCTTCCAAAGTAATTGGGAAATCAAGGGGGTTTTGATAATCTTTGATTACTATTTCTAGTGTTTGGAGGTTTTCTTTGATATGAGAATGATTGAGTTTATTTTATTTATTGGGATGTCTTTATATAGATTTTGAAGTGCGCTCTCCAGATATCACCGTCTTGAATTGGTAATGTTTGTAGTTTTGTTGTGCTCAGGTTATTCCACATATCCCAAAATTGGTTTGATTTATGGAATTTTCAATTTCTTCAAGTCTTTTGTGAGTGTGATTTTGTCTTTTGTTCCTAATCATGTGTTTATACCTTTTAAGAGTTTCATTATATCTAATGCGTAAGTCTGGATTGTTTGGTTGACGGTGTTTTAGGTTTGATATTTTCCTCAGATCTTTTCTGACATTTTTACACTCGTGGTCGAACCATTTTTCATGGTTGTTTTTTTGATAATTTTTCTCTTCTGTTTCACAAGGTCAGATTTAATAGCTGCCTTGTGAAAGATCATATTAATGTCCTTTATAGCCATGTTTACACCATCTCTAGTAGTCTCATATGGGTTAGTCTTGTATTTCAATATTTTATTTGTGAGATCAAGTGAATTCAGGGCCACGATGAATTTATCTCCTCTGTCTGAAGCCCATCTGTAAGTCTGATTTAGGATTATACAGCTTACTTGGTTCCTTTTTTTCATCTTTAGTTTGAAGAGGAAATTTTAGGTACACATTGATTTGACTATGGTCTGAAAGAGGGGACTGCTGCCTAACAGTGAATGCACTGATAGTGCAGGGGTCTATGTCAGTAATTGCGTAGTCTACCACGCTAGACCCAAGAGCTGAGGAATATGTAAACCTTCCCATCGAGTCCCCTCTGAGCCTACCATTAACTATGTACAGGCCAAGGCTCGGCAGAGATGCACTACCTCTCTACCACTTTTATTTATTTCACAGTCCAGGTTGTTCCGGTTAATGATAGTTGGTGTGACATACAAGGGGGTTTGACCGAACACATGGTTGTTGCCCTGTGGGTCTATGGAATCGGGTTCACATCCAGTCCTTGCATTCAGGTCTCCACATAGCAGCACATTTCCCTGGGCCTGGAAATGATTGATTTCCATGTGGAGAGTTTCAAATATATCCTCTTCAAAATATGGCGATTCTATTGGGGGTATGTAGGCGGCACATAGATATATATCTTTTCCAGTTATTCCAATTGTTTTATCTAGTTTCAACCATATATGTGATTTCCCCTGTTTTATTGATGTAATGTGACTGTCTAGTTCTTCTTTGCACCATACCAAGACCCCCCCAGAGGCTCTGCCCTTACATATATCAGTAGTTTTTACTGAGGGCACCATGACTTCATGGTACCCTGAGGGGCAGTGAATGAACGTATCCTTTCGGTACCATGTTTCCGTTAATATCATTATATCAGTGTCTTCTATAGACTTTAGGAACTCAGGGTTCCCAGTCTTCATCCCGAAGGTTGAAGAGTAGAGACCCTGGATATTCCAACATCCTATATGAAATGAACTCATTTATTTTCTATTTATATTCTTTTCTTTAATTTAAATAAAACCTATTTTGCGGGACAGGTGCGAAAACACTATTTTTTTTTCTATAATTGGGGAACGTTAGGTAAAGTTTTGTATGCTATGGTAAGGCAGACTCGTACTGCCACCTAGTAATAATAACTATATTAATAATAGCAATATCAACAGTATTAATAGCAATATCAACAATATCAACAGTACTAATTCAGTGCAAACATATCAACAATATCAACAGTACTAATTCAGTGCAATCATATGCTGTTTTTATCAGTCACTCGGAAGGGACTGTTTATATATTTGTGTCCTTTGTTACCATAGGAGGTGGGAACAAAGGGTGTGCAGCAGCTGCCTGATCTCTCCCATCTCCGAGTTGATCCGCGGCTGTGGCTGGAATGAGCCGGGGGCAGTGGCGGCTCTGGCTGGGCTGTTATGTCGCCTTGCAGTTTGGCGGGTTGTCCTGACATGGTGGGGGGAAGGGAGTCCAGATTGGCCTCTTGGGTTCCCGTTGATCGTGGGGGAGGGAAGGTTACGTCCCAGGGCAGTATATTTGAGGTTCTTTGCGAAGACCCTCACCCCCTGTCTGTTTAGATGTATTCCATCATGGAGGTCCCATGTACCGATGGTCGGGTGGTGGGCCAATTGGACATTAGGGAGGGCGGCACATCCTCTGCTGATGTCTATGTTGGCATTGTGAATCACATGGGGTGAGGTATCCGTCCTGGGCAGCAGGGTAGAGATCACGATCCTCGAATCAGGGAATTCCTTGCTGGCCTTTTCTGCCATCCTTGTTATTGCCCCAGCAGTACGATGACATAAGGTGCGCAAATCATTCGTGCCTGTATGGATCACAATGTGTTGAGGGCTCCCGATGGTGTCTTTGCTCAGGACCTTCATTGCATGGTCTGTGGTGCTGCACGTTTTAACCAATACCTGGAGACCTGGGAACAGCCTCTGGGGGTCCAGAAACCTCCCGTTGGAATCAGTGAGTAGGACCACCTGGGGGGCAGGAGGTTGGGTGAAGCTAGGGTGAGGGTTGCCTGTTGACTGTGTACCTGGGGCAAGCTGTGTACCAGAAGGGGTGTCCACTAATGGTGTATTGGTGGGCTGAGTGCAGCTCAGAGGGGTCGGAGCAGCCATAGGGAAGTGAGCAGCAGCTGGAATCTGTGTGATTTCATTTGTCCTTTTTGGGATTTCTTGGTGATTGTCCCTGACATTCTGGAGCTGCTTGACAGGTACTTTTCCCTGTTTACTCATTTCCTCCTTTATTTTGGCTAATTGGGCCCGGAGTGTACAGTTTTCTTGTTTCAACTCTTCCAGGGTTCTCTTCATCTCAGAGGTGGTAGTCTCATTTTTGGTCCTCATCTGATTGAAGTCCTCCTTCAGCTGGTAGAGTTGCTTACCCTGCGCTTGTTTAAGTTCCGTGAACTCGAGTTCTAGCTGAGCCAGATTCTCTCTCAGCTGGCGGCTTGAATTATGAGGTGTAGGGGGGGTAGAGATGGTCATGGCAGCAATTGTCTCTAGTGGACTGTCATCTTCATAGTTATCCAGGTGGGTATTGGTGCATTTTTCATTTACTTTCTCTTTTAGCAGGGGAAAGATCCCTTCAAAAGAGTCCAGGTTTTCTGAGTTTCCTTGTATCATGATCTTGCCTTTATTATAGTATGAAACAGTAAGGCTAGGATCATCTTTATCCAGGCTTTGATCTTTGCATACTTTTAGTCTGCCCCCATATCCAATACCCTCACTATTGACATATGGGTAGTTTTCAAGCAGAGTGTCTTTCTATGGAGAGATGTATTTAGTGAAGAATATGAGGTTACACTTCTTCCTACACCCTTGATGTTGGGCGTAATCAGCGTTCAGGACCTCTGGGTTTTCCTGGATTGTTTTGTCCTTATGTTTATCTTTTGCATTTCTGCTTTTGCATTTTTCTGGGTATGCTATTTCCCAGCTCTTTGTTCTGCTTGTTATGCTGCTTCGATCTATCTGATCTGCCTGCAGCATTTTATCTGATTGTTTATTTATTTATTTATTTGTCAATTTATTTATTTATTCCCCTTTCCAAGTTTTCGTGTTTCACACCCTGTCCCACTTTAGGTATAGTTTTCAGGGGTTCATTCTAGCTATAGCTATTTTGGGTAAGTTTAAGTTTAAGTTGGATAAGTTCAGTTTAAGTAGGTTTTGGCCACACAGACCTTCTTGGGTCGACCAGCCTCGGGCCAGATTTCACGGGCTGTTTACTCACGGACCTCGTGGAGCTGCAGCAAACTCAGGGTCTCTGTCGCACAGCGCACACCCGGCTCTCTCTCTCTCTCACAGCGAGGGCTGGGCAGGGCTGGGCTGGCTTCACATCTGTTCTTCACTGGGAACGGGGACCCGCCCGCAGTGTCAGGAGTTCGCCGACTCCTGTGGTCCCGGCCTCCAGCGTCTCTCTCTCTCTCTCTCCCGCGGGTCCCGACCCGATCTCCCGTTTAGGTGAAGGACGGCGATGGAGACCGCTAGAAACATAAGTTAGGGGGGATATTTCTCCCTCCCCACACGGCCCCCGAGTCCCAAATCCTCGCCCTCTGGGGACGACGGCAACGATCAATAATCGATAATTGTCCCCGGGACTCACGCAAGCATCACCGTGGGCACCGCCATCTTGGATCTCTCTCTCTCTCTCTCTCTCTCTCTCTCTCTCTCTCTTCCCCCCCCCCTTTTGGATCAGCATTCTCGTCGCGCCCCCCCGTCAGTACCCAGGCTCGGGGGGGCTTTGGATCAGCGTTCTCGTCGCGCCCCCCGTCAGTACCCAGACTCGACTGGGGAAGCCAATGATCCTACCAGCAGACTAAATTCTACAAGACGACGCCTGAGAGCCAAGTCAAAGAATCCTAGTCATTATCCCAAAGCCGAAAGCAGCGACAACGACCAGCCTCAAGAGCACCTAGCAGTTGGACCTGCTCTCCGAAAACTACAGCTGAATGTTGAAGGCCTCTCTGCAGCCAAGCGACGCCTCATCGAAGTCCTCGCCCACCAACACTTCATTGACGTCATCTGTTTATTCAGGACTGGACATGGCCCCTGCTTGGCCTGCCTTACAAATGGGGCAGCAGCCCAACCCTACGGTGTGCTTGTGGAGAGCAGCAAACAATGCGACACATCATCATCATTGAAGCATGCCCATAAAAAAGACTTAAAGGAGGACTTGTCACCCTTCATACAGCAGATCAAGAGGCAACTGCTTAGCTAAAGGACTTTGCATTCGCTAAATAAATAGGAGTATGATCTGGGTATCCTTGTTATCGGGATAGTTCAGCAATGATTGTAGGGCCAGGGAAAAGGCATCTAACATAGACCTGTCACAGCACCATAATTTGTACACCATGACCAGCTGCTGATTGTGAATGTCAGAGGCACCAGACAGTAGGCAAGAAGGCATGCTACCATGTTTTCCCTTGGTACCAGAATAATAGTGGTCTTCGTAAAGCAGGAAGGAACCACAAATCATCATAGGAGCAGATTAAAGACATCCATGAATACTCCTGTCAGCTGGTCCGCACAGATTCCAAGGACGAGGTTGTGGATTCCTGACATCTGCGAGGGTGACTGTTTGTGGGTTCCTGTCTGTTTGTTTTATTCATGTGCTTAAACTTCCTCCCCCATCCCAAAGATGTGGATGTTGTTATGTTAATTGGTCACCGTTAATTGCCCGCAGTGTACAGATGGAAGGTAGAATATGAGGGTAGTCAGAGGGAATGTTGGAGAATAATAAAATGGGATTAGTGTGAAATGGGCTGATGTGCATGTTCCAGTGGTATATCTTTCTTTGAAGTGCTAGCTGTGCTTATATAATATCATTAACCTGCAATAATACTGTGCCTCTGAACATCTGTTCCATTGAAGTCAATGAACTGCATTTTGGAGGCAGTGTACTGGATGGCCCATTTAATATTAATATGCATTCAGAACTCTGCAGCCCGGATCATCACCCGCACCAGATCATCAGACCACATCACACCCATCCTCACTCAGCTCCACTGGCTCCCTGTGCACCACCGGATTAACTACAATATTTTACTGCTGACCTTCAAAGCCCTACACCACCTTGCTCCCCAATACCTCTCTGCTACCATACACTTCGTTCCTCCTCAGCTGCAATTTTAACTGTCCCCACATTTAGACTCAGCACCATGGGTGCCAGAGTCTTCAGCTGCTCTGACCCACGTCTCTGGAACACTCTCCCACCTCCCATCCGTCACCTGGACACTATTGATCAATTCAAATCACAACTCAAAACACACCTGTTTAGATTAGCATACCCGACATAACTTTCACCATATTCACCCTGATTTTAATGACTTTAAATGTTTTGTGTATTTTCTTTTTGTTTTGTTTTTTGGTTTTAATCAACTAGATTTAAAATTGATAAATGTATTGTGATTTTATGTCCTGTAAGGTGTCCTTGGGTGTCCAGAAAGGCGCCAGCAAATAAAATGCATTATTATTATTATAATAGGCTTTGATGAATTTCTAGACAACTATTCCTTGCTTGTTCCTTTGTGTATTCCTTTTTTACAGCCTTTTTAAATTTGTATTTTCTTTGATTTTATTGGATTTATTTTATGTTGTTTCCTTTAGTTTTTCACAAACACATGTTTTGTGAGTTACAGCTATTTCAGTTTGTACGAATAATTCTTTCCACAAAACAGTGTGTGCTGGTTTTGTATTAAGGTAAATTCTCTTGAATTTCTCTGATGACTGAATTCTGTTGTTAATCGACAACAGATTTTACTGATTTATTGTAGTCCATATCCACATTATTCCAATAAAAATGCCTGTCAAATGAACACAAGAAGCTGTCGTCAAGTGGAAGTCAGGGTCACCGTCACTCTCAGAAATCTCACAGAATACCTCTGCTGAGATTTGTCACGTGTGCCACTGCTGCATTGCAGAAGTCAAGAAAAACTCTGGCAATGTGAAGAATGTCCAGTTTTGATGAATGCGACTTTGATAGTCATCCCTAGATTCGGCATTTGACTGGAGTGCAGGGCTCTCAAAAGTATTGGCAATCAGCAATGGACATTCCTGCTCATACAGTAACGTGTAGGAAGGAACTGCAAATACTGGTTTACGCTGAAGATAGACACAAAATGCTGAAATAACTCAGCGGGACAGGGAGCATCTCCAGATAGAAGGAATGGATGACATTTCAGGTCAAGACCCTTCTTTAGACTGAGAGTCAGGGAAGAGGCAACTTTAATTTCACTTTAATTGTCACTTTAATTTCATGTTTCATGTATTTTGTGTTATTGTGTTTTATGACTGTTGTCAGATCAATTTCCTTCCTGGGATAAATAAAGTTCTATCATATCGAAACAAATGATATGAAAAGGTACATAGAACAAATGAATTAAAGGTATGAAAATAACTAATCAATGCCAGCAATAATGATCACGGAAAGGTGTAGTCCTTCTCACCTTCTAGCTTATCACCCCTTCACAGCCGACAATGGACCATTATGGACTGTCCTTGTTACGAGTGGGGAAATGGGGAGTGAGAGCGGATCTACGGGATATAGAAGAGACCTTGGTGAGAGCATCATCTATAGTCGAAGAGGAGAAACCCTGTTTCCTAAAGAATGAGGACATCTCCGATGCCCTGGTTTGGAACACCTCATCCTGGATGCAGATGTGGCGTAGATGGAGGATTTGGAAGTAGGGGATAGAGTCCTTACAGGAAGCAGGGTTGGAAGAAGTGTAGTCCAGATAGCCATGAGAGTCAGTGGGTTTGTAGTAGATGTCGGTCCGTAGAATCAGTCAGCGGGTCATTCGGTCACCTGCTGAGTTTCTCCAGCATTTTTGTCTACCTTCGATTTTTCCAGCATCTGCAGTTCTTTCTTAAACAAAGTATACAGAAGGTGACCATAGTCCTTGTGGGAATCTGATTTGTTCCCAGTGTTGTTAAAATGGAATTCAATGTTGCACTTGGCCACAAGTGTTTCAGAGCTGGAATATGTCCGTCTGCACTCTTCACCAGTTCTGTTTAAAGGAGCCATAAACTGTCTTAGAGGTGTATACCTGGATGATTTATGGTTAGTTAAATGTAGGAGAAGAGTTTTGAAAAAGATGCACTTAGAGGATGATGGCTCCCTTTGCACTTATCGTCTGCGTAACCTTGACCCAATATTTGATTGTCCAGATCACCATGAAGTCGTTAATGTCAATGCAGTTGCATCTTCTCCAAACTGTGGAGTCGGGGATGACACCATGTTCGGCAGTGACCACACTGACACATGCAGTAGGATGCATGCACATATACATTTTACTTACAGTGGTAAGAAAGTCTGTGAATATGTGGGGGCACTGGTGGGGTGACACTGATGATCTCAGGCTTGTCCCAGCAACTCAGCCCTGGTCTTCGACTGAGGAGGAATGGCGATCTCAGTCTTCTTTCTGCAGTTCACCCTTGCCTCGAGAAGAGATGCTGGTAATCTCAGCTTTGTCCTGGCAATCTCAGGTTTGTTCTGGCAACTCGGCTTTGGGCTTGAAGAGACAACACTGGCATTCTCTGGATTATCCTGACAGCTCAATCTGTCTCTGTGTGTGGGTTCCCCTCATTGTCTGTGGGCAGGAAGAGGCACCAATGTCTCAGGCTTGACTGAGCCACTCAGTCTTGGCCTCAGGTAGAGGCATGGCTGTCAGTCTCACTGTGTTGCATACATTTTGGCCACATGTTTGATTGGCTATCACAGCTACTGTTAGATCAGTCTGAGGTTGGCAACAAGATTCACTATTTGGGCCAGGTGCTTTCCAAGCATTCACCCTCAAAGATCCTCTGACATCAGCCTAGTGACTGAGATTAAGGTGTTGTCATAGACTATGGGAGCCAGAGAAGGTATATTAAGGTTTTCCCTTTCAAAGCATGTGTGGAAAGCCTGTTTATGTGGGAGTGATGCATTGCTGTCACTTGAGCTACTGCAGCATGCAAGCTCAGCCAAGGTGGAACAGTGGTAGATTTGCTGCCATACAGCACTTGCAACGCCGGAGACCAGGGTTCGATCCCGACTATGGGTGCTGTCTGTACGGAGTTTGTACGTTCTCCCCGTGACCTGTGTGGGTTTTCTCTGTGATCTTCGATTTCCTCCCACACTCCAAAGATGTAGAGGTATGTAGGTTAATTGGCTTGGTGTATACGCAAATTGTGTGTAGGATAGTGTTAATGTGCAGGGATCGCTGGTCGGCGTGGACTCGGTGGGCCGTAGGGCCTATTTCCATGCTATATCTCTAAACTAAACTAAACTAAAGGGCCTGTCCCATTTGGGCGGTCACTTACGTGACAGGCCGGTAGTGACGGTCGTGTGACGGTCCCGCGAGAGTCGCGCGTGTCATCATGCGTACGCACAGCCGACGAAGTCCACACTCCTCCACGCCACTCCACACTCCTCCACACCACTCCATGCGCCCATCCCCACGCTACCCACACGCTACCCACGCGCTACCCACACGCTAGCAGGTCACGTTAATGGCACGCGAAAGACAGCCAAGTAGGACAGGCCCTTTAGACTGCCAAACGTCTGGCCTCTGACTGAGAACCTGCAGCCTGCCTTTTCAATAGAGCGTGCTGTTTGTTTATACAATTGTACCTGGTAATTTTAAAACCAATTAACATTTGTAAATTATATTTGCAAATTGATTGAATACTGGTTCTTTGTATATCAATGATACCTACTTCAACTACGTGTCATCTGACTGTGACCAGTTACTCCTTTACACAATCCATAGCCTGAGGGGAGAACATAAATCAACACACCACTCAGTGCACACCCTGAGGGAAAGACTACAAAAATGTTTCTCAAGAAGAAGCAGTGCACTTGATCTCAGTGAAATGTAAAACATTGGTTGCCTGCTGAGGTCAAGATAATGAGCTGCCAGCATGAATTTTGTGTGCAGATCAAGCCAAATTTAATGTGCTTTTTTCTACACAAGGCATTAGTATATAAAACTTTTATTTGGGCAAGAGACTTTATTCTGCCATTCTTTGTCTTTCCCATTTCTTAAATGTATATGTTTTGAATTATTCAATCATGCTGCACTTATGCTTGTTACTTTAATGCTATATTTACTGAATAGTAATACCATTATTTGTAATGAAAATCAATTCCCACAGTTATCTAGACTAATACAAACCTACCGATTCCCACATTTATCTGGACTACACATCCTCCCATCATTCCTCTTGCAATTTCTCCATGACCCTCGGACTGTCCTTGATCGGAATTTGCTGGCTTTACGTTGTGCTAAACGTTATTTCCTTATCATGTATCTATCTATACACTGTAAATGGGTAAATTGTAATCATGTATTGTCTTTCTGGTGACTGGATAGCACGCAGCAAAGCTTTTCACTGTACCTTGGTACATGTGGCAATCAAATAAAATAAACTATACTAAACATCTCTGTCGCATCTGCTCCTAAGCTGAGAGTTTCCATTGTAAGCCATCTGAGATGTCATCTTTCTTAAGTAAATGTGGATTCCCCCTGCTGTCATAGATGGATCCTTCACCTGCATCTCACCTGTGTCCCATAGTTCTGCTCTCACTCCATTTCCCCCTAGATGAAACAAGGACAGAGTTCCCCTCATCCCCACCTTTCACCCCACCAGCCTTCACATCCAACACAATATTCTTTAACATTTCCATCACCTCAAATGTGATCCCACCTCCAGTCACATTTTCCCATCCACATGTCTTTTCACCTTCCTAAGAGACTGCTCCCTTCCCAGCGCCTTGGATTACTCCTTGCACCTATTTCTCCCCTTCCCTCTCCCCTTCCACCTACATTCTTTCCTCCAGCATCACAATTCACTACTCTTCAATCCTTTGTTTCTCATACCTTCTGACTTTTCATCTCTGGCCTTTGTTCAACCATCTGCCTATCAAAATTCCCTCTCATCTGTATCCGCCTATTACTTGCCATGCTTTGTCCTGCCCGCCAATCTTCCAGCTTTCTTCCCCCACACCCCCCTTTCACAATCAGTCTGAAGAAGGGTCCCGACCTGAAATGTCACATGTCCATGTTCACCAGAGACATGTCCGTCACACTAAATTACTCTGGCATTTTGTGTCTTTTTTTTAATCACCATTTGTAACCTTAATTCTGAAGAGATCTATTTGTTTAATAATGTCTTCATTGTTTTTATTGAGCATGTCCCCTTTTCAATTAAAATTTATATTTATTGTTCTGTTAATACTATTTTTTAGTTCATATCTTGCCACCACTATAACACAATGACGCTGTCAGAAAGTTCTTACAAGGTGATCTTCTTACAAGGGGACGGCTTCAGGAGGGGGATGTCGGAGACCGGGGAGCATCCTACAGCAAGGGATTGTGGGGGGAGGGGGTGTGTTGTGTGGGGGCAGGGTGGGGTTGTGAGTGAGTTGTGGTTGGGAGGGGGGGGTGTGGGCGGGGGTCGAGAGAGCTCGGAGTAAAGATGGGGGTTGTGGGGGAGAGGGGGGTATCACGGGGGAGGGGGGCAGGAGCCAGCGAGGGGGATCATAGGGGGAGGGGCTGGAGCTGATGGTTCGATGGGGACTCACAACGGGCGCTGGGCACTGGACGTTCTCCGGCGGGATCAGAGTCTCCGCTTTCCATTTGGCGACATCTGCAACTTCTCCGACTCAGCACTGGGCTGGGCCGGACCGGGCTGGTCTGCGCCGGGTTGGGTTGGGCCGGGCCGCTTCCAGTAACTCCAAAAATTGTGGTCGATTGGAAACCTCCACCGGCCATCTTCAGCTCCAGTAAATATGCAATGGCGCCGGAAGGGGAAGACCGTCCCGCAGAGTGACAGGAGAAAAGACCAATCCACGCGGCGTTGACTGGCAGGAGAGGAGATCGATCTGCGCACGCACGGTTTTTAAGATATTTAAACCGCGCAAACTTTTACAATAGATCACCGATCCGAACAAAACTTGGTGCATTGTAGCACAGGAGAACGGTGAGTAAGCTGGTGAAAAATCATAGCGCTATCGAGTACCGTTTTGCGCTAATAGAAAGACCGCGCAAACCGGAAGATAACAAGATCAGAGCTTTAGTTATGTATAGATAGATAGATAGATGTCAATTGTCAATTAGCGTGCAGATGGTTGACTCTGCTGCCCACATGGGACAATGGTCTTTCACATTGTATCCACATGAAAGAACACAGGATCCAAGTCAGGGATGCTTTGGCCATTATTTCTTTGGCCATTATTTTGGGCCCTGCAGGGGGATGAACAGTTTTGTGTCTGTGCATTTAGCATTGTAGCTTGTATGCTCTATATGGATTACATATTTGCTGAAATGTTAAAGGCCTGTCTCACGAGTCTGCGGTCATTGGCGGTGATACAGGAAGTATCTACCACTCGTGGACCGCCAGAGACCGCGGGTTCGGTCAAACGCACACTGCCGGGGCATTGGTCCCAACACCGCACGGTGCTCACAAAAAGTCAACAATGTCTAAAAATATTTTCCTACCGCACAGCCGCCGCCAGTGAGGCACGAGTGCGGCACGGTCACCGCCACAGCCGCCGCCAGTGCGGCACGAGTGCCGTGAGTCGAACTCTCACTGCCACAGCCTCCGCCAGTGAGGCACGTGTGCGGCACGGGCGCTGCCACAGCGCCGCGATCAGCGCTACCGCCGCCACAGCCCTGCTTGTCTTTTATAAAGCAAATTTCTATAACACAAGGTGTTTTAGGAACAAAACTATCATATTATAGCAGAACCACCTGTAGTCTAAATCAGTGCAAGTAGTTATACTATAATGGGACAGTTGTGTTTCTAAGAAACCTCTTGGTATAGAAAATCAGGCTATAAATCAATTATATTAATAGTGGTTAGAATGTTTCAGACTCTCAATAATAAAGACCTTTTCCCAGCATGATTTTCAAAATGATATATCTTTTTGATAGCCAGCGACTTTGATTACCTGCAAAAAAATGGCGTCAGGTTCGAGCTTCACGACTCCGCTCAAAATGGCGTCAGGCTCGAGTTTATAGACTCCTCCCAAAATGGACGTCCGCACAGCCCTCCCACTTCCGGTAAGTCCGTGATCGCATGCTCGTTGGACAGGCTGTGCGGTGGTCACCCGGCATACGCGCAGCAACAACTTCCGGTAAGGCTAAATTTTTTTTTACTTACCGCAAGCTCGTGGGACCGGCCGTACTGAGATCACTCGGCCCCCGCGCAGCATCCGTGCGGCGCTCCCGCGGCATAGGCTCGGCGCTCTCGCGGTTGACGTGCGGTCCCCTCTTCCGGCGATGCCGCGCTTCACCACCAATGACCGCAACACCGTGAGACAGAGCCTTTACTTATCACAAGTATTAGGTGCAAAGAGGAAAATTGTTAGACATTAGATACAGTTGACAAATTGTAACCATTTTCATATTTACTTACATTGAGAAGTGTTTGATATTTTGTCCCACTTTGAATTAATACTTTACAGTGAGCTTTTTCGTTAGCTTTTTGCCTTAATCATTATAGAGTTTTTTTACAGAAGAATTTAATCTTTGACAGTGTATGAGATTGATAGTCTAATTGTCTTTATTGATAGTCTAATTGTAATTCCTGCTGTGACAACCATGAGGATCATTAAAAGCCAACAGCCATTAAAAGATACTTGGACAGGTAGACAAATAGACAATAGACAATTGACAATAGTCAATAGGTGCCGGAGTAGGCCATTTGGCCCTTCGAGCCAGCACCGCCATTCAATGTGATCATGGCTGATCATCCCCAATCAGTACCCCGTTCCTGCCTTCACCCCATATCCCCTCACTCTGCTATCTTTAAGAGTCCTATCTAGCTCTCTCTTGCAAGTATAGAAAAGGTTTAGAGGGATATGGGCTAAACATGGGCAAACTACTGTGGTTTATCAGTAGCATAAACTACTGATAACATTGAGTCATGACTAGCTTAGATGGGGCATCTTGGTCACAATGGACAAGTTGGGCCAAGGGGCTTGTTTCTATGCTGGATAACTTAATGATTCTATGAACATAGATTACAAAACTGCCCTGACTTTAGGTGTTATTGATATTCATGGTCAAGAATGATTTGGGTTGATCTCTGCAATATTAAAAATATTTAGCATTCCAAATAATTAGCAGAGTTTGTGCTTCTACATGAAACATTCTGTGTTGTGATTGTTGAGCATAGTAAGCGCCTATCCACTCAACATTTTAATACAATAGCCATGAACAGGAGAAAAATAAACTGGTATCATGGGCCTGTAAGTTTTATCAGCTCATTCTGGAATAATAATGTGTTTGAACAGGCAATGTAGGTTGAGTCCCAAAGCATTCAGGAAAAGGCAACCTTGGAGTCTCACAAAGAGCTCGATGAGACTTGGCAGAGATCCAGCATGGCCTCGAGTTGCTTTATGCTTCTGAATTCATGCAGCTCTTCTAGTATTAAACCTTTTTGCCATTGTGTCCTGTCATTTACCATGATTGTTTGCTTTGCAAGCTACAATTGTGCAGAAGTAATATCTTTAGGGAATGTCTCGGGTAAGCAATAGTAAACACTGTTAAAAACTATTCAGGAGCATTGCTGGAAGTGGTCCAATTGAAAATCATTGATATGTTTAAGCCAATTATCCATTACAGATTTATATATGGTTAGTCCATTGGCAATGGAAATTATTTCAAAATTGTCAGGATTATAGCGATCCTTTTTTTCCTACTATATTAAATAAAATTGAATGCTCTCTTAAAAAACACCTAATGACAGAAAGTACATATTTTGAAATCTGTACTTTTTAAACAAAAGATCCTTAAAACCTGAAAGGAAAATTCCAAACTGTCCCAGGCATATTTTCTGCTTTGGGCACAAGCTGGGAGATTTTTGTTGTTTTCCTTTTTTTTTTTTGTCCCTGGGCCTGATTTGTAACACAACTTTTGGTGCTCTTTCAATTGCAGCATTGCGAAGAATGCAACACTTGCTAATCATTTTACTTCGGAGTCACGTGAGTGACTACGTGAAGAAGACTCCGTCCACCCGCATGCGCATCATTACGTCAGACGCATGGCGCAGCGACCGGTCGGAGGAGCAGCGCTCCTCCAGCGGTAAGTTTAAAAACCTCAAGGTAAGTGCTCAGCTTAGTCGGAGGTCGCTTTCTTGTGGAAGGCTTGTTTTTTCAGATCAAGTTGAAAACATGGAGAAAGCGTCAAAGGTGAAGGCGAGGCGAGCCGCTGGTAAAACCATGGAAGACAGCGGGACTGCGGGTAGCGGGCGCCCGCCCAGTTCACCTGTTCAGTCATTGGCAGGGAGGCCAGCGACTGCAGACACGTTGCCTTTGAGCACCGTCGCCACGCCGTTGGGACGTAAGGCTACTACAAAGTCTGCAAGGCCCATAGACTCGGTTGAGTCGGACCAGGAGGGTTCCCCTCCGCAAAGGGATAACGTTCTTGGACAGTTATCTCAAATAGAGGATGCTCCATCAGGATACACTCCGGGAGGAGGAGTGGTGTCCGCGCCTACGGGAGAGCCCGCGCCAGCAGCGCCTGAAATAGGGCTGCTCAATCGCTCCCTCTTGGAGGAGGAGAGTTTGACGGGTCAGTTTAATTCTGATACCGAATCTGTGGGTGAGCAGAGCCCAAGGGGTGAAGGGCATGAGCCCTAAATACCATGTCTGGCAGCAAGATTTGCCATCCCCAGAGAGTCAGGGGAGCCGTTGGGTGAGGAATTGGCAACAACTATAAATTATTTACTCTCCCATCAGCGGCAAGAGCTGACCATGGACGATACAGCAAAAAGATATGAAACCCCGGTTAATTGTGTCCTACTGAAAGTACCGGCTGTTAACCATGTAATATGGGGCCATATGGGTGTTGGTATTCGGGCACAAAAATTAAAGCTCCAGCGGGTGCTGAAGTTGCTCGCCGCAGGCATTACTGCGTTCGCCAGATTGGTGGACGAGGGGCATCTGTCTGAATCACAGCAGGATGCCTTAGCCCTCATGTGCAGTGCACATTTTGAAATACACTGTTTGCGGAAAAGTGCCATACGCCCTACTATCCACCCTAAATTTGCAATGCTGTGTAAGCCCAGCAATATTCAGCCGCCAGATCTGCTGTTTGGGGAGGACCTCGCAAAGAGAGTGAAGGAGCTCGACGACGAGGCAAAAACACCGATGGTCAGCAGAACGGTTAGGAGGCAGTTCCCCTATCGACGGGGTGCAATGACCGGGGCCGGTGAAGGAACGAGCCGGTCATTTCCGAATATGCGCAGCTGGCGCATTGCTGGGACACGAGCAAACGTGAATTTTCCCACCAGGAACCAGGGGGCAACAAATTCCACCGGTAACCATGGAGGTAGGTGGGTCTGGTCCCGATAGAAACATATTAAGTGAAAAACACCTACAAGTTGGGGGGAGATTACACTTGTTTCTAAAGAATGGTATGATATAACATCAGATCTGTTTGTACTGTGCAGTATAGAAGGTTTTCTAATTGAATTCTATCCCAATTTGTGTCCACCCACTCAGCATGTTCCAAGCCGGACACTCATGTTCTCACAGAAAGAGAATATGGAGATACAAGCAGTACTTGAACAATTATGCAAAAAAGGGTAATTGAGAAGTCGGTTCGCCAACTCCACCAAATTGTGTCAAATATTTTTCCTAGGTCCAAAAAGGATGGAGGATGTAGAATCATTCTCGACCTGATGAGCCTTAACCCCTTTGTACAGTATAAACATTTCAAAATGGAAACTTTTGTTACTGCTAAACAGCTGCTTTCCAGAAGATGTTATATGGCAAGCTTAGATCTTAAAGATGCATATTACTCAGTGTCTGTTCATTGCGATGATAGGAGATATTTGAAATTTAGCTGGATGTGTCAATTATGGCAATTCAACGCACCGCCTAATGGATTAACCTCAGCTCCTAGATTGTTTACCAAATTGTTAAAACCAGTCCTGGGGCTACTTTGAGCTCAGGGTCATATTGTAATGGCCTAACTGGACGATATTTTAACTGTAGGAAGACTCGGGACGCAGCTGAATCGTCCATTTCAGTTGTTAAGCTCACTTTTGGGGTTCATCATTCATCCAGGTATGTCCAAATTAACACCAGTCAGAGTTATTGATTATTTGGGTTTCACTATTACTCAGATCACATGTTAGTGACTCTGCCCAGGGACAAAAGGCTGCAGTTAATTGAAGGCTGTATCAAGCTCATTGAAGAGCAATGACTTTCAATTAGACAGGTGGCCAGCCTGATTGGCAAATTAGTGGCTTCTTTCCCAGCTGTACAGTTTGGACCTCTGCATTACCAACAATTACAACGAGGAAAGGAACAGGCACTGAGGACACATTCAGGTCATTATGACAGGCCCATGGAATTACCAGCTGCAGCCATTGCTGAAGGGCAATGGTGGATCATGAATGCCTCAAGTTGTTCCAGCAAAATTCTGGTTGACCCACCTTCATAGAAACATAGAAACATAGAAAATAGGTGCAGGAGTAAGCCATTCGGCCCTTCGAGCCTGCACCGCCATTCAATATGATCATGGCTGATCATCCAACTCAGTATCCTGTACCTGCTTTCTCTCCATACCCCCTGATCCCTTTAGCCACGAGGGCCACATCTAACTCCCTCTTAAATATAGCCAATGAACTGGCCTCAACTACCTTCTGTGGCAGAGAATTACAGAGATTCACCACTCTCTGTGTGAAAAATGTTTTCCTCATCTCGGTCCTGAAAGATGTCCCCCTTATCCTTAAACTGTGACCCCTTGTTCTGGACTTCTCCAACTTCGGGAACAATCTTCCTGCATCTAGCCTGTCCAACCCCTTAAGAATTGTGTATAGATAAGATCCCCCCTCAATCTTCTAAATTCTAGCGAGTACAAACCGAGTCTATCCAGTCTTTCTTCATTGTCTTACAGACTGATGTCAGTGCTCTAGGCTGGGGCGCTACTGATACTATTTACCAGCTGTGGAGGCAGATGGAATATGCATGAGGCACCTCTTCTGCAATCATGAGGGATTAATTATTTTGAGCTTTTGGGATCATTTTATGGGCTTAAAGCTTATTGCTCTACTAAGTGTCTCTTGCATGTTCATGTTCAGAATGACAACACTACAGCAGTGGCGTATGTTAATCATATGGGTGGAATTAAGTCGGAATCTTGTGATAGATTGGCGAATCTGAATTGGAGCTGGTGTATTACCAGAGACATTTGGCTTTCAGCAATCTACCTACCAGGTAGATTCAACATAGTGGCAGACACAAGGTCACACAAATTCAATGGTAACACAGAATGGATGTTGAATCATGAGGTATTTAACGATGTTGTTGCTCGGTTTGGGATGCCAGATATCGATTTGTTTGCATCCAGACTAAACCACCAGTTACCTAAATATGTTTCATGGGAACCAGGTCCTGGGGCAGCAGCGGTGGATGCATTCTCGCTGCATTTGGGAGGAATGTTTTTGTATGTATTTCCTTCATTTTGCCTCATCAGTATGTCTGCAAAAAATCAAGCAGGATTCCGCCTCAGGATATTGGTGGTACCCGACTGGCCTACTCAGCCATGGTACCCTCTCGTTTTGCAGATAATCACACAGCCCTTTATGACTGTTCCCAAATATAGAAACCTACTGGTGCACCCTGTAACTGGCGATCAACCCCCTTTACATGATCGTATTGATCTATTAATTTGCAGATTCTAAGAAGGCCATACCTGGGGAGAGGACTATCCGATCGCACCGTGGATGTTATTACTGCGGCCTGGAGGGATAGTACCCAAAAGCAGTACATCTCTTCTATAAGGAAATGGGAGGTGATCTGGTTATGGCAAAATATTTGATATCACATGGCAAGCATCCCAGACATTCTGGAGTTCTTGTCAACTCTCTATTTCGATCAAAGGTTAAGCTGTAGTGCGATCAATACAGCCAGAAGTGCCCTGTCTTCATACTTATGGATGGGATCAGAACAATATTCTGTGGGGTCACACCCTCTAGTCTCTAGGTTTATGAAGGGAATTTTTAATTCCAATCCTCCCAGGCTCAGGTATTCGGTAATCTGGACTGTAAGTGAAGTACTTATGCTCCTTCGTCAGTGGACTCCTGTCACAGCCCTTTCTTTGGCCAAAGTCACCATGAAGGTTGTCATGCTCATGTTTCAGCCCAATGGGTGCAGACACTACAGAAGCTGCGACTAGACAGGATGGATGTATCTGCAGATGCCATCTATGATCTACTCAAGCAGAGCAGACCAGGGGTGACAGGGTTTAAGATTATCTTTTCGGCATACCCTACGGAATCACGCCTATGTGTGGTGTCACATTTGTTATATTACATCAAGGCCACCGGAACCCTAAGAGGTGCGGAATCAGCATTGTTTATTAGCCACAAAAAAACGCATAGTAATGTATCGGTTCAGACAATTTCAAGGTGGCTGAAGCAGGTTCTGGTTTATGCAGGTATTGACACTGACAATTTTAAATCTCATTCCACCAGGGTGACATCAACATCAGTGGCCAGGGCAATGGACGTCCCCATAGACCATGTCCTCGCGGCCGCAGGATGGTCAAGTGAATTGATGTTTCAAAAATATTATCATAAACCGATTGCCGAACCAGGGGTATTTGCCCATTCTGTTTTGAGTTCAGTTTTATAGTTTCCCCCTGGGACAGAAG
Organism: Malacoraja senta; assembly: GCA_038087875.1. NCBI lineage: Eukaryota > Metazoa > Chordata > Chondrichthyes > Rajiformes > Rajidae > Malacoraja > Malacoraja senta. Next base: position 29,563,138 of record CM075983.1, read on the forward strand.
GGGTTGCTATTGTTTTCTTTATAAAAATAATCCGTTAATATGTTTAAATCAATGTTATGGTTAGTGCATTGTTGAGTATTTACTCATTCTGAGTCAATCGATGCAGTGAGACGCCTGGATTTGAATCTATGGCATGAAATCACAGAGCTTTGAAATCTTCACGTAGTCACTCACGTGACTCCGAAGTAAAATAGTAAGATTAAACGAGAACTTACCAGTTTGAAGTTTGATCATTATTTTATGAGGAGTTACGATGAGGAGTTACGTGCCCTCCGCTCCCAACCCTCTCTCACAAAGGTCATCTGGTAGTTCTAGGTTTCTGGTCTCACTATTATACTTCAATTACTATTACCTGTGATTTCACACCGCTGCTTTGAAGATTGACGTGCATGCAGCTGGACGGGGTCTTCTTCACTTAATCCCTCATCGTAACTCCTCATAAAATAAAGATCAAACTTCAAACTGCTAAGTTCTCGTTTAATCTTACTATTATACTGATGCGTCATGCTACTTGTCGGTATTATAATTGACCCAACATTGGGTGTAATCTTTCAGGAACTCAGAGGTATGATCCAAGTAATTATTGACCCTTGAATGGTTTAGAACTGGTGAGATCAACAGTAAAGGATTTCCCACCAACCCATCACATCACCTCATTCTGCTTGATTCTGATAATAAATATGTATTTTATTAAAAATAAATAGCTCACAAAGGAAAGACAGAACAGAATATACAAACTGCCCGAACACCATGAGGCTGAGTTTACTACCACGAGGAGCAGCACCGAAATCCACTGCCTCTCCGATGCTCACCGCCTTCCCGGCCGACCCTAGGTCCAGACTACCGAAACTGCTGCGGCCGCCGACTCTCACTCTCACCCTGCGGCCACAGCTATTGTCGTCGAGTCTCACCACCTCCTCGGGGCCACTGCCGCTGTCACAGACCTTCACTGTTTCCCCGGGACCACCGATGCAGCACCTCCGACCCGTATCTCTAGTCCAGCCCTCCACAGGCCTCCACCAACAACTCTGCCGACCTTTGCCTCTCCACCGCCTACCAGCGGGCCAGAGCCGTCACCTCACCAGAGTTCCAGGCCCACAGCTGCCACAATGCAGACTCCAACACCACATGGTCTGACTCTGCTGGGTCCTATTGCTCTCCCCCTCCTACAGAGAACCCCAGTAGTCTTCCCCTTCCCCCTCTTTTAAAAAGGTTACTCCGACCACACCCCACCCATACAATAGTCCTCACACCCCCCTCCTCTCTGAATACCCACAATCCCCCCACCAGATCTCGCCTCCGGCACTATTTTTATCCACTCCCTGGCGTGCCTCTGACCCCAACCCCCACCCTTGGTGTGTCTTCACCATCCCCCCTGACCACCCCCTTTCTGATACAGAAAGGGTTGTCCTCAACAGAGGCCTCAGCTTCATTCTCCTCTGCCCCCACCTCAACGGGTTCCAGGTCTGCCACAATGTGGAGCTTTTCTTCCTCCACCTCTGTGCCTTTTTCCAGGGGGTGGAAATCCCAGGGGGGACAGGGAGGACATGTCCCCTCCCATACTTTAAGTGGTGGGGGACAATCCCCCCATTTTTTGTAATCCGGATTTTAAAACTCCATGAAAAAAAGCTATTGAAACTTTCCGATCTCCGCGAGACACTGGGTGTGGGAATGATGATCGAGGGAGCCGATTGGACACGAGAGGCATTGGTCAGCAGGCTGTGGGGGGGGCATGATGATTCAGCGCGATGATTGGAGGAGGGAGGTGTCAGTCCGAGGCGGACATAGAGGGGTGGGACTGAGGATAGAGCGCGGTGATTGGAGGAGGGAGACGTCCTGGTGGAGCAAAGATCAGAGCGGAGCTTGAATCAGCCCATTCGCGGGGCTTTTCATCGCCCTGCCCGGCGCAGCTAAAAATCGACCTCGGGATCTTCCACCGCCCCGCGGTCAAATTGCTGCATTGAGGCGATCGAGGCTCCCGCTGTTGAAACCCCCGCCGGGCAATGAAAGGCCCCACGAATGGGCTGATTGAAGCCCCACGATTCGGGGCGGACGAAGCTGCTGTTGCCGGCGTTCGGAGTCGATCACCAACCAGGTCAGTTGCCGATGTTACCGGAAATAGGGCCTATGGCCGAAACCTCACGTGTGTGCGCATGCGCACGTGTGTGTGTGCACACCTGAGCGCACGCGGCCACCAAGAAATTGTGTCCCCCCCATGTTTTGACAGCGATTTCCATGCCTTCCTTTTTCTATGGGAGGGAATCCTCGCCACACAGTGATGACCCCCTTCTCCCGTCTCCACCAGTTCACCTCCTCTTGAACTCTCCAGAACGGCCTTCTACCCTCTTCAGACCTCTATAATTCTAACTGCTGGCGTGACATCAAGAAAGAAGGGTCTCAACCCGAATAATCACCCATTCCTTCTCTCCAGAGATGCTGCCTGTCCCGCTAAGTTCCTCCAGCTTTTTGTCTATCTTCGGAGTTTGCTGTTATATCAGTTTAAAGCTAATTAGTTTGAAATTACAACAATTAGCTAAAATCACATTGTTTATCACTGGCATCCATTTTTGAGGAAAGAACAATTCTTACGAGTGGTAAACCAAACAAAATATAAAAAATTCTTAGTACTTTGGAATACTAACATGTAAATTTCCATCTATTCATGTGACAGCAATTTTAAATTAAATTTTTGCTTGATGGATGCTTCAGTTTTGACATTTAATAATTTTGCTTCTCCAAGTCAGTGAATCTATTAGCAGCTAATTAAAGAAATATACCCGTGCCTAGTTCTCACTGGAACAGTTTCTTCGATTTACCATTCAAAGTAAAATGAAGTATGTTCTACAATTTAACTAGTTGGTCTACTTTATAGAAGAGATAGAAATAGAAATTCATTTGCACGTGAAAATATCCACAAAAATCTGTGAGTTTCGCAGCGGGTTTAATTTACTATTAAAATGTGATTCATGGTCTGTTCTACAGTCACAAAAATTAACAAGGCATAATGTCAGATGTACCAGGCCCCATTGTGAATGAACCAGTGCTTCTTGATCTCATGCATGGATCTCATGAAATGACAGTCGTCAACTGCAACCTCAACTGTAATTTATTGGAGAGCTTAAAGTTAATTGTTTGGAAGAGTGGTGAGGAAGGCAGGGAAGCTGAGGCCTTGTTCCTTCATGGATAATGTAGAAAATTTGGCTGCATGGATTTTAACTTAAGCAATCAGGACTCTCCACAAAAATATAGAAGAGCTCACCCTAAACACAGGCTATTTTGTTTTCATTACAGCAGCTCATTCAATGCTGTTGACATCTGCTTTAAAGGACCCTGACAAAGATAATCCCCCAAAAAGTGATTCATAAGTGTCATATGAGTGAACCTGCTTGCTTGCTCATGATTTACGGTAACTCACTCGAACATATGCATGCACTAATGTTGAAACCATAGGGTCAAACAATGATAGATGTTGCCGTCATGTGTTTGCCCTCCTTGCATGCATTGAACAATTTTGCAATTTTGCATTCCTTTAAAAGCTAATTATATGTAGCGATTAATTTTAGGCTAAAATTCAATAAATAGTCTTTAAAAAGTCATATACGGAGTAATGCTAGTTCCTTGCCAGGATGTTCTATTTCCGACAGTACATGATTAAGAGTTGAGAGACATGTTGAGTGGAGAAAAAGACACGTGTCAAAAAATTGCAGTCACTGGAAATCTGAAATAGAAACAAATCTGAAATTGGAAAGGGAAATGGTTACCGTTTCAGGTTAAAGACTGATGATGGGTTTGAAATATTGGTTTTGCTTTTCCTGCAGCTGAGCTGCAGAAAAACGAATGTGCTTTTCCTTATTTCAATACCACGAAGTTTTGAAATTCTGTTTCATGTTAAGTTAAATCAGGATACATGAAACCTCATATATCTTTGAATGCAAAGAGCAAAGTATGAATCTTGTGGAAGAAATGTCCACCAATTGCAAAACCTTGCCTGTTTTACTTTCAGGTCTTTTGTGAAGGGACAAAGACTATGTTAATCCGTAGTTAAACATTTAAACACCTCATCCGAAGTGCCTTCATTTTCCATTGTACTTCGATTCATTTCTCATAGTGGAATCCTAAATACTTATGGGCCTGTCCCATTTAGGCGACTTTTTAGGCGACTGCAGGAGACTCTGCAGTTGCCACATTGTCGTTACATGTTCGCCGGTGGTTGCCGGGGAGTCGCCTTCATGGTCGTGAGGAGTTCCCGCATACTGGGAACTGGTCACGGCCTCATTATGGTCACCAGAAGGAAGCCGCCATGGAGAGTAGCGAGAATTCACGTGCCCTAGGTGGGTCGCCAGGAGGTCTTGGTGGGTTGCCAGGAGGTCAAAGGTTCTTATAGATTGTAGCCGGTGCTGACCGTTGAATATCATTGGCTCATTGGGGAAAAAAATGTAAGCAGTAGTTTTCAGAACCATGGATTTTGGGAACTGGTCGCGGCCTCAGTATGGTCGCCGCAAATTTTTCAACATGTTCAACATTGGTCGCCATGGAGAAAATCGATAATCCTGTAGTTGTAGGTGAAGTTATAGTGGGGTCGCCATGTAGATAGTCGAGGTAGTCGTAGATAGTCGAGGTAGTCGTAGATAGTGTTAGTTAATCACCTTTGCTGACTGGGCATTTTCATTGGCTCATTGGGGAAAAAAACACGTAAGCACGAGTTTCCAGAACCAAGGATAATCGACCGGTAATGTTAAATGTCCGCCGAGCTTCGCAGCTGTGTATCTCTGGCTTATTAAAAGTTGTCTCCACTCCTTCTTCTCCTCCTCGTTCTCCTCCCCTCTCCCCCCCTCTTTTAAAGGACATACCGTACACTGTGCTTTAGCCGTCTTAATTACAGCGCCAACCTTCCTGTTCATCGCGGTATGTGGCTGTATCACATTAGCTTTGCACCGTGTGAATTTCACTCAGACAGCTCTCCCCCCGCTTGCCCTGTCCCCTGCCTGCCTAACAGGCTGGTGAAGGAAGCGATGTGTGTGTGTGTGTGTTCCACTCTGACAGTCGCTGTTCCAGGTGCCAGTTTTTCAGGCGACTGCCGGCAACTTGACAGTCGCAGGCAGTCACTTGAAAAATCACCTAGTTGGGACAGGCCCATTACTAGATGTTTGACATCGTTTAGATACCCCAACATTCTGACTCTTGACTACAGCCTTCCAGTGTGAGGCAATTCAAGACTTAACAGCGAACCTTTTACACGTGATGGGGGTTTTAATCACCTGCTCCCTCCTAGACAGAGAGGTCCAGTCTCTCTTTGAATGAGAAGTTATTTGCTCCATCTACTACTCCTAACTAGCCTCTCTGGCAAGGGACTTAAATCTTCTTGCTCAGTATATCTAAACTTGTCAAGATTGTATGCACATCTATTTTCAGCTTTTTCTTTTTCAAATAAATTAATCCCTACTCTAATAGTTGTTTAAATTTCTGGTCTCATCCTTGTGAATCTCATCTGCACCCTATCTAGTGCTCTCACATTCTGCGTACATATATAGTTAGGTGAGTAGAATTACACACAATATATCTAGCTATGGCTAAATAAGTGTTTAGTACTTCCAGCATTGTTTCACAATTTTTATTTTCTATGCTTCTGCTTTTGAAGGAAAATATCCTTAACTGTAACCTAAAACTGTCCATTGCTTTCAGGAATTTAAGGACATACTAGACAAAAGGGACCTATTGGGTCTCTGTCACACGGGAGGCTTGGTCCCCCAATGCAACCCATTCCCCAACACAATATTCCACCACTCACCCATTCTCCCAATGCAACCCATACCCCCAACGCAATATTCCACCACTGACCCATAGCCCCCAACTGCGCAGGCACGGCTCATTTCGCCTCATCCCCCAGCACTCCCTCCCGCTCATGTGTGGGAGGAGAGGGGGAAGGGGGAAGGTGGATGTGTGGTGGGGGTGTGTGGGGTGAGAGGCGAGGAGGGGAGGGGATGTGTGTGGGGGCAGGGGGTGTAGGTACAGGGAAGAAGGGTGATGTAGGGGGAGGGGTGGTGTGTGGTGGGGGTGTGGGGTGGGAGGGGAGGTGTGTATGTGGGCGGGAGGAGTGTGGGTGGGAGGAGGGATGTGGGAAGGGGAGGGGCGTGTGTGTGGGGGTGGAGGGAGGATATGGGACAGGGAGAGGGGGTGTGTGTGGGTGGGATGTGTGGAGGGGAAGGGAAGGGGGAAGGGAGGGGGTAAGTGACAGGGTTGTGGAGCCAGAGAGGGGGGGGATGGGGAGGAAGGGGGGCCAATGAGCATTCTGGAGCCGGAGAGGGGGGAGGCATGGGGGGAGCGAGTGCTGTGGTGCTGGAGGGAGAGGGGGGAGGTAGGGGGAGGAAGGGAGAGGGGGATGTGTGAGGGTGTGTGTGTAGGGGAGGGGGGGTGTGTGGGGGAAAGGGGTGTGTTGGCAGGGGTTGAGTGGGCAGGGGGGGTTGTGGGGGGAGGGGTGTGTGTGGGCAGGGGTGGTTGTGGGGAGGGGGTGTGTGGGCAGGGTTTCTGGGCGGGGGGCAGGGAGTGTGCAGGGGGGAGGTGTGTGGGGGCAGGGGAGGGGGTGTGTGGGCAGGGGGTTGTGGGGTAGGGGGTGTGAGGGCAGGGGAAGGTTGTGGGGGAAGGGGGATGTGAGCATGGGGGTTGTGGGGGGAGAGGGGTGTGTGGGTGGGGGGAGGGGGGAGAGAGCTCGGAGAAAATATGGGAAGAGCCATGGGGAGAGGGGGGTATCATGGGGGAGGGAGCGGAAGCCATCGAGGGGGACAAGAGGGGAAGGGGATGGAGCTGGCTGTGCGATGGGGACTCACTGCGGGCACTGGTCACTGGTCGTTCTCCTTCGCTGGGATCAGAGTCTTCGCTTTCCATTTGGCGACATCGGCGACGTCTCCGACATGTCCGATATTCTGACATCTCCGACTCCGCGTCGTTTCCAGTCCCTCCGAAAATTGTGTCCGGTTGGAGACCTCCGCCGGCCATCCTCAGCTCCAATAAAGACGTGATGGTGCAGGAAGGGGCGGACCGTCCCGGGGAGTGACAGTAGAAGAGACCAATCCGCGTGGCGCTGCCTGGCAGGAGAGGAGATCGATCTGCGCATGCAAGACATTTAAACCTCGTTAACTTTTTCAATATGCAACCAATCGGAACAAAACTTGTTGCACTCGCAGCACAGGAGGACAGTGAGTGAGCTGACGTAGTGCTATCACGTACCTTTTTAGAACAAATAGAAAAACCGCGCAAACCAGAAGAGCACAAGATCAGAGTTTTAGTTATGTGTAAATAGATGCGCCAAAAATCTTTTGTTCCTCCACAATCCTAGGTATCATTACAACCATTATATATTTTCTTACTTGTTTACACTCTACTGTTGTACAACACAATTCTCTGGATTAAATTACAATTTGCTCACTTGAATAATCAATTGATATCTTGACTGAGCCTTCAGATTTCATCCATTTTATTAACCAATTTTGAATCATCAACTAATAGTTTAATCATGATTCCTGCACTTATGCAGATCACTTATACATGTTACAAAAAAACAATGGCATAGCACAGAAGCCTTCAGAATGCCTTTGTATGTAGCCTTTCAGCCACTGAAATTCCCATTGCCAATTGCCCTACCTTCTGATACTGTCAGTTTTGCATATAACCATAATTTTGAATGGATTATGTTTCAATACTTTTCTAATCAGTCCACCATGTTTGTCTTTATCAAACCATTGGCTAACATCTATGTAGACCACACAAATATGATATTCTGCTTTGCAATTTTTGATGCATCCCTAAAAAAGTCACTCATGGAATATTCCAATAGTGCTGCTTAGAAAGACAAATAAATATAAACTAGACTAAGTGGGATTTGTTGGGTCCCAGGTTCACACAGGAGGGCTGGTCCCCTAACGCAATATTCCACCTTTCCACCAATTCCAATATTGGTGGCAAGTGGGGAGGGGAGGGGGGTCTGGGGTGCTAGCATAGGTGTTGTGGGTCAACTCAAGCACATTGAGTGCAGGGCCAACAATCCATTTCAATCCATTTTGAGTCAAGTCAATCCATTTCAAGTCAAGTCAAGTCAATCCATGTCAAGTCAAGTCAATCCATTTCAAGTCAAGTCAATCCATGTCAAGTCAAGTCAATCTATTTCAAATCAAGCCAAGTCAAGTCAATCCATGTCAAGTCAAGTCAATCCTTTTCAAGTCAAGTCAAGTCAATCCATGCCAAGTCAAGTCAATCCATTTCAAGTCAAGTCAAGTCAAGTCAATCCATTTCAAGTCAAATCAATCCATTTCAAGTCAAGTCAATCCATTTCAAGTCGGGTCAAGTCTATTGAAATCAAAGAGAAACCAGATACCAGAAGCACTGAGATCAAAAGTCATACCACATTGTGCGCAATGTTCTTAAACATGCATGCTTACCTGAACTATATTACAGACATGAAAAAACCAAAACATACTGCAAGTCCTCATCAAATCAGGCAGTACCAGTGGTAAGAGAAATAGGACTATAATTTCAGGTGGAAAACCCTTCATCAGAACTGCTTCACTCCAGAGAAAACGAGCCCCAGCCTATCCATTATCTCCCCATAATTATGTTCCTATAATAATTCTGAGGAATGTTCTGAATATTTACTGTATATTGAACAACACCCAAAATGTACAACACCATCCAGTACAAAGCAGTCTGGTTGATTGGTACCCAATCTACCTCCCTAAACAATTGCGTCCTCCGTCTTCAGCACACTGTGTATCATCCTGGTGAATCTCCTCTGCATTCCCTCCACTACAACCACATCTTTCCTATAGTGCAGCAACTAGAAAACTACACAAAAATCCAAGTACAGTCTACAAAATGTGTTAGAAAGTTGCATCATAACATCATAACCTTTATATTCCATGTCCTGACCCATGAAGGCAAGCATACCATATACCTTATTCACCACCTTACATATCTGTGTTGCCACTTAGAATGATTTACAGTATGCATCTGAGGCCTGGGATTCCTCTGTTCATCAACATTCTCAAACACCCTTTCCTGAGAGAAAGATTTGCCTTAGTGTTGGATTTTTGGATACATTGATTTATTCTTTTTTACCTTTCAGCATAGTTTATTTCACAAAAATGATAGAATGGCTTATCCTTATTATATGATTCAATCGGAGATGCTTCATATGAGTTTACAACTTCATTTCAAACAACTCCTATAACATGCGCTGCCTTAATTAAATGTGCACTGTGAGAAAATTGTGTTTAAACCCAACAGAAACAACATTATATGTTTTTGTTGTCAATGTGTAGAATTTGTAGCATTCAATTTCGAAAAAGTTTTCAGTACAATATCAGCAACAATCAATTTGTGCGATGCATATACATTTTCCCTAAGATTTAAATAAATCCAAGTAGTGGTAGCCACTAGCCCATATTCACATTGACACTTAAAACCAGCAATATTGAATGATGCAATAGTCAAGATTCTGCCGAACTGCTCAGTGACTTTCACAGAGAAGCCTTTTGTAAGATAATATCTCATCCAGTGATCCTATGTTGTCTTACAACATGAATTCTTACTGAATAATTGGGTGATTTTTTTTTTTTTTTTGCAGCCTTACCTGATGTACTGCATATAGCTGAAGTAAATTTACAGCCAGCTAAATACTAATGCTGGCCTAAATTCTTTATGCACTGGCGCACTTCTATATTGAACACTAATTCTCTGGAGCCTGACATGGTTTTGCAACAAGGGAATGAATCATTGAGAGTGGAAAATGGGAAGCTATTAATTTTTTTATCTTGTCATGCTAAAGAGCATACAAGTTTATTTTCTGTAGTTACATCTTTATATTGGATAAACTTGCTCCAATGTCTAAATAGGATACTGGAATAATTTTAATTGTTGAAGCACCAAGAAATTTGAAATAAATTCTCAGTATACCATCATTCCCCACGTTTAGCATTGAAATAGACAAGAGTTTATTTTTTTTGCCCATGTGAAATGATAAAGGTCTGCTTAATTATTATTACAACAGATCAGTCAGTTTAATTTTATTATAACTTTATCAGAGATGAGATTTATCAATTGCTCTCATAGATTTGTCGGGTCAGGTCTGGTTCCCCACCCAGAGCCCGCACAGCCGTCTGGAGAGCGTGACGTCATTTGAAGATGGACACAAAATGCAGGAGTAACTCAGCAGGACCGGCAGCATCTCTGGAGAGAAGCAATGGATGATGTTTCGGGTCGAGACTCTTCTTCAGTCTGAAAAGGGACTTGACCCGAAACGTCATCCATTCCTTCTCTCCAGAGATGCTGCCGGTCCCGCTGAGTTATTCCTGCATTTTGTGTCTATCTTCAATTTTCTTGGCCCTGCTCTGGGAGTAGAAGTGGGGGCGGATCCGGATCTGCAACAGCCATGAGCCCCAGGCTGAGTTTGACGATCATTTGCCTGCTTCTGCTGCTGTTGGAGGTGAGATGTTGCGTCGTACCAGGGTCTTGGGCCTGTCCCATTTTGGCCGTCCGTTATGCGGCAGGCTGGTGGCACGCGAAGATTTCGTTTGGTACAAAATCCCCGAGCACCGCGCGATACCGCGCACAACTACATACCCCTCCGCGCTTCTCAGTGGGACCGGCCCCGCACAGCCACACGATGCCCGTGTGCCTCAACGCGATGACGAGGTCGCGTAATTTGCGTGCCAAGGACACGTAAGTGGGACAGGGCCTTTAGTATCTTACTATCTTACTTTTTCTTATGTTTCCCAAATCTTTAACCTATAATCCCCTTTGAAATCATTTAGGTCTTTGAACTTGGAGCAGGTCGTGCTCCAAGCTTCAAGGTCTGATACCGAGTCCAAGAGTTTATACCTTGGGATAATTCTAGGAAGTCCCAGTCAGCCGGATGCAGTCATAGGACTCTGTTTAGTTTAGTTTTAGATATACAGCGTGGAAACGGGCCCTACAGCCCACCGAGTCTGCACCGACTAGCGATCCCAGTACCTTAGCACTATCCTACACACACTAGTGTCAGTTTAGCAAAGCCAATTAACCTGCAAATCTGTACATCTTTTGAATGTGGGAGGAAACCGGGGAGAACGTACAAACTCCGTACAGACAGTACCTGTACCCAGGATCGAACACGGGTCTCTGGCGCTGTAAGGCAGCAACTTTACCAATGTGCAACCCTTGGTTCTTGGTTTCTTGGTCCTCCAAAATATTCCAAATGGAATTTAAACTCTAAATTCTAAAAAAATATTAATAAAGACAGACACAAAAGACTATGTGAATACAACGATGGAATAAATTGACAGATTCAGCATCCTAAATATGCCAATTAGAATTGAACTTCTACATTGGACATTGAAATGTGCATCGAAATATGGGATTTAATGCCATTTGAACAGCTCAACAGTTCTGGCTGGGAACGCCAATAAAAGCCACCAAGATTTGACCCAATTAATGTGAATTTAGGTCTGGTGCTGCAGAATTTAAAACAAAGGTTTCTTGGATTAAACATTACATGTTTTTATGAACATTGATATGTTAAAATAAAGTCTTGAATGCCATTTAAAAATCAACTTGGTGTAACAGAATACACATCAACAATGTTATTCTGTACAGGTTGATCTGGTGCAAATAAGCATAGCATACAGGAACAAAAAGGTGCAGATCACAACAACATGCAGTTTGATCCTTACTGATAATATTGTGACATCCTGAAAGTAGTAGGTTTTAATAGAGCCTGACAAATATTCAAGGTTAATGAGAATGCATGTTGCCATTGGATTTCGGTAATCTTCAGTGAAATCATATGTGATTGATTAAAGTATGAGAACAAATCGGGTCATTAATTTTATGTTTCCCATACAACATTAAAAAAAAGTACACATGGCTCTATAGTTCATGATTCCCTGTGTTTGCTGTATAATATTTTATTTAACAATATAAAATGCAAACATTTCCTTAGATAAACGTCAATCTTCAGCATGATTTAGTCTTCTATATTACTAAAACTCTTCTCTTGTTTGTGTGTATAAGTGTGTGTGTGTGTGTGTCATCTGGGCAAAATCTGGTTAATTCCTATTTTCTTCCAAACGCTAGGCCACAGCCTTCCCATTTTCACACATCCCACTCACATTTCCCCCCTGGAGGTGATAAACATCTTCCACTCACATTTCCACCCATATTTCTGAACTTTTCGATCCTTGAAATTTTAAAAACAGCCCAAACTCACCAATTTTTGGCAAACAAATCCGACTGACGTCATAATGCACTCGCAAGGCAGGACGGGACACTCCGGGAGGGAGGGACTCTCCAGTGCTCGCGGTGATCAAGGAGTGGCGGCAGCTGCTGGCTTCCCCGGTGCCTGGTGGGGAGGCTGCTGCCGCGGGTCGAGCCCGGTGACTGGGCCTGGGCTGGAGCCGAGCCTGGAGCTGGAGTGAGGGCTGAGCCCAGGGCTTGGGATGGGGCCGTGACTGGGGCCGAGAAAGAAGCCACCGGTGGAACCAGGGACGCACCTGTGTCCTGTTCAGTGACGGTGAAGTCAGAACCTGCACTGGAGCCCAGGCGGTGGCCGAGCTAATGGCTGGAGGCTGCAGCTGGAACCCAGGATTAGTCTGGGCCTGGACTGGAGCCCAGGTGGCGGCTGAGCTGATGGCTGGAGGCTGCAACTGGAACCCAGGATTAGTCTGGGCCTGGACTGGAGCCCAGGTGGAGGCTGAGCTGATGGCTGGAGGCTGCCGCTGGAACCAAGGACGAGCCTGGGTCTACAGCCAGGGCCAGGTCGAGTACGTGAGCCATGACCAGTTCTAGGCCCTGGCACTGCTCTACGACCTGGGTAGGTCCTGGGGTGGGGAATGGGAATGAGGGGAAGAAGATGCGGAAATGGCGAGGAGGGAGATGGGGTGGGGAGTGGGGTGGTAGAGGGAGGTAGGGGGAGGGGGATGTGGAGGAGGGAGATGGGGATGGGTGGAGGAAGGAGATGCCTCCTCCTATCTACCCCCACTCCCACCCTCTCTACCCCTTCCCTCTCTGCCCCCTCCCTATCTACCCTCACTCCCACCTTCTCTAACCGCTCCCTCTGTACCCCCTCCCTATCTAGCCCCCTTCCTCTCTGCCCCTCCCTCTACCCTCCCTCCCACTCCCTCTCTACCCCTTCCCCTCCTTCCCTTCCCCCTCCCTCTCTACCCCACTCCCCTCCTCCCTTCCCCCATCTGCCCCCCTCTCTATCGCCCTCCCTCTCTTCCCCATCCCTCTCTACCACCCCTCCCTCTCTACCACCCCTCCCTCTCTACCACCCCTCCATCACTACCACCCCTCCCTCTACCACCCTTCCCTTTCCACCCCCTCCCTCTCCAGGGATTGAATAGGGAGGATGAAGAGGAGGAGGCGGGAGTGCTGTGGGATGAGGTGAAATGAGCCGAGCCTGCGCAATTGGGAGCTATGCATGAGTGGTGCAATATTGCATTGGGTGAACGGCTTGCGTTGGGGGAACGGGTGTGTGGTGGAAGCGTGTGTTGGGGGAGCAGACCAAACCGGTCTGCAACTTGGTCTCGCTATATAATAAAATAGTAAGATTAAACGAGACTTACCAGTTTTGAAGTTTGATCTTTATTTTTATGAGGAGTTACGTTGGTGATTACGTGAAGAACCCCGTCAGGGCGCATGCGCGTCAATCTTCAAAGCAGCGGTATGAAATCACAGACAACACCATAATTGAAGTAACATATTAAGATGATCAACATGAGAACTACCATTATGACCTTTTTTCTATGAGAGAGGGTTGGGCGTGGCGGGCACGTAATCACCAACGTAACTCCTCATAAAATAAAGATCAAACTTCAAACTGGTAAGTTCCCGTTTAATCTTACTATTTTACTTCGGAGTCACGTGAGTGACTACGTGAAGATTTTAAAGCTCTGTGATTTTATGCGCAGATCAAAATCCCGGCTTCTCACTGCATCACTGAGTATCATCAATAATGCTGTAAACATGACATTGCATATCATGCAAAAACAAAACAGTTTTATTTTTGGTCATAAACCAATAAACCCTCTTAATGTAGGGCAACAAACGAAACAGAATGAAACAGTATTGAAAACAGACTTTAAACAATAGCAACAGCACTCAATATTGAGTTGGCAAACAGCCCTCCATCGGCAATCGGCCGATGGTAGTATTGCTGAAACACAAGTTCATTTTTCCAACCTGCGGCTTTTAATATATGGTCGATGGGAACGTCCATCGCCCTGGCCGCGGATGTTGCTACTGCGCTAGTGGAATGAGATGTAAACACATAAATGTTAATTCCTGCCTGAACCAACTCTTGCTTTAACCACCTTGAGATAGTCTGAACTGCCACTCTTTTATGTTGGCTTTTTGTAACTGACAAATAATCCTGTTTCTTCTGGTCTTAAAGCCCTTGTGGCTTCAATGTAATGTAACAAATGTGTCCTTACACATAAACATGGAGCTGTAGGATATGCTGAGAACACAATCTTAAAACCTGTCACACCTGGCCTGCTTTGTTTGAGCAGGTCAGAAATATAAAACAGAACATTCTCTGTATTCACTTCCATTCTCTCGAACTGAAGGTTTTGGAAAGTCTGCACTCTCTGTACTGACACCAATGCCATTAGCATAGCCAATTTCATGGT
>CM075983.1:29577994-29951659 GCA_038087875.1 Malacoraja senta
GATCCTTAAAGAAGGCAAGTGTGAAGTTTCAGAAATAAATAACAAAACAATAACAAAGAAAAAGTGACATTTTGGCTGGACTCTGCCAAAGTATGTATTTCAAGGTTTCAAGGTCAGTTTATTGTCACGTCCCAATTAAGGTACAGTGAAATTTGAGTTACCATACAGCCATACTAAATGAAAAGCAACAAGACACACACCCATATAAATGTCAACATTCATCACAGTGGATTCCACATTCCTCACTGTGATGGAAGGCAATAAACTTCAATCTTCCTCCACTTGTGCTCCCACGGTCGGGACAGTAAAACCGTCCACAGTCGGAGCGATCAAAGCCCCCACAGCCGATGACCGAAGCCCCCATCGGGGGCAACTGTCATTAAAAGGGCAATGAAAGCAAAGAAAGACTATTGTGCCAGACACCAAGGGCAACACCAACTTCTCTATTTTGTGAAGTGATACGTGAAACACTATTTCAACTGAAACCAAGTTGAAGCTCAGAGAAGGTCTGTGTACAGCTGAAGATTTTGAAAGGATGAATGTTGAGTGACGATTCAGGCTTGGGAGTCAAGGCAGCACTGCTCATGCCCACACGGTTTGCCCAAGCTGCGTTTGGTATTTGCTGAGTAAAGATCGTTATGATTTGTTGCCTTAAGATTTATTGTAACTTGGGTATCGCAGCACTGCTGTAATGTTACTGAATTACTAATGCTGAAAACTGAATTAATACTCTATTGACATGAGTTCAAATCTCACCACAGCTATTAAGAAGATTTAAATCCAGTTAATTAAATAATCTGTCATAAAATGCTAGCATTTGAAAAGGGGACAATGAAACGAGTGGATTGTTTAATCCATGTAGTTAGCTGGGAGTCTAACAAACAGAGGGCCAATCTCTACAGCCTTTCTGGAGTGAAGACAATGGTAATCTGCTCATGGAGTGTTCATCTATTCTTATTTCAGTGGGAAGGAATATTTAAACTGCAATGTGCCTACCAATAAATCACTTGCAAATTCAGGGCAAAATTATATTTAAATTATATTTTTAACAATGTATGTTTGTGTAAAGTGGACATTTATATACAAATCAATGAAGTGATTAAAAAGCTAAATTCACAAAATTATTCAGCTGCCTCTTTCACTTATTAGCATCTAAGATAGCAAAGTAAAGATGCATGGATATAAATAAGAGTGTCTCTGCACAGTGTGATTTTGATGTGACTATATAAATGAAGAAAAAATTACTTTTAAATTGGCTTCAATGTTGAGTCAAAGCAAAATGTTTCATTTATATGCAGCCACCTACAATTGTAGTGAATATTGACCCATTTGTCCTCTAACAAAGTTATATTTTTGTTACAGTACCAAAGTCAATAGTTATTTCTGAAATGTATCCAAGACATAGTCAATATTATGCATTAATAGTCAATAGTGCTGCATTAATTGTTTCGTTAATTGATATTCATAAATGATCACAATGCCATCTAATCTCATCATCAGGAAACTGAATGGCTTCCTGAATTCTCCTTCTCCACTTTGAGCAATTGGAGGTTTTTGGCAAGGCTTTGAGAAGATGCCTGAGTTTTTTCTCCCCTCTATCTATCTGGTACTCTCTTTCAATAACATAGTTTAGAATAGCGTGTCAGGTTTGTAAATTAAAGTGAAAATAAAAAATTAAAAAACTGCAAATGCTGGAAATCCAAAGTGAAAACATAAAGTGCAGGAAACTCAACAGGTCAAGCAGAATCTGTGGAATGAGAAAAGTAGAACAACCTCTCTATATCAACTATATCTAGGCAATTAATTATTATTATGGCAAAAACATCTGTGAGGAGGATGTTTGGAGGAGGATAAGGCAAATGGAATATAATGTGAAAAAATATGATGCAATTTACTTCAATCAAAAATGTCGAAAACCTGTGAGTGATTGAAAGTAGTTGGAGCCTAGAGGAAGATGGATGGTTTTGTAGATGAATAACTGAAAGTGATACAACAAGCAATTAAGAAGGCAAACAGCATAATTGTCCTCTGTATTTAAGTACAAGAGTGTGAATTATTGGAATGATATTAAGCTTGAGTGAGGCGATGATTGAAATCTTATTGTGGGCCTGGATTCCCTACCTAAGGATATACTGTGGATAGGACAGGTTTGGAGGGATATTGACCAAGTGCAGGCAGGTGGGACTAGTCACACTTAGGCGATTTTTCAGCAGACTGGCGGCGACTGTCAAGTTCGCGGCACTCGCTGAAAAACTGGGTACTGGAACGGCGAGTGTCAGAGTGGAACACACACACACACAAACACATCGCAAAGGCGGGGGCCAGGGAACGTGGGGTGCGCTGTCTGAAATTCACACAGTGCAAAGCCAAGGTGATACAGACACACACCGCGATGAACAGGAAGGTTAAGATCGCTAGCACAGTGTACGCTAAGTCCTTTAAAAGAGGGGGGAGGGGGAGGGGAGAAGGGGGAGAAGGGGAGAGTAGGGGGGAGGAGTGGAGACACTTTTAAGAAGCCAGACAACTTTTAATAAGCGAGAGATACACAGCTGTGAAGTTTGGCGGGCATTTAACATTACCGGTCGATTATCCTTGGTTCTGGAAACTCGTGCTTACATGTTTTTTCCCCAATGAGCCAATGAAAATGCCCAGTCAGCAAAGGTGATTAACTAACACTATCTACGACTACCTCGACTATCTACATGGTGACCCCACTATAACTTCACCTACAACTACAGGATTATCGATTTTCTCCATGGCGACCAATGTTGAACATGTTGAAAAATTTGCGGCGACCATACTGAGGCCGCGACAAGTTCCCAAAATGTGATAACTCCTCGCGACCATGAAGGAGACTCACCAGAGGCCACCAGCGATCATGTGGCGATCATGAGGCAAGGTCAAAGTCTCCTGCACTCGCCTAAAAGTCACCTAAGTGGGACAGGCCCTTTAGATATACTTGTGATCAAGGATGTTAAATGAAACTTCGACAAATTGACACCTGAGATGGAGTGTTTGTTGAATGTGTAGAAATTAAGCAGGAAGGGCCTGAACAGTCTAGAATTATAGCAGTGGTGCTCATTGAAACATTCAATATTCTTACAGGAACTAACTGAGTTGATAAAGAGATTTATTTTGCCTGGCTGGTGTGTGCAGAACCAGGAATTACAGCCCCAGAGGCCATTCAGGACAGAAAATGAGACAAATAGGCAAATCTTTGAATTCTCTTTCCAAGGAAGCTGTGGAGACAGAGTAGCTGAGTATATACACAATAAAATGTATTATTTCTGGGCAGTAATAGAATAAAGGCATGTAGGTTTAGAGAATGAATGTAGCATTGAGGTAAAAGATCAACAATGATCACATCGACTGGCACAGAAAGTATCAGAAGTCATGTGGCCTACATCTGCTTCTATTTTTTATATTCTTAAATATTTAAAAAAACATTATTCTGTCTCCCAAATTAGCAAATGCTCTGGAAAACATGTGGAAAGCACTGCAGTTTTTTTGGGGGCAGTGAATAAATATATCAGCACCTATTTTGTTTTAATTATAAAAACTTCATAAATTATTTTTAATTAATCAAGATTGGTACTCAGATTAAGGAACATGACGTATTTCAAATATATGTGTACATACATCATCAATTGCTAATAATAATTTTACATGGTTTGTTCAAATGATGATAAATCATTGAATTTTAAGTGCAGTTTTGTTTTTAGACTTGGCAAATGAAAATCACATTGAACCAACAAGTATAATGTCAAATTTAAATACTGGATAAAGGAACTGATTCCAGATATGTTATTAAGAATAATCGTGTTAGTAAACACAATAGAGAGTTTGCATTTTGTTCCATCTTGCTGAGAAGGAGGCGAATCCTTACATATTTTCAATGAAGTATACATGAAAGCATTGCAAAATGTTTATGGTGGTTATCGATTGTGTTTGCCATAAACTTAGTTAAAGGATTGCTACAATGCAATTTACACTTATTTAGAAAAACACCACATATGTATAAGGAGGAAATCGGCGTGGTTAAGTCTTAAAGAATAACATCAAAAGCATACTGGGTCGATGCTACTCTTAAATTACAATTGCATGAAAGACCCAAGTAGGACTTTACCTGGCCTGAAATGGTTTGCTGATGTAGCAGCTCTTAATGTCAGAAGAGGGTAAACAGATAGAAATGTATCCATTTTAAACTCAGAAAAATACACAATTTTCAAATCTCTTTTCAATCCAAGTGGGCATCTGAAAAATGTTGAGGGATAGGCAGAGGTTTTCTCTCTCACCTTGAGAAACAGGACTGAATTGTGCTGCAAGGACAAAAGGATTCTTACAAGTTTGGCTACCATGGCAATCTGTGAATCTATTGAATTATAGAAAAATGGGCTAACGAGAACTTAAAGGTTAACTATTAATAGGCCAGGGAAGGTGCTTATATCTAAAGTAAACCTGACTTCTGAGCGAAAGTGTAGCTTCCAAACGCCCAGGTCTTAGTTGTCTCAAAGTTTTGATAGACACATTTTTCAAGCAACAAAGTAAACTCACCAGGGGGTATGAAAGAAGAATGTTTTTATTTTGCAGCTCAAATAGATTTCCATTCGCTAAATATTATTCCTATTGATCATGGCCATCAAGAGCTTTGTTAAGTTAAAAGCCAGTGCTAAGATGGAAATATCAACTTGTACCTTTTGTATTGTTATCATATTAAAATCTTTACAGATGCTTGAGACTTGATACTTTCTCAACACTAGAAAATTATTTCATCAGCTAGAAATGTATATAAGGCAATTCAGAACAAACAAAAGCCAGAACACTGAGTAAATATTTTGCACAAAGAGTAGCTGGTATCTGAAATGAGCTGCCAGAGGAGATGGTAGAAACAGAAATAATAACAATATTTAGGAGGCTTCTGGACAGGCACTTAAATGAGCAAGGCATAGAGGAATATGGAATCAATGCAGTCAAGGGGATAAATAAAGATAGACATGATGGTCAGCATAGATGCAGTAAGTGGAAGAGCCTCTTTCCATGCTGCACAACTCTCTGAGATTTAGAATGCACATAAATACAATTGAGCATTATTGTGATGTAGCAGTCAGTGCTGAACCTCACAGTTCCACTGACCTTGGCTTGATCCTGATCTTGGGTTTTGTCTGTGTGGAATTTACAGTCTCCTTGTGACCGAATGGCGATCCCCACACATTAACACTACCCTATGAACACTAGGGACGATTTTACATTTATACCAAGCTAATTAACCTACAAACTGGTACATCTTTAGACTGTGGGAGGAAACCAAAGATCTCGGAGAAAGCTACGCAGGTCGCGGGGAGAACATACAAACTCCAGACAGACAGCACCAGTAGTCAGGATCGAACCTGGGTCTCTGGCACTGTAAGGCAGCAACTCTACCGCTACACCACTGTGCCAAGTTTGATGTTGATAGTTGTTTAGGATACCTAATACATACTCATTTAAACAATCATGCTGAAGAAGCAA
Source organism: Malacoraja senta (assembly GCA_038087875.1). Lineage (NCBI taxonomy): Eukaryota > Metazoa > Chordata > Chondrichthyes > Rajiformes > Rajidae > Malacoraja > Malacoraja senta. Next base: position 29,583,503 of record CM075983.1, read on the forward strand.
TTGCAAAAAATGAATGTGAAACACAACATTTAAAGCTCTATCATTTGAGACTTGACTGCCTTCAATAAAGGGTGTTTTGTTGGCAGCTTTAACTCTTTTACTTGCCTTAGTACGCAGCAATAGTAAATTATTAAAAACCTGCAGAAACTACAAAGAAGTGATGGAGGAATGAGTGTGGAGTGGGCATTCCCAATATTTAGTCGCAAAATTCTTTCTGCTCATTTTAACTTTATTAGTCCTGTTCTGCTATCATTGCTTACCTTGATATCATGTTAAAACAATTCAGCATTTTGAACATTATTTTCTCAACCCGCTGAGCTTAGGAAGCTCAATTTTTACAGACTTCCCTTTATAAAATCAATATTCAAGAATGCTTTGTTCATTCGGTTTGTGAGCTGGCAGGGTTTATGATTCCAGTTGGCTTTTAATTTGGAATTTGTTTAGAGCTCTTTTATTGTTGAACAGATTTTTTCAACTTTAAGTGGCTGCTGAGAGAACAATCTAATTTTCTTTTAATCTTACTTTAGCATCCATAAAAATTCAAAACATAGAACATATTAGATTTTGCGGAGATCTGTTTTATATTGTTTTATTCCCCCCCAGTTTCTTGGGCAATGTATAGCATTGCAGAAAAGGGGCAGATTTAGTATAGAGACAGATATGAATGTTGAGTAACATTCAGTAAGTATAAATATAGGTACAAAGGCAAGACGTTGAAGTTGTTGCTTATTTTGATTGATTTTACAACTTAGAATTTTGTTGTGGTTATACCTGCAGTAAATGGGTTATAAAGACATTTATTTCCACATGGAATTTAATGCAGAGAAATGTGAGGTGTTGCATTTTGGGAAGTTTAGCCTGGGCAGGACCTACACAGTAAATGGTAGGGCTCTGGGGAGTGTTGTAGAGCAGTGGGATCTAGGAGTGCAGGTGCATGGTTCCTTGAAGGTGGAGTTGAGAGTAGATAGGGTGTACAAAAAGGTGTTTGGCACATTGGCCTTCATCGCTAAATAATAGGATGCAATGAAATAATTCTGCACTTGAATAGATGCATGCAACTCCAAAAGCAATCAAAACTCAAAACCTTGTTGAATAGATAAATGCTGAATATTATTAAGATGCCATTGCACACAGATTAAACTGCAGCCTTCAAATATGACATTGAATAATTTCTGACAACTGTACTTAGTTGTAATAAATGATAAATGACACCAATACATACTCACAACATATATTTAAACAAACTTTAAAACATGTTTATTAAAGATGCTGATTAATGTCAACATTTTCTTTAAAAAATACACATTCCAAAAACAGCTCTCAAACAAGTGGAATTAATCTACAATTTCAATGTTAATATTTCAAAGAATGGCTGTATTTCTCCTTCTGACTCTCAGCTCGGTTTTCCTAATGTTACCTACAGGAAGCTTATAGCTTTCTGATAGTTTATTCATTTTATTCAATCATGTTGTTATTTCTTTATCGTGCACATGTATATAATTAGAAGACAATGCTGCAGGATTTTGTTTGTCCCAATCTAAGACAATTAAATCAAGTATAATTAGATGGCCAGCAATTTTTATCTTGCAACAAAATACTGTTTAATTTGTAAGCACTTTATAAGGTTCTGCATGTATTTAAGGGCTAGTGAACATTTTGTTTTCTCATAATAACTTAGATCTATGTCCCAATGTTAATTATGTACACTCCCTACCCAATCCATAAAAATAAAAGTTTTGTATAAAAAAAAAATTTAAAAAAAAAAAACTCAAAACCTTTCAGAACAGAGTATTCTACTTGGTCAGTTTTTATCTATCACACTAAACAATCATCCTCTGCACCAACATTGCACTGCAAGTTTAGAGTGGTACAAAATCCTCAATCAAATTACAAAAGATCCTGTAACATGAACACTCAAACCCTTTACCATTTCAAAAGGATCATAACAACAGGTACATGAGCACATGATGCACCACCACTTCAATTTCCAGTTCAAGTCACAAACAATCCCAACATGGGCAAATATTATCTTTCCTTTATTGCTACTGGGTCAGACTCCTGGAATTACTCCATTAGCTGTCTCGTGGGTGTACCTTTAAGACTTGGGAGGCAGCTGTTCAGTAAAGAAGACACAGTAACTTGCTTAAGGACAAAAAAAAGAATATGACGTATATTCTAGTTTTGCTACAATGTCTATTTCTCATGAAGAATTAAATAAAAATACAACAAAGATGTACACTAACTGCAATGGATTTTGCTACTTCTGTAGTTAAAACTAAATAATGATTGTTATATAAAGATTTTAACATGTGGGTTAGATCACATTTGGAACATAATTCTTGCCTTCACAATTTAACAAGAACTTTAAAGCCTTAGAAAGAGTATAAAAGTAATTTACCTAAATGGTGTCAGGAGTGAGGGACTTAAGTAATGAGAGGGATTGGCTGAAAGTGAACTGGAGGCAGATTCATTATTAGCATTCAAATGAGAATTAGGTAAATATCTGGAGGGGAAAGGAAAAGACAGTGTGAGGAAGAAAGATGCAAGGGAGTGATCGGATCACTCCAAAAATGAGCAGTTGCAGGTGGAATGAACTGAATGGTCATCTCTTGTGCTGGCTTTAATTCTATATCATGCATATGTGCAGCAGGCATTCTGGTGAGAAGTTGCTCAGTGAATCAATCTCCTGCCTGCCATATGTAACAGAAGATCACAGTAATTTGAACCCTGGAATCTTGGCATCAGTTCTCTGTCCAGTTGAATCAAGTGGTAATGGAGTGCACAACAGCCAGCAATGGGGGAAATGCACTATAAAAGATTGTATAAAAGAAGTAGATTGTGGTTAAGAATTTCGAGGAAATGCCAGCAGGGTCCCACTGACCCTGTTAAAGTCATTGTACCCCAGCATCTCAATCCAAAAAAATGAACATTTACATATTTTAGATGGACTCTGTTTGTAATCCAAATCAGCCTTTTTGGAAAACCGAGACAGCTTCCCTTCCTTGGACCCCAATCAAAATGCACTTGAAGTTATTTTAATTTGATGGACCCATGATATATGAATGAGCTTTAAGATGGTGCCTTCATCACCTGTCCTGTTTTTCACGTTTAAATTTAAATAGTACACAGCTGACTTGAAAATTATCTGCTTATCTTAGTTGCCATCCCTTTAAATTGCTGCCTAATCTATGGTCAACATTAACTGCATTTTATTAATTGTTGAAAGTGTCTATTCTTCTCCAATTTATTTTGCTTTAAATTTTGTATGTTTCAATTTCAGGTAACCCACAATCAAAGGTCCACCCAGGTCTCTCTCCTATTTCCTTCCCTTCTACCTCCCTTTTCCCAAATGGCTCCATCTGTCCATCACCTGGGAATGTCCCTTGGTTTCTTCTCCCTTGGCTTCTTATCCCCTTGCCAATATGGTTCCCATCTGCCTATCATCCTTCCATTATTTGATCCCACCTAACATCGACCAAATTATCTCTACCCTTACCCCACCGGCTGTATCTGCCTACCTTTATTTCTTATCTATTCACTTACCACTTAAAAACCTATGTTGCAACACTCTCCTTCCAACCTTACCCCCTCCCACTTAGCTCTATTCATCACCCCCCCCTCCCTCCATTATTGGTTTACCTAACACCTTCCAGCCCTTACCTTATGCCTCTTCATTCTATGTACTGGCTATATTCCCTCCACATGCTCAGTCCTCTTGCAGGGCCTCAACTTGAAATGGTGACCATATGCCTCCACAGATGGTTCTTCTCCGGCTGCGTTTTTCTAGCAGTTAGTTTATTGGCTTTCAAGTAGTATTTTTTTCATCATTATTTTCTATCTAATATTTGAAATATCTCATTCAGATCACCATAAGGTTCTAATCTAAAGAGCTTAAACTTCTCCATTAGTTCATCAAAGCTCATCTCATTATGTTATAATTACTATGCAATGTCAGTGAGTTCTACCTGAAGTGTTAGCCTTTACAGTATCTGCATCAATATCACTGCATTTCCGTTTCTCTGCTCACAGCCAAATTCAATATTGTCAATCTGCATGTTGAACCCATACCAAATTAAAATGTTTGTACATTCAGCAACATTTAAAGCATTTCATTAATTTGGCAGCCAGCAAAGCTGAGGTCCAAGCCTCAGCCAGTTATCAGATTTTCATTTTACTGACAGTTTGTGGGTGGAAATAGTTCGGACCCACCTGCAGGTTTGATAGAAGGCAAATACGGTTCTTCCATGGCACAAGACATAAAAACGTTTGATTGGGCAGTTCTGGGAAAGGTCACACAGGCTGATCAAAATAGCAAGTTTGTATTTACCACATAGCAAGCTGCTTGTCATGGGCAGCATTTCTTGTCTTTTATTTTCCTTTTTGTACTAAAATGTCTACATGGAATTCAAAGCGCAGTCTGATTAATACAACAAGAAGCATCATCAGAATTTATTTTTGGTTGTTCTGGAAATATACCCCATAGTTCAATTGCTTTTTGAAGACTACTTGATATGGAAAGCAATAAGTCTGCTAGCACTTTCAAGCGCCTTTTAAATTCTCCCTGTGCCAATTCAATCCTTTTTTACACTGTAAAACTTAAACAATAGCCTGTAATGTTCCAGTGCCTCACAGTAATTGATCCCAAAGCTCTGTTGTCATGAAATGCTGCATCTCAATGCCTTTATTCAAAAATATGCCACAATATTCTTGTTTTTCAGAGTACTTAACTTCTATGTTTTTGTTTTTCCTGAGGAATCTACATTATTTGTGCCTTGCAGCAGAACATATTTTTAATTTATTGGATTTTTCAATTAACAGGAGTCACTGACAGTGTGTAAATCTAAATCAAAGTGACTGTTGAATCTTTGTTTTGTGTTAATGTAACTTTCAAAATAAGAGTCAAATTTAAAAGCTGAACATCGCTTTTGGTCTTAAATTTACCATGCAACATTTATTCAGAATTCAGTATTAGCCTTGGAATAAAAATTACATTCAGTTTTTTTTAAACTCTGCCTGTAATAACTGATTTATAATTTCTTCAGGAATCAGTCAGCCTTGTTAGAATCTCGAAGAAGCAAGGAACTGTAGATGCCTGTTTATAAAAAAAAGGCACAAGGTGCTGGACTAACTCAGTGTGACAGGCAGCAACTCTGCAGAACATGGATAGGTGATGTTTTGGGTCGAGACCTCTCTTCTGACTGATTCTGGAATCCACACCACTGAAGGTTTGTTCTTCACAGGCAGAAACAAGGAGGGAGCTTAGAATTATTTTCCCTGCTAACTTCCGGCTGGTATTTTTGGCTTCTTGGAGTCCATCCTACTTCATTTGTTTGTGTTAGTACACAAACAGAGGCAGGAATTATGCTTGGAATGGGGGAAAAATGCTCTTTTATGCTTTTATACAAATACTGGTTGAGGTTTTCCAATTTCTGGGAACTAAGTTGTTCTGTTGCATTACATGATTTGTTTCATTTTAAGGTTTGCTTTTCAATCTGGATATTATTCAGGGGGTACAGTAGCCGGCTGAGAAGGTAATAGCAAGTATCAGAGTTTCAATTAATGTAATTGAATGGGAAGCTCTAACAAATGTGGTTGAATTCAAATTTTCAAGCTTCAAGCTTTTGTACACTGTAGAAAAAGATTCAAATAATAGAGAATGATATTTAAGAACCCAAGGAAGAAATTTCTCACCTAAGAACCACAGACTCACACAGTAACTTGCCTGTTGTGACTGTTGAGGCAGACAATAGGAAAGGTTTCCAAATGTTTTTCCCTCCATCAAATGAATTTCTGATATTTGGTAAGAAGATATGGAGAAATTAATATTTACAAAAGAACAATTAATTCAATTGAAATTCCTGTTTTCTTTCCAATAATATTTCTGTGAAAGGAAATTACTTACCAAAGGAACTAAAATACTATTGCCTACAAATGTTAATGCTCCCTAAAGGGTTCACCAAAGTAATACAGATGCGATACATATAGTAAGCAAATATACTATCAACTATTGGTCATTTGTCTCATATACTTCAATTGTCTCTGTTTCTCAATTTCAAGGCTTTTCTCATTATAGAACAAATATTATACAGTTTCACATATAAATGTGCTATGTACATACAGTAAGCAAATATACTGACTTAAATAAAGTATCTGCATTGTCAGATCTAAATCAACATAATCCTGAATGTTTTAGCTGAATCTATAACATAAACGACAGACGTCGGAGCCTTGAATAAGTCACAAAATGCTGGAGTAATTCAGCGGGCTAGGCAGCAACTCTGGGGGACAGGGATAGGTGAGATTTTGGTTCTGGACCCATGTTCAAACTCAGCAGATGAGCAGCAGGAGCCACATAGGGGGACCAGTGAGAGAGAGTCTCATAGTATTCCTATGGGAGAGAGGTAAATAAGTTCTTCAAAACAGGTAGACAAAAATGCTGGAGAAACTCAGCGGGTGAGGCAGCATGTATGGAGCGAAGGAAATAGGCGACGTTTTCAGACTCATCAAATTAAGTGTACTTTGAGGAGATTTTTCAATGGAACAGTAAAATGAAGTCCCAGGAAACTGCAGGTGCTGGAATACTGAGTAAAAGACAGTGCTGGAGTCATCTCTGCAGCTCATGGATAGACATGTTGTGTCGAGACCTTTCTTCAGAGTATATCTGAGTCTTATTGAGCTCAGTTCTAGCACATTCCACTGGCTACAGCACCTGGAGGGCGTTACATAACTCCTGCTGCCTCAAACGCAAGAAGAAGGAAATCTATACCTATCTATATTACTAAAAGTCTGATCTTGACCCTGTTGTTTTGTATATTGATTTTAGAAAAAACGCTGCCACTTACGGCTGTGATTTTTGGCCATCTTACTCAGTCGCCCTCTGCTGCGCAGGACAAGAGGATTTTTCCCATCGATGAAAATTAAAAGAGTGTTTAAAAAATGTTGTGTTTAAAAAATGTTGAGATTAGTGTTTAAAAAATGTTGAGATTCTCTCTCCTGAAGGCCACGCCCCTTCCGTAGGGACTATAAAACTCGGAAGTGTTGAGTGCCTCAGTCAGTCTCTACAAGATGAGGGAGCGAGAGGGTCACGTTTCTCAGTCTGAGCTGTGTATAACACTGAACACATATCTACTAAACTGTGAGTGTGGTTTTACTGACCTTGGGTGCCCTTAATGTGGTTTGAAAATGAAAATGTGGTTGGTTTGAAATAAAACACAGCAAATGGTTGGTGGTGGTTAGTTTGAAATAAAGCACAGCAAATGGTTGTTGGTGGTGGTTGGTTTGAAATAAAGCACAGCAAATGGTTGTTGGAGGTGGTTGGTTTGAAATAAAGCACAGCAAATGGTTGTTCGCGGTGGTTGGTTTGAAATAAAGCACAGCAAATGGTTGTTGGTGGTGGTTGGTTTGAAATAAAGCACAGCAAATAGTTGTTGGTGGTGGTTGGTTTGAAATAAAGCACAGCAAATAGTTGAAAGTCTAAACTTGTCAACTTCCTGTTTGCTCTGTATATTGATTTTAGATAAAACGCTACCACTTACTGCTGTGATTTTTGGCCATCTTCCTCAGTCCCCCTCCGCTCATCAGGTGCAGAGGATTCTTCCCATCAATGAAAAATAAAAGTGTTATAAGTGTTTAAACAATGTTGAGAATCTCTCCCTTGTCAATCATGCCATGAAGCCCACGCCCATTCCGGTGCGAGGGTGGAGGGATTATAAAACCCGGAAGTGTGGGTGTGTCTCAGTCTCTGCAAGATGGGGGAGGGAGAGGTCACAATTCTGTCTGAGCTGTGAATCAAGTGAACACACTGAATGTCTACTGAACTGTGGTGTTTATGTGGTGTTTTGTGTGGTTTTATGGTGGTTTCACCCTGCTTGAAATGGTACGAAACTGCATTTGAATGTTGTGGCCTTGCAACTTGCATGAAATGATATGAAACTGCATTTGAATTTGGTGGCCTTGCACCCTCCATGAAATGGTATGAAACTGCATTTGAATTTGGTGGCCTTGCTCCCTGCTTGAAGTGGTATGAAACTGCAATTGAATTTGGTGGCCTTCCACCCTGCTTGTAGTGGTATGAAACTGCATTTGAATTTGGTGGCCTTGCACCCTGTTGAAGTGGTATGAAACTGCACTTGAATTTGGTGGCCTTGCACCCTGCTTGAAGTGGTATGAAACTGCACTTGAATTTGTTGGCCTTGCACGCTGTTTGAAGTGGTCGGAAACTGCACTTGAAGTTGGTGGCCTCGCACCCTGCTTGAAGTGGTATGAAACTGTACTTGAATTTGGTTGCCTTGCACCCTGCTTGAAATGGCATGAAACTGCACTTGAATTTGGTGGCCTTGCACCCTGCTTGAAATGGCATGAAACTGCACTTGAATTTGGTGGCCTTGCACCCTGCTTGAAATGGCATGAAACTGCACTTGCATTTGGTGGCCTTGCACCCTGCTTGAAGTGGCATGAAACTGCACATAAATTTGGTGGCCTTGCTCCCTGCTTGGTGGCATGAAACTGCACTTGAATTTGGTGGCCTTGCTCCCTGCTTGAAGTGGTATGAATCTGCACTTGAATTTGGTGGACTTGCACCCTGCTTGAAGTGGTATGAAACTGCACTTGAATTTATTGGCCTTGCACGCTGTTTGAAGTGGTCGGAAACTGCACTTGAAGTTGGTGGCCTTGCACCCTGCTTGAAGTGGTATGAAACTGTACTTGAATTTGGTTGCCTTGCACCCTGCTTGAAATGGCATGAAACTGCACTTGAATTTGGTGGCCTTGCACCCTGCTTGAAATGGCATGAAACTGCACTTTAATTTGGTGGCCTTGCACCCTGCTTGAAATGGCATGAAACTGCACTTGCATTTGGTGGCCTTGCACCCTGCTTGAAATGGCATGAAACTGCATGTAAATTTGGTGGCCTTGCACCCTGCTTGAAATGGAATTTCATGGAATAGCCATGAGTCAACTGCTCGCCCACCAGCTGTGAGTGAGCTGCCAGCACATCAGGCTTGAGTGACTGAGCTGCCACACCAAGAATCCATTTGGCCCAGAATGTCCATACTAGCCCTCTGGAATCCAGTCCCTTCAGTCCACGACACCCATAATAGTGCTCCAGAATGCACCACCCCACCCCCGGCCACCAATATTGGAATTGGTGGAGTGGTGGAATATAGCATTGGGGGACCAGCCCTCCCATGTGAACACTTAGACCAGTATCATACTTAAAGTCTAGTCTTGTTTCTATGTGTCTGTCTGTCTGTTATCGTATCTACGGCAAAACAGTACACGGTAGCGCTAAAATTTTTGCAGAACCTTTCTGAGCTTTTTCGTGTTGTTGCCCTTGTCATGTTTCCTTCAGATTTGATGTTATATCTCACGTCATTGATATTTAAAGGTTTAAAAAGCCAACTTTGAGAATAATAACTGACTCTGAGAGGGAGACTATTCTGGCAGCTTCCAGTGATGATGTCACAATGGCATCTCACAGTCCGCCATCACAATGGGATCTCATTTACACATGCTGCCATGAACATTCCTACAACCGACAATTACATCACAATGGGATCTCAGCCACACGCTGCCTTGAACATTCCGATAACTGAAAATTACATCACAATGTGATCTCTGCTGCCTATATACAAGCTATGAGATTTGACGGAGTGGGGGATGGGAGAAGAAGAAATGTTTTTTAAACATTGTCTTTAGTGGGGGAGTGCGAAAGGGGAGAGGTGAGGGAGAGAGTAACTGAGGGTAGGGAAAAAGAGAGGGAGGGAGAAGTGACAGAGAGACAATGGGATCAGCAGCTTCAAGGGGAGTAAGGAGAGAGTGAGATTTTTGCCCCTCCCCCCATCCCCACGTGGGAAGGATTGATAGAGACAGAGACTGGCAGTTAGGCAGTTATGAGGTCATTGTTTTAAGTTTGAAATGAAGGAGGGCGAAAAACTGAGCCGACCTGCACATTTGGGAGCTGTGGGTGAGTGGTGGAATATTATATTGGGGGAATGGGTTGGGCTGGGGAAATGGGTGAGTGGTGGAATCTTACATGGGGGAATGGGTTGCATTGGGGGACCAGGCCTCCTGTGTGACAGGGACCAATGGGTGAGTGGTGGAATCTTACTTTGGAGCACAGGTTGCGTTGGGGGACCAGGCCTCCCGTGGGGTATATGGGTGAGTGGGGGAATATTACATTGGGGAATGGGTTACGTTGGGGGAATGGGTGAGTGGTCGAAACAGGTTGTGTTGGGGAAACGGATGAAAACTTGCATCTTGTTATCTGCAGGTTTGCATTGTATCTCTATTTGCACAAAAATGGTACAGGATAGCACTACGATTTTTGGCCCACCTTACTCACCATTGTCCTGTGTTGTAAATGACACATTTTTTAATTCAGATTGGTGGTATATTTTAAAAGTTATTAACATTTCCCTTTGCATCTTTACTGGCGTTGCAAAGGGCCTGCGTAGTTGGGGCCTTTCCAGAATTCAGATCGCCATCTTTTTTTCACAACGGCGACATGGGTAACATTACTGTGGACGGCGGCGGCAGCAGCCAGCTCTGGGCGCGGGAAGAGGCAGTGCCGACCACAGGGATCCGCCACCTTGACGCTGAGGTTGGGGCCGTGTCTGCATGTGGCGGCGGTTGCCGGCTCCGAGGGCGGGGCGAGGCCACGCCAATGATCCGGGAGCTGGGTGCTGAGGCTGGCTCTGAAGCCGATGGCTGCTGCTGCTGCTCCGGGCCCGTGCAGCGGGCTGAGGCCGCGCCGAGGATCGGAGGCCTGGGTGTTGAGCCTGGCTCTGAGGCTGATGGCTGCTGCTGCTCCAGGCATGCAAGGAGGGAGAGGAGCGACAATCTCGAGATCCTGGAGAGGTGAGGAGGGAGAGTGGGGGGATTGAGGGAGAGGAGGGGGTAGGGAGGGAGAGGGGGGGAAGTGGGGGAGGTGAGGATGGAGAGTGGGGGAGGAGGGGTAATAGAGGGAGAGGGGGGGTGTGAGAGAGGTGGGGAGAGGGGAATAGAGGGGGAAGAGGGCAGGGGGGGAGGTCAGGAGGGGTAGTGGGGGAGATAGGGGGAGGTGAGGAGTGGGGAAGTGGAGGATAGGGGTATACGAGGGGTGAGGGGAGAGGAGTTATGGAGGGAGGGAGGGAAGAAGGGGGTGACTGAGGGTAGGGGCAAGTACAGAGAGGGAGGGATTGGGGGATGGGAGGATGAGAGGGGAAAGAAGAGGGAGGATGAAGAGGAGGGGGAGGGAGTGTTGGGGATGAGGGGAAATGAGCCGCGCTTGCGCAGTTGGAGGTTATGGGTGAGTGGTGGAATATTGCGTTGGGGGAACGGGATGCGTTGGGGGACCAGGCCTCCCGTGTGACAGGCACGCAATGGGTCCTACTTAGTCTAGTAATTTCAGATTATTTAATGACCACATAGTCAAGCTGGTGGAATTCATGTTCAGTACAGGATGTTACACAATAGGCTGATTCCCGTCAAACATAACATAAAACACAACAACATACAGTTTACAGTACATGCACGAGGTGGCTATGTGATGTTGTCATAGAGTGTTCAGAGTTCGAATTGCATATGGGTAGAAACTGTTTTTAAATCGTGATGTTTTGGCGGGCAGTGAGCTGTAGCGCCTTCCTGATGGCAGCAGGTGGAAGATGTGGTGAGCTGGGTGGGAGGGATCAGAAATGATTTTCTTCACCCTTGACACAGACCGTTTGAGATTGAGTGATTCTATTGATGGGAGGGGAGTGCTGATGATTTTGGATGCTTTGTGACAATGCGCTGTAGTTTATTACGGGAGTGAGTGTCTAAACTGCTGTACCAAACTGTTATTAATGAAGTGAGCATGCTTTGGATGATGGCTGTGTAAAATCGGATCAGGAGATGTTTCCTCACTCTGAACTTCTTGAGCTGACGGAGAAAGAAAAGTCTTTGGTTGGCTTTTTTATAAATGTGATCTGAATTGATTTTCCATTTGAGGTTATTGCTTATGTGAGTGCCAAGAAATTTGAATGAGTCAGTGGTGGATATGGGTTCGCCAGAGATGAGTAGGGGGGTCTTGGGTTGTGCCTTACGTCTGAGATCAATGATAAGTTCATGTGTTTTTGATGTGTTGAGTAGGAGGTTATTATCTGTGCACCAAGTGACTGTTTTGTTTGTTTGAGTGCGGTATTCTGTTTCGTTGTTGTTAGAGATGAGACCTATGATGGTTGTGTCATCTGCGTATTTATATATTTTGACTGAACTATACTGGGATGTGAGTTGATTTGTGTAGAGTGAGAATAACCAGGGTGACAAGACGCAGCCCTGAGGGGCTCCTGTACTGAGGTGCAGAGGGTGAGATATGGTGTTATGTATCTTCACCCTCTGTTGTCTGTTCCAAAGGAAGCTATAGATCCAGTGACAGATGCAGGGGTCAATGTTCATGTCCGTTAATTTATGGAAGAGTTTGACCGGGTTGATGGAGTTGAATGCCGAACTGAAGTCCATGAACAGGATGCGGGCGTAAGTGTTGGCGGTTTCCAGGTGTTGCAGAGTGTGATGGATGGCCAGGTTGACTGTGTCTTCTACTGACCTTTTGGCTCTATATGCAAATTGATGTGGGTCCATGTTGGAGGAATTTCTAACAACTAAGAATGTAGGAATTAGTGACAAATGTTCTGACCATCCCTGATCCAGGGATTTACTCCTGCATCACATTGGCATAAATCAGTGAAGTCACCTTCAGCCCACCAACATGCTGCTGCAATTTCTTGACTCATCATTGACTCTGGTAGACTAGTGTAAACTCTTGCACATTTCCCAGCACTCATGCTGAGCCTGGCCTAGCTGGCCATCTGTGAGTCACGGCGCCAAGCGGAAGAGGGTTCTGCCCGAGCCAGCTGCCTGCCCCTTTTCCGGGGTTACGTCCGTGCCCGGGTGGTACTGGAGAGGGACTACGCGCTGTCCACGGGCACCCTGGGGAATTTCCGGGACCGTTGGGCACCGAGGAGTGTTGAATGTATCCTGGACAAGGATTGTAATATAGTTGTTTAGTAGTATATTTGTTTTGTCTTGTACTATGGTGGTGGGTTCAGTTTTGTTTTATTGTGGTGTAAATACTATTTTAATATTTGAATAAATATTTTTCATTAACAAAAATAAAAAATCGGAATCATCCGTTTTAAACATGTGCTGAATTAAAACTGGGATTCAGGGAGGAGACAGTGATTCCCAACAGAAATATAAGTTAGATTGACATCATCATCGGCGGTCACTCGAAACTAGTATGACTGTCCTCTCCTCTCCATAGGGTCGTCTACTTGTGGGTCTGCCAATGTCTGTAGAGGCCGATCCGCGATCCACACGCCTTGGTGCAATGTGGGCAGTGGAGACTGGCGGTGTTTGGTAGTCGTCGAACCCCCTTCTCTCTCATACGGTGCTGTTGCTTTGTCTCTGTGACACGATGTAGTTCCATTTTGTGACGTGCAGCTCCTTCCTGCATGGATTTCCCCCAGGAGTGCCAGTCCAGTGCAATGTGCTCCCAGTTGCTCGATGTGATGTGGAATTTCTTCAGACTGTTCTTGACGTTGTCCTTGAAGCATTTATTTGGCCCGGCGGGGGCTCGCCAACCTCCCTTCAATTGAGAGTACAGGATTTGTTTAGGGAGACGTGTGTTGGACATGCGAATGACATGGCCAGTCCATCGAAGTTGGTGCTACATTAATTGTGATGGTGAAGCTGGTCATGTTGGCTTCCTTCAAAACGCTGATGTTGGTGCGTTTGTCCTCCCAGCTGATCCTCAGAATGTTACTGAATATTTGTGATTGATAAAAAGCTAGCACTTTATTCCCAGCTGTCAAAGCCATTCTGAGGATTACAGCCAGCTTTCTATATGAGACCGTCTGCTGCACTGGTCCACAAGAAAGAACTGAGAGCCAGTATCCCTAGCGAAACGATGTAGAAGTATTGATTTATCTTTAATTATAATCAAAGTCAAGAATTGTTTCAAATAGAGAACTCGGGAAGATCAGTATTTTTATAACATGCTTTCAGTTCACCACATCACACTTCAGAGACACTGCCAAAAGCACCCTGGGATGAAGTAGATAAAATAAACTTATTCCTGTACCACTGCAACTGTATTTACTTAGTGGGGTCAAATACTTCTTTCAAGTACCCCATATGGATTGAGCTGTGTGAAACAGAGCAGGTGGACAGTGCTTTTTATATCAATACAATATCTGTTCCAAATTATTTCTGACCACATCATACTTGAGGCTGACTGCACCTCAGTTCCATAGCTGAAATTATATGTTCTTGTTCCATAGCTCCCAATAATATTAGGCAGAGAGGGCAATGATTTTTCCAGAACTAATTTAAATTTGGTCAAAAGGTAGTTTACAATTTGCTTTAGATGATGGTTTTCTTTTTTGTTCCCTGAATCTGTACAGTTATCATGTATATAATCCCAAAGAACCATGACAGTTGCAATTTAACATTTGGTTAAAAGGATAAAGATAATTTCAGCCAGTTAACCTTTAAGTCTTAATTATAAACAGTGGTGAGCCAATTTAATAATACTTAGCAATCCTTTCTTCCAGAGTTTTATGAGAAGTTCACCTCAAATTCATTACTCAAACGCATTTGGAATTACTTTTATGCAATTATTAGTGCTCAAAGGGTTATTCACCCTAAATTGCAATCACTGTTGAGGATATCAACAGCCAACAAATCCACTTAATCTTTACCCAAGACTGTTCAGCTATCCATGAAACATGTTTTCCAATCAGTTGAGAACATATTCCTCGCTGATCAAAGGTTAGCTATTAAGCAGCTTTGGGGAGGTTTAAAAAAAGATTTTGTGCATTTCAAATAAGCCTTCATGAACATCATACACTGATGAAGATGTACGCTGATACATTTGCATCTCATGTGACAGACCAATTATTAAAAAAACAGACAGGATGGATTTTTCACCATATTGTGATATAAATTAGTGAATTAGTTGAATGGAGAAGTATGTCAAAATGAAGTTGCTTTAACATTTGCATGAGTTCCTAGTTATGTGTTTTAAATTTCAATCAAAAAATGTTGATCACAAATTTAGATCGTATGAGGATGTGATGTTGCAGGAATTCGTAGGAAGGATTTGCAGATGCTGGTTTACACCGAAGATAGACACAAAATGCTGGAGTAACTCAGCAGGACAGGCAGCATCTCTGGACAGAAGGAATGGGTGACTTTTCAGGTCGAGACCCTTCTTCAAACTGAGAGGCAGGGGAGAGGGAAACACAGAGATAAGGAATGGTATGGTGTGAAAACGAGACATCAAAAGAGATGTGGATAAGGAAAATGTAGAATAGATGATTGTTAGCTAGGAGAAGGTGAAAACAAAGCAAACAGAGATAAAATGTAATGTAATAAAATGTAATCAAACTGGTCAGATAACTGGAAAGGGAGAGGGATGGAGAGAGAGGGAAAGTAAGGATTACGGAGTTAGAGAAGTCAGAAACATGGGATAGTCAAAATTAAATTTCTGCACAGAACATCATGAACAATATTTTGGCGTTTGAAACAGCTTGTTTAAAATGCTGTGAATTAATTAATACTCAAAACAACCTGTGCTCCGTTCCCACAACTTTCAATGACCTCATGGTCATGCTCCCATGGGCACACTGTAAAATGGTGGTATGTGATGTAGTTGGACCCATCTCCAGATCTTCCTCTTGGCATTCTGACAACCCATATTCTGAAAACCATTTCAATTATCTGACGATTGAAGATATTTAAAAACAGCCAAATGACATTATTCAATTTAATTTTTTTTTACAATAATAGAACTAAACAGATAATAATACATTAAATAATTATAAAGCAAACTAAATGAAAACAAAAAATTGCATATCCTGGACATTTGCAGTAAAATACAGCAGCTCCATTCAAAATGCTGGGGTGGGAGATTGCAACAATCACGTGATCCACCATGTATCGACTAAAGCAATCAACCCGACATGCACAAACAAATTGATGTAGTGTTTTGATGTCTGCAACTTTAGGCTGTGCACGCCATACGCAAGAAGAAGTAGATTCAAATGCTGCACCTGATACCACCAAAATGGGATGGATATAAAATAAAATAATGATGAAACAGAGTACCGGAATGAGATTGTGAACCTCACAATCTGGTGTCGACAATAACCTTTCTCTCAATGTTAGCAAGACAAAGGACAAAAGACGATAGTGATCGACTTCAGGAAATGAAGCAGTACACATACCCTTGTATACATTGACGGCACCGAAATAGAGATGGTTGAAAGTTTCAAGATCCTAGGAGTGAATATCACCAGCAACTTGTCGTGGACTAGCCATATCGAACTAATGACCAAGAAAACACACCAACACCTCTACTTCCTTAGAAGGCTTAGGAAGTTTGGCATGTCCCCTACAACTCTCACCAACTTCTACAAACGCGACGTAGAAAGCATTTTACTGGGATGCATCACAGCTCCATCCAAGACCACAAGAAATTGTAGAGAATTGAGGACGCAAACCTAGACCTTCACACAAACCAACCTCCCTTCCTTTGAATCCAACTACACTTCACACTGCCTCTGCAAGGCCACCAGCATAATCAAGGATGATTCTCACCTTAGACACTCACTCCTCTCTCCTCTCCCATCAGGCAAGATGTACAGAACTGTGAAAATGTAAACCTTCATAGTGAGGGACAGTATCAGACTGAACCATCCTATCACCTGCAAATTTTCTATAATCAGACTTCACTGAACTTTATCTTGCACACTTGTATCTGTACACTTTGAATGACGTTGCAATCATGTATAGTCTTTCTGCTGATTGGAGAGCACACAACCTATGCTATACACATGACAATAATCTAAACTAAATGTTTTCATATTCCTCAGCCCAGGGCAATGTGGAACCACTGCTGAACTTGGTTAGGTCCAGACATGGAAGCAGGAGAACAGATTTGCCAGAGATCAGTCTGAAGAAGGGTCCAGACCACAAACACCCTGTGTGTCCATGTCCCTCTGCAGAACCCACTGAGTTACTCCAGCAGTTTGTTTTTTGCTCAAACCTCTTGTGTCTTTGTTGCTGGAGATATAGAAGTGAATAGCCCTTATTTGAATAAAACAGGGCTGCAGGGATAAGCTCTGAGGAAAATCTCTCCCAGAGAGATTGAACACACAATGTGAATGAAAATCCACATTGTAATCTTATGGACCAGGGCCATAGACAAGATATGGATGAAGAACATTTGGTTGTAAGTATGGGATGGTGGGTAGCTCTGCAAAGCTATTTGTAAGCATGAGATTATGTGATACCATTAAGACATTATGATAAAAAAATGGATCCGTTGTCTCAGACCTAAAGTTACAAAGGGTGGACCAAGTGGTCATCTGTCCATTAGTAGGACCATTGTCATTGTATCCAAATGTGTAAAATGTAGCTGTTTGATTGGCTGAGTTCTTTCAGCTTCAGTAACCTTTTGTTGATCCTCCAATTCAAATTCACGAGTATTAAGAACATTTATATTAATTTTCCTTCCCTCCAATCGCCTGATTTTGGCTGCTGGAAAACCTGGAAAAAAAGAATTAGGCATCATAACATGAAAAAGCATTCACTGCCATGATTTTGAAAGCCCGATCCAAGCTATTGCAGTTTATTATTTGCACATTAAAGTTTAGTGAACATATCATTGAGAAGTAAGATATTTTAATAACAAGATAATTTAATAATTCTCTTCTATTCTTTACTTTTGTTTTCTTCTATGGGGTGACTGGAAGATAACATGATATAAGATTATCTTAAACTTATTTCAAATAATTGCATATGGTGATGCACTTTAACAGGTAGCCATGCTGGTTAATAAAACTAGAATGTTCTGGAAACACACATCTGGTCAGTCAACATCTCGAGGAAAATTATCAGAATGACCGTTTGCATCATAGAACATTTGTCAGAAGTCGAAAACCCATTTCCTTTATTTCCATTATGTTTGGGCCATCTTCAGGAGAATTATCTGTCATCGTTCTGACAATTCATCTGATTTGTGGAGCATCCATTGAGCCATTATCTGGTACAGATGTTAGCCAAGCATAAATATTCTCTAGCATGTAAAATATTATCCTCCTTTTGTATTTGAAGATCACTCCCATTGTCTTGGAAGGGAGTGAGACTGAGAATTGAGCACCAGTCCTTTAGGTCACAAGAAGTGCAACTGAACTTTGGGTTTGAAATTGGAATTGAAATGGAGATAATTTTTTGTGTAGTGGTAATTTCTAGATATAGTTCTGGTGTTTCTGTAGAAGAAATACTGGGCTAAATCTTGTTGTCTATCAATGTTAACTTCAAAGAGACCCCTGGCAATCGGCCTTTTTGAAGGAACATTTGGGTGGAACAGCGGCTCAGCTGGTAGAACCGGCGTCTCGCAGAACTGAGACCAGGCTTCAACTCTAACCTCCAGTACTGTCTGCAAGGAGTTTTCACATTCTCCTTGTCATCGCATGTGTTTCCTCTAGATGGTCTAGTATCCTCCCACATCCCAAAGACTTGTAGGTTGGCAGTTAATTGGCATTGTAAATTGTTCCTAGTGTTGGTGAGTTGTAGAATCTGGATGGAGTTAATCAAAGTGGAGGAGAACTAAAATAAGTTGAATGAATGGTTAGTGTAAAAGGGTGGTTGATGGTCAGTGCAGATACAGCAGGCCACAGGACCTGTCTTCATGCTGTATCTCTCTATGACTATGACTGGGTCTTAAGTGCATACTCTGATTCCGGTGCCCAAAGGTCACTTTGCCCTTTCATCTCATTCTATACAGAGTCTAATTGCAAATTCCAAATCTTACTGATATTTCGTAACATTGCTCTAGAGAAATCAAATGTTAGAAATTCATCAGCCATTGCTGGGTACAGGAGCCAAAGACTTCAATGGGGATAAAACCTAGAGATGAGGAGGTTAGAGGGAGGCAGGTTGGGTTCAGCTAAAAGTTATTGGGGTGACCTAGGGGCAAGGCCTATGTGCTCTGCCACCCGAGGCCTAGTCAACATCCAGATCTCTCTGCTTGACACTAACCATGAAGAGTGAAGACTAAATCAGCTTTATCAACCATCCTAAGTTAATGCTGGCATGGGTGCTGATTCCAAGCAGTGCAATGGGTCCAGTAAGTTTGGGGTGTTTTTTAAATGAAAAGGACATGTGATATATTACATATAGCAATCTTTCCCCCGGTTAGATTTCACTTCCCGGATCATCATTCACAATTTAGGATCATTAGAAGTATAACTGCAGCCGCAACGCCACCACAGCCTCTAAAGTCAGCCAGCTCCGTGATGGTAAGTCCACAGGCTCTTCCACCAGACAAGGGGGGGGGGGGGTGGGAGGAGATAAAATTGTTAGTTGTCATGCACACTTGTCATTGGGCCGACAGGAAATTGTGTCCCCCCCCCCATGTTTTTTTTTATTTTATTTTTTTTATTTTTTATTTTTTAGAAGTACGGTAGATTACAGTAATGTACAACACGTATATATTAATACATTTTTTGTACCGCTTCACTTTTTTAAACTTTAAGAAAGAAAAAGAAAGAAGTAAGAAAAGTGAAGAAAGTGCGCAAAGGTTGTGAAGTGCAAAAGAGTGTTGGGAAAAGAAAGCCCCTTAGAAAAGAAGTTAGAGAAGGAAGTAAAGTTAGAAAATAGACCCTAGAAAAAAAAAGAGAAAGAAAGAAGGAACAATCGCTCTATTATAACTCTTATACCATACTTCATAGAGAAGGAACTACCAACCAAGTCTGTTTTTATTTTACCTCCCATTACCAGGTCCAGATACCTTTTATTTATTTATTTGTTTTTCTAAATTACTATTGCACCTCATGCTTGTAATAGGTCCAAAAACGTAGACCACGTCTTTTGAAATTGATCTACTTTGCCTACTAGGAGGAATCTCATCTCTTCCAGATGTAATGTTTCCAACATATTTGATGTCCACATTTTTATTGTTGGTGTGGGCGCATTTTTCCAGAATTTAAGTATAAGCTTTTTTCCCATTATTAGCCCATAATTGAGTAAATTCTTCTGATACACGTTTAATTCAGGAATACCTTCCGATATTCCAAAAATAATCCATTCTGGTTTTGGTACCAGTTTTATTTTGATTAATTTTGAAAAAATATCAAATATTTCAAACCAGAATTTTTGGATTTTTGTACAAAAAACAAAAGAATGTGCTATGGTAGCTTCTTGACATATACATTTATCACAGATTGGTGAGACGTTAGGAAAGATTTTATTTAGTTTGGTTTTTGAATAATATAATCTATGTAATGTTTTAAATTGGATAAGCGTATGTCGTACGTTGATCGAGCATTTATGCACCTGTAATAAATGATTATCCCAACTCTCTTTTGAAATTTTTATACCTAGATCTTGTTCCCAATCTCTTCTAATTCCATCTGTTGTGGGTATTTCTATATTTAAGATGATATTATATAAGTATGATATTAAATTAACTGATTCCGCCTTTGTCTTCATTGCTTCATCTAGTAAGTCGGAAGGCATATTATAATAATCTTTTGTGTGTGTTTTCAAATAGTCACAGATTTGTAGATATTTAAAATATTGATTATTTTTCAAATTATATTTCAGTTGTAGTTGTTGGAATGATAGTAATTTTTCTAATTCATACAGATCTTCGAGCGTTTTAATTCCCATTCTTTCCCATTGTATAAATGCTTTATCTATGATTGAAGGTTTAAACGATGGGTTATTGACTATTGGTATTAAGAGAGATAGGTTTCTTAATTTTAGATTCTGTTTTATTTGCTTCCATGTTCTAATAGTGCTATATATAATTGGATTTTTATTATAATTTTTATTATTCAAATTTATTGGAGAGAGAATAATCGCTCCTATATTATTCGGGGAGCAATCCCCTTTTTCCATTATAATCCAGTCCACCTGCTGGGCAGAATTGTCCAGCAGGTGAATCATATTTTTAATATTTACTGCCCAGTTATAATACATAAAGTTAGGGAGCGCTAGACCCCCCAACTCTTTTCATTTGTTAAGGTGAGTTCTTTGTATTCTGTGGGATTTGTAATCCCATATAAAATTTGTAATGTCTGAGTCCAGTTTTTTGAAAAACTTTTTTGGGAGATATATAGGTATTGATTGAAATAGGTAAAGGATTTGTGGTAAGAAAATCATTTTTATAGCATTTATCCTACCTATTAAGGACATCGGAAGTGTTTTCCAAAATTTAATCAGATTATTTAATTTCTTAAGTAGGGGATTATAATTAGCTTTAAACATATCATGGTAATTTCTAGTAATCTCAATTCCTAAATATTTGAATTTTTCCATAGCTATTTTAAAAGGGAATTTCCTGAGATGTGTTGAGTCTTTTGGTTTAATCGACATAATTTCACTTTTGTTCCAATTTATTCTATATCCTGAAAAGGATCCAAAGTCCTCAATTAAGTTTAATATATTTGGTATACTAATTTGTGGTTTTGTGATGTACAGTAGTACATCATCAGCATATAGGGATAGTTTGTTGTTTGAATATTTTGTGTTATAACCGTGAATATTCGAGTGTGTTCTTATTTTTTCAGCAAGGGGTTCAATTACCAAAGCAAATAACAGCGGTGATAGTGAACATCCTTGTCTGTTGCCCCTAGATAATTCGAATTTTGAAGATAATATATTATTAGTTAGTATTCTAGCCGTAGGTTTGTTATATAGTAGTTTTATCCATGCAATAAAGTTTTCTCCCAATTGGAATTTTTGCAATACTTTGATCATATAGTCCCATTCTACTTGATCAAACGCTTTTTCTGCGTCCAGTGAGATGATAGCTAACTCTTGGTCATAAGATTTATGTGAATGCATTATGTTAAGCAAACGTCTCAAATTATTAAATGAGTGTCTCTTAGGTATAAATCCTGTTTGATCCTCATGTATTAGTCTACTAACATACTTGCTTAATCTATTGGCTAATGTTTTTGCTATTATTTTCTGATCCGTATTTAACAAAGCAATAGCTCTATATGATCCTGGTTCTTCTATATTTTTATCTTTTTTAAGTATTAATATGATCGTTGATTCCGCTAGTGTTTCAGGTAGGTTTTGCTCTTTATAAGCATATGTATACATTTTTTGTAATCGTGGAGTAACTATATCATAAAAAGATTTATAAAATTCATTACTGAATCCGTCTGGTCCTGGTGTTTTTCCATTTTTTAGTGTTTTTATTGTGTCTTCTATCTCCTTAGAAGTAATTTGTGCTCCCAGTTCCTCTTGTTCCCTGCGTTCTAATTGTGGTAGATTACAATTATCTAAAAATTCTGAGATTTTATTATTGTCTATTGACGTTTTAGATGTGTAAAGATTCTGGTAAAATTGAGCAAATCTTTTATTAATATCCTTGGGTAGTGTTAATACTTCCCCTCTATCTGATTTAATCTTTAATATTGCATTCTCTTTTTCCCGTTTTTTAAGTTGTCGTGCTAGAAGTTTGTGGGGTTTGTCCCCGAATTCGAAGTGTTCTTGTTTTGTGATTTGAAATAATGTTATAACTTTCTCTGACAGTAATTTATTTAACTGAAATTTCAGTAGTAGTATTTTATTATGTTTATCCATAGTTGGGTCTTTAGCATTATCTATATCTAACTGTTTTATTTGATCTTCTAAGTGTCTTTGTTCATTCTTATTCTTTTTATTTTGATAAGCTTGAAATGAAATAATGACTCCTCTTATAAATGCTTTGAAGGATTCCCATAATAACGTGGGGGATATCTCTGGTGTATCATTTAACTCAAAAAATAGATCCATCTGTTTTTTTAGATAGATACTCCCTTGAGGGTCTTTTAAAATTTGTGAGTTAAACCTCCAGAACGGTTTATTCATAGACATTCCTTCTAGTTTTAGAACAAAAGTTAACGGAGAATGATCTGAGATCGCATTAATATGATATTTAGGATTCAGAGATTGCGAAATTAATTTTGTATCCACAAGAAAATAGTCTATCCGTGAATATGTTTTATGCACCATTGAATAAAACGAGTAATCCCTTCCCGTCGGGTTTGCAATCCTCCATACATCTGTTATATTTGTGTTTTCCATATATGTGTGTAAGAGTTCACTGGTTTTAGATTTCGTCTGACCTTTTTGTTTTTGCATCGATTTATCTAAATAAGGATCTAAAACACAATTAAAATCTCCTCCGATTATAACATTTTGATAATTAGATTCTGCAATTATATTCAGAATTTTATTAAAAAATTGAGGGTTATCAAAGTTGGGCGCATATATGTTTACCAGCGTAATTGGCATATTATTGATCTCCCCTGCTACTATAAGATATCTCCCTTCCTTATCTAAAATAGTGTTCTTTGATTTAAATGGAATTCCTTTACGAATAATAATTGCAGTACCTCTAGATTTGGAGGTAAATGAAGAGTGAAATGAAAAGGGGGGGGGGTGGGAGGAGATAAAATTGTTAGTTGTCATGCACACTTGTCATTGGGCCGACAGGAAATTGTGTCCCCCCCCCCATGTTTTAAAAGTGATTTCCACCCATGCTTGTTTGTGCTAAAAATGATTATAAAATGGTATGTAGACCAAGCAGTCTTGAGCAGATTGGATAGAAGGAACTGTATTTGTAAAATACAAGCTTTCATAATTTAATATGTTCAGTTAATCATCAGCATCTCATGCAGACTGCTGACTCAACTAATACAAACGAGGTAGAAAGGTAAATATTTATCCACAGATAAATGTCTATCCACCAAGCAGTCATAAAAAGTTAATTTGCATTTCTTATGGGACACCTCTTATTCCAGCTACAATCATATAATAATAAGATTGGTAAACAAACTGCTTTGGGAAAAAGTGGCGTTACAGAATTGTAAATCACGGCTAATAACTTGTCCCATTTAGTAAATTCGCTTTTTTCTCCCTTCAGAGGCTGCCATTTTCTACACCTAATTCACGTGAACACTGCATCACTCATTATTTAAAGGTCAATACATTGCTGGAAATCTAATTGTATTGTGCTGACATGGCGGAGGAGAGACTTGATTGAAGTATACACAACAATGGAAGAAAAAGATGGAGAGGCGGGGTGGGGGTGGGTGGGGGGGGGTGGTAGGTGAGGTATCACTGATTACAAACGCCACTTCTTTTATGTACGTATTCGAAAAAATAGGACTGGTAGAGTGAAGTCATCCAACATTCTGCCAGTTCCACCCCCAGTGACTCCCAAGACCATGGCATATGTTTTCCATAGAGTTGGAAACACGAATCCTATAATTTGAATTCCCATAATAATTCCCCTATAATTCAAATACCGTACAATATTACATATTACTATAACAATACTACACAATACATAGTATTGCACCTGTGATTTCATGCAAGTGACAGTGTGTCCCAAAAAACACAGCAACAGTGCTTTATCATTAATTAGAACGGTTGGGGGGAGGGACTCAAATAGAGAAAGCTAGTAGACAGTGTGTAAGGCAGGAGGCAGAGAAGGGAAGCACTCAGACCCAACATGTAGGGGAACAAGAAGAAAAAGATAATAAACAGAGAATAAGAGGTGGTGGGTTTCTTAAATGTGTGAGCAGAGAGACAGAGGGGGTGTAAAATGAGGGTAGAAGCAATAGGTAGCAAGGTGAAAAGTAAAAGTGGCAGGCAGACAAATCCAGGGCAAAAATTAAAAAGGGCCACTTTTCAACATAATTGTATAAGGGGTAAGAGCGTTGTAAAAACAAGCCTGAAGGCTTTGTGTCTCAATGCAAGGAGCATTCGTAATAAGGTGGATGAGTTGAATGTGCAGATAGCTATTAATGATTATGATATAGTTGGGATCACGGAGACATGGCTTCAGGGTGACCAAGGCTGGGAGCTGAACATCCAGGGATATTCAATATTCAGGAGGGATAGACAGAAAGGAAAAGGTGGTGGGGTAGCGTTGCTGGTTAGAGAGGAGATTAACGCAAAAGAAATGAAGGACATTAGCTTGGAGGATGTGGAATCGATATGGGTAGAGCTGCGAAACACTAAGGGGCAGAAAATGCTAGTGGGAGTTGTGTACAGGCCAACTAACAATGGTAGTGGAGTTGGGGATGGCATCAAACAGGAAATTAGAAATGCGTGCAACAAAGGTAAACCAGTTATAATGGGTGACTTCAATCTACATATAGATTGGGTGAATCAAATTGGCAGGGGTGCTGAGGAAGAGGATTTCTTGGAAGGTATGCGGGATAGTTTTCTAAACCAACATGTAGAGGAACTAATGAGAGACTGGGTATTGAGTAATGAGGAAGGGTTAGTTAGCAGTCTTGTTGTGCGTGGCCCCTTGGGCAAGAGTGACCATAATATGGTTGAGTTCTTCATTAGGATGAAGAGTGACATTGTTAATTCAGAAACAAGGGTCCTGAACTTACAGAAAGGTAACTTTGAGGGTATGAGATGTGAATTGGCCAAGATAGACTGGCAATTGATTCTTAAAGGGTTGACGGTGGATATGCAATGGAAGGCATTTAAAGACTGCATGGATGTACTACAACAATTGTTCATCCCAGTTTGGCAAAAGAAGAAATCAGGGAAGGTAGTGCATCCGTGGGTAACAAGGGAAATCAGGAATAGTATCAGAACAAAAGATGAAGCGTACAAATTAGCAAGAAAAAGCAGCCTACCAGAGGACTGGGAGAAATTCAGAGTCCAGCAGAGGAGGACAAAGGGCTTAATTAGGAAAGGGAAAATAGATTATGAAAGAAAACTGGCAGGGAACATAAAAACTGACTGCAAAAGTTGTTATAGATATGTGAAGAGAAAAAGATTAGTTAAAACAAATGCAGGTCACTTGCAGTCAGAAACAGGTGAATTGATCATGGGGAACAAGGACATGGCAGACCAATTGAATAACTACTTTGGTTCTGTCTTCACTTAGGAAGACATAAATATTCTGCCGGAAATAGCAGGGGACCGCGGGTCAAATGAGATGTAGGAACTGAGTGAAATCCAGGTTAGCCGGGAAGTGGTGTTAGGTAAATTGAATGGATTAAAGGCCGATAAATCCTCAGGGCCAGATAGGCTGCATCCCAGTATTAAGGAAGTAGCCCCAGAAATAGTGGATGCATTAGTGATAATTTTTCAAAACTCTTTAGATTCTGGAGTAGTTCCTGAGGATTGGAAGGTAGCTAATGTAACCCCACTTTTTGAAAAGGGAGGGAGAGAGAAAACGGGGAATTACAGACCAGTTAGTCTAACATTGGTAGTGGGGAAACTGCTAGAGTCAGTTATTAAAGATGGGATAGCAGCACATTTGGAAAGTGGTGAAATCATTGGACAAAGTCAGCATGGATTTACAAAAGGTAAATCATGTCTGACGAATCCCATAGAATTTTTCTAGGATGTAACTAGTAGAGTGGATAAGGGAGAACCAGTGGATGTGTTATATCTGGACTTTCAGAAGGCTTTCGACAAGGTCGCACATAAGAGATTGGTATACAAACTTAAAGCACACGGTATTGGGGGTTCAGTATTGATGTGGATAGAGAACTGGCTGGCAGACAGGAAGCAAAGAGTAGGAGTAATCGGGTCCTTTTCAGAATAGCAGGCAGTGACTAGTGGGGTACCGCAAGGCTCAGTGCTGGGACCCCAGCTATTTACAATATATATTAATGATTTGGAGGAGCGAATTGAATGCAACATCTCCATGTTTGCGAATGACACGAAGCTGGGGGGCAGTGTTAGCTGTGAGCAGGATGCTAGGAGGCTGCAAGGTGACTTGGATAGGTTGGGTGAGTGGGCAAATGCATGTCAGATGCAGTATAATGTGGATAAATGTGAGGTTATCCACTTTGGTGGCAAAAACAGGAAAGTAGACTATTATCTGAATGGTGGCCGATTAGGAAAAGGGGAGATGCAACGAGACCTGGGTGTCATGGTACACCAGTCATTGAAAGTGGGCATGCAGGTGCAGCAGGCAGTGAAGAAAGCGAATGGTATGTTAGCATTCATAGCAAAAGGATTTGAGTATAGGAGCAGGGAGGTTCTACTGTAGTTGTACAGGGTCTTGGTGAGACCACACCTGGAGTATTGCATACAGTTTTGGTCTCCACATCTGAGGAAAGACATTCTTGCCATAGACGGTTCACCAGACTGATTCCTGGGATGTCAGGACTTTCATATGAAGAAAGACTGGATAGACTCGGCGTGTACTCGCTAGAATTTAGAAGATTGAGGGGGGATCTTATAGAAACTTACAAAATTCTTAAGGGGTTGGACAGGCTAGATGCAGGAAGATTGTTCCCGATGTTGGGGAAGTCCAGAACAAGGGGTCACAGTTTAAGGATAAGGGGGAAATCTTTTTGGACCGAGATGAGAAAAACATTTTTCACACAGAGAGTGGTGAATCTCTGGAATTCTCTGCCACAGAAGGTAGTTGAGGCCAGTTTATTGGCTATATTTAAGAGGGAGTTATATGTGGCCCTTGTGGCTAAAGGGATCAGGGGGTATGGAGAGAAGGCAGGTACAGGATACTGAGTTGGATGATCAGCCATGATCATATTGAATGGCGGTGCAGGCTCGAAGGGCCGAATGGCCTACTCCTGCACCTATTTTCTATGTTTCTATGTTTCTATCAGTGCCATTTGATAGAAAAGTGATCAATTTACTTTAAACCTTACGAACATGACAAGTATCATTGTGGACATGTCATTGGTATTTTAATTATATTCAAAGTTAATGGCTGCCCTGTAAGAAAGACTGGACCAATGCCATAGTAGAAAGCTTTCAAGTTGTCAAGTTGCCTCAACTCTAAAAGATTATTGTGTGTAGATCTGGTCACCATAGGAAGACTGTGAATAAACTGGAGTGCATGGTGAGACTATTCACCTGGGATGGAGGGTTTCAGCTATGAGAAGCATTTTGATAGTTTGGTTATCTTTTCCTTAGAATAGAGGGGGCTAAGGGGAGGCCTGATCGAGGAATGTTTAACTATGTGAAGCATAGATAGGGTAGACAATGTGAAAATATTCCCATAAACTGAAGGATTTATAAATAAGAAGACATAGGTTAAAATAAGGGCAAACCAAATTTAGAGGGGACTTTTCACCCAGAGGCAAATTTGGATAGTGCTGCCAGAGGCAGGTAATCTCAAACTTTTAACTTATATTTAGATGAGCACTTCAAACACCTGGGCAAGGGGGCTCGACAGAAGATTGCACAGTGATTAGTATAGATAGGTATTTGATGGCCAGTGCAAAAGTGGTCAGCAGCAGGCTCTGTATTTTCATGCAGTATGATTCTGTGATCACATAAATTACGCTTCAACTATAATTAGTTTTGCTTCACTTATTTTTTGGAGATGAAATAAATTAAAAGGCAATAAGAATTCAAATCTCATAAGGTTTGGAACTGTCTAATATTCCTATCTCTTGCCGCTGGTTTTGGTTCTTGCCCAAGTCCTCACTATTATTAGATTTTTCTCAGGTTCATGAATTTGACAACGTGCAAATACCTTTCCTAGTGTTGATTTTAATGAATAAATATATTGCAATGACCCCTTGACTGTTGGATGGTTTCAAACCTAAAATTTCATTGGGATCTTAGATTGATGATGATGAATTGAGACTTCACTGTACTAACTGAGGTATTCATAGCAACAGTGTGGCATCAAGGACATTCTTGAGTTGAAATCCGGTTCTTAAAAAAGCAGTAGGGGCAGCAAATTTATTCATTACTGTTTGCATTAAAGTTAGCAAACTGCCTTTTTTCTAAGTGGAATCAAGCGGCAATCCAGCCCCAATGGCTGCTTAAGAATTTGCAATGCAAAGAGTGCCCTTCTATATGTGCGCTTAGCAGTACTACTGGGAGATCAGTGATAAGTTTTAATGAGGAGAAATAGGGTTGGAGTCACGAATCCCATAATTGGAATTCCCATTACACCAAGCGTAATTTAGAATTTAATTAAAGAGGTGTATAACCAGCCAATATTGGCTGATCCTACTGGAAGAGCTTTACTGGAAGAGTTTAAAGCCTATGGAAACTTTCACGAGTGGTAGAGTTGCTGCCTTACAGCGCTAGAGACCCTGGTTTGATCCTGACTATGGGTGCAGTGTGTACTGAGTTTGTACGTTCTCCCCGTGACCTCGTGGGCTTTCCCCAGGAGCTCCGGTTTACTCCCACACTCCAAAGATGTACAGGTTTGTAGCCTAATTGGCTTGATATAAAAGTAAATTGTTCCTTGTGTGTGCAGGACAGTGCGAGTGTACAGGGATCGCTGGTCAACGTGGACTCGGTGGGCTGAAGGGCCTGTTTCCGCTTTGTATCTCTAAACTAAACTAAACTAAACTAAAACAATTGTTGAAGATAAAAATGAGATTTAAAGTAATTTGTTTCTCTGTTTTGTTTCTCAATTGAGATAGACATTCCTTTGAATATCTAATAACCTTTGAAACAACTGGGAAAATGTTGCCTCTGCCTCATTCCCAATAATAGATTCAAAGTGTCAGGTAAGGGTTGCTTGCGTTACTTCAACCTGCAATTTTAATTGAGGAGCAGGACAACAGTGCAGGATGAAATAAATCATTGGCAGCAGGTGAGGAAGCAGCTAGCAAGGCAAAACCGGGACCGAAAATCCTGTAAAGACATTAGCTGAGGAGTTATCCATGAGAAGAAATCATGACACCATAGACGCACTCACAGAGCAAAACAACAACATTGGAGGAACTCAGTGGGTCAGGCAGCATCTGTGGTGGGAATGGACAGACAACATTTTGGGTTGGGACCCTTCTTCAGACTGATTGGATCGGTGAGAGGTGGGGGGTGGATGGAGCAACAAAAGAGAGATGGGGACAGGAAAATCCTGGCAAGCAATTGGTGGATGTAGTTAGAGAGGGGTTGGGATTGTTTGGCAGTGGAATAGAGAAATTGATGAAGGTGTGAGGTGAAATTGACACAAAAAGGTGTTAGTTAAGCAGAGAAGAGGAGTAAAATGTACAGCCAGAGGGAGGAATTTGGGTGGAAAGGAACAGGGGAAGGGGGAAAACGGAGTCAAAGGGAAAAGGGCATGAGGTTGGGAGATGAGCGTACGAAGGAGAAGAAAGGAAAAGGGGTACTGAGGTGGTGGGAGATGGTGGGAGAAATGTGTTTGCACTGGGGTTGGTGGTGGGGGGGGGGGTGCAGGGAAACAGAGAAAGGATAAGCTAGTTACTAACTTTAAATTGAAGAATTAATTGTTCATACTGTTGGGTTGTAAACTACCCAAATGGAATATGAGGTGCTGTTTTTCCAGTTTGATTGTAGCCTCACTCTGACAATGGAGGAGGCCAAGGACAGAAAGATTGGTGTTGGAATGCAAAGGTGAGGTAAAATGGTTGGCAACCGGGAGATGCTGCAGGCCTTGGCACATAGAGAGTAAGGTTCAGCAAAAAGGTGACCTAGTCTCCACTTGGTCTCATCTATGTAAAGGAGCCCACAAAGCTAGGTTAATGTTTCAGGTCAGAGACCCTTTGACTCTAATTGTCTTTCCACGGATGCTACTTGACCTGCTGACTGTTTTGGTACTTTATGTTATTTTTATTTCTGATATCCAGCAATGCAGGTTTTTTTTACTTTTCCTTGTATTTGTACCCATGGGTTTCTGAGCTGCATTGTGTGTTTGTGCTGTGCAGAAATATCAAGTGGTTCCAAATATCAAGTGGTTCCTGTGATTAAAGCTCTAGTTTACTCTAACCAGATAAAATATAACCAAATCTCAGAAATTCGTCAGAATTAATGTGGAATGTAGCATAAAGATATATTGGATTTCACATCTTGTGCAATTAAATTAATAGAGACTTAAGAATAAATCTAAGTACACTGCATTGAATTGCACAATTATTTAACTTATTAGACCAGAACTATGATTCATATTTATATTCAGTTTGAATTTATACTATATTTGCAAACTGAATGCATAAGCTTCGCTTGGTGTAGATTATTTTTAACATTAGAATGTTTTATTTACTACAAAAACGCAAGCTTTTGAGCAGCAATTAAACTTTGCCATAAGTGTATTTTACAACGATTATCTGAGAAAACCTGACAGTTATGACCACTAGCATTGTGTAACTCTATAATTTGTATACCAACTAAGATACGAGTTAATGAACTCAATGACAGATTGCCATTTCAGCAATATCATACAAGCTATATCCTCCTTTGCATAGATTCCCTACAGGATAAAGCCATTCAGCTGTCTCTATCTTTAAGCAAATCACATAAAAAATTTCAAAGCATTGTCTTTGGTGGGTTTACAGAAAATGAACAAAAAACATCAAATTTTGCATTGCTCACTCATTTATATTGGGCACATCATTTCTGCACAAATAATTTACTCCTGTCATATCTATATTACTAAAAGTCTGATCTTGACCACTTCCTGTTGTTCTGTATATTGATTTTAGAAAAATCGCTGCCACTTACGGCTGTGATTTTTGGCCATCTTACTCAGAGTCCCCCTCTGCCGTGCAGGACAAGAGGATTTTTTCCCATCGATTAAAAATAAAAGAGTTATTAGTGTTTATAAAATGTTGAGATTCTCTCTCCTGAAGGCCACGTCCCTTCCGGAGGGACTATAAAACCCGGAAGTTTTGAGTACCTCACACAGTCTCTGCAAGATGGGGGAGCGAGAGGGTAACGTCTCTCAGTCTGAGCTGTGTATAACACTGAACACATGTCTACTAAACTGTGAGTGTGGTTTTACTGACCTTCGGTGCCCTTAATGTGGTTTGAAAATGAAAATGTGGTTGGTTTGAAATAAAGCACAGCAAATGTTTGGTGGTGGTTGCTTTGAAATAAAGCACAGCGAATGGTCGTTGGTGGTGGTTGATTTGAAATAAAGCACAGTGAATGGTCGTTGGTGGTGGTTGCTTTGAAATAAAGCCGAGCGAATGGTCGTTGGTGGTGGTTGCTTTGAAATAAAGCACAGCGAATGGTTGTTGGTGGTGGTTGGTCTGAAATAAAGCACAGCGAATGGTCGTTAGTGGTGGTTGGTTTGAAATAAAGCACAGCGAATGGTTGTTGGTGCTGGTTGGTTTAAAATAAAGGACAGCGAATGGTTGTTGGTGGTGGTTGGTTTGAAATAAAGGACAGCGAATGGTTGTTGGTGGTGGTTGGTTTGAAATAAAGGACAGCGAATGGTTGTTGGTGGTGGCTGGTTTGAAATAAAGGACAGCAAATGGTTGTTGGTTTTGGTTGGTTTGAAATAAAGGACAGCGAATGGTTGTTGGTGGTGGATGGTTTGAAATAAAGGACAGCGAATGATTAAAAGTCTAAACTTGACAACTTCCTGTTTGCTCTGTATGTTGATTTTAGATAAAATGCTACCACTTACGGCTGTGATTTGTGGCCATCTTACTCAGACTCCCTCTGCTCATCAGGTGCAGAGGATTCTTCACATCAATGAAAAATAAAAGTGTTATTAGTGTTTAAAAAATGTTGAGAATCTCTCTCCTCTCAATCACGCCATGAAGGCCACGCCTGTTCCGGTGAGACGGGGGTGGGATTATAAAACCCGGAAGTGTGGGTGTGGCCCAGTCTCTGCAAGATGGGGGAAGGAGTGGTCACGAATCTGTCTCAGTTGTGAATCAACTGAACACACTGAATGTCTACTGAACTGTGAGCGTGGTGTTTATGTGGTGTTTTGTGTGGTTTTAATGGTGGTTTCACCCTGCTTGAAATGTTATGAAACTGCATTTGAATGCGGTGGCCTTGCCACCTGCATGAAATGGTATGAAACTGCATTTGAATTTGGTGGCCTTGCATCCTGTTGAAGTGGTATGAAACTGCACTTGAATTTGGTGGCCTTGCACCCTGGTTGAAGTGGTACGAAACTGCACTTGAATTTGGTGGCCTTGCACCCTGCTTGAAGTGATATGAAACTGCACTTGAATTTGGTTGTCTTGCACCCTGCATGAAGTGGTATGAAACTGCACTTGAATTTGGTTGTCTTGCACCCTGCTTGAAGTGGTATGAAACTGCACTTGAATTTGGTGGCCTTGCATCCTGTTGAAGTGGTATGAAACTGCACTTGAATTTGGTGGCCTTGCACCCTGGTTGTAGTGGTACGAAACTGCACTTGAATTTGGTGGCCTTGCACCCTGCTTGAAGTGATATGAAACTGCACTTGAATTTGGTTGTCTTGCACCCTGCTTGAAGTGGTAGGAAACTGCACTTGAATTTGGTTGTCTTGTACCCTGCTTGAAGTAGTATGAAAGTGCACTTGAATTTGGTGGCCTTGCACCCTGCTTGAAATGGCATGAAACTGCACTTGAATTTGGTGGCCTTGCACCCTGCTTGAAATGACATGAAACTGCACTTGCATTTGGTGGCCTTGTACCCTGCTTGAAGGTGTATGAAACTGCACTTGAATTCGGTGGCCTTGCACCCTGCTTGAAGTGGTATGAAACTGCACTTGAATTCATTGGCCTTGCACCCTGCTTGAAGGTGTATGAAACTGCACTTGAATTCGGTGGCCTTGCACACTGCTTGAAGTGGTAGGAAACTGCCCCTGAATTTGATGGCCTTGCACTCTGCTTGAAGTGGTAAGAAACTGCACTTGAATTTGTTGGCCTTGCACCCTGCTTGAAATGGTAGGAAACTGCATTTGAATTTGGTAGCCTTGTTCCTGCTTGAAATGTCAACTGCCAGCCCACCAGCTGTGAGTGAGCTGCCAGTGCATCAGGCTTGAGTGACTGAGCTGCCACCCCAAGAAACCATTTGGCCCACAATGTCCATACTAGCCCTCTGGAAACCAGTCCCTTCAGCCCACAACACCCATTCTAGCACTCTAGAAAGCCCACCCCCCACTGGCCACCAATATTGGAATTGGTGGAGAGGTGGAATATTGCGTTGGGGGACCAGCCCTCCCATGTGAACATGGGAGCCAACAGTTCCCACTTAGTCAAGTATATAACTAAAAGTCTCATCTTGACCACTTCCTGTCTACGCTGTTAATTGATTCTGGGGAAAAAAACGCTACCCTATATCGCTATGATTTTTGGCCGATCACTGAAATAATAAAAAAGTTATGAATGTTTTAAAAAATTTGAGATCAGCTGATTGGTCCTCTTGTCTGTCAATCACCGTGATGAAGGTAACATCCCTTCTGGGGGGGTGGGGGGCAGGAGTATAAATCCCGGATGCCTGGATGTGAGTCAGTCACTCTGGAAGATCGTGAGGGAGAGGCCACAACTGTGATTCTGCTGTTAGTCAACTGAACTGTGAGTCTACTTAACTGTGAGTCTACTGGACTGTGAGTCTACAATGTGTTTGCTGTTAATGATGATTTGTTAACCCTCAATGTGCTTGCAATAAATGATTTGTTAGCCAGCAATGTGCTTGCAATGAATGTTGATTTGTTAACCCTTAATGTGCTTGCAATAAATGATTTGTTAGCCGGCAATGTGCTTGCAATGAATGATGATTTGTTAACCCATAATGTGCTTGCAATAAATGAGTTGTTAGCCAGCAATGTGCTTACAATGAACGATGATTTGTTAACCCATAATGTGCTTGCAATAAATGATTTGTTAGCCAGCAATGTGCTTGCAATGAATGATGATCTGTTAACCCATAATGTGCTTGCAATAAATGATTTGTTAGCCAGCAATGTGCTTGCAATGAATGATGATTTGTTAACCCTTAATGTGCTTGCAATAAATGATTTGTTAGCCGGCAATGTGCTTGCAATGAATGATGATTTGTTAACCCTTAATGTGCTTGCAACAAATGATTTGTTAGCCGGCAATGTGCTTGCAATGAATGATGATTTGTTAACCCTTAATGTGCTTGCAATAAATGATTTGTTACCCCTAAATGAAAATGCAATGAGTTGTTTGGCCTGCCCTGTGCTTGAAACTGCAATGGAAATGGAAATTAAATGAAAATGCAATGAGTTGTTTGGCCTGTCCTGTGCTTGAAACTGCAATGGAAATGGAAATGAAATGAAAATGCAATGAGTTGTTTGACCTGCCCTGTACTTTTGCTTTTGCTTTGCCTTTGCTTTGCTTGACCTCACCTGAAATGAAAGCAAATGGATTGTATATTGTTTGCTGGCCCCGCCTGCCCTGTGCTTTCGCTTTGCCTTTGCTTTACTTGACCTGAAATGAAAGCAAATGGATTATATATTGTTGGCTGAACCCACCTACCCTGTGCTTTTGCTTTTGCTTTGGCTTTGCTTTGCTTTGCTTGACCTCCCCTGAAATGAAAGCAAATTGAATGTATATTGTTGGCTCCCCCGCCCCGCCCATTCCATGTGCTTTTGCTTTGCCTTTGCTTTGCTTGCCCTCACCTGAAATGAAAGCAAATGGATTGTATATTGTTGGCTGGTCCCGGCTGCCCTGTGCCTTTATTTTTGCTTTATCTTTGCTTTGATTGACCTCACCTGAAATTAAAGCAAATGCATTGTATATTGTTGGCTGGCACCGCCTGCCCTGTGCTTTTGATTTTGATTTGCCTTTGCTTTGCTTGACCTGAAATGAAAGAAAAATGGGTTGTATAGTGTTGGCTGGCCCCGCCTGCCCTGTGGCCAATGTATTGACTTGACTTGACTTGACTTGAAATGGATTGACTTGACTTAACTTGACTTGAAATGGATTGACTTGACTTAACTTGACTTAACTTGACTTGACTTGAAATGGATTGACTTGACTCGACTTGACTTGACTTGAGATGGATTGACTTGATTTGACTTGACTTGACTCGACTTGAAATGGATTGACTTGACTTGACTTGAAATGGATTGGCAACGACTTGAAATGGATTGACTTGACTTGAAATGGATTGAAATAGATTGTTGGCCCTGCACTCACTGTGCTTGACTTGACGACTCACAACACCCATGCTAGCAATCCAGACCCCCTCCCCCCACTGGCCACCAATATTGGAATTGGTGGAGAGGTGGAATATTGCATTGGGGGTCCCACTTAGTCTAGTGTATGTATATAACATTTTCATTGATAGAAAAGCTTGTGAACATGGGCCTAGATTTTGTTGGTAAATGTACAGTCAGTCTTGGAATTCCCATGGTACTGAACTATAGTTGGAACTGAATGTTGCTGAATTACCAGTACTTATGCTGGACAATCAGCTCCAGGGTGCTTGGCCAGTTGCAATCTCTGAGCCGAGCGATGTCAATAAAACTTGTAGCATCACTATGAAGACAAGTTAAGGCAAGACAATTGAAAAGCAACAGACAACAGATGCTGGGATTCCGAAATAAGAACCATTAGTGCTGGATATACTTAGCAGGTCAGGCAGATTCTGTTGAACTGTCATTGATTTGAAATACTGATTTTGTTTCTGTATCTCCAGCAATTCTGTTTAATTTATAAAGACAAATTCCTTTATTTAAAAAGGTGGTTCAATGTTCATTTTAATTATTTTACTATTAATCATGGCTGTTTTTTACTTTTTTCAATAAGCTTTAGATTTTGATTGCAAATATGCTGCTTTTCATAGTTCTGACATCAGAAACATTAAAAAAAACGACACCATTCTGATCGTTGGCAAACTGAGAACTCTGCACAATGGGAGGCTTTGGTCAGCATAAGCTCTCCACATGTGGATGAGCCTGGGAGGAAACAACATAGAGTCTATAATACATAAGCACAGAAACAATCCCTGCAGCATTTCACATCTACGTCAAGTACCAAGCACCCATTGATCCGACAGTTTTATTCCCTTTATCGTGTGTCTGTACACTGTGGATGGCTCAAATGTAATCATGTATTGTCTTTCCACTGACTGGTGAGCATGCAATGAAAGATTTTCACTGTACCTTGGTAGACATGACAGTAAACTAATGACTAATGGCTAATTCTCCCCACATCTCTAACACTTGTAGTTTTAGGCAGCAACTCTGCCAACCGTGCCACTGTGCTCCCCACAATATCAGGTTATGGGCACGTCAATAAATTCTCATTGCATATACAGAATTAACCCCATTTTTTCCATCGCCAATACAAATGTAAATCAGCTTTTGTGTCAGAATCTGGTTATGAAAAGTCCACAGCTTGGTTACGTTTGTCCCATCCCACTCAATTGCTGAAACAATTTAAATGTTCTCCACTGGAAAGATTTTCAAAGTGCTTAGCTTGTAAAAATTGCTGTCCAAATAAAGCAAAATTACATAGAAGAACATAATAATATTTCTTGGTATTGAATCATTCCATTGTTTATTGCATTAGAGGATGTTACACATACATTTTGTAGGTAAATTCAACAATACATGTTTGGTGCATCTCTTGTGTGACTCCATAAAACTTTCAGCACCAATTATAAAATAGTTCAATAGACCTTGTGGCAGAAGAGTAACAAAGTTAGCAGTGAGAACTTTGTTTAACTTAGTGCTCATTTCAATTACACCATATTTTACCTGCGGGATTAGTCAAGGCTGCAATGGTCATTTCCATTTAATTGCTAGCTGTGCCCCACTGAAGCATGATTGGACTAGCGGCAGGAAGAACCTAACCTCCTTCAGAGCCTCTCCTCGATTTTCTGTTGAATGTGACTGCCCTCAGCTGGTAACAAATGTTGACAGGGAATCTCTCCAGTTGTTTATTTTGTACATCCTACACTCTTGCTGCTGGACTCCCTTATAAAATAAAGTTTTGGATGCCTCCTATCATTCATTTCAGTGCTGATCCTTGGCAACATCATCCAAAATCACAACATCAGGTTCCACTCCTATAATAAGGATACTCAGCTCTCCTTTCCACACTTCTCTTTGACCCTCCACATCCCCTTATTGTCATCAAGTTGTTTAGCATCCATCTCAGTTATTTTCACAACAACTAGGACTTAATAAATGTGCTGGGCCAAGAGTGAGATGGGAATATTTACAGTGTATAAAGTCATAGTCACACAGCATGGAAACAGGCTTTTGGCTCATCAAGGCCATACTGACCACCAACCACACATGTATTAATCCCATTTAATAATTCTCCTCTATTACTATGCACTCCTTCTGGATGCTACCACTCATCTACACACGATGAGCAACATGAATTAGTTTATGAATAATTGTGTTGGCCAAGTATTTACATACAAGGAATTTGCCTTGGTGCTCTGCACACAAGTGACAACATCACATACAGTGACAGTTAGGAATGATACATTAATAATAAAACATTATTGATTAAACATGTGAATTAAATAGAATACCAGAGCAAAAGGAGGCTACAGATTTTTGGTTATTGTGTAGAGCTACTACTTACAACTTACAGTGCATAATTAACTTACAAACTGCACATCCTCTCGCGATGTGGGAGGAAGCTAGATCACAGGGAGTATCTGCAACTTTACATAAACAACACGTAAGATCAGAACTGAACAGTAATTTATTCTCAATTAAAAACTCCGTTCACTCAGTAATGATTACATTTCCCTCCCTACCTTCACACAAAGGGTGGCGGGTGTATGGAACAAGCTGCCAGAGGAGGTAGTTGAAGCTGGGACTATCCCTACTTTAAAAAAAACAGTTAGACAGTTACATGGATAGGACAAGTTTGAGGGATATGGACCAAGCGCAGGCAGGTGGCACTAGTGTAGCTGGGCCAGTGTGGGCAAGTTGGGCCAAAGGGCCTGTTTCCATACTGTATCACTCTATGACTCTGTGACTCTATGACTCCATGACTCTACAATCTCTGTGTAAACTGAACAGTTCTGCAGACTTGGTCTTCATTTTGATCCCAAGTTGAAATTCAAATCCTGAGGCTTCTCCATTACAATCACATGCATGTACCAGAATAGCATTGACTTTTACTGCCCCTTCCTCAACAAACCCGTTGCAGAGATCCTTTCTTACTGCTGTAACCAACCAATGCAATGCCCTCTATGTCACCTACCCATCTTTGTTATCTTGAATGTGTTGAAATCCTTCCTGCTGATACAATTATCACACTTCCTACTCATCTAACACACTTCTGTAATAGAAGTGACTTTTCATCTCCTATGCAATTTTACAATTGCTCAAATTTACCAGGATCACGTCCCACAGATCTACCTCATAGCCCATTTTCATAACTTCAAGCATCATGACCAACCAAAAACCATATATCACTCTTTTTTTTCCTCTGAAATGAATCTTCACTCTTTTCCATCCATTGGCCAACTGTCTAAAATTGATCCACTACAATATCTTCCCTAAACTCCATGTCTCTTTTTATACAAGAGCCTCATTGTCCTATTGTTTTGGCTAGCTTCTAGCTCTTCATTCTTACATTTTTTCTTTGGTTCAGTATTAATTTCCCTATTTTTGTGCTCCTGGGTATTAAACTGATTTCCTTAATTAAATGTGTTACATCCTTACCAACCTGTTGGTCGGCAACACATTCTTTAAGAGCTACACATTCCTGGCTTCTCCTGTCACCACTTTGAGCATCTGTGGTACTATGATGCCCAATCAACTAACAACAACAGAATTTTCCAAGTTCTCAACAGTGGATAAAGCTATTAACAGTTCCTCAACCTAGCTTTGCAAAACTATGGGGTTATTGGAAGAAAGCAGGAGAATGGGGGTAGGAGAGAGAAATAGATCCGCCATGATTGAATGGCGGAGTAGACTTGATGGGCCGAATGGCCTAATTCTGCTCCTATCACTTATGATCCTATGATTTTATGAAAACCTCAATAAAATTCCTCCAAATCAACATAAATACATTGTACCATTCTCAAGCACTGCAACATCCACTAGTCCTACATCAATCGCTTCATCTCTCTCGCCATAAGTGTAACTAGTGACAGCCTTAACCTTATGTTAACAATGCTTCCCACCCTTAGATTGCTTGCTTTGAAATATAATGGGTAGTCCTTATGAATTATTATTCATGAATATTACTGTAAGTCAGGATACTGATCACTCGGCAGCTGTGTACTATTTTAAATAGGCTAAAACCCGTTGCAAGGTAATCCTGAGATGCATTTTATCTGTCAATGAAATCATCCTGCAAAATCTGTCTGCAGATGCCACTTGCAGCAGCTATTGGGAGTTTGGCCTGGCATCAGAAAAGAGCAGAACATAACTGAACCCATGTCCATTCACATACATCAGCAGCTGCTCAGTTGACACACTAAGGAATTCAGGAATCCTGTAGAGGCCCAACCTTTGTATGTTTGTAAAGTAGATGAATTATGTTGTTGTTTGAACCAGGATGTCTGTCACTGTGTCCACTTTTCTATTTCTATTTTCCCTGGTTAATATTGAAGAGATGACCTGTGGCAGACTTCAGGGCTCAGGAGCTCAGAGGCTGTTGTCAGCTTAAATTAATTGAACAGTGTGGTTGCGATAGTGGAGTTATCTTTGTGTTGAAATTGGCGGAAGTGCCCACTTGATGTCAGAAGGGATGGATTCAAGGCATGCACTGCCCTCCAGAAAAACCCTTTAGAGATGAGTAGATTCTGTATGATGGGGACATGCAGATAATCATGAACCCTTCAATAACCATCTGGACAATTTTATATTCCAAGATACAAGAAAAACTAACTTATTCTTTTTTTTCTAAACTGGATGGAAACAACAGTTATTGGTTTTATGGAAGTTGTGATGATCTGGCAATAATCTATGCTGAACCACCGCAATTCTTCTGATGAAGGCTCTTCCATGAAGCTGGGAAATGGCTTCTATGTTTTAAGGCTCAGGCAACAACTACCTATTCCCATGCTCTTTGAGCACAAAATGTGCCATGCACCTGGCTTGAGTTCCAGACCATTTGATTAATTATATGTCACAATTCCTGGAAGAACCAATGATGTCCTTAATCTCTAACCTCCATTTCCATGACTATTTATTGCTACCAATCTCTTCCCTGATCTTGGACCTTTGCTCCAATCCTTGGGTATGT
Organism: Malacoraja senta; assembly: GCA_038087875.1. Lineage (NCBI taxonomy): Eukaryota > Metazoa > Chordata > Chondrichthyes > Rajiformes > Rajidae > Malacoraja > Malacoraja senta. Next base: position 29,624,383 of record CM075983.1, read on the forward strand.
TAAATCTTCATCATGCCCCAGACCAAATGAACAGAAATAATCTCTTGACTCAGCCACCTCTGCCAACTCAAAGCTCTGACCCCATAACCTCTGCATTTTCCACCCAATACTTGCCAAGTACAAGGTCTAATAAAAAATATACACAAAATGCTAGAATAACTCAGCGGGTCCAAAAGCATCTCTGGAGAAAAGAAATAGGTGAAGTTTTGGGTCCAGACCCTTCTTCAGAGTCTGAAGAAGGGTTTCGACCCAAAAGGTCACCTATTCCTTTTCTCCAGAGATGCTTCCTGACCCGCTGAGTTACTCCAGCTATTTAATTTAATTTAATTTAGTTTAGTTTAGTTTAGAGATACAGCGCGGAAACAGGCCCTTCGACCCACCGGGTCCGTGCCGACCAGCGATCCCCGCACACTAACACTATCCTACACCCACTAGTGACAACTTTTACATTTACCAAACTAATTAACCTGCAAACCTGTATGTCTTTGGAGTGTGGGAAGAATCCGAAGATCTCAGAGAAAACCCACGCAGGTCACGGGAGAACGTACAAACTCCGTACAGACAGCACCCGTAGTCGGGATTGAACCCGGGTCTCCAGCGCTGCATTCGCTGTAAGGCAGCAACTCTACAGCTGCACCATCATGACCGGCCTTTGTGTCTATCTTTAGTGTAAAGCACCATCTGCAGTTATTTCCTACAGTCTCTGCTAATGAAGCCTATTGCAATTAATGATCATAGAACTTCAAACACAAACTCAGGCCTCTCTCTCCCAGGTGGTGCTGCCTTGATCTTGACACTTATTTGGTTGTGTCAAACTCATTGGGTGCAACAGATTTTGTGGCCACAATACAGTTCCTTTTTCTCTCTTATGCGAGCCCTCATGAACTTTCTTGTGCTAACTGAACATAGGAGTTCCCAAAGATCTTGGTATTATTTATAACACCACTGCTTGTCTTGTTTTAGAAAGAAGTATAGCTCATTTAAATAAGTGGAACCTATTATTATCCATGATAGGAAGAATAATCTTGCTGCAAATAAGAGTCATCTGTTGTCGCAGTTGTTCTTTGGTAATTCGACCTTCACTTATTTTGACATTTTTCTGTTTAAAAGTTGTTTGGATATTCAACAGTTTATTGGAAATTGAAAATATATAACAACTGTGGCCAGAATCAGCACATTTTTTTAAAATGTTGTCGATTGTTTTGATTATTCTTGTTATTTAGGCCGTGGCTAGTTCATGAGTAGTTAGTTCATGGAGTAATGAGTGGATACCAAAAAGACCTCATCGCTTCAGATCATTGGCATTATATCAAAGAATCCACTAAACTTTATCGATGGAGTTGTAAAAGATGATGGGAGACTTGACATAGAAGCATTTGAAAACAAACAAAGTTGGAAGAACAAAGCAGGTCAGGCAGCATTCGTGGAGGAAAATGGTTACTTGACTTTATGGATTGAGATCCTTCTTCAAGACTGGAGTAGAGGGAAGATAGCTGGTATAAAGAGGTGAAAGGAAGGAGTGGGGCAAGAGCTGGAGAGCCGTCAAGTGATAAGTGGATACATGTCAGGAGGGGTTTATTGAAAGGTAGGGGTGAGAAGGTGGCGATGGTAGCCAAAGCTGGAGTTATAACTGGACAGTGCAGCAGAGAGTGGAATCTGATAAGAAAGGAAGGTGAGGAGTGAAATATAGAACCAGAGGGAGGGATGGTACATAGAGTAGATGGGAAAAGGGAGAGGTGGAGGGTGAGGGTGGGGATAGGGGACCCAAAGGTGATGAGAGATGAGCAGAAGAAGGAGGAGGTGAAGAGAAGAAGGGGGAAAGGAATTGTGAGGGTGGTGGTGGTTGGTGGAATGGAAAGAGTGATTTGCATGAGAGAACCTGGATAGATCAAAAGAGAAGAGGGGAGGAGTTTACCTGCAATTAAAGATTTCAATGTTCATGATTTTGGTATGTAGGCTACCCAAACTGAATGTGAGGTGGCATTTTTCCAGTTTGTGTATCTTCACTCTGGAAAGCTAAGGATAGACAGGGCAGTATGGGAATGGGAAAGGGAATTAAAGTGGCTTGCAACCTGGAGCTCCAGCTGGCCCTGACTGTGTGTCGCATTGGAGCTCTGTGATGAACAGCCTTAGTGAGGAGGACGGCTCGGTAACATCCTTGCAGACTGCCATGCTGAGGATCTGCAAATCCTTTTATACGGATTTGTATGACAGAAAGGCTACAGACAGCACTGCCTCCCAGAACTTCCTGTCCTCTATCAAGGAGGTCTTGGAGGACAGCAAGTGGGAGAGTCTGGACCAACCACTGACCCTTGAGGAGCTGACTGGCTCCATCCGTTCCTTTGATTCAAGTAAAACTCCCTGAAGCGATGGCTTAACGGCTGAGTTGTACTCGGCTCTGTGGGACTGGGTGGGCCCAGACCTGCTGGAAGTGTACAACAACATGCTTCTAGCCGGCAGCATGTCAGACTCCATGAGGAAAGGCAGCATCACCCTAATCCACAAGCAGAAGGGGGAGATGAATGATATAAGGAATTGGAGACCCATCACATTGTTGAATGTTGATTATAAGATCCTGTCTAAGGCCATCGCCAACCGGGTCAAGTCTCCTCTGGGATGGGTGATCCACCCGGACCAAAACCTGTGCTGTACCTGGCAGGAAAATCTCAGACAGCCTGGCGCTGCTGAGAAATACCATTGCCTACGTGCAGGACAGATGGGTGGATGCCTGCCTAGTCAGCTTGGACCAGAAGAAGGCCTCCGACAGGATATCGCACACGTACATGAGGGCCGTGCTCTCCAAAATGGGCTTTGGGGAGGGAATCAGAAATTGGATCCAACTGCTCTACACCAATATCTGTAGTGCAGTCCAAATCAATGGGTGGGAACCAGACAGCTTCCTCGTCAGGTCTGGAGCAGGAAGGGTTGCCCTCTCTCCCCTGTCTTGTTCGTCTGTTGTATTGAACCTTTTGCCGAGTCCATCAGGAAGGACGTGAGCATAAGAGGAGTGACATTGCCGGGCAGTGGAGGCACTCAGGTAAACACCTCCCTGTACATGGACGATGTCGCCGTCTTCTGCTCGGATCCAGGGTCGGTCCGCAGATTGATTAGCGTCTGCAACCAGTTTGAGTAGGCCACGGGAGCCAGGGTGAACCACAGGAAGAGCGAGGCCATGCTCATTGGCAACTGGCCTGACCGATCTTGCGTCCCCTTCACCATCAAGCCTGACTTCTTGCAGGTGCTGGGGATCTGGTTCGGGTGGGCTGAGGCATCTGACAATAATTTCCTGGAGTGGATAGTCAAGGTGGGGAAGAAACTGGAGCTGTGGAAGCAACGCTCCCTCTCCATAACGGGAAAAAAGTTGGTCATTAGGTGTGAGGTGCTCTCGGGGCTGCTGTACTTGGCGCAAGTGTGGTCTGTACCCCCCTCCTACGCCACAGGGATCACCCGGGCCGTCTTCCAATTCATCTGCGGGTTGAGGATGGACCGGGTGCGATGGGCCACAATGCACAAGTCGGCAGGGGGTAAAAGCGTGCCCAACGTCGCCCTCATCCTGATGGCCACCTTCGTGTGTGGCTGCATCAGGCGAAGCGTAGAGCCAAGGCACGTGGGCACCAAGTGTCACTATCTGCTGAGGTTCTACCTGTCCCCAGTGTTGAGAAGGATGGGCCTGGTGCAGATACCATGCAATGTGCCAGTCAGCTGGACATTGCCACACCATCTGTCGTTCGTGGAAAGATTCTTCCGGACCAACGCCTTTGACACAAGTCCATCGGGCAGTGGTCATGCAGGCACTACAGGGAAATGACTCCATGGATCCTATGGCGTGTTTTTAGAGCATACTGCCCAGCATGTCTGGCAAAATGCCTCATCGCCAGAACTCACCAACAAGCACCAAGACCTGGCTTGGCTGGCGGTGAGGGGAGCCCTCTCAATCAGATCCCTCCTGCACCGTTGGAACCTCACTACCAGCGCACGCTCGAGACGGCTGCTATGGAGAGGAGACGGTTGCCCACCTCTTTGCAGAGTGTGGATTCGCAAAGAGAGTCTGGAGAGGTTTGCAAGGGTCCCTGTCATGATTTATTCTGAACAGCTCCGTCGCAGAGGACTCTGTGATTTACGGACTGTTCCCAGGGACGCATTCAGAGATGGACATCGAGTGCTGCTGGAAGGTCATCAACTCGGTGAAAGACGCTCTTTGGTCTGCCCAAGCATTGTTGACCACCCAGCGGAGTGAGATGTCCGTCGGGGAATATTGCCAACTGGCCCGCTGCAGACTGCAGGAGTATGTGCTGAGGGACACACTGAAGCTCGGTGCAGCCAACGCCAAGGCTCGGTGGGGGAGGACCAAAGTCTAGGTTCCTTCCGCTGCTGAACATGGGGGGCAGGGTGTGGTGGAGATGCCCCTCAAAATAAGGGAAGGGATTCCACATCAGTGGGCCACATGAGTGGCAAGGGTGTGGGGTAAAATTGTGATTTGGGGAAACTGTATTGAATGTATGTATAGCCTCCGAGAATGTCGGGTGGAGTTTTGTATGGATCATGTATTGTATATATTTACTTCTCGAATAAAGTCTATTTTGAAATTTAAAAAAAAACATTTGATCAATCCTTTGGGTGATGTCAAGCCTTTTAAGGATCACAAACCAGTCTCAAAGTGGAAATGGTATTAGAGATGTTTGGGATTTTCATGTTTAGTCAGCCTTGTAGGATGAAGCTGAAGTTTACCTCACCTCCTTGAGACAAGCAGCACGCAACTTGACAGGATTTCACACTTTCACAATCAAGCAATACTGGTGGGTGGAGATTGTCCCAGAGGAACAATAATCCTCTTAGCGCCCTGACATTTACAGTTACTGCTCTGGTTGAGGAAGAATTAGAATATTTAATGGTATTCTGAATCCCTCTGAAAATCACTTGCTTTGCTCGAGGGGAAACACATTATCTTCAACAACATTTTGTCTGAACAGCTTCCTTCAGGGATTTCCTGCAATAAAGATAGACACAGAGAAACTTTCTTCAGCCATCAGCATAAAATCTTCAAAGAGTATTTGATTGATTTGGTTTATGGAAATATTTCTTTCCATATATTTAAAAAAATCATAGCATATTTATGCAGCAACCAAGTGTGTTTATTAACTCAGCTGTAAATGAGTTTTCACAAATCAAACAATCTTAGAAGTCAGAATTTTTCACTTTCCCATTGTATATTTTGTGAAAGTACTTCTTTCATAAACAATTGATTATAAAAGACAAAAACTATTCGCAAAACACTATACTTAAGCATTTCATACTGTAAACTAGACAATTTTCAAATCAATTGAGCATTTTATAAGATTTTAAAGCTTATTTTAAATTATGTCCAACTCGTATATTATAGTACCAAACCATATGAAGACATTTCAAAGGGCTCAAATAGTTACAAACTTTGTAACTGGTTGAGCCCTTCAGTGCATAGAAACATACTTTATGTGGTGCTGGTCGAGAGGGTGAGGTTGAATCTGGAATTCCTGCGCCAAATCCCAGACTTAACTATTTTAACTCAAACGAGCCACTAGATATCCTGCAGAGTAAATAGGCTGTTCAAGTGCAAGAAACAGATAGACCTTCTCTCTGTAATGTCTTAGTACCATAGAGTGTAAATGTTATGGAGAAATGTGCTGGGGAGATCACCAAAGGTACAGGGGACTAAGCGATGGGAAGAGATTTGTGGAGCATGGTGGAAGCCAGGGAGGTAGCAAATAAGTTGAGCTAAGCATTGGGGACGTACTCAGTGGTGGTGATTGCGACAGATTTGTTCTAGGAATAGGTTTAGGGAGAGAGAGGGTTGAGAATGAGATGTCCAAAGAGAAAGAGAAATAGTCTGAGGAGACAACTGAGGATGTAATTGGAGGTACACAAAAATGCTGGAGAAACTCAGCGGGTGCAGCAGCATCTATGGAGCGAAGGAAATAGGTAACGTTTTGGGCCGAAACCCTTCTTCAGACCGTCTGAGGAGATTACCCTGAAGTTCAAGAATTTGGGAAGGAGGAAGGAGATATCAAAAGACACCTCCACTCAACATAGCTCAGTCCAAAAATAATTATATGGCTTTGAGGACAAAACAAATGGTGCAGCATTGTTTGATTTGCATGATTCATATCTGATACAAGAATAGATTTTAAATGAGGTGAAAATCAGGTTTGGCCTTGTTGACCTCTCTGCTACTCATGTCATGGTAAAACAGTTATTCCAAATCTCTTCCATAATGAGGTGTAATTAGATTTTCAAAAGCTTTTCTTCCCTGAAGGGTTAGATATTATGCCTGAATATTCATAGACTATAAAATCTTACCAAGGGCTCAAATATAAATTGTATGCCATGATGCCAAATCACAAATTATGCACTCTCTTCATGATTGCTAACAAGTCTTTAGAAGTTTAGAAGCAAAATATGAAAGATAGATGACTAGCAATTCAACCCAGTCTAATAACAGTAAGCATGTTTTATGTTTAATAGTGTTAATGCATTGAACCCTGCTTCAGAAATTCATTCATTTATCTTCTGTGGAATGAATCTTGGATGTAGTGCTTAATGCATTGATGCTATATTATAATATGTTTAGTGTCACTAGTAGTGGATGTACTTTGATACAGGAATCCCCCAGTGGTTTGTACCCATTATGGATTATTCGGGATTTATCAAATTATGTGATAAGCATTAATTTAAATTAGATAAGTCTTCCGAATACCTTGTCTAATGTACATTGCAAGCATTAATCAATTTGAGATTAAAAGCACAGCTTTGTAAACAAACGGTACTATCTACAGAGTGCAGGCTAGTCAAGAGATGTGGTTTGCAAACCTAGATGACTGTGAGATGTTCTTGCATGTATCAGCTGAATGTAAAATAAAAGTGGTATGTTAATTGTCTTCCATCAAACATCTTCAGTTTAAGTTATTTTGCACCATTGATTCCAGACCAGATTTAGTTTGTCATTTACCACATCAACTATGGCTTTAGGCATATTTGCCTGTCTATCAATAACTGGGATATTTATATCAAAATTAACGTATGGGTTCCTGGCTTCTCTAACCTCAGAAGCTTTAAGACCATCCATGTGATTTACTTTGTCCCAGGTGAGATGTTTGAGCATTCAGCTACAGTGTACTCACATTGTAAGTGCACAATTCAATGGAACAATTTCTCAGGCTCAAAATATCAAAGTAAACAATGTCATTGTAGCTATTGAAATTGTACGGAATCACCTGTTGTTATCTTTGATCTTAAGTATAGATTTGATGAACTTGACAGAGACTAGTGAGCAGCTCTCCAAGAGAATATTTGCTTCTCCCAATGAATAAAGACTTTCATATTAACATTTTCAGTATCTCCGAGTGACTCAGTTCACGTCTTAACAGGACTGACATCAATATTTTTCACTGCAAGCACTGTATTTCACTGAAAACATAAAAGCAATATGGATGGGGCTAATGTTTGTACAATAGCTCAATGAAGATGTGTTACTTAAGAGAACACAAAAATTAGTTGACTGGGAATTGGAAACTGTCTCTTCACTGCTTCCGGAAAAGAAAGCCTAAAATAGGCTTCCGATTGACCTCAGATGTTTTTGTATAACTGGCAATAACCAGTTTAACTCTAACAATTCCTAAATTAATTAGATTGCAAATATAATTTCCTGAAGGGGTTAAGTAATATTCCCCTATTATTCTTTGACAACTCTAATTTACCATTATAATAGAATTACTTGTTTGGACAGCGTGGCTAACATGAGTAAGGAAGTGTTGAATGGTTTTTGAGTGAATATTTATTTTTGTATGCAAAGCGATTGTATGCAAAGCAATTTTGGTCCTTCAGGGCATACTTTTATTTGTCATGTAGATCCAAGCACTAGTCAATGTTGCACTTTGTTTGCAAGGAAGGAGTGCAGCAGATAGCAAGTCATTATTAACAACCCTTCTACCTTCAGTGGCTTCAGTTGTACTGGGTCTACAAACAGATGAGAAAGTGAAACATCAGACTGTTGAATGAGCATACAATATTCATTTCTGGCAGATGTAACATTGATAAGACAGACCTGCACTCTGTTCCCTATTGTTAGGGTTCTTGATATTAATGTGTTTCTAATTAGTGGTGACATGCTTGATTATTCGATGTCAACCTTTACTGCGCATCACAGTTGGATGTCAGGTACTTGGCAAAGTCTTTCTCTTAAATCAGTTAACGCAGACACTGCAATACCACTTGCAATCTGAACAGGTAAACTTAGCTGCAACCCGATCAGATGTACAAAACAATGCCCCGTGGCCTTAGCCTAAACAATTAACACAATAACAAAGTTGATATTCCTATTGGATTAAAGCCAAGTTGTGCTGAGACAATATAAATATATTGAGTATTGTCTTCTACCTCTGAAAGATACTGTATAGGTAAAAATCTACAACAACTGATGGGTTAGGAACACAAGCAATGGCGTCAGTGCCGTTGAATTGTTTTAAGTCATCCATTTTGTTTGTAATCAAAGGCAATCTATTTCACTGTTAACTTCCTGGTTGCATTGTTCACTTCTATTACCCATGTAATATGAAGAGAATGCAAAAGCCCAAAACCTCTTGTCATTTGCTTAGACAACTCAAGGACATTTGCCTCATTATGTCACTGCTGCTATGAAATTGAAAAGATTTTAAATGTATTTTGTGTGTTGGGGATTGGAAACGGTGAGGCTTTCCAGAAGTTATAGACAAATATAGGCATAATCACATAGGATTGGATTGTGCTAATGAATGTTTTTAAATATCTGCTATCCGATTTACTTAATGAATGGAAATTTGTTTTTCCCCCATTTGTGGGCTATGGTAAAAATAAACAAATTGTAGTGCGTGGGTCTCAGAATAAAGCACGAAGTCGTATTTCGAGAAGCACTTTTTATTAGGTTCCTCCCAGTTCTAGGGAAGACCAAACGAGAGGAAGATGGCACCCAAACCCCTGTCTTTAAAGCCTCCGGCTAAGGGCCGCCTCCGGACTGAACCACTCCTGTGCCGAGGGGTTCGACACTATGATGGCACGACCCTTGGGAGCCGCCACAGGACCCCCCCCCCAGAACCAGAGGCACGAAACGCACCGGCGGGCGAATGACCCGGCCGGCCCTCGTGGGGCTTGCGGAGGAATAGGTGGAGGGACAGGACGAGGGACCGGCGGGAGGACAGGTGGAGTGACAGGCGGAGGGAGCCGTGAAGGGGGGCGCCCTCGAGGTCGAGGTTGGGCAACCAGCTGGTCAATGTCCAGGTGTGCCGGCTTCAAACGGTCAATCGACACTGCCTCCGGCCGGCCCCCCATGTCCAGGACAAAAGTCGACTGCTGTCATGCGGACCAGGGATCGGAAACCTTCTGCAGGGCGAAAGCGAGCGGCTTATGGTCGGTGTAGGCGGTGAACTGGCGGCCCTCCAAGAAGTAGCGAAAATGACGCACAGCCAGGTACAGAGCCAGGAGCTCACGATCGAACGCGCTGTACTTGGTCTGCGCACGGTTGAGGTGCCGACTGAAGAAGGCCAGGGGCCGCCAACCTCCGCCCGTCAGCTGCTCCAGCACAGCACCAACAGCCGAGGCGTCCACCGTGAGAGCAGTCGGGGCATCTCCCCGCGGGTGTACTAGCAGTACGGCCCGAGAAAGGGCCTCCTTCGCGCCGTCAAAAGCTGCCTCCGCCTCGTGGGTCCACTCCACGCTCTTGCGCTGCCCACCCGCCAGAAGTTGATACAGGGGCCGCATGATGTGGGCCGCGGATGGCACGAAACGATGGTAAAATGCCACCATGCCAACAAATTCCTGCAGGCCACGCACCGTGCGTGGGCGGGGTAACCGATGGATGGCGTCGACCCTGTCAGGCAGGGGAACCGCGCCTTGCGCAGTCACGCGGTGGCCGAGGAAGTCAATTTCGCTCACCCCAAAACGGCACTTGTCCAGGTTGATGGCCAAACCATGCTCGCTGAGCCGCTGACAGAGCTGCCGAAGGTGAGCGCAGTGTTCCTGTTGCGAGCGGCTGGCCACCAGGATGTCGTCCAGGTACACGAACACGAAATCGAGGCCGCGACAAACCCCGTCCATGAGGCGCTGAAAGGCCTGTGCATCGTTTTTGAGGCCGAACGGCATCCGAGTAAACTCGTAAAGCCCGAATGGCGTGATGATCGGCGTCTTCGGCACGTCATCCGGGTGAACCGGGATCTGATTATAACCCCGTACCAGATCCACTTTGGAAAATATTGTGGCCCCAGCCAAATGGGCCGTGAAGTCCTGGATGTGGGGTACGGGGTATCGATCCGCTGTTGTTGCAGCGTTCAGCCGTCGGTAATCCCCACAAGGTCGCCAGCCCCCGCTTGACTTGGGGACCATGTGGAGTGGGGACGCCCAAGGGCTGCTCGAAGGGCGGACGATCCCTAAGGCCTCCATCGTGCGGAATTCCCGCCGTGCCAGACACAGTTTATCTGACGGCAGTCGCCGTGCTCGTGCATGGAGTGGTGGGCCGGTAGTCGGGATATAATGTAACACCCCGTGGCTGGGGGTTGCTGATTGAAACTGCGCATGGAGAATGTCCGGGAACGCAGCCAAGATCCGTGCAAATCGGGAGTCCACGGACGCCAGTGGCCGTCCCACCGGTTGATCCACACGCAACATGATCGGCTCCATCGTAGTGGCGTTGATCAAACGCTGACGCCCGACGTCCACCATGAGGGAATGCGCCCGGAGGAAATCGGCCCCGAGCAATGGTTGGGAGACATCAGCGATAGTGAACCGCCACGAGAAATGACAGGAGCCGAGCACGATGGGAACCATGCGCAGTCCATATGTGCGGATTGGGCTGCCGTTCGCCGCGGTGAGGACGGGCCCCTGCTTACCGGAACGAATGTCGGCCAGCGAAGGGGGCAGGACGCTGAGCTCCGCTCCAGTATCCACGAGGAAGCGGGTCCCGGAGCGCCGATCCCAGGCGAAAAGGCGGTGAATTTGGCCGGCCGCCGCGGGGACTATTGGCAGCCGGCCCAGGGGTTTCCCGGGAACATGCACGGCTGGCGGCATTGTCGTGCTGCAGCACCCCAGAGCTGATGGTAGTAGCACCAGTTCCTCGTGTTGGTGCTACTTGGAGCTTGCCTGCTCCTGCTGGTGGTGCCTGCAGCCTGCTGACGCTGGACTGCAGGTGCAGTACGCCTCACTGCCGCTGGGGTTGATCGTACGGGCTGTCGGGCTGGAGCTGTCACTCCTTCCACCGCTCCCCCGCCCCACCGGATGAAATCGGGAGCTGCTGGGGTGACGTCATCGGCTTGCCTGCTGACGGCCAGCGCGTTGACGTCATCAGGGCGCGTCGACCTCAGCGCGACCCCGTCTCTGCTGACGCCCAGCGCGCTGACGTCATCAGGGCGCGTCATCCACAGGGCGTCGGCGCGCCTCCCGAGGGCCCGAAGGTCGGCAAACGAGACGTCGGTGAGCTGCAACCGAATGTAGGCCGGCAGCAGATGCAGGTAGGTATACTCGAACAACAGGCACGGCGTGTGCCCGTCAAGTAACGCCACCATCTCCTTTAGAAGGGTAGATGGCCGTCGGTCGCCCAGGCCCCCCATATGCAGGATCCGACTTGCCCACTCCATCCTACTCAGTCCGTAAATGTGGTGCAGGAGCTCTTTCAGGCCGAGGTATTTATCATCGTTCGGGGGGTCTGCGAGGAAGTCCGTGACCTCTTCAACCGCATCCTGGTCGAGAGCTCCCACCAGGTAATAGAAGCGGGTGGCATCGACCGTGATGCCCCGCAGGTTGAACTGGGCCTCCGCCTGCTGGAACCAGATGAGCGGCCGGGTGGTCCAGAAGTTGGGCAGTTTTACGGAGACCGCGTCCAGAGACAGGGCCGAGCCAGCCTGTGAGGAGGTAGGGCTTTGTCCACTCTCCATCATGACGCCAATGGAGCGTCGGGGGTCACCAATGTAGTGCGTGGGTCTCAGAATAAAGCACGAAGTCGTATTTTGAGAAGCACTTTTTATTAGGTTCCTCCCAGTTCTAGGGAAGACCAAACGAGAGGAAGATGGCACCCAAACCACTGCCTTTAAAGCCTCCGGCTAAGGGCCGCCTCCGGACTGAACCACTCCTGTGCCGAGGGGTTCGACACTATGATGGCACGACCCTTGGGAGCCGCCACAAAATAATCAATATTAAATTGAACTCTTTTATAAAGGATGCAATATTTAATTTAGCTACACATTCTAGTAAAAAATATAGTTTAATGGAAACAACTTAGCCTTTATAATGTTGAGCAAAATCCATCCAAGTTAAAGAAAATACATTTTACAAAAATGCCCACAGTGCTTAGCAAACATAGAATCGTAGAAACATAGAAAATAGGTGCAGGAGTAGGCCATTCGGCCCTTCGAGCCTGCACCGCCATTCAATATGATCATGGCTGATCATCCAACTCAGTATCCCGTACCTGCCTTCTCTCCATACCCTCTGATCCCCTTAGCCACAAGGGCCACATCTAACTCCCTCTTAAATATAGCCAATGAACTGCCCTCAACTACCTTCTGTGGCAGAGAATTCCAGAGATTCACCACTGTGTGAAAAATGTTTTTCTCATCTCGGTCCTAAAAGACTTAAACATCCTTAAACTGTGACCCCTTGTTCTGGACTTCCTCAACATCGGGAACAATCTTCCTACATCTAGCCTGTCCAACCTCTTAAGAATTTTGTAAGTTTCTATAAGATCCCCCCTCAATCTTCTAAATTCTAGCGAGTACAAGCCGAGTCTATCCAGTCTTTCTTCATATGAAAGTCCTGACATCCCAGGAATCAGTCTGGTGAACCTTCTATGGCAAGAATGTCTTTCCTCAGATTAGGAGACCAAAACTGTACGCAATACTCCAGGTGTGGTCTCACCAAGACCCTGTACAACTGCAGTAGAACCTCCCTGCTCCTATACTCAAATCCCTTTGCTATGAATGCTAACATACCATTCGCTTTCTCCACTGCCTGCTGCACCTGCATGTCTACTTTCAATGACTGGTGTACCATGACACCCAGGTCTCGTTGCATCTCCCCATTTCCTAATTGGCCACCATTCAGATAATAGTGTGCTTAATTCAGATGAACTCTGCATTTCATTTAAAATGCATAAATACCTAAAGTTGCTGTCACTCCTAGAGGTGACAATTTTATAGTTGAAAGTGATACACTGCGATGAACAACAATTGTTATTATTAAAGCAGATCTACAGTATCTGCCTCCCCACCTCCCCGGTTACCCTGTATTACATGGCTCACATTAATTTCATTTGTCAATAATTAACAATTATGAAAACAATATAAGGGTTTACAATAAATATTAACCTTTTATGTATACTTTACTTATTGATTTGCCTTTAATTTCTTTTAATGCCTTCATTAAAGTTTATATTTGAGATCTTCAATTTCCCACTGGACTTGGACTTGGACGATATTTTTGCCTAGGGCTGTAACTTTGTGAGCTGAATTTTGATTGTGCAGCTTAAATTATTTCATGGATTGCTTTAGTACCATTGGTAGTATGTACTGTAGGTTACAGAACAGCAATAATTACCACAGCAAAGTTCCAGATGAAGAGCAAATGGATTTAGATAAGGGGAAGACTGTATTCATATATTTTTGTTCAATATTGTTAAATATAAATTGTTCAGTACTAAACTACTAAATCACAATGGTGGGTTTTAACCTCAATTATGCACGTCTAATTTTCAGAAGTTGATTAAAGCATCCGTGCTCTATGGAACATTGTGCTTATTTTTATGTGGTTGAAGTGAATGCTTGGGGCAAGACTCAGGCAAATATTTTGAAATGCCATCTGGGCATTAATCTGATTGTTCTATGGAAAAATAGCCTGCATATACCAGTAGTATTGCATCCTCATTCATATCAAAAATGTCATTTGTGAGATACGCCTCGCTATCATGTATGATTTTTGGAACAAATTTACATTTTTGTATGTAAAAAACATTTTACTCCTTTTAGATGAAACAAAGAGCTTCCAAAACAAAAATGCAGTGCATTCAAAATGTGATCTCTGCTGACATACAGGGAATGTGATGGTCATTTGTGATGCTGCGAGGTCCCACAAACAGAGGAGATATAATGAGTATGTATTCTTTACGTGACCTTGGCTGAGTGATCCATGTTGGCCTGGACACCCAGGAGAATGCCACGTTCTTTAAAGCAGGGCAAGAAATTCCACCAGAGCTCAGACGTAGCTTTAGATTAACTTCCAATTTGAAAGATAGCACCTCTGGCAATGCAATACTCATTGCAGTAATGCAAGGAGCTGGATTATTTTTGATGCAGTCTGTATCTTAAGATAGTCATCCCACTCCCAATATTTTGCGACTAGTATATTTCTAGTTGACCTCAAGGCATGATAGGTGTGACTCTCTCACAAATACAAGCAATCTATGAGGATGAACTGGACTTGAGGCAGTGGAACCTAAAGGGCCTATCCCACTTGCATGCGATTGCGTGCGTTTGGCGTGACCAACCGGAAGTGGAGGTTGCGCGAAGGTCGCGCGTGACGTCATTTACGCATATAAACGTGTTGTTATAAACCATAGATATGCAATTCTAAGCACCAAGCCTTCATTTCAATCACACAAAAGCAACGGCATTTTGGACTGGAAATTGTATTGGTGATTTGGTTTAGGCCAAAATGAGCTGTTATTGTGGACTGTGGAATGGCTTTGAAAAGTGGTGGAGTGAGGTTGAAAATTCTAATCAACTGGGTGTAACACGAGAGATATTGAGAAATTCACAAATTCGGGTCATGACACTTAATTTTACTTTGGAGTCACGTGAGTGACTATGTGAAGAAGAGCCCGTCCAGCCACACACGCAGTTTGGTGGAGCAGAGCTCCTCCAAACTGGTAAGTAAAAAGCCTGACGGTAAGTGTTTACTTACGTTTTTCAGGTCGCTTTCTTCAGAGAACTTGTAGTTGGGAAAACACAAGTCAGAATGAAGAAAGGATGTTAGAGGCGTACCGCAGGTAAACTGCGAGTAGCGGGCGCCCTTTTGATTTTAAATACGGTTAAATATATATATATACCGTTGTAGCGCCATTAGGGCGCAAGAGAAAAAGGCCGGGTGGCCAGTAGACTCTGAAGAGTCAGACCGGAGGATCCCCGACTCAGGCAGACATTTTGTCCTATTCAGGACCGCATTGGGAGGCCAGTGCAGGGAATGCCTGGGGAAGGTCCGTGCTTAGCATTGGCCTATAGGAGAGCCAGTGCATGAAGTGCCTGGGGAAGGTCCGGCTTAGCGTTGGCATACAGAAGCCAGCGCAGGGAGTGCCTGGGGAGGTCCGGGCTTAGCGTTGGTCTATAGGAGAGCCAGCGCATGGAGTGCTTTAGAAGGTCTGGCTCAGCGTTGGCCTAAGGGAGAGCCAGCACAGGGAGTACTTGGGAAGGTCCGACTCAGCACTGGCCTACAGGGGAGCCAGTGTGAGCAATGCTTGGATAAAGGAAATTTTAATGAGTTGGTCTACAGGAGAGCCAGCGCCAACTATGTCTGGAGAAGGACAGTTTAAGCGTTGGCCTACAGGTGAGCTAGCGCCAGCAGCACCTGAAAGAGGGCTGCCTATGCATGGGCCTACAGGAGGGCCTGCACGGCGAGCACCTGGGAAAGGGTTTGCTATGCGTAGGCCTATGGGAGAGCCAGCGCTAGAAACACCTGAAGCAGGATGCCAATTCGCCCCCTCCATGAGGAGGATTATTTCACGCAAAGATTCAGTAAACGAATCATATGAGGACCAGAGCCCAATAACAGAGCCTAAAGGACCAGATTTGACAGTCTCAGGGGGGTAGAAGAAAAAAATGACAGAGGGTGTTGAAATTGCTGGTCAGGCATTATGGCTTTTTGACCAGAGGTTGGATGGAGAGCATGTGTCTGTATCACAACAAGGTTGACTTAGCACTCATGTGTAGTGCGCACTTTGAAATAAACTGTATTTATAAAAGTGCTATAAGACCTAACATATACCCTAAGTTTGGGGGGCTCTGTACACCATCTAATATTTAATTGCCTAAAAATCTGTTTTGGAAAGAATCTAGCCAATAAAGGAATTAACCTGTGTGATTGGCAGATCATATCGAAGGCAGTTTTCCCTACCAATGTGTGGTGACTGGGGACAGTGAAGGATCAAATCGGTCTTTCCCATATTTGCGTTGTTGGCGCACTCCTCCTGAGGTATGTGGAGGTTACAATATTCCCACTAAGATCAGGGGATAACAATTGCCATAGGCAAACTCTGAGTTAGGGGGTCTGGTTCTGTAAGAGACATATTAATGTTTCCACTTACAAGTTGGGAAAGATTACAATTCTTGCTAAAAGAATGGCAATTTGATGTATTTATACTGTATAGTATTGTGGGGTTTAGAATTGAATTCTACCCATATTTGGTTTCTCCTACTAAGGTATTTCAAACCGGACACATATTTCTCAAAATAAGAGAATATGCAGACAGGCAGAACATGAAATAATGTGAAAAGGGAATAATTAAGAAGTCAGTTCACCATCACCATCAATTTAGTTATGTTATGTTTAGCCAAGTGTTTTATGAGAGCAAATAAGGATGGTGGGTGTAGAATTATTCTAGTTCTGACAAGTTTTAACCCTTTTTTGTACAGTATAAAAAACAGTTTTTTGGAACATTTGCCAATACTATGCAGCAAATTTCAAGAAAATGCTATATGGCTAGCATCGATCTTAAAATGCATTTTACTGTGTGGCTGTATATGGTAAATAATCATAGATATTTAAAATTTAACTGGATGAGTCAATTATGGCAATTTAAAGCATTGTATTAAGGTTTAACCTCAGGTTGTTGGAACCAATCTTAGCATTACTAAGAACTTAGGGCCATTTGGTAATGGCCTATTTTATTTATTTTATTTTTATTTTTTTTTAATTATTATTTATTTTTATTAGAAGTAAGTACAATTGTATACAATCATATTTTCATAATACATTTTATGTACAGCTTCTTATTTTTTAAATTTTGTAATAAAGAAGAAAAAGAAAAAGAAATTAGATAATGAAGAATAGAAAAATGTGAGATATATAGTGTGTGAAAAAGAAAAATAGAGAGTGAAAGAAGAAAGTTAAGAAATAGAAAATAGAAGAAAAAGAGTAAAATAAGAAAAGAGAAGAAAAAGAAAAGAGAAGCAAGGAGATCGTATTTATAATCTTGACCATTCCTCATCCAGTCATGGATTAGCTTTTACACTTGTGTTGCACCATATGTTTCCAAAAAGACGACAAATGGAGACCAACTCGTTATGAATTGGTCAAATTTATCTATTAGGAGGAATTGCATTTCCTCAAAATGTGCAGTATCCAACATACTTGCAATCCACATTTTGAGCGTTGGTATTGGTGTATTTTTCCAAAATTTCAATATTAATTTTTTTGCTATTATTAAACCATAATTAAAAAATATTTTTTGAGATGGGTTCAATTTGTTCCCATATTCCATTACCCCAAATATAATCAATTCATTATTGGGTTCCATTTTTGTCTTAAATAATTTTGTGAATATTTCGAAAATATCACTCCAAAATCCATGAAGTTTTAGACAAGAAACAAAAGAGTGTGTTATAGTTGCGTCTTGGGTTAAATGGGGGATATATTTGGATAACATTTATTTAATCTTATTTTTGAGTAATATAATCTATGTAAAATTTTTTATTGAATTAGATTATGTCTTGCGTTAATCGAACATTTGTGAATGTATGTCAAATACTTTTCCCATGTAGCCTTCGTAATTTTTATCAATAATTCCCGTTCCCACTCTTCTCTAATTACCTCGGTCGCAGGTAAATCTATATTTAAGATACTATTATATAAATATGATATTAATTTTTGTGTGTCAGCTTTAATATTCATTACTTCTTCTAGTAAATCAGGAGTTATTTTTTGATATCCCTGTATGTATGTCTTCAAGAAATTGCAAATCTGAAAATATTTAAAATAATGAGTGTTTTTCAATTTAAATTTTAATTGTAATTGTTGAAATGATAGTAAATCTCCCATTTCATACATATCCCCGATCCTTTTAATTCCTAAACTTTCCCATTGATTATATATTTTATCCATCATAGATGGTTTAAATAAAGGATTATTCGCTATCGGTGTTAACAATGATAGGTTTCTTAGTTTTAAGGATAATTTTATTTGTTTCCATATTCTTATTGTATCTTGTATAATTGGGTTTTTCTTATATATTGTATTGTTCATTTTTTTCGGGGAGAAGAGGATTGTTCCTATATTACAAGGATAACAATCCTCTTTCTCCATTTTTATCCATTCTGTCTGTTGGGTTGAACTATCCAACCAGTAAATTATATTCTTAATATGTATTGCCCAATAGTAATACAAAAAATTTGGGAGTGAAAGTCCCCCGACATATTTTGGTTTACATAAATGTTCTTTTTTAATTCTATGTGATTTATAGTCCCAAACAAAATTAGTAATGTTAGCATTCAATTTAGAAAAAAAATATTTTGGTACATATACTGGTATAGATTGAAATAGGTATAATAACTGTGGTAGAAAGCTCATTTTAATAGCATTTATTCTGCCTATTAATGATAAAGGAAGTGTTTTCCAAAATTTAATCGTTATATTAAGTTTATTTATTAAGGGTATAAAATTGGCGTTGAATAAAGCTTTATGTTTTCTAGTAATCTGAATACCCAGATATTTAAATTTTTCTATTGCTATTTTAAAGGGGAATTTCAATAAGTGTGTAGATTCTTGAGGTTTTAACGTCATAATTTCACTTTTGTTCCAATTTATTCTATATCCAGAAAAGGACCCGAATTCCTCTATTAAATTTAATAAATTTGGTATGCTCGTTTGTGAATTTGTTATATATAACAGAATATCGTCTGCATACAATGAAATTTTATTTATTTGAGTCCCTAGTATTATAACCCTGAATATTCAGATGGCTTCTTATACTTTCAGCCAGAGGTTCTATCATAAGGGCAAATAGCAGGGGTGATAAAGCACATCCCTGCCTATTACCCCTTGATAATTGAAATTTTTGAGACAACATGCTGTTAGTTACCATCGGTTTATCATATAATAATTTCACCCATGCAATAAAGTTCTCTCCCATATTACATTTTTGTAATACTTTGTATAAATACTGCCATTCTACCTGATCAAATGCTTTCTCTGCGTCCAAAGAAATAATTGATAAGTCTTCTTCCTCCACTTTATGTGAGTACATTATATTAAACAGGCGTCTCAAATTATTAAATGAATATCTTTTGGGTATAAACCCCGTTTGATCAGGGTTTATCAATTTACTAATATATTTGCTTAGTCTTCTGGCTAAAGTCTTTGCTAGGATTTTCTGATCTGTATTTAATAGTGATATAGCTCTATATGAGCCCGGTTCCTCTAGGTCTTTATCTTTCTTTGGAATAAGCGTAATAGTTGATTCTGCTAATGTTTCAGGTAATTTATTTTCTTTAAAAACGTAAGTATATAAATTAAATAGATAGGGGGTCGTTATCTCATGAAATTTATTATAAAATTCATTACTAAAACCATCTGGTGTCTTACCATTTTTCAACGATTTTATTGTTTCACCTATTTCTTCGATTGTAATTTGCGCTCCTAGTTCTTCTTGTTCCAAAAGGTCAAGTTTTGGTAGATTACAGTTATCCAAATTTTTTTTAATTTTACTATCTTCTGTTTTGGTTTTTGATGTGTATAAATTTTGATAAAATTGAACAAATCTTTTATTAATATCTGTAGGTAGTGTTAGTAATTCACCATTATCGGATTTAATTTTATTTATAGTATTTTCCTTTTCCTGTTTTTTCAGTTGACGCGCCAACAGCTATGTGGTTTGTCACCAAACTCAAAATGTTCCTGTTTTGTAATTTGGAATAATCTTATCAATCTTGCCGAGAGAATTCGGTTAAGTTTAAATTTCAGTAGTATTATCTTATTATGTTTATCTATAGTGGGATCTTTAGCATTGTCTAACTCTAACTGTCTTATTTCTTGTTCTAACCACATTTGTTCTGTTTTATTCTTCTTATTTTGAAAAATTTCATATGAAATTATAATTCCTCTAATAAATGCTTTAAAAGTTTCCCATAGTAAAGAAGGCGAGGTACCTGGTGTATCATTTATCTCAAAAAATAATTTCATTTGTTGTTTCAAGTATTGATAACCCTGTAAGTCATTTAATATATGTGTATTAAACCTCCAAAAAAATTTTTTAGCCGGCATTCCCTCAAATTTTACTGAAAAAGTCAACGGAGAGTGATCAGAAATACTACTAATATGATATGTTGGGTTAATTGTATATGGCATTAATTTCCTATCCACTAAAAAATAATCAATTCTTGAATATGTTTTATGTACCGAAGAGTAAAACGAATATTCCCTTCCTGCTGGGTTAGCAGATCTCCATACATCTGTTATGTTAGTATTTTTTATATATGTATTTAGAAGTTCACTAGTCTTGGATTTTATATTACTCCTTCTTTGTTTTGCTGATTTGTCTAAATATGGATCTAAAACACAGTTGAAATCCCCTCCTATTATCACATTTTGATAATTAAACTCCAGTATTATATCTATAATTTTCTCAAAAAATTGAGGGTTATCAAAATTCGGAGCGTAAATATTTACCATAGTTATTGGGGTAGCATAAATTTCTCCCGAAACTATGATATACCTTCCCTCTTTATCTGATATAGTATTCTTTAATTTGGACGGTATACCTTTCCGAATAAGAATAGCCGTACCTCTAGATTTAGAAGTAAATGATGAATAATATGTTTGGCCTATCCACTTTGCCTTTAATCTCATTTGTGTTTCCTGTTTCATGTGAGTTTCTTGCAAGTAAATTATGTCGCTTTTCAAAGATTTTAAGTGAGCAAAAACTTTACCCCTCTTTATTGGTTCGTTGGCATCCCTTATATTCCAACTACAGAATGTGATTCCTCCATTCTTTATTTGTCTATCGTCTTGCATTGTATATCAAAGTAATATTCTTGAATCATATGGTGCTGACAAATACCTCCGTGTTCTGGACGTTGGGTGGTCATTCCAAGTTTTTAAGTTTACCTTACATCTCCTTAACCAAAAGTGCCTTAGATAAAGCAAGAAAAATTGTGATTTACAATTAATTAAACACAAACTAAGTAAATACAAATTTGTATAGTGATTTTAAAAAAAAAGTGAAATTAAGGTATCTAAGAACAGGTAGCCACCTAAGGTGGCGAAAAATTTATTGACTTCCCTGGATGTTGTTTTACATTGAGCCCCAATCCCTTATTAACACCTCGTAAAAAACTACAGACCGTCTCATATCTTGTTTATTCTTGTTTAACTTTATCAAACTAGCATTAGTAAAAAGCAAAAAGACGCAGAGATAAAATATTAAAAAGTAAAAAAATAAAGCTACCCTACAAGCAGGTACCGAGGGGTTAACCTCATTCCTGGGTTTTTTCCAAGTTTATGTTGCGTTCCCACCCAAAAAGAAAAAAAAACGTTAGCAGTGTTATAGACATTTTGGTTAATTACAATTTATAAGTAATGGTTTATTCATAGTTATTCATATTTACTACAAACACTTACAAATCATTAGTATTGTTAAATTTGAGACAGACAGATAAGCTCAGTAACTGTCTGGAAAGTCCAGCTCCATCTTAAAAGTTAAAAAGTTCACTGTTCCTCCCTTTAGTCGTCTTCTTCCGATGTTTCCGATGCTTTTCTCACGATATCTTCTGCATATTTAAATGCTTTTTCTGGGTCCATAAATGAGCGCTCCATTCCCTTATAAGTAATTTTCATTTTTGCTGGGAAAACAACTCCATATCTGACATTGGATATACCCCTCAGTATGTTTCTTGTTGGTGTAAACAAGTTCATTCTCTGGATAATCTCCGGAGGATAATCACGGAAAAATCGGATCTTTTCCCCACAATATATCAAATTTTCACCATGAACAATCTTCTTCAGTATAGATTCCACTGAAGATATATCAAGAAATTTCACAATTATCTGTCTTGGAGCAGCATTTATGCCTCTTGAGACACGTCCAACTCGTTGAACAGTATCTATTCTTAGTTCTTCCGGCAGTTTAAAAACCTCTTTGAGTAATTCAGTAACGAAAGTACGTGTTTGAGATACATGTCCTTCTCGTCCTTCTCTTACTCCAACGATTCTCAAATTCTGCCTTCTCGATCTCGCTTCCAAGTCCAAACATCTGTCAATCATTCTTGCAAGCTTTTCTGCTTCATCTTTCTTTGATTTTTTCAGATTGTTTATTTCCGTGACCATCTCTTTCATATCACTTTCCATCTCTTCCATTCTCTCGTCAATGTTGTCCATCTTAGCATTTACACCAACAAATTTCTTATTATAGTCCTTTTCAATTCTAACAAATTCTAACTTAAGTTTTTTATCAAACCCATTATGTTGCTTCTTCAGCTCCTTTAACTCATCACAAGCACCATCAATTTTATGAGAGAATACCTCCATATTATTCTCCATACTCTGCATCTTTTCCAGTGTTTTATTAATTGAGGCAGTAATTTCTAAAAACATTTATTTTACCTCTTTTTCCTTCTCTTTCTTTTCTCCTTTTGTAGCCATTTCCAGCACAGCTCCTTGGCTATAGGACTATTCCTCAGAGTCTTCTTCAGTTGTTTGCAGAGTTTCCAAAACTCTTTCCAGCTGGAGGCTTATAGTGGCTTTTTTTGGTGCTCGTGAGCAGGTCCCTTTTTTCATTTAAAAGTCCCGATTTTTACCGCAATTTTACCGCGATTTAACATCGTTTTCTGATGATGTCATCCTTATGCGACCCAAGCAGCTCCGGTAAGTTATTTTAGATTCAGTCCCGACTTTAAAACGGGTTTTTGACGATTTTTTACGGGATAGAGCTCAATGCAGCGCCTCTTAGTGTTCCATGGCGCTACCGGAAGTCGTAATGGCCTATTTTGATATGTTGGTGGGCGGCGCGACTCTCGTCACCAGCGGCCTCTGCAGTCCGTCTGTCTTTTTATTATTTTTGTCTTGTTTCTATGTAGTTTTTATTATTGTTTTTTTGTCAGAGTATGTGTGTGGGGGGGTGGGGGTGGGGGTGGGGGGGGGACTTTAAAATCTTTCCCCTGCACGGGAGACCCGACCTTTTCTTTGTCGGGTCTCCGTTGTCGTTGGGGCTGGGCAACGTGGAGCGGCCTCCAGCAGGAACGACCTGGGGCTCCAGTTGCGGAGCTGAGGACTACTCACCGTCACGGGGCTGGCCGAGTCCGGAGCGGGTGGAGCTGTGGTGGAGCGCTGCTGCGACCCGACCCCCGGAGATTCGGAGGCTACAACCGCGGGTCTGGCGGACGGCAACACCGGAAGCCCGCTGGTCCCTGGTGGGAGACCGCTTTTCGGGGCTTCCACAGCGGCGACTTCTCCCGCCCGAGTTGCGGGGTTGAAGAGCACCTGGAGCGGGGCTTTACATCACCGCCTCGCACGGCTTGGAATGGCCGCGGGACTTTGCGAGCACGCGCCGTGGCTCTAACACCAAGACCCGGTGCGCGACCTTGCATCACCCGGCGTGGCTTTAATGGCCGCGGGATAATCACCATCGCCCGCCGGGGGCTTTGACTTTGACTCTGCCATCGGGGGGGGGAGTGCAGTGGAGAGATACGCTTTTTTTGCCTTCCATCACAGTGCTGTGATGGATGGATGTGTAAATTGTGTTGTGTCTCGGGTCTTTTTCGTTTTGTAATGTATGGCTGCAGAAACGACATTTCGTTTGGACCTCAACGGGGTCCAAATGACAAATAAATTGTATTGTATTGTATTGTATTGTATTGTATATTCTGATTGTAGGAGGCTACAACGGAACCATGAGTGCCAAGAATCAAGCTCACTTTGGAGATTTATTAACCATCCAGATAAATCTAAACGATTACCAAACACAGTTATTGATTATTTGGGTTTCAATTATTAAATGAGAACATTCGGTAGTGATCCGCCCAAGGATAAAGGCTGCATTTAATTGGAAGTTGTGAACTATTGCTTATTTTCAGCTGTACAATTTAGTCCGCTGCATTATCAGCATTTACAGCAAGCATGGATACAGGCATGGAGAAAACATTTAGGGCATTTTGCCAGGCCCATGTATTTGCCAGTTGCAGTTATTACTGGAATCCTATGATGGATCATGAGCGTCTCAAAAGCTTCCAGAGAGATCCTGGTTGAAACACATTCCATTATGCTACAGACCAATTGTAGTGCTTTAGGTTGGGGGTCATACATAAGTATTTCCAGCTGTGGAGGTAGATGGAATGTGGAGAAAGTACCTTTGATCCAATAACAAGGGATCATTTAATGAGAGTTTTAGGAACATTTTATGGCCTGAAGCTTATTGCTCTAATATGCAAAGTTTGCATGTTTAGGTATAGACTGACACTACGGAATAGAAACGTATGTTAATCGTTTGAGTGGTATGAAGTCAGAATCTTGTGATAGACTGGCTAACGTGATCTGGACCTGGTGTTTTTACCAGAATATTTGGTTTGGCAATCTACCTACCAGGTAGATTCAAAATAATTGCAGACTCAAGGTCATGTAAATGCAATGATAATAGTAAGATTAAATGAGAACTTACCAGTTTGAAGTTTGATCTTTATTTTATGAGGAGTTACGTTGGTGATTACGTGAAGAAGACCCGTCAGGGCGCATGGGCGTCAATCTTCAAAGCAGCGGTATGAAATCACAGACAACACAATATTTGAAGTAACATATTATGATGAGCAACATGAGAACTACCATATGACCTTTTTTATGAGAGAGGATTGGGCGTGGCGGGCACGTAATCACCAACATAACTCCTCATAAAATAACGATCAAACTTCAAACTGGTAAGTTCTCGTTTAATCTTACTATTTTACTTCGGAGTCACGTGAGTGAATACGTGAAGGGTTCAATGCTCTGTGATTTTATGCCGCAGATCCAAATCCCGGCCTCACTGCATTGATTGACTTTCGATGAGAAACAATCAATAATGCGTTAAACATGAAATGTTAATATCATGCAGTAACAATTGATTTGAATAATCAAAACAAACAGTAACCCGTCTATCCCAGGGGAACTAAACAGGACTTAATACTGAATTTGCAAACAGCCTCTCTCCGATCGACCTATGGAATTTAAAAAAAAAAAAAAATCATTTGACCACCCGGCACCTATAAAAATATGGCCGCTGTGAACATCCATCGCCCTAGCCGACGACGTTGCTGCTGCACTAGAGGAAAAAGGATTTATACACTTCAGTGTTAATACCTGCCTTAATCAACATTTGCTTTAAACCACCTTGAGATAGTCTGCACTGACATTCTCCTGTGTGGCTTCATGTAACTGATAAACAATGGTGTTTCCACATTTCTTAAGGTCTCTATAGCTTTATTATAATGAAAATAAATGTGCCATTACACATAAACATGGATCAGTAGGCTATGCTGAAACACAATTTTAACAAACCTGTGTCACCTGGCCTGCTCTGCTTAAGCAGGATGCAATTATATAACATAACATTCTCTTCAGCAACTTCCATCCTGTCTAGCAAAAGTTTTTGCAAAATCTGCACTTGCTATGCTGAACCAATGCCAAGAGCATAACCACTTTCATGATTAGTTTGGCAAATTCAGAGACATGACAGGAACCTACTGTTGAAGCATCTTGCGGACCTCACTTACATCCCAGATCGCCATATACCTGGGTTTAGGAGGTTTAGAGTTGAAATTCCTTTCGTCAATCCAGCTATGATATGATGAAACTCAATAGGATCTTTCCTGACCCCATCAAAACCATACGATGACAAAGCACTTAAAGCTGTATTAATGGTGCTATAACTGAGCCCCTCATCATCATAGAGTGTCAACAGGAACTCTAAAATATCCACAAACCTGCAGTACTATAGTCAATATCATTTTGTACACAATATTGCTCCCATTTTTTACATAAGTAATATACCCCTTTTGAGTACTCTTTCTCCAGGCTACAGTGAGCATGTCCACCGTTCACCCAGCCAGTCCTTGCTCCAGGTATGGCCTTCTTAAAACCTGCAAATTAACAAGTCAATACAATCACATAACAGATGACTTTCCCGTGTTAGCGGATGCTCCAATCAATTCCTACGCTTGGGAACCACCAAAAAGAGGTTGGATCCCTAACTGTAACATCAAAGGGAAACCATGCTTGATTCGGCCAATTAGGTATTACAAGCACCCCCAAAGCGGCATCCTGCTTGATTTCTTGCAGACTCCGACCTATTAGGCAAAATGGTAGGAAAATTTATAAAACATACCACCTCAATGTCAAAGTATTAATTGCAACTGCCACCTGGTCTGGTTCCCATAAAACCTATTTAGGCATCTGATGGTTGACCTTGATGCAAAACAAATCGATATCTGGCATTCATATACAAGTAATATATTATTGAACACCTCCTTGTTGAACATTCAATCTATGTTGTCATGGAACTTTCGTGACTTGGCGTCTGCTACTATGTAGAATCTACCTGGTAGATAAATAGCTGAAATATATTTTCCAATGCACCAGGCCCAAATTTGATTAGCCAATCCGTCACAAAATGCCGACTTGATTCCACCGATGTGATTAATATATATGCCACTTGTGTAGTATTGTCAATCTGAAACTGAACATGCAGATTACATTTGTTCGAGCAATAAGCCTTATCCATATAAACCTCTTAATACTTAATTGCCCATGTCTGCAAAAGCGATGCCTCTTGCTCAGTCCATCTGCCTCCGCAGCTGAAACTCGTATCCGTGATACCCCAATCGAGTGCACTGACATTCATCTGCAAAATCATGGAAGGCTGGTCAAGCATTACCTTGCTATAACTCCTGGACACATGGTGAATCCACCATTGCAAATCAGAATAGCCTTTACTGAAAACTGCATAGGTCTATTATAATGACCCGAATGTATCCTTAATGCCTCTATTAGCTTGATACAGCTGTCAATTAGCTCTACCCTTTTTTCCCTGCGCAGTCACTTAATTGAATCAATTGTGACCCAAATAGTCAGGTGTTAATTTGGATTTCTCTGGATGGATCAGCAATCAGCGACTGAGCAGCAATTTTAGAGGCAACGCCCCTGGCTTTCCCTCATGCATTCAGCATGGGATCCCGGCACATAGCCATGTTTTGATTCCTGTTTGCAGTTAATCCATACTAACCTTAGACACTCTTTTAGAGTGGGACTTATCAAAGCTGAAGCAGGTATCACCATCCATCTCCTCCATTTGCTTGTACATGCCTCTGTACCAAGCATGTTGTTCGATACCGTTCCCCACAACCTTATCACATATGTGTGTGGCTCCATCTTCATCTGCTATACATCCACGTGGGAGGACTTATGCAACCTGCAACAGGAGCTGCCCCAGGCATGTGTGCATTTATTTTAGCACCATCTCGACCACTATGGAGAACCAAGTGGGAATAATGGCAACCCTGCAAACAGGTGTTGCTTCAGGCCCATGTGCATACTCCTGTAGCACTCTCTCGACCACCGCCATTTGAGTGGGAGAAATTTTGGCAACCCTTTACTAGGCGTCACCTCAGGCATGTGTGCATGTATTTTAACACTATCTCGACCATTGTGGTGCAACAAGTGGAAGGAATGGCAACCCTGCAAACAGGTGTTGCTTCAGGCATATGTGCATCCTCCTGTAGCACTCTCTCGACCACTCCGACCCTTGAGTGGGAGAAATTTTGCAACCCTTTACTAGGTGTTGCTGCCTGACATGCCTTATGATGGAGCGTTGTTGGATTGCAACGAGACGCAATGTTGTCTGACATTGATACCCCTGGCTTGGCACTCACTCTGAGTTGGGGTTATCAGGTCGCTGCCTACAGCAGCCTCCAGGACTAGCCATGCAATCGATACTCTGTTGGTATCCTCCTTCCCCAAACAGGCTGCACGTGCTAGCGACTCTAAATCGTGCTCCTTCCCGATGCCAACGCCGTCTATAGGAAAGAATTGGAGCGCCTCTGGTCCCTGTACATCAGACATAGTGGGAAATGCTGGAACAAAACTTAACAGTTATTTGTCATAGGCAAAGACATTTATGTTAATAAAGATACCCATCCCAGTTAAACCTAGGATTTATTTACTTTTAATATGAGTAATCCGGCGTCTTGGGGAAGAAACCATGCACAGTCCCTTTTAATGAGCAGAATTACTATGATGCCACCTGGTGTAACTCACACAGGTGACTGATAATACAGCTCAACAAGGCTTCCCATTTCCTTAATTGAGTAAATGATAATCATCTGTCTCGGTATGATAGTCACAATGTGACCAAGTGGTAACTATAATGTCTACCCTTTTGAACGCTTCCCAAAATTGCGTTCGTCCTTAATTTGGAGGGCATGCCTGGAACCTCCACAGAATTAGCAGAAAATGCTACTGCCATAGACACATAAGGGTGATAAACCACTAATCTCACTTCCTGAGTTGGGGTTGGGGTCAGCCACACACTGACCCCTTTTACTCCTCTCAACTGAGGAATTGGTAAGCAGCCCTGAGACCTTACTCCTCTCCACTGAGGACATACATATATAACAGAAGGGACCCTCCTGGCCAGGCTCCACACAGTTCAAACTCATATGGGCTGCCAAAGTCGGAGTCCTTGCCTCAATGAGCCGGGTAGTAACCCGATGACCACGCTCAGTCTGCACCCCGAATACCCTCGAGAGTCGCTGACCTTACTGTCAGCGACTCTAACAAGAAGTCCGACGGCCACCGGCTCCTCACTTTACCGCGGATCGTAACCGGTATCCCCGCGGTCTAGAGAAACCCCGCGGCCCCTATTTAAAACATATCTCTGGAGTCGCTGATCTGCCTGTCAGCGACTCGAAATAACAAGCCCAACAGCCACCCGCAGTGACCGTAGCTTGTTTAACCCGCGGTCGACAAAAAACCCGCGACCCGAATTAAACCTCGGGAGTCGCGGACCGTTCTGTCCACGACTCAACCAGCAAAACCCACCGGCCGCCTGCTACCGCACTCCCGCGGTCCGAAGCCGGCATCCCCGCGGACCACAATTTCCCCGCGGTCCACCGGGTTTTGCTGAATTTCATGTCCAGCAGGAACCTGCGAGAAAAGATTCCTGCAACGGACAACCTGAAAAGTAAGTTTAAACTTACCTGTAGGATTTTTCAAACTTACCGCTGGAAAACTTTGTTCCTCCCAGCCTGTCTGCGCCAATGCGACCGACGTAATGACGCGCATGCACCCTGACGGGTCTTCTTCACGTAGTCACTCACGTGACTCCGAAGAAAATACAGAGTGGATATTGGATCGTGACAAATTTAATAATATTGTTGCACGGTTGGGGATGCCAGAGATTGACTTGTTTGCATCCAGACTTAACCACCAATTACCTAAATATGTGTCATGGGAACCTGATCCTGGGCCAGTAGCGGAGGATGTTTCTCACTGCATTGGGGTAGAATGTTTTTGTATACATTTTCTCCATTTTTGCCTCATTTAGTCAGTATATACAGAAGATCAAACAGGACTCCTCTTCGGGAGTATTGGTGGTACCAGATTGGAACTACAAAACCATGGTACCCTCTGGTGTTAAAAATGATCACAAAGCCTCTTATGATTTTCCCAAACAGAACTAACCTATTTGTGCACCCTATAACTGATGATACACATCCTTTACATAATCGTATTGGTTTGTTGATTTGCAGATTCTAAGGAGTGCCATATATCGGAAGAGGACTATCAGATCGTACTGTGGATATTATTGCTACCTGGAGGGATAGTACCCAGAAGCAGTACATTCCTTACATAAGGAAATGGGATATGTTTTCCTTAAGGCAGAATATTACATATCACACTACAGACATCTCAGACGTGTTAGAGTTTCTGTCAACTCTTTATTTTTTATTGGCAGTTAAGCTATAGTGCTATCAATACTGCAAGGAATGCCTTTTCTGCATATCTATGGAGGGAATCAGAATAAAATCTTGTAGGGTTATACCCTTTGGTCTGTAGATTTATGAAGGGAATTTTCAATTCTAAGCCTCCTAGACACAGGTATACAAAAATCTTGAATGTAAGAGATATGTTATGCTTTTTAGTTAATGGACTCCTATTGCAGCGCTGTCCTTGGCCTAAAATACCATGAAGGTAGTCATGTTCAGGGCACTGGTTTCAGCACAGAGAGTGAAAACATTGCAGAAACTACGAATAGACATGATGGAAATAGCAACAGATACTATTACGTTCTATGTCTATGATTTGCTTAAACAGATTAGACCTGGAATCACAGGATGTAAGTTGGGGTTTTCAGCATATCCTATGGATCCACGTCTATGTGTAGTATCACATTTACAATGTTAGATTGATGCCACCTGAACCTTAAGAGGTGCAGTATCAGCATTTTATTAGCCATAAATAGCAGCATAAGAAAGTGTCGGTTCAGACTATTTCAAAATGGCTGAAGCAGGTGTTGCTTGATGCAGGTATTGATACTGACAAATTTAAATCTCATTCCACCAGGGCACCATCAACATTGGCCGCCAAGGATTTGGATGTTCCAATAGAACATATCCTCGCGGCCACAGGATGGGCAAGTGAAAGGATGTTTCACAAGTATTACCATAAAGAGATTATAGTACCTGTGGTTATTTGGTGGTGCTGTTTTGGATTTAGTATTAAGTTTCCTCTTGTGATAAAGGGGTTACTATTGTGGTGATAAATTAACCATTAACTGGTTGCATCCATGTTGTGGTTATGCATTGTTGATTGCTTTACTTATTTAGAGTTAATCAATGCAGTGAGACGCCTGGATTTGAATCTATGGCGTGAAATCACAGAGCTTTGAAATCTTCACGTAGTCACTCACGTGACTCCGAGGTAAAATAGTAAGATTAAACGAGAACTTACCAGTTTGAAGTTTGATCTTTATTTTATGAGGAGTTACGTTGAGGGACCACGTGCCCTCCGCTCCCACCCTCATAAAGATCGAGCTGGTAGTTCTAGTCTTTACGTATCTTACTATCATACTTCAGTAATTGTTGTCTGTGATTTCACTCCGCTGCTTTAAAGATTGACGCGTGTGCGGCTGGACGGGCTCTTCTTCACGTATTCCCTCAACGAAACCCTCATAAAATAAAGATCAAACTTCAAACTGGTAAGTTCTCTTTTAATCTTACTATTAACAATAAAGAGAGAGGATGGATTTGGCTGCCTGAAGCAGTCAGTCAAGAGTACTGTGGCCATATTCAGGCTCGAGCTTTGCCTGTGTGATTAGAATGAGAATAATGGATTGGCTTCAGAAGTGCTGACGGCGTCGGGCAGTGACGTCATCACGCAACGCCACGCGCTAGGTGTACGCCGTCAAGACGTTGCGTACGCCGTTAAGATGCTGCGTACGACGTCAAGATGCTGCTTATGCCCGCAATGCGCCTGCGTGCGTACGCGGGCCGACAGGCCGCTGGCGCGCAAAGATTTCGGTCACTGCAGGAATTTCAGTGCCGCGCAGGATGTCGGGACCAGCCCCGCACAACTCCATACCCCTCCGCGCTTCTAAGTGGGACCAGCCCCGCGTGGCCATGCGGTGCCTCAAGTGACCACGAGGTCGCGTAATTTGCGAGCCAAGGTCGCGCAAGTGGGACTGGCCCTTTTGGCTACAGCCGAGGACTTTCTACTTAAAAACCCTTTCAATTGTTCTGAAATGTCTCCGTGTATGTATTTCAATAAAAACATTAATATTATTACAAAAAAGAGCTTACCTTTAATTATCTCTTCTTCCATACAGGTAATTTTCTCATTCAAATCAAGGCTGGCATTAAATCTGTGTGGGGTCTGCAAGCCATAGCTGACATTAAATTGAGGGAATGAATGCAAAGTGTGTCGGGACAATTTGCTCAGTATGATATAGTATTTTCATTGGACTTGGTGTGGGTCCCGGGACAGGGCAGGATCTGATCTTCAGTAAATTCTGTACTTCCAAGTTGCAATGCAACAGCAGAAGTAATGAATGTATTGATCCATGAGGAAGACCTTTCCGGCAGAACCATTCTATATGTCATCAACAAATTTTTATGACATCCGAGGTACTATTACTGATGGAAGGATTATGATAGTAGTTCACAATGAGTCTCCAAGGTTCACAATGAGTCTCCAAGGTTCATACACGTTACATCGAGCCCCAAATGTTTATCCACCTCAATTTATTGAGGAAATATTCCTTATCCATGTTTAATATTCTGAACAGTATGCATTTGTTTTTGCATCTTGTCATCTAGCTTCTTGTATTCAGACTAATTTCATGGTTCAAAACATCAAGGAGTAATGTGTACCAGTAATTGCCCACACGACTAATAGTCAAATATCATTTATCTTTGATAAACATCCATCATATTGGCCAGCTGCATGCATCTGCAGTCACAAAGTTGAACTGCCACAGTCTCAAAAACTGGAAAAATCTGTGATTGCATACATTCATAAATTTTTTCCAGACTATGACCAGATTTTTTTTACACTGACAGAAAGATAATCCTTCCTGTGGTGTTTAATTGCAATATTTTTTATTATTATTTATCCTCTCCAGCCTCCTCTGCTTTCCTTGATTTTTAATGGCATAAATTATATAGAAAATTGGAAAGCTTAATTCCTAAATATGGTGCACATGGCTGGCTGTCAACTTAATTGAAACTTGCAGTTCACACTGAAAGCAAATAATAATGGGTGTTGGACTGAGATTTCCCATGGACTCCAATAACTGAGCCATTTTAAGTTGAGCATATTCTAATGAAGCTGGATTGATGTTATAGCATAGCTCAACATTGACAAAGTACCTCTGACACAATGCAAATTTTGGTCCAACTTCTTGGTTTTCAACATCGAAAGAACTCAGTAGGAGGTGGAAATTGCAGCTTCAGACATTAGCTCGAGATCAACAGAGAGGAGGAGGTATGTTCCATGTTCCACTGCCAATTGGAAGGCATATGTGAGTTGGCTGGGGATTAAAGTATACAGTATATTTCAATCTGAAACCAACTGCTCAGATTCACTCTTAATCACTTATCTTGAAACCTCCAATATATGAGACGCAACTAGTAGAGCTGCTGCCTCACAGCACCAGAGACCTCGGTTCGATCCAGACCTTCGGTGCTCTCTGTGTGGAGTTTGCACGTTCTCCCTGTGACCACGTGGGCTTCCTCTGGGTCCTCAGGTTTCCTCCCACATCCCAAAGATGGGTGTGTTTGTAGGTTAATTGGCCTCTGTAAAATGCCCATACTGTGTAGGGAGTGGATGAAAAAGTGGAATAACATAAAACTAGTGTGAACAGCTGATCGATGTTTGGCATGGATTCGGTGGGCCTAAGAGACTGTTTTCATGTCTGATCTTTAAACTAAACCAAGAAACAAAAGTCCAAGAGTGAAATCTATAGTCCAGGTCTTTTCCCTCCTTGTGCAGTTGGTGATGTGTATGGTGAGTGAGAGTGGTGCATTAGCCCTGTACATATTGTTATTAAGCGTTGCCTATTAAGTTATTTTCAATAATTTATGAAATATTAAATTTAAATATTGACATGATAAATAAAACTTGTTTCCAACAATTTTCTAAATGTCACATTATTTTGCAGATACAGAACAATCATAAAAGATTGTGTGTTGTTATGTTACACTTGGAAACCCGACACATTAGGCTGGATCTTCAAGGACTCAGCCCAAGCTTCACAGTAACCCACCACTCTAGGCCTATGACTTCACTATACCTGAAGCAACATGACTCCCAGAAACCAAGGTTTCACCACCACAGCTGCTTCATGAAATGAAATAAAGAAAAAAGAGCCAAACTGCTGATCTTTTTAGTGAAATTGCTGGAGTAAGTCTGCAGGTCAGGCAGCATCCCTGGAAAAAAAGGATGGGTAACATTTTGGGTCGGGACCCATCTTCAAGTGAGTTTATTGTCATGTGTCCCTGATAGGACAATGCAATTCTTGCTTTGCTTCAGCACAACAGAACATGGTAGGCATTGACCACAAAGGACAAAGGACAAAGGACAAAGGACAAAGGACATTTATTGTCACATACACCAAATGGTGTAGTGAAATTTGTTCTTGCCATGCAGCACAAATAGACACAACATTAAAGAAATTTAACATAAAACATAAAAACATCCCCCCACAATGGATCCCACTGTGGGGGAAGGCACAAAGTCCAGTCCATATCCCCTTGTCTCCATAGTCTGGCCTATATAGGCCTCCACAGTCGCCGCTACGGGGGCCGATGTTACAGGCCCTTCTTCGCCGGGTGATGGTGCTCCGGCGTCGGGAGAACCCTCTCAGCAGCTTGGGACACCTGGAACGGCCGTCTCCCTACCGGAGTCCGCGGCTTCCGAAGCCGACAGGCCGCGCTCGATGGAGCTCCACCACTGGCGATCTCGTCGCGAGATCCCAGGCTCCCGATGTAAAGTTCAGCGCCGCCGCCCGCAGCTGACTGCTCCACAGACCTGCAGCTCCGCTATGTTCACCGGCGGTCCCAGCTCACCGGAGTTCCAGCGCGGAGACCCGGGCAAGGCATCGCCCCCTCCGCTCCGTGATAGTGCTCCAGCGCTGTGCCGCCGCCGAAGCCGAGGTTCTGGGCGGTCCCCTCAGGAAACGCCGCTCCAGGCCCGCTGGTAGGCCGCGAGGACAGGTCGAAAGTGCAGCCCGGAGAAAAGCTGCCTCTCCGACCAGGTATGGACCCTAGAAAGTAGTTTCCCCCTTTCCCCCCCCCACCCCACCCCCCACATTAAAAAGAATAGAACTCTTAAAAACAAAACAACTAACTAACTAAAAATTTTAAAAAAGATGAAAACGGACAGCTGCAGGCTGGGCAGCCATACCACACAGGACAGCGATAAGGGAAGTGAGAGATATACACGGTGATGTGGAGAGATAAAGAACAATGAATGAAAGATATGCAAAAAAGTAATGATGATAAAGGAAACAGGCCATTATAAGCTGTTTGTAGGGTGAATTGGAGGAACAGCATCTCATATTTCGTTTGGGCTGCTTACAGGCCAGTGGAATGAATATTGATTTCTCTCATTTCAGGTAGCACCAGCATTCCCTCTCTCTCTATCCCTCCCCCAGCCAAGTCGCACTAGCTTCTCATTTTCACCCTACAAACTTCCCTTTATCATCGTTACTTTTTTGCATATCTTTCATTCATTGTTCATTATCTCTCCGCATCACCATCTATATATCTCTCATATCCCTTATCCCAAACCAGTCTGAAGAAGGGTATCGACCCGAAACGTCACCCATTCCTTCTGTCCAGAGATGCTGCCTGTCCCACTGAGTTACTCCAGCTTTTTGTGTCTATCTTCAGGCAAGGCATTGCTTAGTCGGTCCACTGTTGGTCAGGGAAGGTGAAATCTCAAGAGAAATAATGTGGAGAACAGTGGAACTGGTTAAATGACTAGGGATGAGGAAGGGGCCAAGAAGGGAGAGGAGAACGGAGACGAGTATGAGATGAAGTTACTTAAAATTAGAGAATTCAATTTTTATACCTCTGCGTGCTAAGCTACCCAACCATAGTATGAGATGCTGATTCTCCAATCTACGTGTGGCCTTGCTCTGGCAATGGAGGAGGCCCAGGATCCCTTCAATAGTGGGCAATATCCGTGATGGACCAGGCAATGTTCACCACTCCTTCATTCCTGGGTAACCTCCTTCATTCCTGGGTATTCAAGTTGCTGAACCAGACCATGATGCAACCAGCCAATATGCTCTCTACCGTGCACCCAGAGAAGTTCAAGAGTATTCGCCAACATATCAAATCTCCTCAATCTTCTCAAAAAGTAGTTCTAATGAATGAAAATGCATGAAAAAAATATTTGGATCAGCTCACATTTAGCTGAGTGGGGTCTGTTAACTGCATTCATTTTTTGTTTTGCCTCCTTGCCCCAAGGTTACTTTTGTCTTTTCCTGTGCTTAATCATCCTGGTCCTGAGATAAGTGACAAGGTCCTCAACTGATATAAATAGAACATGTGAAGCCCAGACAAGTCCCTTTCATAATATTTTCTGGAAACTCCTGACAAATGGAAAGGGTCAATCTCCAGCTCTTCTTTGTTATAAATTGATTTATTTTTTCATTGTCATCGTCATAGAGTCATACAGCATGGAAACAAGCCCTTTGACCCCACTTGTCCACACCAACCATCATGTCCCATCTACATTAGTCCTACCTGTCTAATTGTTTCTTAAATGTTGTGATAGTCCTTGCCTCAACTCCCTCCTCTGGCAGCTCGTTCCATACATCCACCATTGCTCTGGAATGTTCCTGCCATTCATAAATATTTATAAGCAGTTAAAAATAAAATAATTAAAATATTAGAATTTATTTTACATTTTCTTAAAAATAAAATCAACTGAACCATTAATTAAGTAACACATTAAAGGAAACACAATTTATTTTTACAAATGCAACTAAATTTCTTCTTGACAGCCACACAAATTGCCAATGATCTGTCCTAATGCAAGATCCAAAGTTCGGCTAGGACTGTGAAATCCAGTGATAGAATCCAATCAGGAATTTGCCAGAGCTCATCAGTCGGAAATCCTAAAGTTGCCGGCACTTAGCTGGCTAAATGCCAACATTTTCCATGCAGAAATCCCGGCAAAGCCCAACCCAACATTTACCATTGTCTTATGTAGCCTATCATCCTGACACTCCATAACGTAGTTCCCAAACTGCATAGTATTTTACCCTTTGGTTTGTGTAAATTTCTTCATTTGTTCTTTGTGCTTGAGTGCAGAAGAAAAGTTAATAAAATCTAAATAGGGCATTATAGATGGTTATATTTTATTTGCATTTGCAATAAATATTAAAGTACATTTGAACTTTAATATCTCTGTACACCAAGGATTTCTTGATACTTTTCTGTTTCACTGAGTGCATGCACCAATTTTCAATGCTTCCAAAATGCATTACCTCAAACACTTTCCAAGTTAAATTGCTTTTTGCCTATATTCTCTATCACCTATATCCTCTTCAAGTCTAAACTGCCGTCCCATTATTGCCCATGCATGGTTCAATTTCTGTGTTATTATCAAAATTAATTCTTCCGCTTCACATGCATTTGTCCCAGCCATCTGCACTTACTGAAATTAAAAAGTGAATGCAGCACTTGGGATAAGCCAGTTCCAAATTCTTCAAGTCTTCCAACTTGAGCAGCATCTGTTAATCTGAACCAACTTTGTAACTATGTCGATATACATCCTCTTGTACCATACTCATGATTTTTTTAAACAAGCCTTCTGAGACACCTTATTGAACTTTTCCTGAAAAATCCATATATGCCTCATTCATTGCATTCCCTTTGGGAATTTCCAAGTGGCCAGTGCTCAACTAAAAATCTATTGATTTTGTCAATAGATTTTCCTTTAACAAATCGACACTGGCACCAAGGGATGAAATATTCCTATTATGTGACACGTTAATCGTGCAGCATTATTGTTATAGGGTATAAATGAGTTGACAGGCGTCTCAAAATCTATTAAAGACATCTATTTCCATATATAATAGAAAGGTTATGCCTGAAGCATATTCTCTGGCAACAGCTCTGGAGTAACAGACGGTCAGTTTTAGCTTCATAGATCATTGGCGAGTTTTATGTTGTTTCAACATATAATATACATATAATAATGCATTCAACAGATGTATATACAGGAATAACATTCATGTCACAGAAAGCCATGTGTGTATATGCCAGGAACAAAAGACCTATTTAAGGTATTCCTGGATCCCAGCACAATTTGTGACCTTGCAGTTAACAACATTTCTTAATCATTTGGGTCTGTGTACAAGCCCCAAACTGGTCAGAATTCCATATGCATGAATAATACACTTCATGAATTCTTATTCCTCTGCAATTTTGTACATGGTGGAAAATGTATAATAGTGCATCCAGGCTGAGGGTTCTCCACGGGAAAGATCCCCAGTGCAATGTCATAATTTCAATCGCACAAATGAAAATAATGCTGAAAATGGGGGGAAAATACAGAAAATAAGCTTGCATACGATTTCTCACAGATAGTGCAATGTGAAGAGAAGAAATTATATCTAACACAAATCAATAAACACACATTTTCTCACTTCCACAAATTCAGTCTGGATCCTCTATGCGTGGGAGATGTATAGTGATGTCAACTAGCATGTCATGCATGCTTGTCACCATTTGGATATGTTCCTGTGCATTCATAGTTCATAGGCGACATGGCCTTTGGAAACAGGGAAAATCTTCATTGGATGTTTGAGGCCTGCTCCAATATTATGTAAAGGGGCCAGACCAACATGGACTCAAATACAATACAGGTTTCTTTATTTAATCTTTCCAATCTTAACAGTTGTATCTTTTAGCCAGTGTTTTTAACTGGAAAGGACACATTTAATATCTGTCCCTTCTGGCTTCTAGTGCAAATGCTAAGCATATAATATGAATATTTTTAAAGGCATTGAATTAAAATGATCCATTTAGATCTTCACAACATCCCAGAAGTGCTCAAATATGATCTGGTGCATTATTAAATGCTGAATAATTACCCTTGATTGACCTCTACACCCTAAAAATATCCTTATTGAACCTCTTCTGCTGCATCCGCTGTCGTAGATGTCACCTTCTCTCCATCGGCGAGACCAAGCGTAGGCTCGGCGACTGCTTCGCCCAACACCTCCGCTCAGTCCGTACTAACCAACATGATCTCTCAGTTGCCCAGCACTTCAACTCCCCCTCCCATTCTGAATCTGACCTTTCTGTCCTGGGCCTCCTCCATTGCCAGAGTGAGGCCCAGCGTACATTGGAGGAACAACACCTCATATTTTGCTTGGGTAGTTTACATCTAAGCGGTATGAACATTGACTTCTCTAATTTCAGGTAGTCCTTGCTTTCTCCCTCCTTCCCCTCCCCCTTCCCAGCTCTCCCACATAGCCTACTGTCTCTGCCTCTTCCTTTTTTTTCCCGTCCCCCCCCCGACATCAGTCTGTAGAAGGGTCTCGACCCGATACGACACCTACTCCTTTTCTCCATAGATACTGCCTCACTCGCTGAGTTTCTCCAGCATTTTTTGTATACTTTTGATTTTTCCAGCATCTGCAGTTCCTTCTTAAACTTATTGTCCTCCAGACTTCTTCCAAATCTTTTTCTGAACTTCTTAATTCCCCTGACTGATTCCTCGATAATTCCGCGATCATTAATCCCCTCAATCCCGCACAAATTTTCTCGTCCTGCCACCATCCCAACCCCCTTACTGTCCCATTCCTCCCAAAAGCCTCAGCATTCACCCTGCCCCCTTTTCCCCCCCACAGCTCTATCCAGTTCACTCAACCTCATTCTTCATCCTTACATTGTCCCCATGATCTTAACTCCTCGGTTTCAGGACACCGTGGAAAAAAATACCTTTGTGTTTGATGGGGATGCAAAGGCTATTATGTTTTATGGATAGAATTTCAGAGGGGACCTGCAGCACTGTCTCAACAGAGCATCTTCTAATACATAAAAGCACAAGTTCAAGAGTTCCTCTCCCCAAACTTCTGACATATTTTAGAAAAGAACATTGTTTAAAAAAATATCAAACAAAACATTGAAGAGGTCAAAATAAGGAATTAAGGTGCTGACCTTGAACTTGCAAGGTGAATCAATTTCCTTTAGCACTTTACAGATCTATTCCCCTCTCATCATATTGCTGCAATCATTGTTCTTTAAAAAAATCAATTATAATCTTTAAGTGCTAAAATAAGTGATTTAATTTAAAGAGGCTAATTTCAGCAAAATCCAGTTAATAACTCTTCATAGGTGGTTAAAATAAAATGTTGAACATTATAACAAATATTAAACATGAGAAAACTTGTGCTAATTAGATTGAACTGGCGATGTGAATAAAACTGTTATTAAAAAGTAATTCCTAAACGCAAATTATAGACTTACCTTTGTCATGAGTAAAAGCAATTTTCATCAACATTTAAAGGAATATCCAGATTGTATTTCAATATTTATAGGGCAATTTCCTTGTCTGTTGGGACATCATAATTTACACAAAGATTGCCCTGTTCCTTTATTCATTTATTACAAAAAAAAATCTGCCTAAAATCTATTGCTTTTTTACAATCAGAATAGGTTTTAGGACAAATAAAGACATTTCCTTTTATCTATATTTGTCCGAAAGCCTATCCTCGTTTTGAAAAGCAACAGGTTTTCAGTGAGCACTTGATTAGCCAATAGCTGGAAGATACGGATCAAATGGGATTAGTACAGATAGCTACTTGATGGTTGGCATGGACATGGTGGGCTGCAGGGCCTGCATTTTGTGGCTGGTATTATATTAACAAATAGAGGGGAGGGAGATTTGTCTGCATGTATAGGCTTCCTTTTCTATTCAATAATCTGTCAGTTTGAAGGGTGACTAATTCAAATTACCTTTTACTCTGACTCTGATAATGTGATGAGAGCACTGTCAGTTCCAGTGTACTTGGGTATAAAAGTGACAGTACTCCAGATCTTCTCCCCATTAATGCTTACATGATCCACAATGTGTTTTTCTCCTTTCATTCAGCTGGTGAACCCTTTTTATTCTGAGTTTTCAGCACCACAGGCTGGCAGATGCACTGATTTTTAAATGACCGTCCTGCTTCTCCATATATGAATAATTTATTAGACTAATTTGCTACGAGGCAGCAGATAAATTATCTCCAGTGCCATTGTCTGGCGGGGAAATTGAGCCGGTTTGCCACATTCGTACCTCAGGGACCCACATGATAGATCTTTCATTAAAAGACATTGTTTGAGCAGCAACTTG
This sequence comes from Malacoraja senta, assembly GCA_038087875.1. Classification (NCBI taxonomy): domain Eukaryota; kingdom Metazoa; phylum Chordata; class Chondrichthyes; order Rajiformes; family Rajidae; genus Malacoraja; species Malacoraja senta. The sequence goes on from CM075983.1 coordinate 29,665,294, forward strand.
TCTAACCGCATAAATGACTTATGGTGGTGGTGAATGCAGGTTGAGGGACATAATACCAGTTGGACACAAGCTTCACCCCAGATCCAAAAGGTGCTTTAATTGTATTGGCATTTGCAAGACGAAGGATAATGCATCTCTTGCACCCATCTGTATCTTTGAACATAATGAACTGACAAGAGCTGCTGAAAACATTGCTACATTGCTAAGCACTTGTATTGAACTGATTCTCCCTGTGGAAAGAATATAGTGTAAGTCATTGTGGATAAATTACTATTATAGAGAGCATGTCATGATGCATGATAATAGGGGACTAGTTCAAACTAATCAAATAATTTGAAGAGGAATTACTATTGTCAATTACAAATGAATACAAATGATTTTAGAGGTTTAAATAAACACACTCAATAACTTGTAACATCAATAAAAATGTAGCAAAATGCAATCTCTGCCTACTACCTTTCCTGGTGGTCAGCCATCTAGTTTCTGTTTATATCGTAGGTGTATTCACCACAATGTAACTCCTATCTAATCCCTCAGTCTCCTGGATGATCCTGAGGTCATTCAGCGACAGCTCTGGTTTCCTCATGTTGTCAGTCAGGAGTTGAATTTGGGCACCCTTCCTACAGGTTTCGTCATCAGTGATATTGGAAGTTGACCAGACTTCCCAGATCCAGCAGAAGGAATATATCAGCGCCCTAACTGTTGACCCTACTGCATTAAGACTAAAGTAGAGTTACAAAACTAACTTAACCTTATCTCTCTGTCACCATCTGCTCAGCCTACTCACCGCAGACTCCCAACCCAAACCCAGAGGAAGGAATGCGCAGGAAGGAACTGCAGATACTGGTTTAAACCGAAGATAGACACAAAAGGAGGGTCTTGACCCGAAACATCACGCATTCCTTCTCTCCAGAAATGCTGCCTGTCCCACTGAGTTACTCCAGCTTTTTGTGTCTATCCCAGATATGGGTGTGGGTGGATGTGGGTAGAAAGGTTGGGGGACGGAAGTATGGGTGTGAGTCCAGGTGGGGCACATGGAAGAGAGGCAGATAGAGGGGTGGAGGGGGAAAAGGTGTGGAGGGGAAATGGGTGGTGTTGCATAATTTCCTAAATTTGGAGAATTCCATGTTCATACCGCTGGGTTGTAAGCTTCCCAAGCAGAATATGAGGAGCTGTTTTTCACTTTCTTGTCCCCTGATATAGAGTATGTGTCGTTTGAGGGTGGATTGAGAAATGAGTGCTAATATCCCGAGAAGATGTAGCACTCCCTGTTTCTATTGAACTATGTATGTTTTGAGAGTCAGATGCACATTAGATACAGTGCTGTCTGCGGATACATTAATGACTCCAGTCAAATATCTAAGAAGTCCACCTATCTCTTTTCTTTGAATGTTTAGAGGTGAATATTTCCCTCACCAAGGTCGGATGCAGGTTGAGCCCTGAACCTGCTTGGCTGCTGTAGAGCTATAAAATTATACCACATAGAAAGTCCTATGATCCACTGAGTCTGCACCAATTGTCAATCATCTTTTTACATTATCCTACACTAATCCCATTTCATTCTCCCACTCTCCCCAGCATGTCTCTGCAGATTCTACCGCACACCTACCCACAAGGGGCATTTTACAATGGTTAACCCACACGTCCTTGAGAGGTGGGGGTGAAACTGAAATACACAGTGGAAACTCACACATTCACAGAGAAAATGTGAAAACTCTACACAGACAGTACAAAGATTGGGATTGAACCCAGGTCACTGGGGCTGAAACATTGCACCTGCACTGGCTGTGTCACTCTGCCGCCTTTGAACTTACAATACCCTATAATCAGAAAGGCGGGAATTCCTTTGACACCTCATGCCTCCAGCAGCTTTGACATTGCTAATCTTTCCAGACTCCATCTCCATCTCAATCCTAATGTCAATGACACCCCCAATGGAATTAATACTTGATTTATTTCCACAATGGTCACTGAGCCTCAAGGGAAAAATTTGTGCTGCAAAACAAACTGCATAATGGTGTTTCACACAGGAAGTTACAATTGACAAGCGTTTCTCAAATGTGCTGGATCTGCACACCTATCAAGATGATAATGTCCCAACTATAAATATGTGGATTTCAAATATGTTTGAAACATTACACCTAGAAGAGATAAGACTCCTCCTAGCAGGTAAACCAGATCACTTCCACCTGACGTGGTCTGCATTTATAGAATTATTACAAACATAGGGTGCAAAAGTACTTTAAAAAAATAAAAAAATTGAGGTCAGGTAAGGGGGGATAGTTGAAGAGTTGGTATGTCCTATTTACGTGATGCTCAAAAAAAACATTTGTTTCTCTTTTATTCTCTTTCTCTTTTCTTTTCTTAGGGCCTATTTCTTAACTCTTTTTCTTTTTGTTTTTAATTTCGCTCTTATAGGGTCTTCGTCCTTTTTTGTTGTTACATTTTCTACACTTTTCTACACTTGCACGTTTTCCTTCACTTTCTTCTTTCTTTCAATCTTTTCTTTTTCTAGTGTAAAAAAATAAATAAAGGGAGTACATTAATTGTAAGAAGATATAAATGACGAGTATTAATGTATGTGGTTGTAATGTAATGTACTTCTAATAAATAAAAATAAAAAATAAAAAAATAAATAAAAAAAGATGATAATGTCAGTATTCAAAATTGTATCCTTGAAAGCATCAATTTTAAGACACCTGAGAGAAACACTCATATTTGGCTGTATCCGTTGGCCATAAAAATGCAAGTCGGCAGGGGAACGTGTGATAATAAACTTATACCTGCTAGGAAAAAAGACTTGGATATCCTGCGTGTAAACAGTACCCCAGGTGAAGCCCTGAAGAAGGCCACCCTCAAACTGTACCCACTCCAAACCAGCCAGCTTGAATTTGCATCCAAGCTCTCTCAGGTTGTAGCATCCATAGGTCATAGGGTTACATGGTGGTGCAGCTGATAGAAATAGTGGTGCGGCATAGAGGGGCTTGGTAACAAGACAAGCTTTGTTCTTACTATACCCGTTGATAAGATGAAAAATAATATATAAATAGAAAAGCAAGGCGATAATCCAACTGTCACAGCCAAGCTGGTATTTTCCTAGATCGCTAAATTGGTTTCTTCAGATCAATGTGAAGTGATGCAGTCAATTTTGTGAGCCATGCATCTTACTGGTTAGACTGATTGTCTTTCTGGTCTGCTGATGGCAGGTTGACTCAGAACAGAGTAAAAAATTCAGTCAAACTGTCCACTTCTTTAATCAAACTTGTACATCCCAGGAAGAATGTTAATGTGGTAATATATCAATTGTGAGGAGGCCTGATGTTTAATAGACAAATTTTTAAAGAGAAATGGAGACAAGTATCTTGTTTTTCTATTTTTTTCTTGTGGTCATTTCACCCCAATTATTTTTCTTTTAATGTTTGCTTTCAGAAAGATAGTGGCAATAATTCTAGCAGTAATAATGCAAAATCAGCATCGTTGTATCTGTGAAATGGAAAACAGATACTAGAGATCTGAAATTAAATAAAAAATAAAGAATTCTGAAAAATACTCAACGGGACAGGCTGAACAGGTATTTGAGGTTAAGCACCCATTGATACCACATAAATGAGAAAGTAACGGGTGCAGCGGTAGAGCTTCTGCCTTACAGTGCCAGAGACCCTGATTCGATCCTACGGGTGTTGTCTGCATGGAGTTTGTACGTTCTCCCCGTGACCGCATGGGTTTCCCCCGGGTGCTCCGGTTTCCTTCCACACTTAAAGACGTACAGGTTTGTAGGTTAATTGGCTTTGGTAAAGGTTGTAAATTGTCCCTAGTGTGTAGGATAGTGCTGGTGTATGGAGATCGTTGGTTCACTCTGTTTCTGTCCGCTCTGACTCACTGTCTGGTCAATGTTGGACTCTATTTCCACGCTGTATCTCTAAACTGAACTAAACTCAGCCTGAAGATACTGAAAAGGTTAGGATGGTTTCGAAGGGTCAAAGGCAATATCTCAGAAAGGATGAGGACACGTTTGTCATGGTGGTAAGCCATCAAGTACTTAGGTTAATGAGGACAGTTTTGGAGAGAGAACAAGAACAAAGTGATGTAAAAATTGTGAAATTGAAGACTGCAGGAAATATCAATCAAATTAGCCTGTGCCAATAGACAAAAAAAATAAAGATAATATTATAGATGGATGGCCTACTGCAGACTGGCCAGATCTGATACACAGATTACAACTTACCGTACCTTTAAATAACAATCAGAGGCAGGTAATCATGAGAAATAGATTTGACTTTCTTGAGCCTATTAGGTCTGAATTGGCAGATATTAAAACAATATGGCACAGCTAGACACTGATCATGATCTGATAGTGAAATACCATTTATTTTTTGCACAGTGACTTGATTGTGGAACATGTAACTACAAAAGGCAATGTCATAAGTGGTCAAACTAAATTTGAGGCTTTTTAATCTGCTGCAGGCACTGCAAGAGAGAAACGCCCATCAACCTTTTCTGAACTTTTCTGAAGTTTTCTGAACAATTACCACATTCCACATAAGAAATTTATGGGTATACATGATAACAATGGCTATGACCAGGTAACTAGTGGATACAAACTTCACCATATAAGTCCTTCAACAGCGCTGAGAAATATTTGTAACATTCCAAGTATGTTTAACTGGAAATATCATCAACAAAATTATCCAAGATGAGCTTTTAAAATCACATGGCAGAAAAATAAAATATCACTGCATACAGCTATCTAAAATAGTTGCATGTAGTATCACCCAAAATGGAAGTAATGGAAACTCATATCATCAAAGGTTGCAACATAGAAACACAGAAATATAGAAAATAGGTGCAGGAGTAGGCCATTCGGCCCTTCGAGCCATTCAATATGATCATGGGTTTTTTCCCCATATCCCTTGATTTGTTATCCCTAAGAGCTAAACCTAACTCTCTTGAAAATGTCCAGTGAATTGGCCTCCACTGCCTTATGTGGCAGAGAATTCCACAGATTCACAACTCTCTGGCTGAAAATGATTTTCCTCATCTCAGTCCAGAATGACCTACCCTTTTTGCAAGCTAAATTATCCACCATAACAAAACAGAATCAATGACTATATTAACTGCGGAGAATGCCAATGAATAGTAACATTAAACGAGAACTTACCAGTTTGAAGTTTGATCTTTATTTTATGAGGCGTAACGTTGAGGGATTACGTGAATAAGACCCCGTCCAGCCGCACACGCATCAATCTTTCAAAGCAGCGGAGTGACAATCACAGACGATAATTACTGAAGTATGATAGTAAGATGCATAAAGACTTAGAACTACCAGCTTGATCCTTTTATGAGGGTGGGAGCGGAGGGCACGTAATCCCTCAACGTTACTCCTCATAAAATAAAGATCAAACTTCAAACTGGTAAGTTCTCATTTAATCTTACTATTTTACTTCGGAGTCACGTGAGTGACTACGTGAAGATTTCAAAGCTCTGTGATTTCACACCGTGGATTCAAATCCAGGTGTTCACTGCATCGATTGACTCTATTTGAGTAAGCACAATCAACAATGCATAACCACAACATTTGAATGTAATCAGTTAATGGTTTTATTTATTTTAATAAAAGTAACAAAATTAGGCCCATTTATTATAATGGGGGATTTAATACTGTATCCAGCACGGCATCACCAAACCCTCTGAGATCTTTAATCTCCTTATGGTAATACTTGTGAAACATCTGTTCACTTGCCCATCCTGCGGCCGCGAGAATAAGGTCTATTGCACGTCTGAATCCCTGGCCGCTGATGTTGATGCTGCCCTGGTGGAATGAGATTTAATTTTATCAGTATCAATACCTGAATATCTCAACACCTGTTTCAACCATCGTGAAATTGTTTGTGTTGACACTTTCTTATGAGGCTTTTTATGACTAATAAAAAATGCCAATTCGGTGCCTCTTAAAACTTTTGTTTTTTCTATGTAACATTTCACATATGTTACTACACACAGTCGTGGATCTGTAGGATATGCTAAAAATTCCAACTTGCATCCTGTGAACCCAGGTCTACTTTGCTTCAGTAAATCATAGACATAGAATGTCACGGCATTTGGCCCTACTTTCATTCTATCAATTCTGAGTTTCTGTAATGTTTGAACTCTCTAAGCTGAAACTAATGCCATGAGCATAACCAATTTCATGGTGATTTTGGATAATGACAGAGTTTCAACTGGATTCCAATTCCTTAGCAACATCAGTACATCTTTTACATTCCAAATTTATGTATACCTAGGTCTGGGAGGATTAGAGTTGAAAATTCCTTTCATAAACCTACAGACCCAAGGATATGCTCCTATTGGAGTTTCTGATTCACTGCTTAAATATGCAGAGAGTGCACTTCGTGCAGTATTAATTGCACTATAACTTAATTTTAATTCATAGTATAGAGTAGAAAGGAACTCTATTACATCTGAAATTTCTGCTGGGTTATATGCAATATGTTTCCCTGAACAAAACTCCTCCCATTTCTTTATATAAGAGATGTACTGCTTCTGGGTACTATTCCTCCAGGCTGCTGTCATAACATCCACCGTACGGTCTGATAATCCTTTCCAAGATATGGCCTTCTTAGAATCTGCAAATCAACAAACCAATACGATCATGTAAAGGATGTGGTTCATCAGTCACAGGGTGTACAAGCAGTTTAATCTGCTTTGGAATAACCATAAGTTTTTTTTTTGTTTTTTTTGTGTGTTTTTTTTTGTGATTATTTTTAACACCAGTGGGTACCATAGTTGTTTAGGCCAATCTGGTACTACCAAAATCCCGGAGGCTGAATCTTGTTTAATTTTCTGTATGCATCTGTGGACTAAACAAAATGGCGGAAACGCATACAGAAACATACCACCCCAATGTAGCGAGAAAGCATCCACCGCTACTGCTCCAGGATCAGGTTCCCATGACACATACTTAGGCAACTGGTGGTTCAATCTTGATGCAAACAGATCAATTTCTGGCATTCCAAATTGTGTGATAATTTGTGTGAATATTTTCCGATTTAACATCCATTCTGTATTATCATTAAATTTACGTGATCTTTTGTCTGCAATTGTATTAATTTTTACCTGGTAAATACATTGCTGACAGCCAAATTTTTCTGGCAATACCCCAGGTCCAAATTTCATTTGCCAATTTATCACATGATTCTGATTTTATACCACCCATGTGATTTATGTATGCTACAGCTGTGGTATTGTCAACCTGTACCTGAACATGCACATTTCCCATATCAGTGCAATAAGCTCTAAGGCCGTAAAATGCGCCTAATAGCTCTAGGTAATTGATTCCCAGATTTTCCAGCAAAGGTACTTCATTCACATTCCACCTACCTCCACAGCTGGAAATCATGTTAGCAGCGCCCCAACTCAGCGCACTTACATCAGTCTGTAGAGTGACGGAAGGTGTTTCTACCAGAACTTTTCTGGAAGCATTAGAAACATTGTTAATCCACCATTCTATTTCTGTAATGGATTGAATTGTTAATTTCATGGGCCTGTCAAAATGCCCTCTATTAATTTTTAACGCTTGTACCTTAGCTCTCTGTAAACATTGATAATGCAATGGTCCAAACGTGACCGCTGGAAACCCTGCAATTAATTTGCCTAGCAAGCTTGCCACTTCTCTAATTGAAGGTGTGTCCTCGTTAATGAGTTTTATGCAACCTTCAATTAACTGCAGCTTTTTATCTTTTGGCAAAGTGATTACCTTGTGTTCGGAGTTAATTGTGACCCCTAGGTAATCAATCTTTTTGCTTGGTAACAATTTAGATTTTTGTAGGTGAACAATGAAACCTAATTTCTCAAAATATATTTGACTCTGGATACTGACAATTTTGCAGCAGCCAAAGTGTCCCCTACAATAAGGATATCATCTAAATAAGCCATTAATACATGGCACTCAGCTCTTAACAGAGCTAAAATTGGTTTAAGCAATTTAGTGAATAATCTTGGTGCAGAAGTCAGACCATTGGGCAATGCTTTAAATTGCCATAACTGACATCCATCTAAATTTCAAATATCTTTGATCATTACCATGCATTGCCACGGAATAATATGCATCTTGCAGATCTATGCTTGCCGTGTAGCAATTTTTTATGATTAGCTGAATTGCATTAGTAAATGTTTCCATTTTGAAATGTTTGTATTGTACATAAAGGTTAAGATTTGTCAGGTCCAATATGATTCTACATCCACCATCCTTTTTTGTTCTTGGAAAAATATTTGATACAAACTGATTGTGTTGTTCTACTGACTTCTCTATTACCCCCTTTTTGGTTAAAGTTTCTAATTGATTTGATCAACTTATTCTCTTCTTTTTAATTTAATCTTTTTATTTGAATTTCACGGCAATTTACATACATACAATAATAACAGACAGTAATAATCAAGACATAATTGTACAACAGTATGTAAGCGATCCTCAAAACCCTTACCCTTACCCACCTTCAACCCACCCAAGTCAGGTCGGAGCCAAACGGGGACAAACAACACTCACATACATACAAATCCACTCACAAATGGTATAATAGACAAAACAAAATGTGCTATATAAAAATAAAAAAATAAAAAATAAAAAATAAATAAAAATAAAAAATAAATATATATATATATATACACACACATATCTAAATAAACAATTGTAGGGAGGGGGGATTAAGGGGAAAGCAGCTGCTGTAGAACAAAATGATGATGGAGAACACTCAGTCCTCTTCCGAGTCTGGGGACAAGGTAAGAGAGTTAATCAGTTCAAAGAAAGGGTTCCATGTATCTAGGAACGTCTTGGTAGAGCCTTTGAGAGAGAACCTACGTTTTTCAAGTTTCAGATTGTAAAGCACCTCCTTAATCCAACGGGCGTGTGTCGGGGGACAGGTGAGCCTCCAACTAAGCAAGATCAGTCTCCAGGCTAACAAGGTTGTAAAAGCTAGGACCCGTTTCACCACAACAGAGAGGTTGGTATTGGGAGGGGTACCAAAAATGGCTGACATTGGATTTGCAAGAATAGTCTGGTCGTAAGCTCTGCTTATCAATTCAAAAGCACTCCTCCAAAAGGCTGCTAGCTTAGGGCAAGACCAAAACATGTGGCTATGGTTGGCTGGAGACTGACTACATCTGTTACAGGTGTCATTGACAGCTGGGTACATTCTAGCTAATCTTGCATTTGTATAGTGGACTTTGTAAAGGACTTTGCATTGGATTAGGCCATGACGAGCGCATATGGAAGAAGAGTGGATCAAATCCAAGGCAGAGTCCCATTGCTGGTCTGTTAATTGCGTATTCAGCTCTCCCTCCCACGCAGCTTTTAATGAGGTATGAGGTTTCAATAAAACCGACCCTAGCAAATTATACAAAATAGAGATGCATTTCTTCCGATTGGGGTCTAAAGCTAAGATGATATCAGTCAGGGTTTCAGGAGGGCAATTTGGGAAGTAGGGAAATGTCTTCTTCACAAAATCCCTAATCTGGAAAAACCGAAAAAGGTGGGAGTTTGGGAGGTTGTAGTTAGACGAGAGCTCCGTGAAAGATGAGAAGATACAATCCTTATATAGGTTTTTAATACTACTGATGCCATTACTATGCCAGGTTTTAAATGTGTGGTCTATACTTGAAGGTTTAAAAATGTGATTTTTAAGCAGTGGGGTCAAGATGGAAGGACCCTGTAAACCGAGGTTTTTCCCAAATTGACTCCATATCTTGAGCGAAAGGGACACAATTGGGCCTGCACCCACAGATGATATAGAAAAGGGGAGTTGGGAGCATAGGACAGACCGCAATGGGAGACGTGAACTCGCCTTTTCCATATATACCCAGATGCTCGCAATCATCATTCATCCAAAACAGGAGTTTTTGCAAGTTAGCTGCCCAGTAGTATCGCCTAAAATCAGGGAGGGCCAAACCGCCATCACTCTTAGGCGACTGCAGTATCGCCTTTCGGATTCTGACCGGTTTGCTACCCCATAAGAATTTAGATATTGTCCTTTCTAATTTGTCAAAAAAAGATTTGGTGATAAGTATGGGGACATGCTGGAAAATATACAGGAATTTGGGTAGGACAACCATCTTAACCAGATTTATCCGGCCCACGAGGGATAGCGGTAAGACTGACCAGCGATCAAAATCTTTTTCGGCTTTCTCAAGCAGAAGCAAAAAGTTTGAGCGGAACATATCAGATAAGGGTATTGTGATAAAAACGCCAAGATAGCGAAACCCATCCTCTGCCCTTTTGAATGAGGTTAAAGAGCGAGGGAGCTGCTTAGCCGGTAAGTTAATCGGTAATAGCTCATTCTTTTGGTAGTTAAGTTTATAACCAGAATATGCACCAAACCGTTCTAAAATATTCATAATCACAGGGAGAGAACTGACTGGGTTTGAGATGTACAGGAGCAGGTCATCCGCATACAATGAGACTTTATGAGTTGTGTCAAATCGTGTAATACCTTTAAAGCCCTTCTCTGCGCGTAACCAGACCACCAGGGGTTCTATCGCGACATCAAACAAGAGTGGAGATAACGGGCAACCCTGTCTGGTACCTCTCTGAAGTGTGAAGTGGGACGACAGTATGTCGTTTGTTTGTACTGAGGCCACCGGGGACGAATATAATAGACTCACCCAGAGAATAAAACTGTTACCGAGGCCAAACCTATCCATCGCTTCATATAGGTACTTCCACTCGACCCTGTCGAAGGCCTTTTCGGCATCGAGGGAGACTACCATCTCCGGGGTCTCATTACTCGAAGAGTGAATGATGTTAAGGAGACGCCTAGTATTATGGGAAGACTGTCGGCCAGGTATAAACCCTGTTTGATCCAACGAGATAATAGAGGGCATCACTCGCTGAAGACGAAGCGCAAGGGCTTTAGAAAGGATTTTGAGGTCCACATTCAGGAGTGAGATTGGTCTATAGCTACCACAAAGCAGGGGATCTTTCTCCTTTTTAAGAATTAGGGAGATGGTAGCCCATGACAAGGTGGGTGGTAGGCGACGATGTAAAAACGCCTCATTGTACATATCTCTCAGGACTGGTGCGAGGAGGTCAGAGAAAGCTTTGTAATATTCTACAGAGAAGCCGTCAGGGCCGGGTGACTTTCTGCTTTGCAGCGATGTGATGGCTGCTTGGACCTCAGCTACAGTTATGGGACCACCCAAGTCTCTCATGGCTTCTTCGTCAATTCGAGGAAGCGTCATACTACTGAACATGTCACCTGCAGTGGGGGGACAGTCGGAAGTGTATAGTTCAGTGTAGAATTTAGCAAATACTTCATTAATTCTGAGAGGATCAGTATGAGTCTCCCCTGAGCTGGATCTAATGGCTGGAATTAGCCGTGAAGTCGCCTCTGTTCTGGCCTGATGGGCCAAAAGCTTTCCAGCTTTATCCCCAGATTCAAAAAAGTGTTGCCTAGATTTAAGCAATCGTAGTTTGGCTTTATTAATGGATATGAGGTCAAAGTCTGTTTGTAGCCTAAGGCGTTCTCTATAGAGATTAGGGTTTGGGTCAGATGCATATTTGTCATCAATGTCCTTTATTTTTTGTAACAGATCTGCCGTTTGGAACGTCTCGGTTCTTTTCAGGTTGGAGATAAAGGAAATGAGTTGGCCCCTAATATAGGCTTTTGAAGCTTCCCAAAGTATACCTCTTTCTATGTCCGGCGAGTCATTCAGCTCAATATATAGGGTGATTTGGGAGTGCAAGAATTGCATGTAGTGAGCCTCTGCTAATAATGAGGAGTTGAACCTCCACTTAAAGGGGTTAGTTTGTTTACGAAAATGAAGATCAAGGGAGGTCGCAGCATGATCTGATATTACGATGCTATGGTACTCACTGGATTTGATTTTGGAAAGCAATCTATTATCTAAGAGAAAGAAGTCTATACGGGTAAACGTACGATGTACGTGGGAGAAAAATGTCGTGGGGAATTTAGTCGTGGGGAATATAAATCTCCATGGATCTGTGAGCCCCAGTTGTTTGGCAAGAACATGCAGAGTCTTACCGGATTTAGTTAAAGTAGAGGCTTTATTCGAAGATCTATCCAGTATAGGATCTTGGACCAGATTAAAATCTCCACCCACAATGACATGGTGATTTTCAATATTTGGGAGAGATGTAAAAAATTTAGTTATAAATGAGCTGTCATCCCAGTTGGGTCCATAAATGCTTGCCAATATGACAGGTGTGTCTTGCAATTTGCCCGACACCATGACAAAGCGACCAGCAGGGTCTTCCTAAGTTTTCTGTGGTTCGAACTTAATGTTCTTACGAATCAGGATAGCGGTGCCCCTAGCCCTATTATTAAATTTCGAGTGAAATAGTTGACTAATCCAGCCTCTCTTAAGCCGTGTTACCTCTCTGTTGCGAAGGTGGGTCTCTTGGATAAAGAATATATCGCCTTTGAGCTGATGCAAATGGGCCAAGATCCTATCAGTTTTGGTATGACTTCCCATCCCTCTCATGTTCCACGAGACAAATCTAAGAGTATCGTTTGTGTTGGCCATTTTTAGCTATATGGGTAATGCGCTGTAGTTCTGCAAAACGAGATGGAAGAGCGCATCGAAGCCAGCTGCCGAGAGTGGGGATGTGGAGGGGGAGGGGGGGGGGGGGAATAATATATATATATATATATATATATATATATATTATATGTGAAGTAAAATAAAACAAAAACAAAAAAAGAAAAAAACAAGAACAAAAACATACACACACGGCAAACAAGTGGAACACATATCATTTAACCATCTTTTCAAACCTGAGTCTCTATACCTGAGATCCCCCATGTCTCAACTGAACCTTAAGTGCCCATTGCACCAAGGTGCGTTGTCCTCACTTATTCTCTTCTTTTGAGAAAATTCGTGACCAGTTTGAATTTTCTTGCCTTGGAGGATCCAAATGTGGATAGAACTCAATTTTGAATCCTACAATGCTGTTTAGAATAAATAAATAATTTGTCTTCCTTACCAGATAAGGACCCCCTACCTCGGGGTTTGCCACCAGCCATTGTTGTCCCCTTCTGGTAGGTATATTGTAACCTCCACGTATCCCCGGTGCAGCACGCCAACGTGTATACGAGAATGATCGACTTGTTCCTTCTCCAGCACCAGCACCTGCCTTGCGCCCCGCCGCCAGTGGTTTACCGACACATTCGACCGTAACGGGAGTTGATGGCTTCGATGCCACTGCCTCTTCTTCCTGACGCCCGCTACCCTTAGCATCGGGGGTTTTACCTGCGGTGCGTCCCTGGCCTCTCCTTCCCCTACGCCCTTTCTCCATTCTGAGTTTGTGTGGACCTCTGCCAACACGTCAGAGCGGGAAGAAAAGCGCCCTGTAAGTAAAAACGAAACCACTTACCTTGTCCGATTTTTACTTTAAATTTGCTTTACTCACCGCCTGGAGGAGCTGCTGCTCCTCCACACACGGTCATGAACGCTATGCGTCTGATCGATAATGACGCGTGTGCGGCTGGACGGGGTCTTCTTCACGTAGTCACTCACGTGACTCCGAAGTAAAATTAATAGGTTAAGGGCCACTGGTACAAGTAGTGAAGAATCTGAAGTTGCAAAATGTCTTCTTTTCGGTGACACTGGCAAACCAGATGTGTTCTGGGGTGGAAATAAGTCAGAAAATGCAGAAGGCAAGAAATAAAATATGTCATTGGGCAGAAGAGTCTTACAGAGAGCTATAAAGGTTGCAAATCAAAAAGGAAAAATGGGCCAAAACAAATATAAACGATCAAACCTCACATTAAAAAGAACAAAATAGAAATTAAAAGAATGTTACAATCAAATTGTGAATTAACGTGTTCAGACTGCACTTTGAATACGACAACAAATGCATCAAAAGAGGATAAAATATTTAAGATTGGAAGGTAATTCAACAAGCCAATAATACTGATTCCTCCTCTCATGAATCTTGAAACTTTTCAGCATAGTTCGAGAGACTTCAGTCTTTAATCTCAAAAAGGAGTATCAGAAAAGCAACTTAATACAATACAATACAATACAATGCAATATTTATTCCATGTAATTTGAACCTCAGTGAGGCTCAAACGAAACTCAGTTTCTACAGCCATACAAACAAAACAATTCCTACAAGACATACAAACAATTCAATTCACACAAACATCAATCACAGTGAATCTCCTCCTCACTGTGATGGAAGGCAAAGTCTTTTCTCTCCCTGCACCATTTTCCCCGATGTTGAAGCCCCAGGCGGGCAATGGTAAGTTCCACGGCCATTAATGCCGCGCCGGGCAATGTACGGCCCCGCTCCAGGTCTAAATGTCACAAAGTTGGAGCCCCCGGCGGGCGTTGGAATGTCCCGCGGCCATTAAAGCAGCGCTGGGCGATGTACGGCCCCGCTCCGGGTCGTTCCAATCCCACGACACGGGCTGGAGAAGTTGTGTTGCAGGAGCTCAGAAAAGCGGTCTCCCCCCCGGACCCGCGAGCTCCCGATATCACAGTCCACCGGCCTGCAGCTGGAGCCTCTGAGCTCTGGAGTCAGGCCGCAGCAGTGAGCCACCACCAATCCACACGCTCCGAGGCTGGCCAGCCCCATGATGGTGAGTAGTCCGCAGCTCCGCGACTGGAGCCCCCAGGTCGTTCCGGCTGGGAGGGCGCTCCACGGTGCTAGGCCCCAATGACAACGGAGACCCGACAGGGAAAAGGTCGGGTCTCCCGTGCAGGGAAGAGATTTTAAAAGTCCCCCCCCCCCCGCCCCCAACCTGGAGGGCGCTCCACGGTGCTAGGCCCCAATGACAACGGAGACCCGACAGGGAAAAGGTCGGGTCTCCCGTGCAGGGAAGAGATTTTAAAAGTCCCCGCCCCCAACATATACAGTTAAAAACAGTATATATTTTTTAAAAACACAAACAACTGCATTTAACTAGACAAAAAAAAAAATGACAGACAGGCTGTAGGGGCCGCTGCAACGTGAGTCGCGCCGCCACCAGTGACTACTGCAATAATAGCAATACACAAAATGGTTGTGGGAATGAAGAAGTTAAATGTGGAAGATTACTTCAAAATAGGGAAAAGGGAAGAGACTTTAATTATTTCAGGACACAAATCAGGAAGTTATTTTTCACACAAAGATTAATATTTAGCATAAACCCGTTGAACTATCTGATGCAAAAAATCATTTGATTTAGTTAGGGTTAAAATAGGAACTAAATATTTGCAATTTAAACCCTTCACATGCAAACAGTCAGCAACCTAAAGCAAAATATTAATGAATTAAGGAAAAAGATACCTCATTCTTTCTTGTGTAGGAAAGAACTACAGATGCTGGTTTAAATCGAAGGTAGATGCAAAATGCAGGAGTAACTCAGCAGGATAGGCAGCATTTCTGGAGAGAAGGAATGGGTGAAGTTTCAGGTCGAGACCCTTCTTCAGTCTGAAGTAGGGTCTCGACCCGAAACGTGTGGCGTTTCGACCCGAATGGGTGACGTTTCGACCCGAATGGGTGACGTTTCGAGCCGAATGGGTGACATCACCCATTCCTCTCCAGAGATGCTGCCTGTCCCGCTGAGTTACTCCAGCATTTTGTGTCTACCCTCATTCTTTCTTCTTGATTACATGGTATGGTGCTATTCAATATATTTTTTCTGCTTGTTTAGTTTAGTGTAGTTTAGTAATACCG
Organism: Malacoraja senta; assembly: GCA_038087875.1. Classification (NCBI taxonomy): domain Eukaryota; kingdom Metazoa; phylum Chordata; class Chondrichthyes; order Rajiformes; family Rajidae; genus Malacoraja; species Malacoraja senta. The sequence continues at coordinate 29,680,967 of CM075983.1, forward strand.
TGTGGAAACAGGCTCTTCGACCCACTGAGTCCACGGCCACCAACAATCACCCTACAGTAGTTCTGCTATTTCAGTTTGGCATTCACACACGAGGACCAATTTACAGAAGTCAATTAACCTACAAACCTATACAGCTTTTGCTTTTATTTTTTTTAATCAAAAAATGTATTCAATTATTAAAAAATAATATTTACACTACAATAAAACAAACCAGAACCCACCACCATAATACAATACAAACATATATCCATAATAAACTACTATACAACTATGATACAATCCTTATTGAGGGTACATTCAACACCCTGCAGAGCCCAGCGGTCCCGGAACTCCCTCAGGGTGCCCGTGGACAGGGCATATTCCCTTTCTAACCGCACCCGGGCATGGACATATCCCCGGAAAAGGGGCAGGCAGCCAGCTCGGGTAGAGCCATCCACCGCCTGGCGCCTTGACTCGCGGATGGCCAGCTTGGCCAGGCCCAGGAGCAACCCAACCAGGACATCTTCAGCCCTACCCTCCCCCCTATGCACAGGGTGTCTAAAGATGAGGATGGTGGGTGAAAAATGCAGCCAGAAGGCAAGGAGCAGCCTCTTTAGGTATTCAAACAGTGGCTGCAGCCTCACGCACTCCATGTACACGTGGTATACAGACTCTTCCAGCCCGCAAAAGTGGCAGGCGGCTGGCAAGTCTGTGAACCGCGAGAGAAACAGGTTGCAGGGAACACCTCGGTGCAATACCCTCCAAATGAATGAAATGACATCTAAGTAACCCATCTACTAATCCAACACAAAGAGCAGATAAAGGAATACATTAAAATTAAAACTCCCAGATTGTTGTTAAGAATCAAGGCTGAGGTGAAACCGCAGAGAAAATTCCTTGATTTTCTGTGTCAAAATAGTTGTTGGAGAAATGTTTGTTCTATATTAGATTTTTGCACCTACGTTATAATAATGATATACTTTATGTGATGAAGTGGTGATTTAGATTGTATATTATTTAATTTGTAGTTGAGTTTATCTCATCAGAGCCATAAATTTAATTTATGAACTTTTACCTCCTATTTTGTTTATTTGTAACAATCATACTCCTGTAGTGCTATAAGTAAGAATACATAATGTATTCCAAAGACACTTCATTGCTAAATAAAATACACACATGTGTCCATTTGTATTTGTTTATTTAAGCAAAATCCTATTGATTCCTGAATTATAAAATAAAATAATGCAAGTACTTTAGTAATTCAGGCAACGTCAATGGAGAGTGAAACAGATTAATTATTATTAACTTGCAACATTAATTCCATTTCTTTCTGCACAGATATTGTCTGTTCCTTACTTGACATCTGCAAATGTAACTGGAATAAAAACAGCACTTTTGGACTAATATTTTAATGCTAAATTGAAAGTGTGTGATTGACTGAAATATCAAATTTGGAGATGTTTCATCATGTTATATTTACTCACTAAACCAAAAAGTTATTGAATCCACTGCACTTCCACATTGTGTTCAAGTTTCAAAACAATACAGATAACTTGATTAGACTGATGAGAAAAAAAACATATCAATTAAGTAATTCGAATAAAACAATCAATCCAAATCTGTTCAAAATATATAGTTGCAAATGAAAATTTAACTAATATGATGTCAGTAACTGGATTACATAGCATTTAATAATCATTAGTGAATAAAGTTAAGAAAACAAGAATAGTCAAGCAAGCATTTAAAGCAATTTAATCCTTGGCAGGCATAATTCTAATGGGGACGTGGGTTACAAGTCAATGATATAAAAAATCAAATAACTACTACGATCTTAATGTAAAATGAAATTTGTAGATGGAGATCTATCCAGCAATTAAAATGAACACAAGTCCAAGACCAAATAACATCACATCAAGGACAAATAGAAAGACTCCTGTCTGGGACAGGAGATTCATTATATAAAAAGGCTCCCAGGAGGTTTCTCATCTGTCACACTGGAGACTGGCACCAGCAATTCCTGTAATTACACAGTGATTGGTAAGATCATCAGTATATATTTACACAGCGCCAAATGGAAGTGGTATTACAATATCTGCTATCTCGGAATTATTTTACAGAAGGTAACCTTCTTCTTTGGAAAAGGCCGCATTGAGGAAATTACAAGACTTTAAAAATAAATATCAAAATGTTGCCTCAATTTTCGTTGCTCAATGTGCACTTTCTATTTTAGCTGATGGACGGCAACTAGCTGATCGATCTGATCCCGTCAGTTTTAGATTGGTTGAGTTAGATTACATTTTGTATTTCCTTAAAATGAAGTAAAATTTAGAGTAATTATGAGATGGATGGAAAGGAAGCTTAAATGACGTTATACTTCACAATTAAGAAAATTGAATTTTTGTTTTCATTGTGAAAACAAGAATTGATATGGATATAGAGAACATCTGTGAGAGGAGATCTTCTTGGTACCCTAGTGGAAAATATTGCCATCTTTGTTGATTTAATTTTTAAGTTCTGTTCTAAGCGTTGTCAATAATTAAATGGAACAAAAGCAGAAGATCATTGGGGGTGCTTTCTGCAATATGGGTTTCTAACCAAATCCCTTGATTTTGCAATGGTGGGCTCTGTGTACTTTCTATTCTCCTCTCATGGGTTTTAATGTTTCAGTCATTCATACCCTCAGAAGTGAGCGTTGCTTACCTGGTTTCAGCTGTAGAAACTATCTGCAAGTGAAGTGCAGCCAAACCCAGAAACCTTGCATCTTTTGTTGGGAAACGTAGATTATGCCACAGGGGTAGGCAGGAGCATAATTTTATGAACTGCTGTATCGCTGTACATTCAGATGTTTACCAATTCTTCTGGGTAGACAGAAAATACATTCATTGGAAACTGGTGGATTGATGCCTGAGGAATTTCTTGTCTGGATTCTGAGTTGATTTGTCTTCAGTTTTGGGGCCCAGAGAGAAAGCTGCTCACCTGAACCTGACAGAGAATAAACTACACTCACTTCTTTCTCTTCCCGACTATGAACCATGCTGAATGGCTTAAGGAAACTGAGTGCATTGACCAGTACATCATATCTTCTAGAGATTGACTTCCAGCAACTAACCTCCAGTCCTGGCCATTAGTTGGGTGTCACTGTGCACCATCCCATGGGGGGGGGGGGGGTGGGGGGGGGGAGACAGAGACAGAGAGACAGAAACAGAGAGACAGAGAGAGTAGAGAAAATAAAGGGAAATAAAGTGACAAAGTCAGCAATTCAGGTCAAGAGAGGTCATCTGCATTAAAGGGTAACTCTATTTCTCTCAGTTGTTGCCTGACTTTCTGAGTATTTTATTTCACTTTTAATCCATCATTGGCTTCTTGAAAAATCACAGATACCCAATTACAGCAAAACAAATTTGGGCTTTATTGCCTTTAACGTATCCACCAGTTAAAGGAGAATAACGCCCTAAAAATAAGTATTGGCAGTTGTTATGTTAATCAAAAAACAGAAAATATTAATAGATGTTATGAGAAATATCCCTTTAAAATTGGTCACAAATTTAGTATAATTATAGATACATAGATACATAGAAAATAGGTGCAGGAGTAGGCCATTCGGCCCTTCGAGCCTGCACCGCCATTCAATATGATCATGGCTGATCATCCAACTCAGTATCCCATACCTGCCTTCTCTCCATACCCCCTGATCCCTTTAGCCACAAGGGCCACATCTAACTCCCTCTTAAATATAGCCAATGAACTGGCCTCAACTACCCTCTGTGGCAGAGAGTTCCAGAGATTCACGACTCTCTGTGTGAAAAAGTTTTTCCTCATCTCGGTCTTAAAGGATTTCCCCCTTATCCTTAAGCTGTGACCCCTTGTCCTGGACTTCCCCAACATCGGGAACAATCTTCCTGCATCTAGCCTGTCCAACCCCATAAGAATTTTGTACGTTTCTATAAGATCCCCTCTCAGTCTCCTAAATTCTAGCGAGTATAAGCCATGTCTATCCAGTCTTTCTTCATATGAAAGTCCTGACATCCCAGGAATTAGTCTGGTGAACCTTCTTTGCACTCCCTCTATGGCTATAATGTCCTTCCTCAGATTTGGAGACCAAAACTGTACGCAATACTCCAGGTGTGGTCTCACCAAGACCCTGTACAACTGCAGTAGAACCTCCCTGCTCCTATACTCAAATCCTCTTGCTATGAAGGCCAACATACCATTCGCTTTCTTCACTGCCTGCTGCACCTGCATGCCTACTTTCAATGACTGGTGTACCATGACACCCAGGTCTCGCTGCATCTCCCCATTTTCTAATCGGCCACCATTTAGAAATTATCTTTTCTAATTCCAGATAATTATTTAATCAGGATGGCACAAAAGGACACAAAGTGACGGGTCTTGACCAGAAACATCACCTGTCCACATTCTCCAGGAATGCTGCCTGACCTGCTGAGTTAATCCAGCACTTTGTGTCCTTTTGTGTATTTAACAGCATCTGCAGTTCTTTGTTTCTGCATATGCAAGCAGGATAATGGTGTGAAGAGGTCACATGATAAGTAAATCATTATTATGAGTGGTGTTGCATTTGCGGGTCTTGGTACTTGTTTTTTCATTGTGTATTATTACTATTATTGTTATTGTAAGGACAATTGAGTGGTATAATTATAGTTTTGCACTATCTAAGTCATAAAACCTCCTCAGGACTTCAGGGGGAAAAGCAGACGTCACAGAACAATGGGACAGGGTCAAAGTTATGATACAACATGCTTCTAAAGGTTAGATGAAAAATGGAATTGGTTTGCTGAAACAGTGCCAGAAAGTAGAATCAACATGGATGAAAATATTTTAATAAATGGTAAAGGTTGCGGAATAATTAAAGGAGAAGAGACTGAGACAAATAGAGAAATGTAAGGAATATGGTCAATAAAAACAACAATTTTGAATTCTGATAATGAGGACATGGAGCCAGTGGAAGGTCATTGGGAGATTATGATAATGTGGGATAACAGTGATAGCTTTACACGCAGGTTTAATGATTTGAAGCTGGAGTGTGGTGAAATTACAGAAAATTACAAAAGGGCATGTGGTTTCATGAGGTAAAGAAAAGGAGTGATTATGAATTCCAATAGCAGAGGAATAAAGGCACTTTGGAGGTGAGCAGTGTTGCGGAGGTGGAAATAAATAATATTGTGTACTGCTCAGAATACCAAGCATGCAGGCTGTAATTACCACAATTTGTATGGAACCCAGCATTCTCCCTTCACTGTTCACCAAACTCAGGATGTTCAGAAAACCTCCAATATTGTAATCTTTGACTTTTTGGACTCTTCCAAAGAAATCAAATCTTTATGTTCATCGGATGATCATGAAGTTTAGATGGAGATGGTTTCATATCGACAGGTATGTTATGATTTTGACCCTCCTCAGAAGGAGTGTGCAGATAGAGAACTCTGTTGCTCATGAGTCAACATGGGCCATCTCACAGTATGATACATGCTCTAATGAATCTGCTCAAGTGGTAAACATTGAATTGTGCATGCAACACTTGAGCCTTCTGCTGTCAGCCTCTCATCCCACTTATTTTCCCCAACATTATTATTACCATGCCATGAACAACTGTTTGTAACTGAAGCAACCGTTGTTCCTTTATATAGCAAAGACAGTTGAACACAATCATGGTTAATATTTATCAGTAGACTTAATGGCTTTGTTGTCATGGCACTGAAGAAAACAAACCATTTGTGAAGCCTAGTTCTGCCTATATCTGTCTGCAGATATTTGATCATCATTTGTCTTCTAAATGGTGAGTTATCTATCGCGGTGTTCAGTCATCAGCAAAGCAAACAGCATCAAGATTTGGTAGCCATGTGGGTGTGTATCAAGATAAAGTATTGAATGTTAACTAATTGTGATCCAGTAATAGTGCCCTCTGAGGAATTCACAGATCCAATTCAAGAGGCAGCAAATATTGTGAAGGAACCAGTTCCTCCAGAAAGCTGTGAAAATCATTGAAGGCTCTACAAATACAAGGCTTGATGCTAATCTGAAGCCAGGTTACAGGTTGGGTGAACAGCGAATGGGAGCATTTTGTACACAAAGTAAAGTGGGTCATTTCTTCAATATCAGCATAGATTATGTCATAAATTATGCCATCTGTGTTTCAGTTTTCCAAGCATTGCACGTGGATGCTGATAGTGGCTTATATTTGATCCTGTCCAAATTATTAACTGCCCGTTTCACTTATGAGCATATTCCTGGTAGCAATGTCCATGATCATGATAGCGTCACCATCTTCTTATTCTTTCCCTTCTAAGTTTTCCTCATCAAATGATTTATAATTAGATTTTTGTTGCCATTTTCCACCTGTAGCACTTTCCACCGTGTAATCTTTTGCAGGACTCAGTATCACACTGATCCCAGATACCTTGGCTGGTGTGTATTGTACGCATCTATTAAGTCATATTGCAACCACCTAGTGTAGTCCAATGTGTTGCTACATGAAACACCCAGTGGTCCATGTGGCTAATGTTGCAGCAATTCCTGGATTTCCTCACTTGCCAAGTCTGAAGGGTCATCAGGAGGTGGAGAATATATTTTGTTTCACATGTGCCAACAAGAAATTGGAAATGTTTCTGTTGAACTTTACATTTGCTGTTTCTTTCCTCTCTATTACCCTGTATGTAGTTATGTACTTACTTTAACTTACACACTTATTGCAACACGGGATGTTATTCAGCCCAAAAATAGACACAAAATGTCGGAGTAACTCAACGGGACAGGCAGCATCGCTGGAGAGAAGGAATGGGTGATGTTTTGGGTTGAGACCCAAAACGTCACCCATTCCTTCTCTCCAGAGATACTGCTTGACCCGCTGAGTTACTCCAGCATTTTGTGTCTATGTTCGATTTAAACCAGCATCTGCAGTTCCTTCCTACACATGTTATTCAGCCCATTGAGTCCATTCTAGCTATGACCCTCTTGCATCTGCCTCATTTCCCTGCAGCACTGTAACTCAGGCTCTCTCAAAAGCCCATCAACCTTCCTTTCTTTTTGTTTTGCCACTTCCCTGTATGAGAGATGAGCAGCTGCACTGCCGCCAGCATGGCAGGAAGTCTGATTATCCTCCTTTCTCTTCCCGTTACATCAGTGTTGATGTTTCCCATTTGAAGAGTGTGTATTAGTTCTGTTATGACTGAAAACAGGATCCAGAGAATAAAAGGTTCTTCAATTAAAATTAAAGTATGTTTTTGATATGTCAATGAAGCTACAATTTGCTTATAGTTGCAAAATCAAGCTGAACACATTTTCAGAGAAAAATCACAAACTGATACAGCATGGACTCAGGCCTTTCAGCCCATTGAGGTAATGCCGGCCAACAATCACCCATTAACACTCATTTTCCCTACATTTAATCCACTCACCCCAGATTTCAAGATTCCAACATCCACAGTCTCGTGTGGCTCCACATAAGTTTTCATCAAGGTGACAAAGGTGGCAATCAAGATGGCAAACATAAACTGATTTTATCGGAAAGCATATTAATCTTGGAAGGACCTCTATTATCTTCTTTACTTACATTTAAATCTAGACCTGAATGTTTTACATTTACTTTTATTCCGTTTTACTCAAATGCTGCTCACTTCTCAGATGTTCATGTATACATACCAAATGAACCAACATTATTAACATATAGACTTTTGTTATTGTTCAAGAATTTGTAGAATATAATTACAGAGAAGACCACATAGAAGTGGGTCACACGAATAATGAAAGCAAAATGAATCAACATCTTGTTTTACACTAACTTTTCTTCACCATTGTAATATTTTTGCTTGGTGCTTGTTTCTGATTACTTCATTGACAATCCACAAGGGAGAGGAATCAAAACTAGAGTGCTCAATAAGTACTTGGTTGCTCTGTTATTGATGAGCAAGGTTCACACTTTTATTACAATGACGTCAATTCCTCGCTCCTGATAAAGTAAATAATCTGTAAGGTTTGTAAAAAGCCTCATCCATTAGGCTGACTGGAAATTGATGATTGCAGCTGCTAGATTTAAGTGGACTTAAACTTGAAACTATGACCTTTAATGACAGAAGCACTTCAGGATTATTCTACTACTTCTTTTCCATAACTACATTAAATGCTGCTGTTTCTTGCAATGAATGTTAAAAATAACTTAATTTATGGGACTTTATTCCAGAATTTTAATAAATACAAAATATTATTGTGTTTGCATTTCTGATGTACGAGATATTCATAAGCTTGATCTATATACCACAACAAAGTTATACAAAGAATGTTCATCTATCTGTTGTTATCTCTCCTGTTATTTCAAAGGTAGAGCGTATTAGCAGTAAATCTATAGCGTGCTGCTCAAAATATCAGATTCATTTCCAAATGGATTGTTTCATAAGCTATAAATTGATGATATTCAGGATAAGTTACACTTTAAAAGGCATATTTAAAAAAAAGTTACATTTAACATCCCTACAAATTTGGAAAATTGCACTCATTTTGTTCTAGTTGGTCATGTATATACTTCTTATGTGCAGTGCTTCAAAATATACTTCAGAGACTATGTAACTAGCATATATAAAGGAATATTTTACACCTTTTTTGATTTGGAACTATTAAAGTAATCTTTGACAGAAATTTTTTGAGTTTACAAAGTAGTTTGCACAAGACCACATTGATCCACAAATTCCAGGAGCAGCGAGTTAGGTCTTGAATTTTTTTTCACAGATGACACCTGTTACATTCCATGTGATGAATACCACCTCAACAGGATTAGTTGACAAGAGGTTGACATAAGAAACAATAGATGCTGGCTCACAAAAAAAAGACACCAATTGCTGAAGTAACTTGAGCCTGAAGAATATTCTTGACCCAAGACGCCACCTATCTATATTCTCCAGAGATGCAGCTTGACCCACTGAGTTACTCAGCACATTGTGTCTTTCATTTTCCATTTGACAAGGTATCAGGGTCATTTTGCTTTCATTGTGGCTTACAAGTAATATTATGAATTTCTTCGCCAAAATTAGTGTGTAGCCAAGAGGTAGATGTTTTTTTCAGCGTGTTTAACAGGACAAATACCATTGTGATGAAAAGCTATCAACTGGAAATGCTAGCTTTTCAGAGATGCTACCTGACATGTTGGTTAATTCCACTATTTTTTGTTTTATTTGTTACATCCTGCTACATCCTGTGAAATGCAAAGGTCAATAGGCAGATGGCTGGTGTCTACAACTCTTAAGAATTTAATTCCTCCAGTCTCTTCTAAATTTAGCTATTTTCAGATTAACTCTTCTCATGTCCTCCGGGGGGAACATATGAGACCCATTTGACTTTATTTAGTAGCCAATCTTAATGGTTCAGCTACTAAATTTTTACTTACTCTCCATAGGCTCTCTTTAATCTTTAGAACATTGCAGCATCAGCCCTTTCTTAAAACTAAGCATTTATGTAAAACAGATTGTGTGAAAGATGGGGAAGTGGTGAGCAGTCATACAAATATATCTCTTATCTCCTATTAAATATTTAATTTCCATTCACTTTGATTTCATTCGCAGCATATTGAAAATTTTGAATGACATAATGTATTTCAAGAAAATTTGAACTTTCTTATTGCTTTCCTTTATGTTTTAAGTGCAATTTCAAATTCAATATTGTGATATATCTCCCAAATTTTTTGCAGATTATCTGCCTTTATCTATCTATACATAACTCATCTTGTTATCTTCCGGTTTGCGCTACGATTTTTCGCCACAGTACTCACTGTCGTGGTCCAAATATTCTTAAACAAACAGAGATTTACGAAAGGTAAATCGTGTCTGACGAATCTTATAGAATTTTTCGAGGATGTAACTAGTAGAGTGGATAGGGGAGAACCAGTGGATGTGTTGTATCTGGACTTTCAGAAGGCTTTCGACAAGGTACCACATAAGAGATTAGGATACAAACTTAAATCACACGGTATTGGGGGTTCAGTATTGATGTGGATAGAGAACTGGCTGGCAAACAGGAAGCAAAGAGTAGGAGTAAACGGGTCCTTTTCACAATGGCAGGCAGTGACTAGTGGGGTACCGCAAGGCTCAGTGCTGGGACCCCAGCTATTTACAATTTATATTAATGATCTGGACGAGGGAATTGAAAGCAACATCTCCAAGTTTGCGGATGACACTAAGCTGGGGGGCAGTGTTAGCTGTGAGGAGGATGCTAGGAGACTGCAAGGTGACTTGGATAGGCTGGGTGAGTGGGCAAATGTTTGGCAGATGCAGTATAAACGGGAAGGCAGACTATTATCTAAATGGTGGCCGATTAGGAAATGGGGAGATGCAGCGAGACCTGGGTGTCATGGTACACCAGTCATTGAAAGTAGGCATGCAGGTGCAGCAGGCAGTGAAGAAAGCGAATGGTATGTTGGCCTTCATAGCAAGAGGATTTGAGTATAGGAGCAGCGAGGTTCTACTGCAGTTGTACAGGGTCTTGGTGAGACCACACCTGGAGTATTGCGTACAGTTTTGGTCTCCAAATCTGAGGAAGGACATTATAGCCATAGAGGGAGTGCAGAGAAGGTTCACCAGACTGATTCCTGGGATGTCAGGACTTTCATATGAAGAAAGACTGGATAGACTTGGCTTATACTCGCTAGAATTTAGGAGATTGAGAGGGGATCTTATAGAAACGTACAAGATTCTTATGGGGTTGGACAGGCTAGATGCAGGAAGATTGTTCCCGATGTTGGGGAAGTCCAGGACAAGGGGTCACAGCTTAAGGATAAGGGGGAAATCCTTTAGGACCGAGATGAGGAAAAACTTTTTCACACAGAGAGTGGTGAATCTCTGGAACTCTCTGCCACAGAGGGTAGTTGAGGCCAGTTCATTGGCTATATTTAAGAAGGAATTAGATGTGGCCCTTGTGGCTAAAGGGATCAGGGGGTATGGAGAGAAGGCAGGTACGGGATACTGAGTTGGATGATCAGCCATGATCGTATTGAATGGCGGTGCAGGCTCGAAGGGCCGAATGGCCTACTCCTGCACCTATTTTCTATGTATCTATGTATCTATGAGACACAAATAAAATCAGTATAAGCAGTAATCTCTTTATTACGCCAGGCAGGTGTGGTAAAAACTCTTTACAGTATGCTGATAAAAGACTATACAGAGAAGTCCCACACAAAGGTACGCTGATTTCAGTACATGTATAGATACCCCACTATTTGACGATTCAGCAAAATGTTATCTATAACGTTTAGTACAGCCTCTTGCTTCCCAAGATTGACAGATCCTTAAGATTGACAGCATCAGAAGATTGACATGTTCTTCTTTCAGAGGAAGGGTTAGCCATATATGGTTATATGAGAAGGTTATATTTCTGCAGAACAAGCATTTTGTTTTTTTCTACTTATGATGCACATCATAATCATGTGGAACAAGGGTTAGTCTGAATTCTCTCCTGTGTTTATGTTGTAGAGCAGACATTCGTGAAGTTGTACTTGTTATCTCGCTTATGTTATTGGAAAGGGAACATCAACAGTCTGCTAGCTTTGTTAATGTACTGAAAGCAAAGGTTAGTGCGTTTTCGCTAGCTTTGCAATTTAATAGAAAAGGGTGAAAGCCTGTCTTAGTTTCAGCGGAATCCATTTTGTATCTTTAAATCATTATTAACTTCCACATTACTTCATCTTTATCTGTTGATGATAACATTCACAATCCCCGGTAGCTACATAATTGTCGCAAAAAATTAACAATAAAAATTGGAGCAATGATTACTAAAACGATAGAGCCATAGTGTAATATAGTATTCCAAAGTCCATCAAGCCAACAGAATGGCCAGGCAGCTCCCATTTACTTCATTGTACCCATGCATGTCACTGTCAACCTTATGGATGTTCTCAATTTCTTGGGAAATGTGGGTAGCAAGGTCATTATATTAGAGGATTCATCAGGAATCTAGGCACAATACTCTTCTTATTATAATACAGGTTCCTCTTTGTTGATCTTTATGATCAATACTTATTTCATAGTAAGAAAGTTTTTTTAATATACAATAGTTGTAAAAAGGTTAACAAGATTACATGCAAAGATTATCAGGAATTAAGAATGGAGCTGTCAACTTTCTTTATGCAGAGCTTATATAAAAATGAAGTAATAATAAAGAGTTCTAAAATTCATACGTTTCAGTCTGTTACCGTGTACAGTCTGTTACCGTATACCGAAACTCTTATACAAATTTCCCCATTAATTGCTTCATGCCATTTATCCATGACTGTGGGATCAGCAGATTAGTTTTTAGCTTCTTTAAGAGATTAACATCCATAAATTCAATGTTACAAGATACCATGAACTAGAAGCATTATGTGTCTGATTGTAATTTGGTTTTGAATCTGTCCTTGAGCTCGTAAGGGGTTATGGCACAAACCCAAACTCCCAATCAGATTAAGAAGCTTGTTTACCTTACAGCAGCTAGATTCACTGCTTAACATTCCATAATTGTAGCCCTTCGCTGTTACAGCGTGTAAACAGGCTGGCATGCTATTCCACCACGGCTGGCAAAGCTACGGAACAATAGGTTATCGGTCTTTATGCAGGGATATGGGGTAAAAGACTGAACATAGGTCAATTACTGTAGAGGTGTTGGCTTCTGTCGTTATAGATGACAGATTAATACGTCATTACGTTCTCCCACTTTTGGGGTCTATTACACAGACTTTGCATTTTCACTAATAGTGCTTGTTGCAATAAAGACAATCATGTCAATCATAAAGACTATAGCTATCCCTTCTTCAGCCTCTGGGGCCAGTCAATATTGTTTTATTTCATGGCAAAGCAGCTCCCTTTATTATAGTCAGTTTATGTTCAGGGGCTGAATATATTCATCCCACATGATTCTTATGCTTTGCCCATAGTTCATAGGGTACTTGGACCAGAGCCATAGTAGGCAGCTGTTGCTTTTCATAGTGTCCCATTCTTTTCTGACCCACATGATCTTTCCTTCTGTGTCATTGGCAACTTTAAAACATGAATTGTCTGTTTGTCCTTCAGCCATTTATCATTTTTCCTACTTCTTTTGCTGTTGCTGGAGGTCGAGCAGTTAGACTAAGTGTGACTCAAAGGTGTCTTTCATTTGAAATCGATCCCTTTGGTTTTATTCCTAATCCCGGGACCCCAAAGAACAAATAAAGGGTCACTGTTAATTGTTCAAGTTAATTCAACGAGGGGGAGATTCGTTCCAAGTATCTGGGATTAGGGAGGCATGTATATAATTCAGTGCAGTGTGTTTGCTTATGTTCATGGCTGCTTTTAACAAGATACTGTAAATACTGGCCTTTTTTATTTGTGTGTATGGCTTCCTTTTACCTCCAGTCTTGCAGGAGGACATCCAAGGTCATACATCCGTTTTCCAGTTCCTTCAACCATTCTCCCAATTTCCTCCGATCCCAATTTCTTATCAGTTCATGATCTCCTTAATAAAAGTCGAGAAGACAGAGAATACACAGTTAATTTCTGCATTGATAACCAATACATTTTCAAAGAGCAAAGAAAAAGAAAATAACTTTGTCCTCAATGCCAATAGAGCTGCAACTTCTTAAAGAGACACTACCTTTTAAACACATGAGATTCTACAAAGATTTATCACGCAAATGGGCAAGCTCATTCAATGACATCCTATTTCATCTTAATTATATGATTAATTCAACATTCACCCAGAACTAGTTCCACAAACAAGTAACAGTCTTTAAACTCACTCACTCTACACCCTCTTTTCTGTGCCATTCACTCATAAATTTCCACACCTCATGCAATATGCTAAATCTCAGATATTCACACACACTAAAGCAATACATTTCTCACTCAAGAGTAAAACAGTTTTGTACTCCTCAAGGAAATCATGCAAAACTCTTAAACTTTGAAACACACAAAAATGAGAAATTTATATTTTAATATAAGGTTTTATCAGGCAATGGCACTATGTCTTGTGCTGTTGTGTTGCTAACCTTGACCAAATAGCTTTGGAGAATTATAAAACAGAAGCCATATACTTCTTAAATATATATATATATATGAATCTTGTCTACTATCTTATAGTTTTTCTTAAATTATATTTAAGTATATGGCTTCTGTTTTATAATTCTCCAAAGCTATATATACAAATACATATATATATATAGGCTGTATCAGAGGAAAATGTTATTTGTCAGCCAGCCACCAAAATTTTTCATACTTTATTCATAAATACAACACATACTGAAGAACGGTCACAATCCAAAACACACTCTGGACTCTCTCTTGAACACAGGTCATTTCATTAAAAGCTTCAAAGTGTAAGCTACTTTCTACATTCTCTTCCCTCCTTATCAATACAAATTTAATATGAAAGTTGCAGGAAGGCATAATTATATAATACAATTTCTCAGCTCCTCCTGCATCCCCCTTTATTATCTCTGCTAAAATGAATTTCAATTGTCGCAAATGCATTTGTTTTGATTTACATTTTACACAGAAAACAAATTGAAGCACATTGTTGCTGTTTTTTTTTTTCAATTCTCAACAATCCTCACAACATAATTAATTAACTTTACATTCCCTTGTCTGAAAGAGCCATTATGTCTACTAGAATCTTTGGTTCTGTGGGGACCAATGTGCAGAATTCGTAATCTGCTGTGTGGGCAATAATGTCAGCAGGAGACTTTGTTGTGGCCACTTGTATGGGCATTGCACTTAATAATGGCCAGTTGGACTGGGAGGGTTAAGGCATGCAGTAGGTGTTTTTAAGTTGCGAATGTCTTCTTCTTATTGGAGTGAGAGAGTTAGAGAGAATTGCTGTTGTGCCCTGGCAGAGACACCAATGTATCCACTGGTAGAAATTAACCAAGCCCAGAAATGGGATTGGTCCGATTCCCTGTCATATAGGGTCTTGCCACGCCTCACACTTGCGTGATTATTCAGAATTTCCCCTCTCTCTCCACCAGGTAGACGGGCTCTGTTTTTCAAACAGGTCAGTCTTTTGTTTCAAGTTTGTTTTAAACTGTACCGACTGTTGGCTGCAAAATGTTAAAGTTCTTGGGGCAAAAGTGAGCAGCCTCGATTCTTGCGGGGTAGTTAAGGTACAGTGCCTCGAAAGCCACCAGCTCGACATCTTGCTTTATCTTTTCAATCTTCTTATTTATCTGCTGTTTCTCTTTCCTGGTGCTCTGTGTTGTTTAACTCTCTCACTGCTCTTCCTCTTCTGCCTTAAGCCCTCTCCCTTCTTCTTCCTCATCTTCCTTATCAGTTCTTCCTTTTTCTGGAGGTGCCCTTCCCTGTAGGCGTACTGGAACCCCTTCCTCTTCACGGGATATGAGTGTCGTAGCTCCTGCTGTTAGTGACTGGTGGCCAGGGCAGGGGGGAGGTATTCTACACTATTTCCAATAATTTCTCTCCCCGAATTTGTTCTCTCTGTAAACAAAGTCGCTATGTCAGAAAAGCGGCCTCCGGGGATATTTTACTTAGGTTTCCATTTTTACATACCAGTTGTTTAATATTATGTTGGCCAACCATAATCTCTCTTTTTTTTATATTCATGATGTAATCTTTAAGTTTTCCTGGATCCAAATAACACATATGCTGTACCGAAGCTCCCACGTACCAAAACTCCAACATGTACCAAAGCTCCCACGTTACTCTTATCCCGAGCCTATCCCATTTACTGGCCCAATATCGGCTTAATACGACAGACAGCCTACTTAGTCTGAGTCAACAATCCCAAAAATTGTCTTACCTTGCGTTGTCTGTTCTGAAAAATCTTGGCAGGGAACCAGATCACTTCGGACAATGGACCACAATGTTCCCGGGCACTCTTAGTAGGTCAGACTCAAGGGATCGGATAGTGCACTTTCTTCCCCCTTCGAGACCCCGGCCAAACTGTAGCCTCTTACTCAGTCTTCAGTGATTGTTTCCAGCAAGAACTGCCGACTACGCCAATGTCGTGGTCCAAATATTCTTAAACAGACAGAAACGCAAATAAAATCAGTATAAGCAGTAATTTCTTTATTATGCCAGGCGGGTAAAAACCCTTTACAGTATGCTGATAACAGACTATACAGAGAAGTCCCACACAAAGGGACGCTGATTTCAGTACATGTATATATATACCCCACTATTCGACGATTCAGCAATGCGTTATCTATAAAGTTTAGTACAGCCTCTTGCTTCTTAAGATTGACAGCATCAGAAGATTGACATGTTCTTCTGACATAGGAAGGGTTAGCCATATATGGTTATACGAGAAGGTTATATTTCTGCAAAACAAGCATTTTGTTTTTTTCTACTTATGACGCACATCATAATCTTGTGGAACAAGGGTTAGTCTGAATTCTCTCCTATGTTTATGTTGTAGAGGTGATTTGTGAAGTTGTGCTTGTTATCTCGCTTATGTTATTCGAAAGGGAACATCAACAGTCTGCTAGCTTAGTAAATGTACTGAAAGCAAAGGTTAGTGCGTTTTCGGTAGCTTTGCAATTTATAGAAGAAGGTGAAAGCCTGTCTTAATTTCAGCGGAATCCATTTTGTATCTTTAAATCATTATTAACTTCTACATCACCATTCTCCTGTGCTGCAAATGCACCAAGTTTTGTTCCGATCGGTGGTATATTGTAAAAGTAATTAAGGTTTAAATGTCTTAAAAACCGCGCATGCGCAGATTGGTCTCCTCTCCTGTCAGTCACCGCTGGGACAGCGATGCCCTTTCCTGCACCATCGCCTCACTGATTGGCCGCATCCACTGTATGGCTTCCGGTCGGCGCAGCTTTCGGTCAGCGCGGCCTCCGGTCGGTGCGGCCTCCGGTCGGTGCGGCCTCCGGTCGGTGTGGCCTCCGGTCAAGTCAACATCCGGTCAGAGGAGCGGCAACATCGAGACCCTGGGGAGGTGAGGAGGGAGTGTGGGGAAATCGAGGGAGAGGAGGGGGTAAGGAGGGAGAGGAAGGGGAAAGTGGTGGAAGTGAGGAGGGAGAATATGGAGGTAGGGAGGGGAGAGGAGTTATGGAGGAAGGAGTGACTGAGGATAGGGGAAAAGAGAGGTGAGGGAGGTATTGGGGAGGGTAGGAGCAGAGGGGAAAGAAGAGGGAGGAGATGAGGAGGGAGAGTGGGGGTGGAGGGGGAATAGAAGGAGATGAGGGAGGAGTGGGGAAGGTGGGGAGTGATGATTAGAGGGCAGTGGGGGAGGTGAGGAGAGAGTCTGGGGGGATTGAGGGAGAGGAGGGGGTAGGGAGGGAGAGGGGGGGAAAAGTGGGGGAGGTGAGGAGGGAGTGGTGGAGGAGCGGGATAGAGGGATAGGAGGGGGTAGGGAGGGGAGAGATGGAGGGAGGGAGGGAGTGACTGAGGGTAGTGTATAGGAGAGGTGAGGGAGGGATTGGGGGAGGGGAGGAGGAGAGGTGAAAGAGGGAGAAGGTGAGGGGGAGAGTGGGGGCGGAGGGGAGATAGTGGGAGAGGAGAGGGGAGTGGGGAGGTAGGGAGTGGGAAATGGAGGGAAAGGAGGGCAGTGGGGGAGGTGATCTTTTTAGGTTTAGGCTTAGTTTTATTTGAAACATAGAAACATAGAAAAATAGGGGCAAGAATAGGCCATTCGGCCCTTCGAGCCAGCACTGCCATTCAATATGATAATGGCTGTTCATCTAAAATCAGTACCCCATTCCTGCTTTTCCCCCATATCTCTTAAATCCTTTAGCCCTAAAAGCTAAATCTAAAGGCTCTGTCCCACGGGTTTGAGGTCGTTGGCGGTGAAGCGCGGCGTCGCCGGAAGAGGGGACTGCACGGCAACCACGAGAGCGCCGCACGGATGCTGCGCGGGGGGCCAAGTACGGCCAGTTCAACGAGCTTGCGGTTTCGGCTGATGACATCTTTCGGATCGCAGGGCTGTTGCGGCGGCCGTGCCGCACACGTACCTCACTGTCGGCGGCTGTGCCGCACACGTACCTCACTGGCGGCGGCTGTGGCGGCGGCCGTGCCGCACACGTGCCTCACTGGCGGAGGCTGTGGCGGTGCAGGTTCGACTCACGGCGCTCATGCTCACTGGCGGCGGCTGTGGCGGCGGCCGTGCCGCACTCGTGCCTCACTGGCAGCGGCTGTGCGGTAGGAACATATTTTTGGACAGTGTTGGTTTTTTTTTAGCACCGTGCGGTGTTGGGAACAACGCCGCACGCCCCCGGAATTGTGCGTTTGACCGAGCCTGCGGTCTCTGGCGGCCCAGGAGCGGTAGATAGTTCCTGTTTCGCCGCCAATGACCGTAGACTCGTGAGACAGGCCTTTAACTCTTGAAGACGTCCGGGTGGAATTTCATCTGCGCTCTCGTAATATTGTCCAGGTTAAAGGAGGTGCTCGGAAATTGGTGGCGGACCTTTTAAGAATAATATTTCTGCTAACCCTGGCCTTTTACTTACATAAATTTATGGATTTGATTGGTTAAAGCAGTTCAAGGTTAGCCAAAGTTCTAACTGGATTCAGACACTTTTTGTCTAACCATCTGAGAAAAACCCCACTACTGTCAAAATAATGGCCCTGAGATTCTAATAAATTTAGAGGAACAATGTCATCATTGTTTAAAAAAAAAGACTAAACTTCACGCGGTTCAGATTCCCATTTAATAAACAGATCCATCCATTTTTATGCACTCATTCAATGGTGTCATAGCTTCTTTGGATTTTAATTACTGATGGCTAGAAATTAAAAATAACTGCCTGTCATGCATTTAACTGAACAACTCCATAGATAGCGCTCAAATTTACTTAGACAATTACTGACACTTTTCTCACTTTTCTGGGTCTCCATCTCAGGAGAGAAACTATCCAGTGATATCTGCTATAAATCTACTAGCTCCCACAGCTATCTTGATTACACCTCATCCCACCCTGTTTCCTGTATGGGCACCATCCTTTTTGATCAGTTTTGTTTTTTACCCATCTCTGTTCTCAAGATGAGGCTTTTCCTTCCAGGACTTCTGAAATGCCCAGTATCTCCCCCTTCTTGATATCAACCAGCAAACTTATTTAGTTCCTCACCACTTCCTCTGGTTCCAGGCATAAATGTCCTCCTTTGTTTTTGATTAGTCTTACACTCTCCTAGGCTACCCTCTTGTTTTTAAGGAATGTTGTTCAAGTGCCTTGTGATCTTTCTTAATCCATCTCACAAAGAACAATTCAGGCCCTTCTGAATCTGTGAATGTTATTTTCTGCTTCCTTTATATTCTTTATAGGGCCTTGTGCGATTTCAGCTTCCTAAACATCACATATGCCTGTTTACTTTTTGACTAGATTTGTAACATCTCTTTAGCCAGTCAGAATATTTTTCCCTAGGTAGAAATGTCCAACACTAGAGGGCATATCTAGAAGGTGAGAGGGGAACATTTTAATGGAGGTATGCAGGGGAGGATTTTTTTTACTTAGAAGGTGGTGGGGACCTGGAACACATTGCCAGAAGTGGTGGATATGATAATGGCATTTAACAGGCTTTTAGATAGGCACATGGAAGTGCAGGGAATAGTGGGATATGGATTATAATCAGGCAGATGAGGTAAATTTAGCTTGGCATCATGCTAGCACAAAAATTGTCAGCTGATGGGCCTGTTCCTGTGCTGTAATGTTCTATGTTCTATGTTTTATGTTCATGTCATCCAAGATTTGAAAACCTCACCATTCTTGTCTTACCTCCTCAAAGGGACAGAACACAATTAACAATCATTTAAAACTGGGGAAACTATGGAAACATAATCTAGCAGAAGCCAGAGATACTCTACTTAAGGAATACATTTACATCCAGTCATGAACCATGAAGTAGCATTGACCATGATGTAAATATAATAGATTATAATAATAAACAGATTCTACTGTGTAAAAATGAGCAAGGAGCACACTACATTAAATCATTATTAAAGGCATTGTGTTCTCCTGTGTTTGTTTTAATAAATTAAATAGTTTAAACAGCTAGATTCATCCTATTTGCCTAATGGATAAACGGCAATTCCCATCAATTCAGTTTAGCACCATCATTTCTGTTTCTTCTTCATTACAACCGAACATTACGTAAATGAATTCCAACTACAAATTCCACTTCAGTATTTGTGAGTCCACCCAATGTGTTGACCTGGCATGCATTAAGATAGAGTTCATGACAATTTGAAGTTTAAATTTGACCCTTTGTCTTCATGTCCCAGGGTCGCATTTTAATTTAGTGTTCCTGATTTAACCTTATGTATAACAATTAGGTCAGCTCTAGGTCATTTATCATTGTTGGGAAGCTCTGGTATCTCCTGTTTTCCCTCATAACACGGGCTCTGATGCCAGATCAGTTTGGTGCATCTTCTGTGAACTGCTTCCACATTAATCAGGCTAATAAAGACAATGTCTGCTTCTAATGTATTTTTTTGATCTATGGAGTGGAATGAAAAGCTTGCATCTGTACAATACAAGACCTCAAGGCATCTCAAAACACTTTGCAGCAAATTAAGTACTTTTGCAGCATAGTGTTGTAGTTAACCTTTTTCCAGAGTACTGTGGCAAGATATCACTGTGACCTTAGTGTGAAGGTTTCAAACAGACTTTAAGTTACCAGTTTGAAGTTTGATTATTATTTTATGAGGAGTTACGTTGAGGGACTACGTGAAGAAGAGCCCGTCCAGCCGCACACGCGTCAATCTTCAAAGCAGCGGAGTGAAATCACAGACAACAATAACTGAAGTATGATAGTAAGATACGTAAAGACTAGAACTACCAGCTCGATCTTTATGAGGGTGGGAGCGGAGGGCACGTAGTCCCTCAACGTAACTCCTCATAAAATAAAGATCAAACTTCAAACTGGTAAGTTCTCGTTTAATCTTACTATTTTACTTCGGAGTCACGTGAGTGACTACGTGAAGATTTCAAAGCTCTGTGATTTCACGTCGTAGATTCAAATCCAGGCGTCTCACTGCATTGATTGACTCTAAGTAAGTAAAGCAATCAACAATGCATAACCACAACATGGATGCAACCAGTTAATGGTTAATTTATCACAATAGTAACCCCTTTATCACAAGAGGAATACTTAATACTAAATCCAACATAGCACCACCAAATAACCACAGGTACTATAATGTCTTTATGGTAATACTTGTGAAACATTCTTTCACTTTGTCCTGCGGCCGCGAGGATATGTTCTATTGGAACATCCAATTCCTTGGCCGCCGATGTTGATGGTGCCCTGGTGGAATATCGGTATCAATACCTGCATCAAGCAACACCTGCTTCAGCCATTTTTTAAATAGTCTGAACCGACACTTTCTTATGCTGCTATTTATGGCTAATAAAAATGCTGATACTGCACCTCTTAAGGTTCTGGTGGCTTCAATCTAACATTGTAAATGTGATACTACACATAGACGTGGATCCGTAGGATATGCTGAAAACCCCAACTTACATCCTGTGAATCCAGGTCTACTCTGTTTAAGCAAATCATAGACATAGAACATAATAGTATCTGTTGCTATTTCCATCATGTCTATTCGTAGGTTCTCCAATGTTTAGATAGATAGATATTTATTTGTTGTCATTTGAACCTAAGTTCAAACGAAATTCTGTTTCTGCAGTCATAGAAACAAGTAAAAAGAACCAAGACACAACACAATTTACACAAACATCCATCACAGTGAATCTCCTCCTCACTGTGATGGAAGGCAAAGTCTTATCTCTCCCCTGCACTCCACATTCTCCTCCCGATGTCAAAGTCAAAGCCCCCGGCGGGCAATTGTAGATATGTCCCGCGGCCATTAAAGCCACACCGGGCGATGCAAGACCACGCTCCGGGTCTTGATGTTGTAGCCCCCGGTAGCGCCAGCAAGTCCCACGACCACCAATGCCGCGCCAGGCGATGCCAGACCCCGCTCCAGGTCATCCTCAACCCTGCAACTCGGGCGGGAGTAGCTGCCGTTGCGGAGCCCCGAAAAGCAGTCTCCCATCATGGACCCGTGAGCTCCCGATGTTACCATCCACCAGACCTGAGGCTGAAGCCTCCGAATCTCAGGGGTCGGGTAGCAGCAGCGCGCCACCACAGCTCCTCCCGCTCCGAACTCGGCCAGCTCCACGATGGTGAGTAGTCCGCAGGCTCCGCGACTGGAGCCCCAGGTCGTTCCGGTTGGAGGCCGCTCCACAGTGCTAGGCCCCAACGACAACGGAGACTCGACAGAGAAAGGTCGGGTCTCCCGTGCAGGGAAAAGATTTTAAAAGTTTCCCAACCCCCACCCCCCGCCCCCCCACACATACCCAGTTTAAAAAAAAACACTATACAAAACTCAAACGAAACAAAAAAAATAAAAAAGACAGACGGACTGCAGAGGCCGCTGCAACGCGAGTCGCGCCTTATGTAAGAAATGTACTGCTTCTGGGTACTATCCCTCCAGGTTGCAATAATATCCACAGTACGATCTGATAGTCCTCTTCCGATATATGGCACTCCTTAGAATCTGCAAATCAACAAACCAATACGATTATGTAAAGGATGTGAATCATCAGTTATAGGGTACACAAACAGGTTAATTCTGTTTGGGAAAATCATAAGAGCCTTTGTGATCATTTTTAACACCAGAGAGTACCATGGTTTTGTAGGTCCAATCTTGTACCACCAATACTCCCGAAGCGGAGTCCTGTTTGATCTTCTGTATATACTGACTAAATGAGTCAAAATGGAGAAAATGTTTACAAAAACATTCTACCCCAATGCAGCGAGAAACATCCACCGCTACTGCCCCAGGATCAGGATCCCATGACACATATTTAGGTAATTGGTGGTTAAGTCTGGATGCAAACAAGTCACCAACCGTGCAACAATATTTTTAAATTTGTCACGATCCAACATCCATTCTGTATTATCATTGAATTTACATGACCTTGAGTCTGCAACTATTTTTAATCTACCTGGTAGGTAGATTGCCAACCAAATATTTCTGGTAAAAACACCAGGTCCAGATCACGTTAGCCAGTCTTCACAAGATTCTGACTTCATACCACTCAAATGATTAACATACGTTTCTATTCCGTAGTGTTGCTCTACCTAAACATGCAAACTTTGCATATTAGTGCAATAAGCTTTAGGCCATAAAATGTTCCTAAAACTCTCATTAATGATCCCTTGTTATTGGATCAAAGGTACTTTCTCCACATTCCATCTACCTCCATAGCTGGAAATACTTATAAGTATGACCCCAACCTAGAGCACTAAAATTAGTCTGCAGCATAATGGAAGGTGTTTCAACCAGGATCTCTCTGGAGGCATTTGAGACACTCATGATCCATCATAGTATTCCAGTAATAACTGCAACTGGCAAATACATGGGCCTGCAAAATGCCCTAAATGCATTCTCCATGCCTCTATCCATGCTTACTGTAAATGCTGATAATGCAGCGAACTAAATTGTACAGCTGAAAATAAGCAATAGTTCGCAAAGCAGGCTTGCTACCTGCCTAATTGAGAGTTGGTGCTCTGTAATGAGCTTAATACAACTTCCAATTAAATGCAGCCTTTAATCCTTGGGCGGAATCACAATCATGTGTTCTCATTTAATAATGGAACCCAAATAATCAATAACTGTGTTCGGTAATTGTCTAGATTTACCTGGATGGTAATAAATCTCCAAAGTGAGCTTGATTCTTGACACTCATGGTTCTGTTGTATCCTACAATCAGAAAATATCAAAATAGGCCAATACCAAATGGCCCTGAATTCTTAGTAATGCTAAGATTGGTTCCAACAACCTGGCAAATAGTCTCAGAGCTGAGGCTAAACCTTAATAAAATGCTTTAAGTTGCCATAATTGACTCATCCAGTTAAATTTTAAATATCTATGATTATTTACCAGATACAGCCACACAGTAAAATGCATTTTAAGATCTATGCTTAGCCATATAGCATTTTCTTGAAATTGGTTGCATAGTATTGGCAAATGTTCCAAAACTGTTTATTATACTGTACAAAAAAGGGTTAAAACTTGTCAGATCTAGAATAATTCTGCACCCACCATCCTTATTTGCTCTCATAACACACTTGGCATAAATTGATGGTGATGGTGAACTGACTTCATAATCATCCCTTTTTCACAATATTTCATGTTCTGTCTGAATCTACATATTCTCTTATTTTGATAAAATATGTGTCCGGTTTCAAATACCTTAGTAGGAGAAACCAAATATGGGTAGAATTCAATTCTAAACCCCACAATACTATACAGTATAAATACATCAAATTGCCATTCTTTTAGCAAGTGTAAAACATTAATATGTCTCTTACAGAACCAGACCCCCTACCTCAGGGTTTGCCTATGGCAATTGTTATCCCCTGATCTTAGTGGAATATTATAACCTCCACATACCTCAGGAGGAGTGCGCCAACAACGCAAATATGGGAAAGACCGATTTGATCCTTCACTGTCCCCAGTCACCACACATTGGTAGGGAAAACTGCCTTCGATTTGATCTGCCAATCACACAGGATCATTCCTTTTTGGGCTAGATTCTTTCCAAAACAGATTTTTAGGCAATTAAGTATTAGATGGTGTACAGAGCCCCCCAACTTAGGGTATTTATTAGGTCTTATAGCACTTTTATAAATACAGTTCATTTCAAAGTGCGCACTACACAAGAGTGCTAATTCAACCTTGTTGTCATATAGACACATGCTCTCCATCCAACCTCTGGTCAAAAAAGCCGTAATGCCTGACCAGCAATTTCAACACCCTCTTCCCCCTTTGTGACTGCTTACAATGCTCAATACTGCATGTTTCATATTTATAGACAGCTCATACATGGTTAGAACCTGGAGCTGCTGGGAGAGCAAGTAATTTATTGACATTGCTAATTTATCTCCCAATGGTTCCCCTGATAGTTTTCAAACCACAACTTTTATATATTGTGCCAAATCTGGTCCTTTAGGCTCTGTTATTGGGCTCTGGTCCTCATATGATTTGTTTATTGAATCTTTGTATGAAATAATCCTCCTCATGGAGGGGCGAATTGGCATCCTGCTTCAGGTGTTTCTAGCGCTGGCTCTCCTACGCATAGTAAACCCTTTCCCAGGTGCTCGCCGTGCGGGCTCTCCTGTAGGCCCATGCATAGGCAGCCCTCTTTCAGGTGCTGCTGGCGCTGGCTCACCTGTAGGCCAACGCTTCAACTGTCCTTCTCCAGACATAGTTGGCGCTGGCTCTCCTGTAGACCAACGCATAAAAAACACCTTTATCCAGGCATTGCTCACACTGAGCCGGACCTTCCCAAATACTCACTGCGCTGGCTCTCCCTTAGGCCAATGCTGAGCCGGACCTTCTAAAGCACTCCATATGCTGGCTCTCCTATAGACCAACGCTAAGCCCGGACCTCCCCAGGCACTCCCTGCGCTGGCTCCTGTAGGCCAACGCTAAGCCGGACCTTCCCCAGGCACTTATGCGCTGGCTCTCCTATAGGCCAATGCTAAACCGGAACCTTCCCCAGGCATTCCCTGCGCTGGCCTCCCAATGCGGTCCTGAATAGAACAAAATATCTGCCTGAGTCGGGGATCCGACTTTCAGAGTCTACTGGCCACCCGGCCTTTTTCTCTTGCGCCCTAATGGCGCTACGACAGTATATATATTTAACCGTATTTAACATCAAAAGGGCGCCCGCTACTCGCAGACCTGCGGTCTTTCTAGAGTTTACCTGTGGTACGCCTCAAACATCCTTTCTTCACTCTGACTTGTGTTTTCCCAACTACAAGTTCTCTGAAGAAAGCGACCTGAAAAACATAAATAAACTCTTACCTTCAGGCTTTTTACTTACCGGTTTGGAGGAGCTCAGCTCGCTCCAAACACATCGGTCACTGCGCTATGCGTCTGACGATATGACACGTGTGCGGCTGGACGGGCTCTTATTCACGTAGTCACTCACGTGACTCCGAAGTAAAATTATAATTATTGATAATTAAGGAATAGCTCTTTTATTAACTAGTTCTAAAGCAGGGTGATTTATTAAGTATTTTTAGTAACAAATACAAGTACTCTTTAATGTTTAAATGTGAGGTGTTGAACATTAATTCATTGAATGTAATTAAATGCATTTCAGAACCTTACAGTACATATACACATATGTACATATATGTGTATATGTATATATATGTGTATATGTATATATATATATGTGTGTATATGTATATGTATATGTATATATATGTATATGTATATGTACATGTATATGTACATGTATATATAAATATATAATAAATAAATAAATATATATATATATGATACATGTTTCTTTTATATATATAAAATAAAAATATTATTTTAATGTATATATTGTCTGAAGAATACTCATTTTAAAAATGCCATCTATTGAAACCAAAATTCAATAATGCCCATCAACCATTATTCTCTTGTGTTTTCCATCTAGTTTTGAGATTAAAGGGGGGGGGGAATGGGAGGAAAGTGGGGAGGAGGAAAACTAACAGTGAATCATTGTCTTACTCCTTCCTGTACAATGTCTGACAGTTAGATTCCAAAGGTTATGTGAGAGTAAGCACCATTGATATCAGTACACATCATTGAATTCAGCTGTGTGTCAGGGGAATTCAATAAATGTGAGGATGGCAATCAGGGGATGAAAAACGGAAGATCGTTGTGGATGCTAGATGCCAATCTCCTCATCCTGATAATTGCTCGTTTCTAAGCTTCCCCCCCAGTCTAGTTTCAGTAAAAACACTGAATCAAGCACTTGAAACAACTACATTTTATTTTACCAAAAGCGCATCACAGATCAAACACTGTACCTGTCCCACCGCGGGTTCGATCCTCGCGTGTGCCTGTTCAAGCCCTCTAGGCCTCGCTCAGACAGAGGCACTCCAGAAGTTCACGCAGTCCTGAGCACTCTTCCAGAAGATCGACGCTGAGCCTCGTCAATAACCCAATTACAATATCGATTAACCCCATACATAACAGGCATTCCCCTAATCCAATGATACAACAGTTCCATACATTGTATTCAAAACGGACTTCGAGAGAAAGCCAACTTAGAAACATTTACCCTGATTTACAGAAAACCCAGACAAGGCTCAACACTTCATCCAATCAACACTGGGCAAAGTCAAACTCTGCAACATTATTTACAACTATTTACAAGGTGTATGTCTGGTTTGCAGCCATCCAATCCATTCTATGCATTTTGCACCAGATTGACAGGGTTTGCAGATCTTCCCATTCTTTGCTTGCAAATTGTATCTAAGCTCCAGACACCCTAGCACCTCTCTGCAGCTTGTCCCAGCTCTGCAGAGAGTAATGCCAATTTGACCAAATCTCCCAGCAATCCTGAAACTTAACCCCGTTTTGAAGTCCTAGCTGCACCAATTGAGCCAGGATGAACAATCCCAAAGATGTCATTGAAGGTGTTGGATCCAATAATAATCAGCACCATCATTATTGATACTCAGTCATAACTACAAAAGCAAACATGTTTGGTGAAACTTACATACTCTCAGTTCCATTCATAACTGTTTGGAATGTGATACTTTCTGCATTGGCACTGGGACAAGTTTCATCTTTTGAATGAAAAGTGTAAACTAATGCCTGGACCATTGCAGGAGTCGAGCAGTAACTAGGTCCAAGTGAGAATCTAACTATAAGTAGCGACATTCTGCATCATGACTTTCATTGAGTCTCCAACTATCAATATATTGCTTGCCAGTATTGAGTAGAAACATAGCAACATAGCTACAACATAACATATGGCTATGTAGGAGTACTCAGTGCC
The DNA here is from genome assembly GCA_038087875.1 of Malacoraja senta. Taxonomy (NCBI): domain Eukaryota; kingdom Metazoa; phylum Chordata; class Chondrichthyes; order Rajiformes; family Rajidae; genus Malacoraja; species Malacoraja senta. The sequence goes on from CM075983.1 coordinate 29,708,709, forward strand.
TGCGTGCTGGCAGCTGAGGTTGAAGTTGTTAGATTACGTGTTGACAGTCACAAACGCAGTCAAGCAGCAGGTGTTGAAATAGGTACAGCAGGGCGTTATACTGAGAAACCTGGCGATGCTCTTTTGGGCACCACCTTTACTGAACTTTGAAGACATAGACAATGCTGTATCAACACCATTGAAAAGGAGCAAAGCAATTTATATGCCTAAGTCTCTGAAATATTCCCTAAGGATTTAATTTTAATGGCACAGTATTATCTACAGAAAGGTTATGACATTTGAGAATACTAAATGCTTCCAATTAAGGGTAAATTACAATCCATGTAAACTACAGTCGGTATAGTCAGTGTTATACAAGTTATACAGTGCCCTCCATAATGTTTGAGACAAAGACACATCATTTATTTATTTGCCTCAGTACTCCACAATTTGTGATTTGTAATAGAAAAAAAAATCACATGTGGTTAAAGTGCACATTGTCAAATGTTATTAAAGGGTATTTTTATACATTTTTGTTTCACCATGTAGAAATGTGTTTATACTTAGTCCCCCCATTTCAGGGCACCATAATGTTTTGGACACATGGCTTCACAGGTTTGTAATTGCTCAGGTGTGTTTAAATGCCTCCTTAATGCAGGTATAAGAGAGCTCTCAGCACCTAGTCTTTCCTCCAATCTTTCCATCACCTTTGGAAACTTATATTGCTGCTTATGAACATGAGGACCAAAGTTGTGCAAATGAAAGTCAAAGAAGCCATTATGAGTCTGAGAAACAAGAATAAAACTGTTAGAGACATCAGTCAAACCTTAGGCTTACCAAAATCAACTGTTTGGAACCTCGCCAACAGTCTGTCTGTCCTTTCGTCTTTTTTTTTGTTATTTTTAGTGTGTTTTAAAAGTTTGTGTTAATGTTCTCTGGTTTGTTTTATGTGGGGATGGGGAGTGGGGGATCAGAGGAAACTTTTTTTCAATCTCTTATCTTGCCAGAGATGCGATTGCTTTCCGGGTCGTATCCGGTCGCTCAGTGGTCTAACATCATGCAGCCGGAGGCCTTGCTCGGGACTGACTTTGAGCCCAACCACGGGGCGTGGACTTACCATCTGAGCTGATTCCTTGCCTGGGATCGATGCTCCAACCGCAGCCTGCGGACTTTAACATCGCGGAACTCGCAGTCTCGTGAGAGACCGGGACGGGAGATCCAGAGTCGCAGAACGTTTCGACTAGACTCGACCTGGTGTCGATCCCCCCCGATGCAAGAGCTTTATCGCCCCGTCACAAAGGGCCTGCCGCCGGCTACGGGAGTCAAGATTGTCCCGTCAACGGAATGCTCGAGGCCCCCGTCCGCCCTCACGGCCTTCTCGGAAAAGATTTTTTTCCATCAGCTCATCGAAACTCATGGTGCCCACCGTGACGAACACCGACTCTATCGCCCCCCCCCCCTCCCTTGCAGAGAGCAGGCAGGCAGGTAGGCGGGGTCGGGCAGAGCGGCAGCAGCGGGCAGGCAGGTAGGGACGGGCCGAGTGGCAGCAGCTGGTGGTCGGCACACACACACGCACGCACACGCACGTGCACATGCATGAACACACGCGCGCTCGCACGCGCAAACTGGTCCAATCGTCAAGTCAATGGGATCTAAACCTGTGGAGGAAGGAACTGCAGATGCTGCTTTTGATGGATGGAGCGAGGGAGGGAGTGACTAAGGGTAGGGGAAAGATGAGGGAGGGATTGGGGAGAGGAGGAGGAGAGGGAAAAGATCCTGCAGAGGGAGTGTGGGGAATTTGAGGGATGGGAAGGGGTAGGGAGGGAGAGGGGGGGAGTAGGGGAGGTCAGGAGAGTGGGGGAGGAGGGGGAATAGAGCGGGGAGGAAGGGAGTGGGGAATAGATGGAGAGGATGGCAGTGGGGAAGGTCAGGAGGGATAGTGGGGGATAGGGGGAGGTGAGGAGTGGGGGATGGAGGGATAGGAGGGGGGTAGGGAGGGGGGTAGGGAGGGGAGAGGAGTTATGTAGGGAGTGAGGAAGTGACTGAGGGTAGGGGAAAGGAGAGGGAGGGAGAGGTGAGGAAAGGATTGGGGAGGGGAGGAGGAGAGGGGAAAGAAGAGGGTGGGTGAAGAGCAGAGGGAGGGAATGCTGGGGGATGAGGGGAAATGAGACGTGCCTGCGCAGTTGGGGGCTATGCGTGAGTGCTGCAATATTGTGTTGGAGGGACGGGTTGCATTGGGAGAATGGGTGAGTGGTGGAAAATTGCATTGGGGAACGGGTTGCGCTGGGGGACCAGGCCTCCCATGTGACGGACCCAACACATTTGTAGCTACCACCTGCTGCTCTTATTACATTGTCTACGATCTATTTAAGTTTTACACACCCTTTTTACACCTGGTTTATATATTTGTAGCTATCTTCTTCAACTGAGTATAAATTGAGTAAAAACTCTTCACACAGAATTATTGAATGATTATTCTAAAAGTACTTCATTCTAAGTGAGGAGAAGCAGAAGTATTCCATCAATGCAATGATTTCATGCCATATCCCATGTCTATATATCTATTTGCTATTCTTATACACCTCCCTTCCCACCTACCCTCTGGGAACCTTGATGCTAGTGCTGGTGAAGAAAGAGGGTTGACATTCCTTCTCGCAAATGAAAAGAAATTTGTAGAAATGACCAGAATTGGATGCTCAAACAAGGAAAGGTTACAAGGGCCAAAAACCAATTGGGGATCAGCTTTTAGTCTTGAATGAATCTGAACTCTGCTCTCTTGACTTTGCACAATTTTAATGCGGATAATTGCTCGCCCAACATTAAAACCAATTGGCAAATTTATTGCATATTGTACTTGCAGATTTTCGTGCCAATTAATTTTGTTCATTGATGTAATGCCGTAGTCCTCCTTATCCCAACTTCCACATAGAAAGTGGATTGAACATATCATAGTATAGGTATGTTACAAAACTTACCTTCAGTCGCGCTGTAATTCTGCCACTGGCCGTGTGCGCGATTTTGGCACCTTTAAGGGGGGGCGGGGTTAAAGCGCGGGTTTCTCCTCCCTTGTCCTGGTTAATATTTTGTTGGAGTACAAGCCTTGGCTGACAAATCGTTCCTACCGACGTTTTGTGAATTTTTTATTTTTATTAAATCGTCAATGTCAGCGCTAGAGTAATTTTAAAATCAGCTCCTGAAGCGTCAACGCCGATAACGGGGACGGATTTCACACACGGGACAGGTAAACGAAAGTGGTTTCTTTAACTGTATAAAAGTGCTTCTTAAGAAGCCTTTAATTCACATTTTTTCATGCGACACGGTGATTTTATTCCCCGAATTAACGGCAGTATTTTTCATGCCAATACGGGGTTAAATTCACCGCAAATCAACGTTCCAAAAGATCGCGTTCCAGAAATCCTCACTCGCAAGATGAATTAAATGCCCATTAATTTACAGGTTTTAAACATTCAATTCCTTCCATTTGGCCTGTAAATTCATGAAAATTAGATTTAAAAATTATGTTATATTGTGAATTATTGTGTGAATGTTATTTGGACACTTAGGCTATTTAAAAATGTTAATCTATTCTTTGAAATTGATAGATATTTAGATCTAGTAATTGAATTTTGTAATTAGCTACAATTAGGTAACTAACTAATTATATGCTTTACTTTCATGTCTTCGAAGTAAGATTGTTTCATATTTGTTTCAGAATCCTTCAATCTATAATAACTAAAAATTTCTTTCAGTTATCATAATTTTTAAGAAAGTTATGGGCTTTTAACTGTCCTCGATCACAGCTTTTGTGTTAAGTCAATGGAAAAGCAGTAGGGAACTAGATGCTAATTTCTGAGTATGATAATGGCCATAACTTTTTTAATACTGAAGATATGAAAGTGAATTAAGTGTCAAATTAAACTTATTTTTATGCTTTATCTGATGGGATAAATTGCAGACTTTAATTTTAAAATCTCAAAATTTTGTAACATTGCTACATAGTAGCAATATTTAATTGAATTATTGGACCTACAGTTTTATCTTTCATTCTCATTCCAAGCAAAACTTATAACGCACTTAACAACCCATGGCGAGTGTGATTGAAGCATGGGGGATATTACAGAGATATTTTCACCCTTTGGTTCATCGTGTTGTATTCCATGAGAGTGATCCTACTGCAGAAAATGGGTTACCACTGCTGCTCCCAATTTAGATGTAACACTAACTTATTAGCGCCATACCACATCTCTGCTCAGTCAGATATTATGGAATCTAATCGTCCAATTTTGGTCTGCTTAAGTTGACTTATATAATACACAGCTGAAACACGTGTTTCTACAGTTTACTTTCAATGTATTATCAAATAATGCCCTTCAATTTATGAATGGTCTAATAGTGTGAATACATTCCTCTGTCTATTTCATACAACAATAAGGCAAGGATAATGATATTGCTGTGTAGAAATTCCCAAGCTGGAATAGCAGACATAATGAGGACCAATTACCTTTTTTATTGATGAGCGCCACCAGCACAATATAGTCGATATTCTTCTGCAATGCTCACATTGCCTGTGCGATCCTGAACCAGAAGTTACTTGCGGGTCACAAGAGTGAGCTACCTTAAAGCGAAAAGTCAAAACTCTCAAATGACATGACTTGACTTGAAAATGTTCTTTAATATACTTCATTTATTGACAGAGAAAAAAATCAATTGCATAACACTGAAAGAATACCCAGTGCTCAGTAGATGAATTCTCAAGCACATATGCATAGGTTCAGAAAATCAGCTGTGGCTTGCTCCAAAATACTTGAATACTGTAAAAATAATTTAATGGAAAATGTTTATCTTCAGAGTGGGATGCAACAGTGATTGTCTCTAGGCCAAACTGAGTCCCTCTGGAAATGTAATTCAGCATAACAAGGACATTATTTCCCTAACAGACACACAATAAAAGCATGGAACTCACAATGCAACTCACCTTTAAAGTGTGGTCTGGGAACTTAAGACATGTTATTCTCAAGTCTTCTGTGGAGAAGATGGAGCGAACCATAACTTCATACGTGAAGAAATGGCTCGGTGTCCCACGATGTCTAACTAACATCGGCCTCTATGGCAAAGGGGTCCTGGAACTACCTCTCACTAGTCTAACAGAGGAATATAAGTGCTCTAAAGTAAGACTCCAGATGACACTGAGGGACTCTAGAGACAAGATCATCAGTGCTGTTGCGCCGCCCCTAGCAACTGGCCGGAAGTGGACACCATCTGATGCAGTACAGCAAGCTTCATCAGCCCTGAGGCACAAAGACATAGTGGGGCAAGTCCAGCAGGGAAGAGGAGGCTTTGGCCTTACGACAAGTAAACCAACTTGGCGAAAGGCCACAACATCAGAGCGGAGGACGTTGGTGGTTGAGGAGGTGCGGCGACAGGAGGAGGCCGCAAGAAGTGCAAAGGCGGTCTCTCTTGCCAAGCAGGGGCAATGGATGCAGTGGGAAGGTGTGGAGCGGAGGAAGATCAGCTGGAAAGAACTATGGGAAATGGAAGCAAGCAAGATCAGCTTCATCATCAGAGCGACATATGACGTGCTTCCATCACCAAAGAACCTCCATCAGTGGTACGGCGAGGATCCAACCTGTGCCATCTGCCCAACTCCAGCGACCCTCAAACACATCATGGTAGGCTGCAAGACCAGCCTCACGCAAGGGAGATACACGTGGCGGCATAATCAGGTACTAAAAAGCCTGGCATCAGCCCTTGAGAACAGGCGGTGTGCGACCAACTCCTTGCCTCCGAGAGCAAGCAACCCTCCCCTAAGGGTAATAACCTTTGTCCGAGAAGGACAGAAAACTTCTAAACTTCCTTCCACCAGATCAGAAGAAGGAAGCCAATGCAGGGCCCGTGACTGGAGGATGCTGGCGGACATCGGCCGACAACTAATTTTTCCACCTGAAATTGCTTCCACCACCCTCAGGCCAGACTTGGTGTTCTGGTCCCCTTCACAGAAGACTGCTTACATCATAGAGCTCACAGTTCCATGGGAGAACTCTGTTGAGGAGGCCTATGAGCGTAAGAAGCTGCGCTACGCAGAGCTTGCAGCAGAGGCAACGCAGCGTGGCTGGAACACCAAAGTCTATCCAGTTGAAGTGGGATGCAGAGGATTTGTTGCGTCATCTACCATCAGACTGCTGAAGGAGCTTGGAATCCACGGTCAGGCTCTGCGGAAGACCATAAGATCACTCTCAGAGGCGGCTGAAAGAAGCAGCCGGTGGATTTGGCTCAAGCGGAAAGACCCATGCTGGGCCCCAAGTATGTCAGGGTGAATCTTTGGGACGGTTTGACACGGGACATGCGCTGAGGGTTGATCATCCTGCAGCGGGCCGCCCTTGTGGAGGGTGTATAGTGTTAAAAGGCCGAAACACCCAGTGATGCAAGGGTACACTACTGATGATGTGTCCTGTGCCCAACTGTCCTGAAGGTTACCCCCCCCACCCCCCCCCCGATGTTGAGCGTCTACCACTCTCAACAATCAACGAATGTCGTGAAATGCTCCCCACCTATTGGCACAAGGGACTTCTTAACATCTTGTCCTGTGTATTTGATTCTGATAATCTGGACTCGTCCAGTGACTGCTGTGAAAGGACAGCTGACAACATGGGAAAGTCCATGTGACAGCTTGGAGAGACAGCTGACAGGAGGGAACAGACCCCACTGGGGCCGTCATGGGCTAGCTACCCATGACAGCAGTCCCCAACGCTGTTTCAGCTAGTTGGAGACACCCGCTAAATGCTACTAAAAGTAAAATAAAGAGAATACCCCTAGAGCCTGCGAGAGCGGGGGCGGAAGATGGCTCACCGATTGATAACACGGTTACAGACCCAGGAACGGAAACGACTACTGACAAGGAGAGCATGGCACATGAGACATCCACAACAGCTGCGGGACACAAACTTCAGGTGTGCATCTGTGGTTGGGAGAAATTAACATCAGTGAAGGGCTTGAAGATCCACCAAGGGAAGAAAAAGTGCTTGAGAGAGCAGAAACATGGGCCTCGCATTGACCAGTACTTCTTACGAAGCAACCAGTCAAATCAGTCGAGTGAAGCACAGCGACGGGACACAAACCAAAGTTCGCAGAGCATCAGCACCCATGTCACTGAAGAGGGTGATACAAGCACAGAAATGCCGGTGGAGGAGCCCACGCAACAACTACAAAGACCTCCATTGGAGGGAAAGATCAAAGGGCACAAACCTGGAGTGAAATGGCCCAAGGCTGTTGAAAAGAAAGAGTGGGAGACGGTCAACAGTGACCTTATACATATCTTGGAGCAACAAACGGGCACAGCAGTGGAAAAGCTTGAAAGGATGGGCAACACAATCTACAGCTATGGAGAAGAACGGTTTGGGGTGAGTAAAGGGAGAGGTGGAAAGAAATTACCAACACCAATCAAGTCCAGGAGGCAGCAGGAGATCGAGAGGCTAATCAGAGAGAGGAGACAGTTGAAAAAGCAATGGAAAAAAGCAACTGACGCAGAGAGAGAAGGTCTCATGCTACTCCAAGAGGACATCAAGAACCGATTGGCAACCTTGCGAAAAGCAGAGAACTTGAGGAAACTTCGCAAGAAGAAAGAACACACAAGAACACGGTTCTATAAAGACCCTTTCAAGTTCATCAAAGACCTCTTCGCAAAGGAAAAAAGTGGAACTTTGAAAACATCAAAACAGGAATTGGAGGAACACCTGGAAAAGGCCCACAAAGACACGAAAAGGCATGAGCAGTTGGTCATCCCACATGACATCCCGCCTATTCAACCACCTGAATTCAACATGGACACCAGCCCTCCGAGATGGAAAGAGGTGGAGAACACGGTCCGGCGAGCAAGAGCAGCTTCAGCTCCGGGGCCAAACGGAGTACCATACAAGCTCTATAAGAATGCACCAGATGTGTTACGCTTTCTATGGAAGCTCATGAGGGTGGTGTGGAAGAAGCAAACAATACCTAAGGCTTGGCGAAGGGCCGGCGGCGTGCTAATACCTAAAGAAAAGGATTCGTCAGACATCAGCCAATTCCGGCCAATATGTCTCCTCAACGTCGAGGGAAAAATCTTTTTTAGCATTGTATCACAAAGGCTGTCCACCTATCTGGTAACAAACAAGTACATTGATACATCTGTACAGAAAGCAGGAATTCCAGGATTTTCGGGTTGCTTGGAGCATACAAGCATGATCTGGCACCAGATCCAAGCAGCTAAGAAGGACAAGAGAGACCTACATGTGATCTTCCTCGATCTGGCCAATGCATTTGGTTCAGTTCCCCATGAACTCCTTTGGGAATCTTTTGCCTTTTTCCATGTACCAGAGCTCATCACCACACTGGTCAAGAAATATTACCAAGACCTGCAGCTGTGCTTCACAACAGCTGACTTCAGTACAACATGGCAGCGCTTGGAAGTAGGCATCATGGCAGGCTGCACAGTCTCACCCTTGGCCTTTACAATGGCCATGGAAGTCATCATCAGGGCCTCAAAATGGGTGGTGGGCAGTGAACGAACCAGGGCTGGGCTCCGTCTGCCACCCATCAGGGCATACATGGACGACATGACAACACTAACCACTACTGCAGCATGCACCAAGCGGCTACTTGGAAAGCTGCAGGAGAACATCAAGTGGGCCCGAATGAAAATCAAACCAAGTAAATCTCGAAGCATCTCCATAGTCAAGGGGGTGCTTAGAGACACAAGGTTCTGTATTGGTGACGACCCAATACCAACAGTGTCTGAGCAGCCAGTTAAAAGCCTGGGAAGATGGTATAACGCAAGTCTCAAGGACAAAGAGCAGGTGCAACAACTAAGGCAAGAAATTGTCAATGGACTGGAGAACATCAATCAGACCCTACTGCCTGGGAAACTGAAGCTCTGGTGCCTACAGTTTGGACTCCTTCCTCGGACAATGTGGCCACTGACCGTTTATGAAGCCCCAATAACAACTGTGGAGAAGATGGAGCGAACCATAACTTCATACGTGAAGAAATGGCTCGGTGTCCCACGATGTCTAACTAACATCGGCCTCTATGGCAAAGGGGTCCTGGAACTACCTCTCACTAGTCTAACAGAGGAATATAAGTGCTCTAAAGTAAGACTCCAGATGACACTGAGGGACTCTAGAGACAAGATCATCAGTGCTGTTGCGCCGCCCCTAGCAACTGGCCGGAAGTGGACACCATCTGATGCAGTACAGCAAGCTTCATCAGCCCTGAGGCACAAAGACATAGTGGGGCAAGTCCAGCAGGGAAGAGGAGGCTTTGGCCTTACGACAAGTAAACCAACTTGGCGAAAGGCCACAACATCAGAGCGGAGGACGTTGGTGGTTGAGGAGGTGCGGCGACAGGAGGAGGCCGCAAGAAGTGCAAAGGCGGTCTCTCTTGCCAAGCAGGGGCAATGGATGCAGTGGGAAGGTGTGGAGCGGAGGAAGATCAGCTGGAAAGAACTATGGGAAATGGAAGCAAGCAAGATCAGCTTCATCATCAGAGCGACATATGACGTGCTTCCATCACCAAAGAACCTCCATCAGTGGTACGGCGAGGATCCAACCTGTGCCATCTGCCCAACTCCAGCGACCCTCAAACACATCATGGTAGGCTGCAAGACCAGCCTCACGCAAGGGAGATACACGTGGCGGCATAATCAGGTACTAAAAAGCCTGGCATCAGCCCTTGAGAACAGGCGGTGTGCGACCAACTCCTTGCCTCCGAGAGCAAGCAACCCTCCCCTAAGGGTAATAACCTTTGTCCGAGAAGGACAGAAAACTTCTAAACTTCCTTCCACCAGATCAGAAGAAGGAAGCCAATGCAGGGCCCGTGACTGGAGGATGCTGGCGGACATCGGCCGACAACTAATTTTTCCACCTGAAATTGCTTCCACCACCCTCAGGCCAGACTTGGTGTTCTGGTCCCCTTCACAGAAGACTGCTTACATCATAGAGCTCACAGTTCCATGGGAGAACTCTGTTGAGGAGGCCTATGAGCGTAAGAAGCTGCGCTACGCAGAGCTTGCAGCAGAGGCAACGCAGCGTGGCTAGAACACCAAAGTCTATCCAGTTGAAGTGGGATGCAGAGGATTTGTTGCGTCATCTACCATCAGACTGCTGAAGGAGCTTGGAATCCACGGTCAGGCTCTGCGGAAGACCATAAGATCACTCTCAGAGGCGGCTGAAAGAAGCAGCCGGTGGATTTGGCTCAAGCGGAAAGACCCATGCTGGGCCCCAAGTATGTCGGGGTGAATCTTTGGGACGGTTTGACACGGGACATGCGCTGAGGGTTGATCATCCTGCAGCGGGCCGCCCTTGTGGAGGGTGTATAGTGTTAAAAGGCCGAAACACCCAGTGATGCAAGGGTACACTACTGATGATGTGTCCTGTGCCCAACTGTCCTGAAGGTTACCCCCCCCACCCACCCCCCAATGTTGAGCGTCTACCACTCTCAACAATCAACGAATGTCGTGAAATGCTCCCCACCTATTGGCACAAGGGACTTCTTAACATCTTGTCCTGTGTATTTGATTCCTTCCTTCACTGGATATGCTGAGAACAATTAAGTCTTAATAAGTGTAAGAAGGAACTGCAGATGCTGGTTTCCACCGAAGATAGACACAAAATGCTGTAGGAAATAAACAGGTCAGGCAGCATCTCTGAGGAAAAGGAAGAGGTGATGTTTCGGGTTTTTATTTTTTTATTTTTGTTTTTGTCGGGGTATGTGTGTGGGGGGGGGGACTTTAAAATCTTTCCCCTGCACGGGAGACCCAACCTTTTCTTTGTCGGGTCTCCGTTGTCGTTGGGGCTGGGCAACGTGGAGCGGCCTCCAGCAGGAACGACCTGGGGCTCCAGTTGCGGAGCTGCGGACTACTCACCGTCACGGGGCTGGCCGAGTCCGGAGCGGGTGGAGCTGTGGTGGAGCGCTGCTGCGACCCGACCCCCGGAGATTCGGAGGCTACAACCGCGGGTCTGGCGGACGGCAACACCGGAAGCCCGCGGGTCCCTGGTGGGAGACCGCTTTTCGGTGCTTCCGCAGCGGCGACTTCTCCCGCCCGAGTTGCGGGGTTGAAGAGCACCTGGAGCGGGGCTTTACATCACCGCCCCGCACGGGTTGGAGTGGCCGCGGGCTTTGCGAGCGCACGCCGGGGCTCTAACACCAAGACCCGGTGCGCTACCTTGCATCGCCCGGCGTGGCTTTAATGGCCGCGGGATAATCACCATCGCCCGCCGGGGGCTTTGACCTTGACTCTGACTCCGACATCGGGGGGGGGATTGCAGTGGAGAGATACGTTTTTTTGCCTTCCATCACAGCGCTGTGATGGATGGATGTGTAAATTGTGTTGTGTCTCGGGCCTTCTTCGTTTTGTAATGTATGGCTGCAGAAACGACATTTCGTTTGGACCTCAACGAGGTCCAAATGACAAATAAATTGTATTGTATTGTATTGTATTGTATTGTAACCCAGTCAACAGTTAATCAAATTAAACAATCCTTAAAGAGGTGGCAACTTAAAATAATAATGATGATTCACAGACAAAATTATTAATGGTACACTATTTCATCTTTTTGAAAACAAAATGCTTCACAGTTTGAATGAATACTGGAAATGTATTGATAGGATTTATCCAAAATGTATCAGCCACTTGCCGTTTCTGTCATTCCCTCTTCCCTTTTGCATTTGTGCTCTGGTTCCACTGTCATTGAGGTTGGAAATGTTTGTGGAGTCACCACCTCCTATCAGTGGTTCAATTGTTTACCACCATTCATGACTCCATGTAGCAGTATTGTGATGATTTGTGTAGAGTAATTAATGATTATGAATAATCTTAACTGTTGGATATGTTATCTCATGTTTCTACACAAATAATTCAGTTAGCTAGCAATCCAATATTGTAACAAACAATTTCACACAACACTTTTAAGTTCATCCTCCCTGAATGATGCCCTTCAAATTGATGCATAAAATAAAAACCAATGCTGGTTATAACAGTGATAATAGACTGTGGTAGTTTATAATTCAGTTGTGTAATTCAGCCGGCAGACACATACATCCAGTAGATCTATTTTATGGGATTTTTCTGGACTCTTCGACATAACTTGCATCAGATAAATACCGTTACATCTCAAGTTGTTACTGCCTAAAACATCAGTATCATTTTTTCTCTGAACAGCCAACAAACCACTCAGACCCAGGAGAAACATTTTGTGCAAGAACATCTTCCAAAGTCATTTAGACACTGCATCATTCAGTCTCAGCCAGTCTCAGGAACTCAGAACTCCCAAAGGTGCAACCAAGATCTTTTTGGCTAACAGCCTGACTCCAGGGAAAAGCTGAACAAAATCATCTAGTAGTGGACAAACTAGTGTTTTCTTGAACTGATTTTCTGGTAGGCTTAATTGTGACAACTTACCTTCGCCATACAACACGACTCATTTACCCCTCGCCATACAACATGACTCATTTAATTGTTAACTGTCAACACAACTCACTCACATAAAACCAAAGAACAAGATTTATCAATTATTTCACTGGACGCAGAAAAAGCATTTGATCAAGTGGAATGGGATTACCTTGTCAAAGTATTGCAAAAATTTCAAATGGGAGTGAATTTTATCGCTTGGGTAATATTATTATATGATAGGCCTACAGCCAGAATATTAACTAATAATATTTTGTCCCCGAAATTTCAATTATCAAGGGGAAATAGACAGGGATGTTCATTATCACCTCTGCTATTTGCCCTTGTAATTGAACCGTTAGCGGAAAGTATTAGAATACATCCGAATATCCATGGGTATAATACAAAATACTCAAATAATAAGATATCATTATACGCAGATGATGTACTACTATATATCACAAAATCACAAATCAGTATACCAAATATATTAAATTTAATAGAGGAATTTGGATCCTTTTCAGGATATAGAATAAATTGGAATAAAAGTGAAATTATGACGATTAAACCTCAAGACCCAACACACCTGTTAAAATTCCCTTTTAAAATCGCTTCAGAAAAATTTAAATATTTGGGAATAGAAATGACTAGAAAATATAAATCTTTATTTAATGCAAACTATATGCCCTTACTCAATAAATTAAACATACTGATTAAATTCTGGAAAACTCTTCCGATGTCTCTTATAGGCCGAATAAATGCTATAAAAATGATCTTTTTTTAAAATTGGATGCTGACATTACAAACTTTATATGGGACTATAAATCCCACAGAATCCAAAGAAAACATTTGTGTAAACCTAAAGAATTTGGCGGATTATCACTCCCTAATTTTTTATATTATTACTGGGCCACAAATGTCAAAAATATGATTCACCTGTTGGACAATTCAGCTCAGCAGGTGGATTGGATAGCAATGGAGAGAGAGGATTGTTCCCCTTTTAACATAGGAGCGATCCTTCTCTCACCAACAAAAATGAAGAATACAATATACAGTAAAAATCCAATTATTCATAGTACAATTAGATACATAGATACATAGAAAATAGGTGCAGTAGGCCATTCGGCCCTTCGAGCCTGCACCGCCATTCAATATGATCATGGCTGATCATCCAACTCGGTATCCCATACCTGCCTTCTATCCATACCCCCTGATCCCCTTAGCCACAAGGGCCACATCTAACTCCCTCTTAAATATAGCCAATAAACTGGCCTCAACTATCCTCTGTGGCAGAGAGTTCCAGAGATTCACCACACTCCGTGTGAAAAAGTTTTTCCTCATCTCGGTCTTAAAGGATTTCCCCCTTATCGTTAAGCTGTGACCCCTTGTCCTGGACTTCCCCAACATCGGGAACAATCTTCCTGCATCTAGCCTGTCCAACCCCATAAGAATTTTGTACGTTTCTATAAGATCCCCTCTCAATCTCCTAAATTCTAGCGAGTATAAGCCAAGTCTATCCAGTCTTTCTTCATATGAAAGTCCTGACATCCCAGGAATCAGTCTGGTGAACCTTCCCTGCACTCCCTCTATGGCTATAATGTCCTTCCTCAGATTTGGAGACCAAAACTGTACGCAATACTCCAGGTGTGGTCTCACCAAGACCCTGTACAACTGCAGTAGAACCTCCCTGCTCCTATACTCAAATCCTCTTGCTATGAAGGCCAACATACCATTCGCTTTCTTCACTGCCTGCTGCACCTGCATGCCTACTTTCAATGACTGGTGTACCATGACACCCAGGTCTCGCTGCATCTGCCCATTTCCTAATCGGCCGCCATTTAGATAATAGTCTGCCTTCCCGTTTTTGCCACCAAAGTGGATAACCTCACATTTATCCACATTATACTGCATCTGCCAAATATTTGCCCACTCACCCAGCCTATCCAAGTCACCTTGCAGTCTCCTAGCATCCTCCTCACAGCTAACACTGCCCCCCAGCTTAGTGTCATCCGCAAACTTGGAGATGTTGCTTTCAATTCCCTCGTCCAGATCATTAATATAAATTGTAAATAGCTGGGGTCCCAGCACTGAGCCTTGCGGTACCCCAGTAGTCACTGCCTGCCATTGTGAAAAGGACCCGTTTACTCCTACTCTTTGCTTCCTGTTTGCCAGCCAGTTCTCTATCCACATCAATACTGAACCCCCAATTAGAATTTGGAAACAAATAAAATTAACTTTAAAATTAAGAAATCTATCACTTTTCTCACCTATAATGAATAACCCTTTGTTTAAACCTTCTATGATAGATAAATCTTTTACAAATTGTGATAGAGTAGGAATTAAAACGTTTGGAGATATGTATGATAATGGAAGTTTTTTAACATTTCACCAACTACAACTTAAATACAACTTGAGTAGTAATCAATATTTTAAATACTTTCAAATACGTGACTATTTGAAAAAGTATACATGAGAATATCAAAATATGTCTCCTGATCTATTAGATGAGATAATGAATATAAAATCGGAATCAGCTAATTTAATATCATACCTGTATAATTCCATTTTAAACATAGAAATTCCATCATCTGATGGGATTAGAAGAGAATGGGAACAGGAACTAGCTATAAAAATCTCGAAAGAGAGTTGGGATAAACACCTATGTGCATAAATGCTCGATTAACGTAAGACATACTCTAATTCAATTAAAAATTTTACATTGATTATACTATTCAAAAGTTAAATTAAGTAAATTTTACCCAAATACCTCTTCTATCTGTGATAAATGTCTAACCCAAGAAGCAACTATAGCACATTCTTTTGTTTTTTGTATAAAAATCCAAAAATTTTGGAATGAAATTTTTGAAATTTTCACTAAATTATTTAAAATAAAACTGAAACCGAATGCAGAACTGATTAGTTTTGGAACAATAGAAGTAAGTTTGGAGCTGACTTAGTTTCAAAGGAGTTTTCCTAATTATGGCTTAATAATGGCAAAAAAACATATTCTGAAATTTTGGAAAAATGCTCCCACGCCAACGACAAAAATGTGGATTTCTAATATGTTGGAATTGTTACCCCTAGAAGATATGAGATTCCTCTTAGCAGGTAAACCAGACCAATTCCAAAAGATTTGGTCTCCATTTATCGACTTATTACAAACATAGGGTGCAACAAAATGTTGATAATAAATGGTTTCAGGACCTGGCGAGGGGTGAGTAAAGATATGAAGTAAGTACATCCCTTTCATATTGTCCTACCTTATCTTATGTTTTCTTTTTCCTCCTTTAGGTTTTTCTATTTTAAACTATTTCTTGTGGTTTAGGTCCATATGGGTGTTCCTGGACACTCACTTACTATCTTTACTAACTCTTTCTATCCTTTTCTCTTATTAAAGTTTAAAATATGAAGTGGTACAAGAAAAGTATAAACTTACGTTATTGCAGATTACTGTAATGTACAATACTTCTAATAAAATAAAAAAAATTAAAAAAAATAAAACTGTCAACACAACTAATTTTTGCATCTTAATCTATCCTGAAACTTTTAGATTTAAATGTTTGGTTTGGATGAAAAGGGCTGGGTGAGTCTATTATCCCACTATTTGTGAGATAGTTATATCACTCCTGGCTCTGTTGATAACACTCAATTTGATGAGTTACTGAGGCCAGCACTCCAGTGCTGAGGAAGAACTTCACCAGTCATATTTGCCAGCTTTAAATAAATAAACCAATGTCCCTGTTGGCTGTTTATGTTACAGGAAGAAAACAAAATCATGATGGCTTTTAATTTATCATGGGAATTATTCATCCATCAGTCATCAGTTCTCAAATAGATTATGTGGTGATTAGTACATCGGTAATATTGCAAGCTCACTGTGCTCAGATTGGTTGTTTTACTCAGTGGCTACACTTCAAAAGTACTTAATTGACTGTAAAATAGATCTCAATATCCTGAGCTCATAAAAGGAACTAAATAAACCCAAGCCTTCCTTTTAGTTCTTTATATTATTTTAACGTGGGTTAATTTTTACAGGAGTAATAAGTAGAAAACAGTCTACAGAAAATGGTAAAAGACTTCTCATTCATTTTAACTATGCACCACTATGTACACAGTGACAGAATATTCTTGTCCTGAATCTTATTGTGGATTATTTGTTACCACCCTGATGAAATGTGTTTATATTTTTAAATGACAATTTTCATTAACAAATTTCCATTTAATAAACCTTTAGAGAAATGTAGTCAGAGGCATTGTTAAGCCAAATAATTATGAACCTTTCCAATCCAGTAGTCTTGATCCATTTTGACTTGAAGATGCCCAGACTCCAGACTCACATTACAAATCTATTACATCTGTGCAACAATATTATGGTTGTAATATCAAAGCAGATAAACTAAGATACTTAAAAGGATATAAACTGCCATAAATAACACCAACAAACAACTAAAACATATTCTTAATTCTGCCTTCTGTAAACGAATACTGTAAGTTCACCTAGATTAAAAAAATGTCTAATTCCTTTAAAAAATATACTTTTGCATTGAAGCATTCTGAAAACGTTTGCTTTGCATTTGTGGTTGTGTCACAGTATGAATGAATGAGAAGTAATTTAAAAAAAATTGTACCCCTTTTCCTACTTATTACTCTGGGTCATTTTAGCTGAAATTAAATGTATATTCTGTTGTAAGCAGGAAACACACTTTCTTGGTTGTGCTTCCTATTCTACACATGAAATTCGATTCCACAGTGTTTAGTTACAAACTGTAGCTTTTATAAGGGCACAAATCAAAGTGCATATTATCTGCTCCCCATCATTCTCCCAATTCCTCTGTCATTGTCAAATATACCCTGATGTGAAACATCAAAATTATTTATTTCTTCCTTAACCATGGCTTCCCCTCTAACACAGCAGCCTTGACCCATCTCATCTATTTTCACACCTCTGCTCTCACCTCCTATCCCCTGGACAGAACAAGAACAAAATTCCCTGGGTCCTAACTCTCATCTTTAAGTTCTGGAAGTGTTATCCCAAGTACTTTATAAATGTGAAGAGGTATTCTGGCCTCGCCTTTCAAGCAATGAGCTCCAGATCTCTTCCAGTCAGCTTTTTGTTCAGTTATTTTTTGGAGGATGAGGCCTGCATTTATTGCCCATGTCTAATTGGTCTTGAGAAGGTGCTAGTCAACTGTCCTCTTTAATCACTACAAAGTTCTGATGAATGCACTCCAAGGTGCAATTGAGTAGGAAGTTACAGGTATCAGACAAAGTGACAATGAAGCAACGGTATCACATTTCCAAGTTAAGGTTATGTGCAACTTGCACAAAAACATGCAGATGAGGGTAATCCTCTGGGTCTAAAGCCCTTGTCTTATTTGCTGCTACCTTGTTGGTTTGTAATGTGTCATTGGAGTAGCTGTAGCACAATTCTTATATGGTCCGTACTGCAGCCACTGTGCACAGGTGGCAGATAACTTGAATGCTTACAGTGGTGGATGTGATACAATCAAACAGGCTTCTTTGTCCTGAAGATAGACACAAAAAGCTGGAGTAACTCAAAGAGACAGACAGCATCTCTTCGGTATAAAGAAGGGTCTCGACCCTAAATATCACCCATTCCTTCTCGTCAGAGATGCTGCCTGTCCCGCTGAGTTACTCCAGCTTTATGTCTGTCTTCAGTTTAAAACAGCATCTACAGTTCCTTCCTACACAGGCTTCTTTGTCCTGAATGATTCTGAGCTTCATGAGTGCTGTTGAAGGTAAAATCATCCAGTACTTTTTTAGTTTAGTTTAGTTTAGAAATACAGTATGGAAACAGGCCCTTTGGCCCACCACGTCCGCGCCAGTCAATGAATACAGGTACACTAGTTCTGTGTTCTCCCAGTTTCAAATCCTCCAGACTCAAGGCATTCTATAGAAGCCAATTAACCTACTAACCAGCACATATTTGGAATGTGTGAAGAAATCAGATCACCTGGAGCAAACCCACATGGTCATAGGGAGAATGTACAAACTCCATACAGGCAGCACCAATAGTCAGGATCAAACTCGCGTCTCCGGCACTGCAATGCTGCCACTATATTCCATGAAATATTCCATCTAACACTTAACTTGTGGTTTGTACGTGAATGAAAACTTGGGGTGTCAAGAAATAAGAATGCTGATCTTATAAGTGCAGCATTTATGTGGTTGCTTCAGTTCAGGATTCGGCAAACCCCTGTCTCACGGTGCGAGCTGACCCACGAGGTACCCCGAGCTGAAAACAAATTTAACTCGTGGTAATCACGTACGATTAACGTAGCGGGAACATCGGAATTCGTGGATGCAACTTAGCGACTCTTGCCGCTAACGGCAGGTACCCGTGACACTTGTTAACTCTTGGAAAATTCAAACATGTTTAAACCTTTCCACGAGTAAAATGTACTCGAGGTTAAAATTTGAAACATTTAAACACGTTGTAAGAATGCAGTGGCCCATGCGTTTACCTTAGTCACTCGTGAGTCTACCGTGGGAACTCTTTAACTCAGCGGGCAGGCAGCATCTCTGGAGAGAAGGAATGGATGATGGGATGATGTTTCCAAATTTCTCCTGTGTCTTTGTGTAACTCCAGTACCGTGTGTTCACTTTTTGTCAACCAGCATCTGCCCTTTCTTGTGTATGACATTATTTGTATCCATGGCAGTTGATTGTTGCTCCCTTCAGTTTCCCAGAGGGTCGGGACGGGACTGGAGTTGGGAGGGAAAGGTGTGGGGGTGTGGGGGGAGGAGGGAGGGGGTGGGGGAGGAGGGAGGGGGGGGGTTGGGGTGACTTAGTACGGGAGACAAGTGTACTGACTGTGTGGGCAGACACTTTGGTAGTGATTGCCCATGGGGTTCACTGTCGAGGACTTCATAATGCAGGAAGCATTATAAACGGTGGAGCAATTAACCCTGGAAAGGGGGGAGACTTCTCTCTGAGTTGGACCCATTTGCAGGAATTTTCTTGAGGTTATTAACGACAGATAAATGGATGGGAAGGGTTTAGAGGACTATGGACCACATGCAGGCAAATAGGACTACACCAAGACGCCAACTTGGACGGCACGGCCTATCTGGGCCGAAGGACCTGTTTCCATGTGGTACAGCACCATGACTAAAGCCTATCCAGTGGGATTGACATGTTTTGTATTTTTCCTTTCTAAAGATGCAGTGTATTTTGGTGACTATTGCAAACTGCAGACCAGAAGTGCTTTCAATACCCAGAGAGAAGGGATGGGCGGGTTAGGTGAGCAGGAGAGTGGGGTTGTTTGCAGTTGCAGAGGGAGGGGGCAAGGGCGGTACAGTTCCCAGTCTCAGCTCCTGTTCTACCGAGCGTGTGGACGTGGACGGGTGGCTTGGTTGGCGGTGGCCCATGGTGTGGCAGAGCCGGCGTGCCCGCTGACTCCCATTCCCCACCCCCCGGTCCAGGGCCGTGCTGGGAGAGAGCCCCCGAGCATCTGCCCTGGGGCGACGGGCACTGACCTGCTGGCATCGCTGACGTGAAGACAGTGCAAAGCTCCCGCGCCCGGTGCAATGGGCGGGGAGCTGGAGAGGGGAGGGAAGGGGTCACACACATGATCGGGAAGCAGAGGGGTGGGGATAGGGGTGGCGACAGACAGGGCCAACAATGAGATGGAGAAAGACAGAAACACCGACATGTAAAGGAGACCTACAATAGTTCATGATCTCTCTCGCGTTATGGCGGGTGATTGTCGCCTGCCCGCTGTTTCTGATGCTAAAGCCTTGGGATCGTTGCCCTTCATGTTGGCGGGGAGGGGGAGGGGGGTATTGTGCTGTTTGATTGCCCCCTGCTATCCCAGGGACAGGGAGACACAGCGGCTTTTGAGACTGGTGGGCAATCACTACCAAAGTGTCTGCCCACACAGTCAGTACACCTCTCCTACACTTGTCTCCCGCACTAAAATCATCCCGCAGAGAATGATCCCAGCCTAAACCCAAGAGCCTTGTCAACCCAGACAGATTAATGACGCCCGCGCATCCCCCCCCCCCCCCCCCCAACTTCCCTCTACCTCAACTCACACCTGGGCACCAAAGCAGCTCAGGAGGCGAACCCTGAGCTCCGTCTCCAAACAATCTGATGTGCAACTGATGTGAAAGAACAGCTGCTGCGGCCCGCCGGCACCCGGCATGGACTTCTCACACCCTCACACACGAAAAGTGTGTGAGAATAAACAAAAACAAGGAATAAAACCAAAGCCCAGCTTGAAAGGCAACTAAAAATATATTCCGCTTAGAACGAGCAGGCGCGGAGACATCCGTCCACATTCAAAGATTTCATCTCCCGTCTCCCCGCAGTGTGTAGACCTGGCAGTAAATTCAATTAAAATATAGCAAACCGCCGCTCGCTGGTCTTCTAACTACATGATGTGTGTTTCAAACAAATCATAAGTATAACTGCTCTGGCACTGGACGGTGTGCATTTGTATTTGCAGATGTTATTGGATATCAAGGATACATTGTTAGATTTTCTCTTACTGGAAATGATCATTGTCTCGCAATTTGTGGCAGAATAGTACTCACCACATTATCCAATTTCTGAATTTTGTCTAGGTCCTGCTGGATGCATAATTTGTGGAGGAATTGTGAATGGAATTAACCATTGTGCAATTATCAACAAACATCTCCATATCAGGCTTTATGACAGAAAGAATTTCACTGATGAGGCTTACAAATTCCTAGACTTGTCCTAGAATTGGGATGATTGACCTCTAACAACTTTAACTATTTTCCTTTGTGCAAGGTATGACTTCAACTTTTGGAAAGGTTTCACCTTCATATCAAGTGACTTAGCTTTACAAGGACTCCTTGATGCGAAAGGCTAAATGCTGCCTTGATGCCAAAGGCATTCATTCTCATCTCATGTTTAGACAAATTCTATGATAAAGGCAAAGATTTCCAGTCCAGACAACATCCTCATAAACCTCCTATTACCCCTCTTTAGTCCTATCACCTTCTCCCCATATTACTCGGTGACAATAACTGAAAGCAGGACTCAAGTAATAGTTATGATTAGGTCCAGCATAATCTTTCTGCTATAATATTCTATAACTCAGCTAATAAAGAAAAACAACCATATGTCTCATAAGTTCTACTATTAAAGATTTAGGGGTATACACACCAAGATCTCTCTGTTCCTCCAAAACTTTCAGTAATGTCCCATTTATTGTATATACCCTTGCAATGTATTTTTGCTCCTCTCCAAACATATTGTCTCAGAGTTCTCCGGATTGAATCCCCTTTGTCACTTCTTGCTCATTTGTCATTTTTTGCACAAACTGACATGTTTTTGATGAATTCTAAAAGTTAGGAGCAAAGCTTTATAAAGCTTTGCTCCTAACTTTTAGAATTTAGAATTATTTGCAAAATTCTTATCATCACTCCACGTTAAAGTTTAAACCATCAACACATACTATGAGTGGCAAAGAAGCTGAGTACTGAGCCCTACTGAACTCAACGAAAAGCAGTTTTCTTGTTGTAGAAACTCCCATTCGTCATTACTCTTTGCTTCCTGTCGTTAAGCCAATGTTGGATCCGATTTACTGCTCTCCCTTGGGACACATGAACTATTACTTTCTTTAATTGACTTGCCTTGAGGGATAAGCAGATATTTATAAGGTATTGACCTGAGTGATGTGCACATGCCAGCTGTTTGTTCAGATCACAGCTAGTCTCATTGCGATGTCGGAATGGCAAACGTTCTGCATTGCTGTTCATGAAAACTTTAAACTTGCTTTTCAGAAAGGAGCACATGTTCTCCTTTACACAAAATTCCTAAGCAGTACAAATAGCACCATTCTGGAATATAAATCTGCTTTGACACAGCAATTTTCTAAAATTAGTACAAAATCAGATGGTGTGCTGCAAATATTGATTGGGTAGAATTATATGAGTTGCAACAAGTTTTATTTGTGTCGCGTCAATTTTTATTGTCCATTGACAGACAAAAGGTAAAATTATCTGGATAAAGGGCACCTATTGTAATTGTACTCATAGAAAAGAAAATTACATTTCTTGTATCAGATGTTTGTTCATTGGCTCCTGCACCTGGTACAGCTGAAGGTAATGTAATGACAAGCAATTCCCACAACAAACGTATGAAGCATTTCTAATTAAATCCTACATCTACTTCAATACCTCCCAAAATAATCATTCCAATGAGAACTTATGGATAGCAGAGGTAAAATGAGCCTATTGAAGCTCATGTCCACGATAGTTTAAGTGCTGTTGCACAAATTAGTCAAGCTTGTATTTCAGGTCCCCATCACATTAAGCTCCCAATCATCCTGTGAAAAAGAAATTCTCTACTTGTAACTGTGGTTTAACTACAACAAGGCACTAACAAATACACGCCACATGATATTATCTCTTCTAAACCAACTCAAGTGCCTGACTGAAAAACAATATGTTAAGATCACAATTGGACAATATTTTCTTATTTTCTTCTCCAAATTTGACTTTGAACAACCATAATACAAACAATATTTTTAATTGATTTTTAAACTGCCATTGAAACTTATCGATCAAACCATGGTCCTCCTGAAAATTAAAAAATCTTGTCAGGCATTGTAGTTTTCAGATCAGAAATGATTTAAAACACTTTAACCATATTCCCTTGATGACATTAGAGATTAGAGATTCCTTTATTTGTCATTCAGACCTTTCGGTCTGAACGAAATTTCGTTGCCTGCAGTCATACATATAATAATAAATGACAAAACACACAATAAACACAAATTTACATCCACCACAGTGAGTTCACCAGGCACCTTCTCACTGTGATGGGGCAAAAGTCTTAAAGTCTCTGTCTCTTCCCGCTTTGTTCTCCCTCTGCGCTGAGGCGATCCAGGCTTCTGATGCTGTGACCCCGCCGGGCGACGATAAGCCAGTCCAGCGGCCGAATCCGTGCTCCGCGACGGGCCGGCTCAAACTCCGCGGCCCGGGGTGGTCGAAGCTGCCGAAGCTGCCGCCCTCCAGTCCAGCGGACGCAGCTGTAGTTGCGGGAGCCCCAGAAAAACAGGTCACCAACCTGTGACCTGCGCGCTCCCGACGATGTCGTCCACTGGGCCCGCGGCCGAGCCTCCGGTCTCAGGTCGCCACCAGCGTCCTCGGTCGCCACCGCCGGAACGCCACCGCAGCCCCGAAGTTGGCCAGCCTCGCGCTCCCAAAGATGTCGTCCACTGGGCCCGCGGCCGAGCCTCCGGATTCAGTTCGCCAGCAGTGTCCTCGGTCGCCACCGCCGGAACGCCACCGCAGCCCCGAAGCTGGCCAACCTCGCGCTGGTAAGTCCTGGCTCTGCCTCCGGAGCCTCGAGGTCGGTCGGTCGCTCGCAGTTGGAGTTGGAGGCCGGCAGCTCTGCCATTTTGGCCTCAGCGCAGACGGAGGCAGAGAAGGGGGATACGACAAGAAAAGTCGCATTCCCCCGAAGGAAGAGACAAAAGTCATGTTTCACCCCCCCCACCCCCCCACCCCACACATACACAACCCAATAAACTAAAATTTAACTAAAACAGGACAAAAGAAAACAATTAAAAAAGTAAAAACAGACGGACTGCAGGCGAGCCGCTGCTGTACGACAGCGCCGCCACTTCCGCTGCTGTATGACAGCGCCGCCACATGCAATTTAGTACTCCAAGACAAATATTGAGCAGGGGATGAGTTAAATGCTCTCCAAGAGCTGACATCTTCAGACATTGAGCAGTTTTTCATCAGGAAGATCTGCCTAAGGTGACAAAGTTACGGAGTCACAGAGATATAATCAAACATCGCGGAAACAGGCCCTTTGCAGCACCAAGGATGCACTGGCCATCGAGCATCAAATTATACTAATCTCATTTTTTACTCTCCCACATGTCCAACTCCCTCTAGATTCTATTGTCCACCTACGTACATTGGAGGCAACTTACAGTGACCATTGACCTACAAACTGGCATGTCTTTGGGATGTCGGGAAGGTTACACCAGACGTCAAGAAGGAGGCCCATGCTGTCACAAGGAGAACGTCCAAACTGCACAGGCAGCACTGAAGATCAGGAATGAACCTGGATCTTCAGGAGCTGTAAGGAAACAGCTCCACCAGCAACACCACTAGGCTGCTCAAATACATTTTGCAAAATTGTTAACACCATCTCAATGACAATGTAAGGGAAAAACAGCTGTACTCAAGGTATCGTCTAAGATATGTTTGTCAGTAACATAATCAAGAATCATTCTTCATCAACTACAAAACATAAACGATCTGCAGCAATCAGTTTTGAAGTTAAATGCAGAGCTGCATGAATAAAGACCACTGTCTGAAGAGAGCTGGTTACTGGCTCACAACAGAAGAACACTTGAGACAGGTTTGCAAACTGACATGACCATAAGACATTCTCTTACACACTGATCAAAGATCTTATAGAGGTGCATATGATCATGAGAGGAATAGATCGGATAGATGCACAGAGTCTCTTGTCCAGAGTAGGTGAATCGAGGACCAGACCTAGGTTTAAGGTGAAGGGGAAAAGATTTAATAGGAATTTGAGCAGTAACATTTTCACACAAAGGGTGGTGGATGTATGGAACAAGCTGCCAGAGGAGGTAGTTGAGGCAGGGACTATCCCAAAATTTAGGAAGCAGTTAGACAGGCACATGGATAGAACCGTTTGGAGGGATATGGACCAAATGCTGACTGGTGGGATTAGTGTAGGTGTAGTGGCAGATTACTATATCGTACAAAGAATTTCTTCCTCTAGCCACTATGTTGAAGACAAAGGGGTAAGGAGATAGCCTCGTTTACGCATGGGAGCTCTCCACGTGACATTCAAAGTCGTCCAAAGATAAATCTTCAAAACACAGTCTCTTGATTAATAGTAAGATTAAACGAGAACTTACCAGTTTGAAGTTTGATCTTTATTTTATGTGTTACGTTGGTGATTACGTGAAGAAGACCCGTCAGGGTGCATGCGCGTCAATCTTCAAAGCAGCGGTATGAAATCACACATAACACAATATTTGAAGTAACATATTAAGATGAGCAACATGAGAACTACCATATTGTAGATGATATATGCATGTGCCTTTAACATAGTGACCTCATACCTACTAACCACTCCCCATATCACAAGTATAAGTACAACCTCCCCACCCACAGATCGCTCTCTAGTTCCTGTGACAGACCACGTACAGCTAGTGCAATATGTAATGCTCCAGTATGAATAAAGATAGTAAAGTAACGATGCCTCCTTATAGATTCTTTACATGGTGTCAAACCACTTACCTTGCGCCTCCTGTATATCGGTTTATCATTTAATTTTGTCCCAGTTTTTTTGTTTCCCCCGCCCTCCTATTTCTTTGTTATGGCCTCTTCTGCCCGTAAGCCTGATGTGCTCGTTTTCGATTTAGACATCGCCCTTCGATACGACGTATTCAAACGTGACTTTGAACACTATGTCATGATCGCTCATCCTGCCGCCACCGCTGATCTCAAAGCCTCTCTGCTTCTCAACTTGGCTGGTCCCGAGGCCCTGACTCGCTCTGACTTCTTCGTCTACGCTGCTGGAGAATCAGCTCGGGACCCGGTATGTCTGGTGGCTAAGTTTGATGCTATTTGTGATATCCCAACAAACTGCATCTTAGAACGTTTTAAACTGTTCGCGCGGCATCAGCTCCCTGGGGAAAATGCTGAGAACTATGTCTCTGGGCTGCGCCACATGGCCAGGCGCTGCCGCCTCCACACGTGGACCCCCGATGAGATTATCAGGGACCTTCTGGTTTACGGTCTCCGCGATGATAAGCTCAGGGCCGAACTTCTGCGCAAGCCGGATCTGACTTTTAACGATGCGATGCACGCCACTCGCTTAGCTGAAGCTGTCACCTCGGCGGTGTCACCGGCTGAACAGGCGATTAACTTTGCCAGCACTCCCAGTCATCTGATGGACACGCCCCGGTCGCGGCCCCCGGGGTCGCTCGCTGCTCGAGGGGGACGTGCCCCGGGGTTCGGTACTGCTCCAGGGAGAGGTACCCGGGAAAGGTGCCCTAATTGCAACTTCACCACTCATCAATACAATGTGTGCCCTGCCTTGGGTAAAACGTGTAATGTCTGCAAGAAATTGAACCATTTTGCTGCGGCCTGTCGCTCCCGTGGGAAGCCTGTCGCTGCTCCGAGGGGAAATTTAAACAACGTTCTGCAAACTGATAGTGAGCTCAGCTCCCAGTGCTATTTCGATGCACAGTCTGTTTCTGCATCCGACTCCTCTCAGGGGGAGAACAGCTTGTATACTGTGTTGGGCGCACCTGCTATGATAACGGACCCTTCTGTGCGAGTCACTGTGAACAACTCGACCTTCACTGCTAAGATTGACACGGGGGCGGTTGCGAACGTAATGTCAACATCTCTCTTCAAACAGATAAGGACTAATGAGCAGATTTTTTCTCAGAACTCAACCTTGCATGCCTACGGTGGGGAGATTCTTACTCCTGTGGGCAAGGCCACGCTACGCTGTAAGATACTAGAGACCTCTCGGCCCCTCACCTTCTATCTCCTCGATCAAAAATGCATTCCCCTGCTGGGCATCCGGGCATGCCAGGAAATGGGACTAGTATCCTTCCACCGTGACATCCACCAGGTGCAGGCCCTCATGGACCCGCTGGCCGATTATCCCGACCGCTTTGATGATGAGCTAGGCAAACTACCCTGCAGCTACAAGATTGTAGTGGACCGTAAGATCGATCCAGTGGTCAATGCTCCTCACCGTGTCGCCTTCGCCATGAAGGACAGAGTGGAGTCGACACTACACAGTATGGTACAAATGGGCATCCTAAAGGCGGTCATCGAGCCCACCAGGTGGGTCTCTTCCATGGTTGTTGCTGCGAAAAAGGACATGAGCGAGATACGCATCTGCATCAACCCCAAAGACCTCAACCTGGCCATTAGACGCCCGCACTACCCCATGAGAACGGTAGAAGAAGTCGCTGCACAGGTTGGTTCGGCAACGGTTTTTTCTGTCCTCGATGCCAAAAGCTCCTTCTGGCAGATACCACTGGACGAGCAGTCGTCCATTTTGACAACTTTCGCCACCCCCTACGGGAGGTTTCGGTTCCTCCGAATGCCATTCGGAATCAACTCTGCCAGCGAGGTATTCCAGCGGACAATGGAGCAGTTGTTTTCAGGTCTACCATGCGCCATCATTGTTGACGACATCCTCGTTTACGGCAAGGACGTTGCCGAACACGATGTCAACCTCCGCCAGGTCCTGGACCGGGCCCGGCAAATCAACTTGAAACTTAACCCCAAGAAGTGCCGATTCCGCGTCCCGGAGGTCACCTATGTTGGACATGTATTCACCGCCGAGGGGTTAAAGCCAGACCCGCAAAAAACGGCTGCCATTTCAGGGATGCCTTCTCCTACTAATGTGGCAGGCCTACAATGCTTCCTGGGCTTGGTAAACTACCTGGGGAAGTTCATCCCCGACCTCAGCGAGCTCAGCGCTCCCCTGAGGGATTTGATAAAAAAGGACACGTCCTGGGCTTGATTCCCCCACCATCAGAAAGCATTCGACATTCTTAAGTCCAAGCTGATCAGCACCCCCACGCTCAAGTTTTTTGACCTGCAGCGTCCCATTGTCCTCACCTGCGACGCCTCTCAGTTCGGACTCGGTGCCGCCTGTCTCCAGGTCCATGACGGCCTACAGCTGCCTGTCTCCTTCGCATCCCGCACCATGACCGTCACCGAACAGCACTACGCGCAGATTGAGAAGGAGCTACTGGCCGTGGTGTTTGCCTGCTCCAAATTCAGAGACTACATCGTGGGCAACACTTTCACCATTGAAACTGACCATCAGCCACTTGTCACCATCCTCAACAAGTCGATCCATGTGGCCTCATCACGCCTACAGCGCATGATGCTGCAGCTCCAGCGCTTCACGTTCACGGTGGTTTATCGTAAGGGCAAGGACATGTTCGTGGCCGACACGTTGTCTCGCGCCCCGCTGTCGTCCACCGTTCGCCACCCATATGAGATGTCTGATCTATTGGTGCTCCAAATGGACATCGTCCCTTCACAACAGATGAAGTCCCTGGTTGAACACACTACCAATGACCCTGCCCTGCAACAGCTGTCTGCCGTCATCCAGCAGGGCTGGCCCGACCGTCGTTCCGCACTGCCGGCTGGTGCCGTGCCCTACTTCCTGGTCCGTGATGAGCTCGTACTACACGACGGCGTGGTGGTGAAGGGTCACAAGGTGGTCGTGCCCGCGGCGCTGCACGACCACTATTTTCAAGTCGCTCACCGCGGTCATCCTGGGGCCGAAGCCACCGTGTCTCTCGCCAGGAGCCAGTTCTATTGGCCGGACATGGCCAAATACATCCGGGAGAGGGTCTCCTCGTGTTCCACCTGCAACAGCCTCGCCCCCCACCAGCAGCGTCAGCCGCTTCTGCAGCAGCCCGCGCCCGAACTGCCCTGGATGGCGCTCGCCGCCGACAATTTCGAGTGGCGAGGCAAACACTTCTTGGTTCTCGTTGACTCCTACTCCAGCTGGTTTGTGGTCGACCGGCTGCACTCCCTAACCTCTTCGGCCATCATCGACAGGTTGTACCCTCATTTTGGCACTTTTGGCCCCCCGGCAAGCCTGCAATCGGACAATGGCAGCCAGTTCACGAGCTCCGAGTTTAAAGCGTTCGCTTCCAGATGGAACTTCCGCCATTTCACCAGCAGCCCGGAGTACCCACAAAGCAACGGTCTGGCCGAGCGTGCCGTCCGCAGCGCGAAGCACCTGCTGGAACAGTGTGGTGGCATCAACTCCGACTTCCATCTGGCCCTCCTCAACCTCCGCAACATTTCCCGCGACTCTGCCATGCGTTCCCCTGCTCAGCGGCTCATGTCTCGCGCTACCAGGCTCCCGCTCCCGGTGGCCCAGCGCTCCCTCATACCCTCCGTCCTCCCACCTGCGGCGGTTCAGAAACGCATTGCCTTCAGGCACAATGTCCAAAAGCGTTCCCATGACAGGTCTTGCCACCCGCCGCCGCGCCTCTTCCCCGGTCAAGTTGTCCGTATGCAGACCACTTCCGGTCACTCCAAGCTCGCCACCGTCGTCGGCTCTGCGGGGTCGCCCAGGTCTTACCTCGTCGACCATGCTGGAGCCATTTACCGACGGTCCCGCCAGCACCTTCGGCTCGTCAACGAGCCGCGTCCTCCTGCCGCGGATCCCTTTGCTCCCCCACTGCCGGCTTCGCGTCCGGGCGTTGCTCTGCCCGTCCTTCCTAACATGCAACGTTCTGCACCTCCTCAACTCCTTCCGTCCCACCCTGCTCCGACTAGTCCTCGCTCGCCTGCCCGCGCACTGCCCGCTCCTGATCCCGCATCACCTCCGGGTTTGGTGCCGCGGTCTCCTCCGTCTCCTCCCGTTTCCCCCTTTCAGGTTCGTCTGTCCCCATCAGTGCTTCTTCCTCCTGCCGGAAGGGAGGATGGCGAGACGCGAACCCGGTCGGGACGTCTTGTCAAACCGCCTGTCCGCTATGGCGATTTTGTTTAACCATCCTAGCGCATGAGCCGTGGTCGCCCTGTCACCATTGTATTTGCCTGTCGATTCGGAGGGGAAGGATGTAGATGATATATGCATGTGCCTTTAACATAGTGACCTCATACGTACTAACCACTCCCCATATCACAAGTATAAGTGCAACCTCCCCACCCACAGATCGCTCTCTAGTTCCTGTGACAGACCACGTACAGCTAGTGCAATATGTAATGCTCCAGTATGAATAAAGATAGTAAAGTAACGATGCCTCGTTATAGATTCTTTACACATATGACCTTTATTATGAGAGAGTGTTGGGCGTGGCGGGCACGTAATCACCAACGTAACTCCTCATAAAATAAAGATCAAACTTCAAACTGGTAAGTTCTCGTTTAATCTTACTATTTTACTTCGGAGTCACTTTCGTGATTCCGTGAAGAGATCAAAGCTCTGTGATTTTATGCCGCAGATCCAAATCCCGGCTTCTCACTGCATTGATTGACTTTCGATGAGAAACAATCAATAATGCGTTAAACATGAAATTTTAATATCATGCAATAACAATTGATTTGAATAATCAAAACAAACAGTAACCCCTCTATCCCAGGGGAACCTAAACAGGACTTAATACTGAATTTGCAAACAGCCTCTCGCCAATCGGCAATCGGCCGATGGTAAAAAAAAATGTAAACAATTCATTTGACCACACGACACCTGTAAAAATATGGCCGATGTGAACATCCATCACCCTAGCCGACGACGTTGCTGCTGCACTAGTGGAAAAGGATATATACATTTCAGTGTTAATACCTGCCTGAATCAACATTTGCTTTAAACCACCTTGAGATAGTCTGCACTGACATTCTCCTGTGTGGCTACATGTAACTGATAAACAATGCTGTTTCCACATTTCTTAAGGTCTTTGTAGGTTATGCAAATAAATGTGCCATTACACATAAACATGGATCAGTAGGTTATGCTGAGACACAATTTTAACAAAAACCTGTGACACCTGGCCTGCTCTGTTTGAGCAGGACGCAAATATATAACATAACATTCTCTTCAGCAACTTCCATCCTGTCTAGCAGAAGCTTTTGCAAACTCTGCACTTGCTACGCTGAACCAATGCCATGAGCATAACCACTTTCATGATTAGTTTGGCAAATTCAGAGACATGACAGGAACCTACTGTTGAAGCATCTTGAGGACCCCACTTACATCCCAGATCATCATATACCTGGGTTTAGGAGGTTTAGAGTTGAAATTCCTTTCATCAATCCAGCTCTGATATGATGAAACTCAATAGGATCTTTCCTGACCCCAAAACCATACGAGGACAAAGCACTTAAACCTGTATTAATGGTGCTATAACTGAGCCCCTCATCATCGTAGAGTGTCAACAGGAACTCTAAAATATCCACAATATCCACAATACCTGCAGTAATATAGTCAATATTATTTTGTACACAATATTGCTCCCATTTTTTTACATAAGTAATATACCCCTTTTGAGTACTCTTTCTCCAGGCTACAGTGAGCATGTCCACCATTCACCCAGTCAGTCCTTGTGCCAGGTATGGCCTTCTTAAAACCTGCAAATTAACAAGTCAATACTATCACATAACAGATGACTTTCCCGTGTTAGCGGATGCTCCAGTCAATTCCTACGCTTGGGAACCACCAAAAACAGGTTGGATCCCTAACTGTAACATCAAAGGGAACCATGCTTGATTCGGCCAATTAGGTATTACAAGCACCCCCAAAGCGGCATCCTGCTTGATTTCTTGCAGACTCCGACCTATTAGGCAAAATGGTAGGAAAATATATAAAACATACCACCCCAATGTAACGTCAAAGTATCAATTGCAACTGCCACCTGGTCTGGTTCCCATGAAACCTATTTAGGCTACTCATGGTTGAACCTTGATGCAAAACAAATCGATATCTGGCATTCATATATAAGTACTACATTATTGAACTGGTTCAACATCCAATCTATGTTGTCATGGAACTTTCGTGACTTGGCGTCTGCTACTATGTAGAATCTACCTGGTAGATAAATAGCTGAAATATATTTTTCCATGCACCAGGCCCAAATGTGATTAGCCAATCTGTCACAAAATACCGACTTGATTCCACCGATGTGATTAATATATATGCCACTTGCGTAGTATTGTCAATCTGAAACTGAACATGCAGATTACATTTGTTAGAGCAATAAGCCTCTTAATAGTTAATTGCCCATGTCTGCAGAAGCGATGCCTCTTGCTCAGTCCATCTGCCTCCACAGCTGAAACTCGTATCCGTGACACCCCACCCGAGTGCACTGACATTCATCTGCAAAATCATGGAAGGCTGGTCAAGCATTACCTTGCTATAACTCCTGGACACATGGTGAATCCACCATTGCAAATCAAAAATAGCCTGTACTGATAACTGCATAGGTCTATTATAATGACCCGAATGTATCCTTAATGCCTCAATTAGCTTGATACACCTGTCAATTAGCTCTACCCTTTTTTCCCTGGGCAGAGTCCCTTAATTGAATCAATTGTGACCCAAATAGTCAGGTGTTAATTTGGAGTCCTCTGGATGCATAATGCCCAATCTTTGAAAATTGGATTTAACAACTATCACCTGTTACTTCAGCTGTTCTCTTGGATACCCCTGTAATCAAGATATCATCGAGATAAGCCATGAGCACCTGACCCTGGCCTCTCAGCATGCCTATTATAGGTTTTAACAATTTTGTTGCCATAGTTGATCCATCCAGGTGAATTTCAAATATCCTAATCCTGCAAATAAACAGACATTGAGTAATGCGCATCTTTAAGCTCTATAGTCGCCATATAGCATCCTCTTGACCCAGTTGCTTGGCAGTGACAATTCCATCTTACAATGTCTATACTACATCCCCCATCCTTTTTTGGCCTGGGAAAATATTAGACACAAATTATGGGGTTGGTGAACCAACTTTACCATTACACCTTTATCACATAAGCTTGCAAGCGCAGTCTGAACATCCATCTGTTCTGTTAATGAAAACTGAATAGTTCTCCCAAGAACATGCTGAATGTGCAAATCACAATTTGGATTGAAATCCATTCGAAACCTTTGAATAACACTCTGTATAAACAGAGCTAAGGTAATTTGCTTCCATTCATCCCAGAAACAGATGTAATGTACCCCAGATTTAAGTTGTGTCACATTTGATATGTGCACCTGAGAACCAGGCCCACCTACCTCCTTGGTACCTGGTGGATGACGTTGTCCCCAGCTCCTTGGCGGGAAAGCCAATGTTTGACCATGTTCCCGCTTTGTTTGTCGGGGTACTTTCTTTTTTGGAAACTTGCCGATTGCCGGTGGCTTGCTCAAGCCCACCGTCTTTGCCTCGTCATCCATGTCATTGACACTCTTGGCGACGTCCTCTCCGAAGAGTAGGTTGGCCGGCTGTATGTTGCTAGGCTGGAAAAATACTGCAATCTTGGAATTAATGGTGGGCCGAATGGCACTTTCCCTGAGACAATTTATCTAAAAAATGGGTGCTACAAAGCAACCCTAGTACCTCTTGCTGCGTCTCCGACACATGCCCTCCATCCACCGTTCTCGCGAACGCCGTGATTCCTGAGCCAAGTAATTTCAGGATTCTCTGCAGCTTCATCTCCTGGGCACTGCACGCCCATGCCCATCTGGGTCCATATCACCCGGTTCACTGCTGGCACCTTCAGCAACTCGCAGTTACCCCGTCTCTTGGTGATTCCAGACTCTGACTGGACAGCGTACTGCCAGAGATGGGAACTCTGACAACGGCCGTCTTCGCTTTCCCAGTGGCATTCCATACTCTGACGGGACAGCGAATCGTGCTGCCAGAGAATGGACCTCTGACAACGGCCGTTCTTCGCTATTCAACAAAGTCTCCATCAGAGTTGGGTCAGAACTGAGCTGACCCTATCGTGGAGGCCAGGTCTTCTCCCAGTGGCACTCCATACTCTGACGGCACAGCGATTCGTGCTGCCAGAGAATGGACCTCTGACAACGGCCGTTCTTCGCTAATTTCCAAGTCTCCGTCAGAGTCGGGGTCAGAACTTAGCTGACCCTCTGCACTCACCTCATGCATGAGGGTGCTTTAAGCAGTCCTCAACCAGGTGCTGCCGGCGTGGCCTTTCTGCAGCCTACCGCCCACACGACTCCTCCCCGGAGTGTGTGTTTCTAGAGCAACCACTGGATGAGGTGCTCCATTTGGGAGAACCGTTTAAAAACGTCTCCAGCCCCGTACAGGCTCGTTGTGGCCCGACTCAGTTGAGTCCGAGGGCCTCCCAGACTTCCCCGTGCCTTACACCCGACAGGCGTTGGCTTTGGTGCTTTTTAGCACTTAGTCTGAAGTTGCCCCGCTCCCGGTCGGCGACTGTGCAGGGTACGAGGCAGCCGCTCACACACCGCATTCCCGCGGCTCTCCTATGCTTCACCTGTGGCTGCCGCCCCCCTGCTCATCTTCACCAATGTGCTGCCTGTAATAAAAAACACAGAGCACCACAATAAAGGAACTTTTCACTCCAGCTAAGTTTCCTACTTAGCTGGAGCTTTAAACTATAAAAGTACTGTAAAAGTACTTATCACAGGAGGAGCTCTGTCCCCCCCTGCTCATCTTCACCATGGTGCTGCCTGTAAGAAAAACACAGAGCACAGCACCACAGTAAAGGAACTTTTTACTCCAGCTAAGTTTCCCACTTAGCTGGAGCTTTAAAACTCTTTAAAATACTCTAAAAGTACTTACCACAGGAGGAGCTCTGTCCTCCTGCTGGTCCGTGTGCCAATGCGACCGACGTAATGATGCACATGCGCCCTGACGGGTCTTCTTCACGGAATCACTAAAGTGACTCCGAAGTAAAATAGTTTCTTTATTGCCGTAGTAAAAACAGTGAGATATTCATCCAAACTTCTTCTTTTTTAAGTACATTTTAATCTTACTCGTAGTCAAACTCATTCATGGTCAAACTCCAACATGGTCAACAGCTATGCCTACCCCCGTGCTTCTTCGACTAAACTAAAAAAATACAAGCTTCTGCGCAAGAATCCCAGCAGCAAACACGCCTGGCTACGTAATAAATCCCACACACATAATTACAGGCAGACAACATTTAAAGGCAAATGGCCATAATTTATAACATATTGAGTTAAGCCAAATGACCACTGTAGGACATGTTGGCCGGTGTGGGCCAGTTGGCTGAAGGGCCTGTTTCTACACTGTATCACTCTATGATTCTATCTTGTCAATGTGGCTATGTTATCTGGCCTAATTTAACCAGGCATTAAATAACTTGAACCAAGATATTTTGAATCATTGTGACAGCGACCAAGGAAGATTCCAGACTGATTATGTTGTCACCAAACATTGTTATAGGCTTATTTGTTTTGTCAATCAATATTAGGAGTATTTGTGAACCCAGATGGTCGGCCTCCACAAGACTAAATTTGTGGACCTGTACCTGTAACTCAATGTAATTGTGCATATGACAATTAACTTAACTTGCCATGACCTGACATGAAGATATTGAACTACCCATTGATTGTACAAGAATTCACCCCACAAATTTAATAAATGACCACAAACCAGAACTTATATTTCTCTAATAATCTCCCTTTACTTTAGTTGAGAAAGCACCATTGTACCATTCTGACTGTAGTTACAACCTCCAACATTCTCTTTCTCTAAATTGCAAGCTGATGCTTTGGCTATCAAGGCGGTCAATCTACTGGCGATCATGATGATATATATTATCTGGCATCTGACCAGAACACTCCTTTCTTAACTACAGTGTCTTTACTGCTGAGATCTTTTTGAAGTGCAAATTACTTTGACCATTATAAATTGCCTCAAAAGCTTCTTTGTGTTCTTTGTTTTTAATTACTGGATCTTTTCCACCATCTGCAAAATTCAATTTTTTCTTCATATGTCTGTGGACGATCTGCCTTTGAGTGTACAATAAATTCAGTTTGAATTTATTAATCTGTTGATGTATCATCCTTAAGTTTATCTTAGCACAGTTCAGTAGATCACAGGTGTACCATTTGTAATAAATACATCGAGTAGCTCTGTGTACGATTACATTTTGCTACACATTCTGTTTTATATCCATCCTGGTTGTTTGTTGCATGTCCATGGATTGATCAATCGGGTAACCCCGAGGAATGTCATTAATGAAAACTAATTCTGTTTCATGGTCATCAAGCCAAAATGTTTTGATGGCAAAATTCCTGAGTTTTTCAGAACATTTGGAAAACTGATAACTGATTTCACTTCAGTACTAATCTATATTTAATTTTTAGTTTTAATTTTAGAGAGATAGCATGGAATCAGGTCCTTCGGCCCACCAAGTCAGTGCTGACAAGCAATCACCCATACACTAGTATATCTATCATACACAGTTCATATGAAGCCAATTAACTACAAACCTGCATGTCTTTGGAATGTGGGAGGAAGCTAGGGTACCAAGAGGAAACCCAAGCGGCCACAGGGAAAATGTACAAACTCAACACAGACAGCACCCGTAGTCAGGATCAAACCCAGGTCTCTGGTGCTGTAAGGCAGCAACTCTATCACTGTTCCACTGTGCCACCCAGATTGATATGTATTTATATTTCCTAAATATAAAGTATTTGGAGATGAATCCAGATTTGGTGGAGGTAAGGTTGCTACTTTTCTGTTGATTTTATGTTTTGCAGTGTATATACAGCTAGCCACAGGAATTCAGAGAAGGATACAGGTAGTTAAACTTCATCAAATATCTTTCATTGTGTGGCTCTCCATCCTGTCTGCCCCGCTGTATGAATAGTTCCACCAGCATTGCCCTCAAATCTGTTTTGAAGTTCAATATAAAATGGTCTGGATCCTCAAGACATGCTGGAAAATGAAATTTGTTCATTTTTAATCTATAGAACTAGATTTATAATGTACCGGTAACTCATTTTGAGTTAGGTGTGTTTTTGCTATTGTTTTGGCTTCAACTTCCATAGATTTTCTGTGTAAGGTTATGTATAGTTTGTATTATTCACAATGCACAAATCTAATCCTGTATTAAGTAAGCACATTATTTTGGGTCTTGGTTCAGTAATCTGAATGCTGTGGTGTGAGAGAGAATGTATAATTTAGAAACATACTTTCAACTGCTTTTAGTTTGGATTAATGACATTCTTGAAAGAAACAATTATTTTACTGATTGTAATGGCAATGGTAATGTACTGCACTTCATTGGCCTATTTTGTCTATTTATTGCCTTATTCATGCTACAAATTATACCAGATCCATACGTATTCTGTTGTAAATAGAAGTAATACTCAGGACGATTATTTCCAAATATGCATGAATGGAATTTGGAGATAGGCAATAAATCAATTATCTTTCAAAATGAAAATACAAGTCATATGAATGTAGTCCATTACTTTGAAATTCTGTTCATTTCCAGCCTAAGTGTGTGTACTATACCAGAAACAATCAAAGGATACCATTGACTAGTTTTGAAAGGTGTGTTGCAGCGTAATGTTTTACGATTTACTGAGATTCTTTTAGTTTCAACAATGTATCAATCATTATGCAGCAAAATTATTAATAATGCAGTCGAGTAAAACCATGTAAATCTAAAGTCAGACCCTTATGCAGGGAGACTGAGATCATAGTAACGGTTCCCACTTCCTACAGAAGTGTATTTATCATTAGCTGACAAGATTGCTTCTCCAGCAGCTAAAACAGTTTTTTCTTTTGACCACAGATGGGAAACCTTACCCAAAATCTTTTTGAAATTACTCAGATCAGTTTACAGTTAAGTTTATGCTCAATGTGCCTACATCGCGACTGAACGTATTGGTGATTGTACAATCCACGAGCGTTTGTGGCTGTACGCATTGGTGGGGTGTACAAGTAAAGAAAGCATGTAGCCTATATACCGAACGATTAAGCAAAAGAGTGGTATCACAGAATGCGTTGGGAGAACCATAACCCTGTGAATGTTCATGCTGTGAGGACAGTGTGACATAGAGAGAGGGAGACATGATCCCTTTGCTTTTGAGCTATAAAGGGCCTGTCCCACTTGGGAGACCTCCACCACGACCTCTGGTGACCTTAAGCAACTAAAAAAAAATAATCAATGTCACGGTGACCTACGACCTTCCTCGACTATGTGTACAACCTCCTACGACTATTTTGAAGATCTCCCTCGACTATGAGGAAGACCTCCTTCGACCTCCTTCGACTATGTTGAAGACTGGCTTTGACTATGTAAGTTTTACTCGTGGATGGTCTCTGGCAAATTGGTCCGCGAATGAGCATGACCCCCTTCGACCTCAGAGGATCACACCGAAAACCAACAACGACCAGTGACGAGTGTCTACAGCTCCAATAAACCTGATAAAATGATGCAAGTCAGCATTTTTTTCTCACTAAAAAATGCCTCCCAGCTTTTTAAAAAATCATTCTGAACCATGCAAGCAAGGGAGGAACTAGTTTGGAGGATGTTAGTAAAAATACAACTACTGCTGTTTGCAGTAGCCCTTTTGCTTCAGCAGCCTTTTAAGAAAGGCAGAAGGGGAAGAGCAAGGGTGAAGAGGAATCACAAGAAGAGGTCTCAATGGGTGAATGGAGATGATGTGATGGACTGTCCCAGTACACCTGATGACTGGAAGAGAGTGGCGCTGGGCTTTGACAAAAGATGGAACTTTAAGCACACATGTGGGGCAGTGGATGGCAAGCATGCCATTCACTGTCCCTGTACCCCTCATTTTCCTTATCGTACAGGATGGCATTCTGCTGGAACCATTCTTCAAGGTCCCCCTCCTGCTGCCTGGTGAAAGTGTAGGGCATAATCTTCCTCCAGCCCTCCCTCACCACCAATGGGGCATCTGCCTCTGATGCTGTGTCAGACACAGGAGAAAGGGCTGATTTGCTACCTTCAAATGAGGCAGTGAAGGATGGGTGGAGACATATACTCCCACCCTGGTCTCCTCCTCCAGAGGTCTCTCATGCAGGGCTACCTCCTCCTGCACTATCACCTCCTGTGGCATTACCTGCCTGGGTGGGCAACACCTGCATGGCAGTTTTTTTTAGGGTTGTGCCCTCCCCCTGTGCTGCTGCCTTTTTGGTGCCATCTCTAAAACACAAGTCTCCTCTCCAAAAAACTCTCCAGCTATGAATGAACATGCCCTGGAGTGACAGAGATCACATGCTGCTGTTTACATTACCTTTTTTTTTCTACTGACCTTTTTTCACCCCGGAGCTATTACCTTTGACTACCTTCGACCACCTTCGAGTACCTATGACTAGCATCACGACCTACTACGACCTTCTTCGACTGGACCTATGACAAAAAAATTATCGATTTTTCCCACGGCGACCTATTTTTAGTCGCGATCAATTTTTAATATCTTGAAAAATACGCGCAACCTAGCTGAAGCCTCGACTACGCGGAGACCACTCTCGAGCATGAAGGAGAGTGACAAAGACCTCCTACGACCTCGAGGTGACCTTG
The DNA here is from genome assembly GCA_038087875.1 of Malacoraja senta. NCBI lineage: Eukaryota > Metazoa > Chordata > Chondrichthyes > Rajiformes > Rajidae > Malacoraja > Malacoraja senta. The sequence goes on from CM075983.1 coordinate 29,748,153, forward strand.
CGGCGACTATGGGTCATGGGCAAACTCGCCAGAAGTCGCGGTGGAGGTCTCCCAAGTGGAACAGGCCCTTAAAGCTACAATATGTATTCCCAATAATGGCAAAACGTAGATTCCTGATGTCCTTGGAGACACAAGACTGAAGATATGGAATCTTGAGCACAATACAAAGTGCTGGAGGAACTCAGAAGCTCAGGCAGCATCTGTGGAGGAAAATGGACAGACAATGTTTTCAGGTCGGGAACTTTCTTCATGACCGACGATGCCTGATCTACTGAGTTCCTCCAGCAGTTTTTTTTTCCGCTTTGTATACCAGTTTTATCCTCAGAAAAATGTACAAACATTATTAGTCAAAAATTATTACGACATTTAAAAGCCCTTAGAAAGTCCTGAGTCAAGCTGAGGAGCAAAAGGTTTGTATACATATGCAGATGTATATAGATGATTTGTATACACATGGCACTTCATGTCAATGTGCTTACTTTCATCAGACTGCAGGTGCAAGGAAAATTTCAAAGCTTTGGTTTTCCTCAACTGACATGTTACCTAATTGTGAAACTGCTTTCCCACTTGCAATTCTATTGAATAGTACAATCTCACTGTAAATATCAAAATTGTGTTTGACCACCTGAAACCTAGCGTTAGTTCAAATGGAATCTTGCAATTGCAATTGTTTACAACAAGAAAGGTTTTACTTTAAAAGTCAGATCTTCGGCCTACAAAGGACAATGAACAAAGGACATTTATTGTCACATACACCATTTCTGGTGCAGTGAAATTTGAGTTGCCATTTGCAGCACACCAACAAAATTAAGACACCACATTAAAGAAGGATTTAACATAAAACATAAAAACATCCCCCCACAATGGTTCCAACAAAGTCCAGTCCTTTTCCTCTTGTTCACCCCATAGTCGGGACCTATTTGTGGCCTCCGCAGTCGCCGCAACGGCGGCCCGATGTTTCAGGTCCTCTCGCCGGATGATAGCGCTCCGGCGTTGGGAGAACACTCTTCAGCGGCTTGGAGTGTCTGGAACGGCTGCTTGCCGCCAGAGACCACGGCTCCCAAAGTCCACAGGCCGCGCTAGTCGGAGCTCCGACACTGGTGATCTCGGCGAGATATCCCAGGCTCCGCGGTGTTTAAGAGTCAGTGCCGCCCGCGGCTGGACGCTCTGCAACCACAGCTCCGCGATGTAGGAGTGGGCGGTCTCAGCACTCCTGAGCTTACCATACGGTGACCCGGGTAAGGCATCGCCCGCTCCGCGATGGTGCTTCAGCGCTGCGCCGCCGCAGAAGCTGAAGTTCTGGCTGGTCCCGGCAGGAAACGCCGCTCCAGTCCGGTTGGTAGGCCGCGAGGAAGGGCGAAGATACGGCTCGGAGAAAAGCCTCATCTCAGACCAGGTAGGGACTGAGAAAAATAGTTTCCCCCTTCCCCCCCCACCCGCCACATAAAAAAGATTAGACCTCCAAAACGACACTTTTTAACATACTAAAAAATGTTTTTAAAGGAGAAAGGACGGACAGCTGCAGGCTGGGCAGCCATACTTGACGGCGCTCCCACTCAACAGATACCACTGTCAGGAAGGGTAATCTGACCGGTCACCGGCTGCTATGGAGAGGAGATGGTTGCCCACCTCTTCGCAGAGTGTGGATTTGCAAAGAGAGTCTGGGGATGTTTGCAAGGGTCCCCATCATGGTTTATTCTAAACCATTCCGTAATAGTGGACTCCCTGATTTACAGACTTTTCCCAGGGACACATTCGGAGACGGACGTTGAGTGCTGGTGGAAGGTCATCAACTCAGTGAAAAATGCTCGTAGCTCTGCCCAAACTTTGTTCACCTCCCAGCAGAGCGAGATGTCCGTCAGGGAATGTTGCCGACTGGCCCACTGCAGACTGCAGGAGTACGTGCTGAGCGATGCACTGAAGCTTGTTGCAACCAACACCAAGGCTCTATGGAGGAGGGCAACATTCTGGAGTCCTTCGTTGCTGGACATTGGGGGGCAGGTTGTGGTGGAGATGCCCCACAAATAAGGGAAGGGATTTCACCCTAGGGGGGCACATGAGTGGCAAGGATGGGGAGGGGGGTAAAATTGTGAAAACACGACGTTACGACAAATCGAATGTATGTATGGTCTCTGAGAAAGTTAGAATTTTTGCACAGTTCCTGTATTGTACATATTATTTACTTTGAATAAAATTGATTTTGATTAAAAAAAAGAAGCTTGCCTCTTTTATTTGTCAGTGGATTGCCCCAGGGATTAATTGTAGGGTTTAACATAGCACACCAGGGTAGAGAAGTAGAGGATATCCTTATATCTCATATTTTGCTTGGGTATGAGTATTGATTTCTCTAACTTCAGGTAGCCCTGTCATTCCCTCTCTCTCAATCCCTCCCCCACCCAAGTAGCACCAGCTTCTCGTTTTCACCCAACAGCTAACAATCGCCTGTTTCCTTTACCATCATTACTTTTTTGCATATCTTTCATTCATTGTTCTTTATCTCTCTACATTATCGTCTATATCTCTCGTTTTCCTTGTCCCTAACCAGTCTGAAGAAACATCACCCATTCCATCTCTCCAGAGATACTGCCTGTCCCGCTGAACGACTCCAGCTTTTTGTGTCTATCTTCGGTATAAACCAGCATCTGCAGTTTCTTCCTATATAAGAGGATATCCTTGTGCTGGTTGTGACTGGCCTATCCCGAAAAGCCCTTTCCAATAACTTCCCTATAATTGACATGCTTATAATTCCTTAGATTCCTTCTACATCCCTTCTTAAACAGAGGAAGAATATTGGCTATTCTCCAGTCCTCCAGGGCCTCGCCAAGAGCTGGACAAGATGCTAAGATCTTTGTCAATGCTCCTGTAATCTCCTCTCTTGCACCTCACCTGGGATAGATGCCTTCAGGCCCTGGGAATGGTATTATAATTTCACAAATGTAACTTAAGGTATTTCACCACAGATTAAGGTACTCTGGTCTTTTGCTATATATTAAGATTGCTTAGTCAGGGTTTCTGAACAGCCAGTGTTAACTGAATTACTGGCCCTTTTAAAACATAAATAGGCAAGGGAGACATGAGTCGTACAGGTCAATGACTTTTCAGCCGAGTTCTAATGAGCATTTTCTGTTTGTACTCATTTATTATTCACTTGACCTCCCAATGGGGACATTAAGTGCATAATTTTCTCTGCCTGACAAAAAAATATAACAGTAGAATTTCACCACCATCACACATCTCATTTCACCAGATGAACATCTCATTTTCCTGGAGGAGATTAATTTGTTTTATCCATTACTCGCTGGATAAGAGAAGGAGGAAAATAGTCTACTGCTCTAAAGTAACTCTCTAATAGTCACTTAAAAGGGCAGGCCGCTGGAGAATCCGGACACACAGGATAAAAGATGAAATTCTGATGAATCAGATTATAGCTGGAGTCAATTATAAAAGATGAAATAGCGGCACATTTCGATAGCAGTGACTGGATAGCCAAGTCAGCATGGATTTACGAAGGGGAAATCATGCTTGACTAATCTTCTGGAATTTTTTGAGGATGTAACTAGGAAAATGGACAAGGGAGAGCCAGTGGATGTAGTGTACCTGGACTTTCAGAAAGCCTTTGATAAGGTCCCACATAGGAGACTAGTGGGCAAAATTAGGGCTCATGGTATTGGGTGGAGGCTACTGACATGGATAGAGAAGTGGTTGGCAGACAGGAAACAAAGAGTAAGGTTAACGGGTCCCTTTCAGAATGGCAGGCAGTGACTAGTGGGGTACCGCAAGGCTCGGTGCTGGGTCCGCAGCTATTTACAATATACATTAATGATCTAGATGAAGGGATTAAAAGTAACATTAGCAAATTTGCAGATGACACAAAGCTGGGTGGCAGTGTGAACTGTGAGGAGGATGCTATGAGGATGCAGGGTGATTAGGACAGGTTGGGTTAGTGGGCAGATGCATGGCAGATGCAGTTTAGAAGAATAGAATATAATAGAATAGAATGCCTTTTATTGTCATTCAAACAGCTTGGTTTGAACGAAATGTTATTCCTACAGTCTTAACATTACAAAAAAAAACAAGACCCACACTTAACAGAATTTACACAAACATCCATCACAGTGAATCTCCAACACCTCCTCACTGTGATGGAAGGCAAAAGTCTTATCTCTTCCCTTTGTTCTTCTCAACTGCAGCGTCGAGGCGACTGGGGATCCCGATGTTAAAGCCCCTGGCGGGCGATGGTAAGTCCCGCGGCCGTTTAAGCCGCGCTGGGCGATGTTAGGCCCCGCTCCGAGTCATTTAATCCCTGCGATTCCGGCGGGAGAAGTTGCCGTTGCGGGAGCTCCGAAAAGCGGTCTCCCACCAGGGACGCGCGAGCTCCCGATGTACCTGTCCACCGGGCCTGCGGCCGGAGCCTCCGAAGCTCCGAAGTCGGGTCGCAGCCGCGCGTGGCCACAGCTCTTCCTGTTCCAAAGTCTGCCAGCTCAGCGATGGCGAGTCCGCAGGCTCCGCGACTGGAGCCCTCAGGTTGGTTCCGGTTGGAGGCCGCAGCCGGCTCCACGATGTTAGGCCCAACGACACCGGAGACCCGACAGGGAAAAAGTCGGGTCCCCGTACAGGGAAGAGATTAAACGGTTTCCCCCACCCCCCCCCCTCCAGCCCCCACATATACACAGCTAAAAAATAATAACAACTAGAATCAAAAACATACATTTAACGAGACAAAAAAAAAGACAGACGGACTGCAGTCGAGCTGCTGCCGTTAGGCGCCACGATACTCCAGTTTAATGTGGATAAATGTGAGTTTATCCACTTTGATGGCAAGAACAGGAAGGCAGATTATTATTTGAATGGTGTGACGTTAGGAGTGTTCATCAGTTACTGAAAGTAAGCATGCAGGTACAGCAAGCAGTGAAGAAAGCTAATGGCATGTTGGCCTTCATAACAAGGAGTTGAGTATAGGAGCAAAGAGGTCCCTCTGCAGTTGTACAGGGCCCTAGTGAGACCACACCTGGAGTATTGAGTGCAGTTTTGGTCTCCAAATTTGAGGAAAGACATTTTTACTATTGAGAGAGTGCAGTGTATGTTCATGAGGTTAATTCCCGAGATGGCGGGACTGTCATATGTTGAAAGAATGGACGAACACTGGAATTTAGAAGGATGAGAGGAGATCTTATTGAAACATATAAGATTATTAAGGGATTGGACACGCTAGAGGCAGGAAACATTTCCCGATGTTGTGGGAGTCCAAAACCAGGAGCCACAGTTTAAGAATAAGGGGTAGGCGATTTCGAACGTAGATGAAGAAAAACGTTCTCATCCAGAGAGTTGTGAATCTGTAGAATTATCTGCCACATAAGGCAGTGGAGGCCAATTCTCTGGATGCTTTCAAGAGAGAGTTAGATAGAGCTCTTAAAGATAGCCGTCAAAGGATATGGGGAGAAGCCAGGAACGGGGTACTGATTATGGATGATCAGCCATAAACACAGTGAATGGCGATGCTGGCTCGAAGGGTCGAATGGCCTACTCCTGCACCTATTGTTTATTGTCTATTGTCTATTATCTATTGTCTATTGTCTATTGTCTAATGTCTAAAATGGAGGAGCAGATTAAGAAAGGGAAGGTGCTGGGGAGCTTGCAGTTCAGATGCTTCAATAGGGCTCAGATACTTTGGTTGGTCTTATTTGTTAAAATAAGCACAAGGAGAGAATGTCGATTCAGAAATGAGAACATGAATGGCAGTTAAGTAGAATATGTGTGGTGAGATATTCTTCATATGGATTTAAAACTTATCCAAATGTGTAAATAATTGTTTTCATTCATTCTGTTCATTTAAAAAAAAAAAAATCCTTTAATTTTCTTTTTCAGTGAATGCGCCATTCTGGATGTTCTGGCTGTGGCTGATATAAAGCGGAGGAGCCAAAATGAAGCGTATCTGTTCACACACATCGCAGCGTGGAATGAGGGACATGCTGGAGGCCAGATTCCGGTCACCCACTCTGCCGCTGTGTGCTGAGTCAAGCTGTGGAGCAGGAGGTCAGGTGTAGTCACAAATGACTTCCAGCATGTTCCTCATGTCCACAATGTAATGCACAAGTGTGAAAGTCTGGAGCACACCCACACATACTCCCCACAAAACAATTAGCTGACGATTGGCAAGATTGTCATGAGTACATCATCCGTCTTTTGGCTTTCACTAACATTGTAGAAAGAACAGATCTTGATATCACAATGAGACTAATAAGGAAATATCATTTTTGGCAGCAGAAACATAAGCCACAATTGTCTACTTGGTACATGGCGTTGACCAACCTTCACTATCAAAAACAGAAATCAACATCCAAGTGATACTCTCCTAGCTGCAATAGAAGTTTAGATTATCCCATGGATTGACACAAAATGTTGAATTAACTCAGCAGGTCAAGCAGCATCTCTGGAAAAAAAAGGAATAGGTGACGAATAGGTGATTATCCCATGTCAGGATATCAACTTTGGCACCAAGTGAAGGCTATAAAATGATATCAGGAATTATGCCAGGTATAACTTAGAATGAGTGACATTTTGGGTTACCCATTCCTTCTCTTCAGAAATGCTGCCTATCCCTCTGAGTTACTCCAGCATTTTGTGTCTATCTTCAGTTTCAACCAGCATCTGCAGTTCCTTCCTACACATAATTTAGAATGAATCGCATTCCTACAAAGGATGCATTGAATGTTGAACAATAGAGTGTGAAGAAGCCCGAAAGTAGATAACAGGATATCTAGCAAGACATATAATTTCCAAGATTAACTCCATTCACAATGCACCTGAAGTCCAATGCAAGAACTAAACTGAAATGTTGGTCAAAAGTAACGAGTGAATAATCATTCATCCTCCTCATGAAGTTCCGACCATCTAAATAGAGAGAGAGAGAGATTAGAGAGATTAGAGATTCCTTTATTTGTCATTCAGACCTTTCGGTCTGAACGAAATTTCGTTGCCTGCAGTCATACATATAAGAATAAATAACAAAACACACAATAAACACAAATTAACATCCACCACAGTGAGTTCACCAGGCACCTCCTCACTGTGATGGAGGCAAAAGTCTTAAAGTCTCTGTCTCTTCCCTCTTTTGTTCTCCCTCTGCGCTGAGGCGATCCAGGCTTTTGATGTTGTGACCCCGCCGGGTGATGGTAAGTCAGTCCCACGGCTGAATCCGTGCTCCGCGACGGGCCGGTTCAAACTCTGCGGCCCGGGGTGGTCGAAGCTGCTGCCCTCCAGTCCAGCGGACGCAGCTGTAGTTGCGGGAGCTCCAGAAAAACAGGTCACCCACCTGTGACCTGCGAGCCCCCGACGATGTTGTCCACTGGGCCCACGGCCGAGCCTCCGGATTCAGGTCGCCACCAGTGTCCCCGGTCGCCACCGCCGGAACGCCGGAACACCACCGCAGCCCCGAAGTTGGCCAGCCTCGCGTTGGTAAGTCCTGGCTCTGCCTCCGGTGCCTCGAGGTCAGTCGGTCGCAGTTGGAGGCCGTCAGCTCCGCCATTAGGCCTCAGCGCAGATGGAGGCAGAGAAGGGGGATATGACAAGAAAAAGTCGCATTCCCCCAAAGGAAGAGACAAAAATCATGTTTCACCCCCCCCCCCTACACATACACAACCCAATAAATTTAATTAAAACGGGACAAAAGAAACCAACAAAAAAAGTAAAAAACAGACAGACTGCAGGCGAGCCGCTGCTGTTCAACAGCGCCGCCATTCCGGAATACTCAGTGTCCAGACAATTTTGTTCAGAAATAGCTGAGTGCCCTGAGCAACAGACACAAATCCTGATCAAAGTCCTCTCTTTAATACTGAAACCCTGGACACCAAGGTTGGACACTCAGTTGGTCAAACTGCTCCAACAGAACAAAACATTGGCATCAATGCAATGATGTGGAAGGTTGTCCAAATATATCATATACAAACAGTAGCTTATAAATTCAACACAGTCTATTATTCTACAGCCAATCTTTTGTCCAGAGATGTAAGGAATTGTTGCCAATGTCATCAAATAACATCAGCATTCTTACTGATATACAGTTTGTAATTTACCAGAATCACTCAATCCAATCATCATCATCATCATCATCATAGAGGACAGAGATCAATGCCAGAATTACAACAGATTTCATCAAATCAGGAAAAAAAACAATCATTGAAGGTGAAGACCTTTCATTGGAGATGTACAAAAGAACTTGATTCTGGTTAACAGGTTCAAATCATCACAAATGTGAAGGGTCTAAATCCAAAATGTCACCTCTCCTCGTTCTCCAGAGGTGCTGCCTGACCCATTAAGTTACTCCACATGCAACACCATTATCCACTTACAACTTGGCATAGTTGAAGAAGGTTCCCTCCAATTGATGATGGAAATAGTGATTAATATTTCTTCAAAGTGTGAAACTATCCTGTGAAATTCCCATTTGTCGCATTTGGAGGAAGTAGTGACGAATTGCTCAGAACATTTGACCCATTGCAGTTCTTCCACTATATTCCCTAACTAACTTGCAACTTTGGCTTACTATAGACAATAGACATTAAGAGCCCTATCTAGCTCTCTCTGGAAAGTATCCAGAGAACCGGCCTCCACCAACCTCTGAGGCAGAGAATTCCACAGACTCACAACTCTCTGTGTGAAAAAGTGTTTCCTCATCTCCGTCCTAAATGGCTTACTCCTTAATCTTAAACTGTGGCCCCTGGTTCTGGACTCCCCAACATCGGGAACATGTTTCCTGCCTATAGCGTGTCCAAACCCTTAATAATCTTATATGTTTCAATAAAATCCCCTCTCATTCTTCTAAATTCCAGAGTATACAAGCCCAGCCGCTCCATTCTCTCAGCATATGACAGTCCCACCATACCGGGAATTAACCTTGTGAACCTACACTGCACACACTCAATAGCAAGAATGTCCTTCCTCAAATTTGGAGACCAAAACTGCACACAATACTCCAGGTGTGGTTTCAATAGTGCCCTGTATTACTGTAGAAGGACCTCTTTGCTCCAATACTCAACTCCTCTTGTTATGAAGGCCAACATGCCATTCGCTTTCTTCACTGCCTGTTGTACATGCATGCTTACATTCATTGACTGATGAACAAGGACACCCAGATCCCATTGTACTTCCTCTTTTCCCAACTTGACATAATTTAGATAATAATCTGCCTTCCAGTTTTTGCTACCAAAGTGGATAACCTCACATGTATCTACATTAAACTGCATCTGCCATTCATCTGCCCACTCACCCAACCTGTCGAAGTCACCCTGCATTCTCATAGCATCCTCCTCACAGCTGCGGTTCCAGCACCGAGCCTTGCGGTACCCAACTAGTCACTGCCTGCCATTCTGAAAGGGACCTGTTAATACCTATTCTTTGTTTCCTATCTGCCAACCAATTTTCTTTCCATGTCAGCACTCTACCCCCAATTGAACCCGAGTCTCTGACGCTGTAAGATAGCAACTCTAAGATAGCAACACTTGCGCTGGCCCTGATCTTCCACATTTTCGATATGGTATGTAAAACAAAGACTTTCACTGTGACATGTCAAATGTGATAATAATAATAAAGAATCAATGTGATATGACATTTGCATACCATACACAAAGTATGCAAAGCGTCGCCACGTAGAGAGCACTGACAAAGTTACACTGTTCAATGTTGTCCAAATGGTTCTTCTAGGTTCCCTTGGTGCCCCACCCCACACCGGGTCCCTCTTTCTTTTCTCAGCAGCGTGTCCTTGACCTTCCTCCGGCATTCGCCGCTGGCCTTTCTGACCTCTAGCACTCGCTGCTGGCCTGTCCGACCTCTGGCACTCACCGCTGGCTCATTTGACCTCTAGCACTCACGCGGGCTGTCCTCGGCATCCCATCGCCATGTCCTCCCTTGGATGGCTCCGCGACGCTCGGCGGGAACTTCTGACGGCTTACCTCACTCTTGCGCCGCAGGTCCCGTCTATGTCCATTGTGGATGAGGTGGGCTTATTGGAAGGCTTGGCCCAGCTCGCCGGAAGCACTCCCCTCTGTGCTGCTCCTGGGAACACTCTGGGTATGAATTGTGAACATCTTGGATAACAGCAATCATCACTGTTGCACCTCACTTGCCACAGGTCCCCAACCTGAAATGTGATCATTTTTTATCTTTCATAATGTTTTAATTTAATGTGGTATCATTTGCTACCTTCCTTTTGGCAGGTTCCATTTCAACATCTATGGAGTTTTGGAAGGTGTTAAACAAAGCAACCAATATAGTCATAACACTTCTATCAAAACCCCGAGGATGTAGATCAGCATGTTCCATCTATCTACAGGTATGAACCATTATTTTTCTACCTAATTCTTCTAACTGGATGCATAATGTAACTGTTATTGTTATCTCAACAGTCCTTTGCCCTGTTAAATAATTTACACAGAACTTTCTCCTGAATTATACCCTTACTAATGAAGCAGTAGGAGAACTAATATGCTTCTAATATCATGTTATGCTTTTCCTGAATCGCTAAAACAACTTAATCACACAGGATTTTATCAAGACATTTAATTTTAACACCTTTATAGGATAAAATGTAATGTCGATAATAATGAGCCCCACAGCACAATGTTCTGAGTGTCCTGGTTCCTCTCTAAGGACACAAAGTCTTTAGTACGGATACGGCTGTTGGGCTAATCAGGTGGAGTTTTTTTACAGACAAATTAACAGTGCAAAAATATTGCAATGAAATATCTCTACTATATTATACTATACGCAGCCTGATTCCTTTACAAATTAATGGAATTTTAAAATCCATTCTAAATTAACAATGATTACTCGGCATTGCATACACTTGGATGTTGAGATCCTCTGATTCTCCGGCTGATTTTCCTCTTTATAGGAATCACTCCAGTGGCTGAAAGAGATTCTGGAGGCTCCCGAAATACAGAAGTTTTCAGTTTCTTAATCTCCAAGATTAATAGTGGAGTAACACTGAAAAATGTTTTAATTATCTTATGAACATCATGTCCAGTAAAGACATCAATACATTTTTGAATGAGCTGCTGTTTTAAAGATGAAACAGGAATGATAGGAAGAAGAGTAGAGGGAAATTGGCTGTTAGAAAAATTACACCTATTCTGTCATTGTATGTTTACTAGTGAAGGCTGCCTGCCCCAGGATTGCTTGAGGTGGAATAATGGTGAGGGGAAAGGAGCAGCAGGGGCAGGGGATAGTTTTTTAATTTCAAAAATAAATTTTATTCATTGAAAAAATATATTAGAAATTTAGAGCAGCACATGATTTTCCTTATCCTTCATGATGTCATCAAGTCTATACATTCACAGTGCTGACATGTCCATGCATTCATAGCGTGATCAAATTAATATATTTTATGTACAAATTACCAAAGCCTCTTTGACCAATGAATCCTTCAAGTCATGAAGTCATGCGGCATGGAACAAGCCTTTCGGCTCAACTTGCCCATGTCGAACAAGATGCCCCATCTAGACTAGTCTCACCTGCTCGCATTTGGCCTAAATCCCTCTAAACATTTCCTATCCACTTACCTGTCCAAATGTCTTTTAAATGTTGTTATTAAACCTGCTTCAACTACCTCCTCTGGCAGCTCGTTTCATATACCCACCGTCCTCTGTGTGAAAATGTTGCACGTCAGGTTCCTATTAAATATTTCCCCACTCATCTTAAACCTTTGTCCCGGCTTTCTTAATTCCCCTACTCTGGGTAAAGGATTTTGTGTATCTATCTATCGCCCTCATGATCTTATATACCTCTATAAGATCACCTCTCATGCTACTACGCTCTACCTCTACCTATACCTCAGGCCCTTGAGTTCTGGCAACATAGGTGCAGGAGTAGGCTTTTTGGCCCTTTGAGCCAACACCGCCATTCACTGTGATCATGGCTGATCATCCACAATCAGTACCCCGTTCCTGCCTTCTCCCCATATCCCTTGACTCCGCTATCTTTAAGAGCTCTATCTAACTCTCTCTTGAAAGCACCCAGAGAACGTCTTTCAAATAGCGTGGTGACCAAGACTGAACACAATACTCCAAATGTGGCCTAGTCAGTGCTTTGTACAGGTGTAACATAACATCTCAATTTCTGTACTCAATACCTTGACTGATGAAGGCCAATGTGCTAAAAGTCTTCTTGACCACCCTATCTACCTGTGATGCCACTTTCAGGGAACTATGTTCCTGCATTCCTAGATTCCTCTGCTCTACCACAATACCCAAGGCCATGCCATTCACTGTGAAAGGTCTGCCCTGGTTTGACTTTCCAAAATGCAACACCTCGCACTTATCGGCATTAACCATTTTTCAGCCCATTTGCCCAACTGATCAAGATCCTAGTGTAATTTTTGGTAGCCATCTTTGCTATCTACAATACCACCAGTTTTGGTGTCATCTACACTAATCATTCCTTGTACATTCTCATCCAAATTGAGATATAAACCACAAATAATGGGCCCGGCACCGATCCCTGAAGCACACCTACTCGCCAGCCTCCAGTCCAATTGTTTGCAAGGTTTTTACACAGGATCCTCCGTGTCTCATGATGGCACGTCTTTGGATTGTGATCCTTCCAACAAAGCCTTTGCATTGGCGGCACCAAGTTTCAGCGCCTGCCTTACCAAGTACTCCTATAGCCTGGAATGTGCCAGGCAGCAGCATTCACTTATGGACATCTCATTATACTGGAGCACCAAAAAGTTTTGGGTGGATCAAGGTTCATCTTTCACTGAGCACTAGTTCTTCCAGCAGCACTTGATGTTTGTCTCAGTATGCATCCCTAGAACAACCCATAGATCAGGGATTCCTGTTTGCAAATGCTCTGGACGAACCTCAACAAGCACCCTTGCATTTCATTCCTGACCTTCTTTGCAAATGCACAGCCCACAAAGAGGTCGACATTTGAATCTTCTTCATTGCAGCCATCTCAAGGGCAGCCTGTGTTGAGAGCGAGACAGGTAATTTTGTTTAATGGGCCGCAAGGCCGCCAGTCAGTAACATTTTACCTTCAGGCTGAAAGGCAATACCTGCTTTACCTTTCATGAAGCATCATTAAACTTGTGGATTGAATGCCTCAGAGAAACTCCTGCCTCAATCTTTGCAATGAAGAATATGACTGAAGTTAAAAATCTATCTTGGCCTTTTCAGAGGCTGCAACATTATTGTCATCCTCCCGCCCCCCTCTCCACCCGAACTTAAAGCAGAATGTCTGGAACAGAATGTGGAATCTATCATAAATATGTAATGGAGCGGTGAGGAAATGTAAGGCTTTGTTCTCAGTCGAGTCACAATGATGGAACCATTGCTGTAATAAATCAAGTTCCAACTCTCCTCCAAGTTTGATATCTTATTTTTGCAGAACACACAGAAATCCTTTTTTATTTTACAGTCCATTTTCAGCAGTTGTATACAATCTGTCTTCTCATACTGTTGGTGCTTCTGTTTCTCAGCTATATAATTAGCAAAACACATTTTCAACATGTTGTAAATGTATAATCATCCTTGGAAAAATCTACAATTCAATAAATGTAGTGTCCATAAATAGTTAATCTACCTGATGGTTCTGAATTCTAAAGGGAATCACACTAACAGTTCCTCTAGCTAAAGAGGAAGAATATGTGTTTTTATAGGATCTTGGATTAAAAATACAAGCCGTGGTAAAGAACAGAGCAATGAACAAAATCGAATATTGGAAGTATAATTTTAATGAATTACCACAATAACCAGAACAAAGGCTGAAATGAGAAGCAGAATGTGACTTGCCCTGATGTCCTGCTCTGCAGCGAGTCAAACATATTCTCAATTCAGCACAAGGCACTAGAGGAATAATTGTCCTCAGCCAAAAGAGTGCATTCTTCATCAGGTACATCTGAATGTTTGCCTGCACAGTTGAGATCAGTATTCAATAAATATTTCTACTGTGTTTGCAAACCTGCACTACAGCATACAAATCACACAATCTCAGGGGACTAGTTTGTGTGCAGCTACTACTTCAGTTGAGTTTGAGTCACATCATTTGAGAATTCAAAAGTAAAGGAAGCCTTGGTAGACGGTGAATCCATAAATACAATACCTGGTGCTTCACTTTAGCAGGTCTCCAAACTGATGGGTTTCTATAGGACACAGTCCCATCAGTTGAAAATCACTAAACAGAATAATGTTCAGCCTAGAACAAACTGAAATGCTACAGAGTGAATACTTTCAGTGATGTATTGAGTTTTTGCAAGACTGTTAACATTTCAAAAGAAAAAAGAACAGTTTATTAAGGAGAACATATTCAATGATTCCTGCAGGTATTTGGGAGGAGTTGAAAGAATATACCATGGGAGACAGGAAATGGAGATATTAAAACAGGAAAACCATATAAAAATAAATGAGGTGTTTAATTCTCTCTCATTTCCAGTGTGTGAATCAATATTTAAGATCCATTTTACTTCGGAGTCACGTGAGTGACTACATGAAGAAGACCCGTCAGGGCGCATGTGCGTCATTACGTCTGACGCATGGGCGCTCGGCAGCAGGAGGACGGAGCTCCTTCTGCAGGTGAGTAGTTACAGCTCCACCAAAGTCAGGGAGACTTTGGAGGAGTTAGAAAAGTAGAGAAATTGTTGCTGTGTTTTTTCCCCACAATGCAGGAACAAGGAAAAAATCATCAAGGTGCAGGTCTGCTGCGGACAAGGGGAGAGAGAGCTGCGGGAGCGCAGCCTCTGAAAGGCAGCCTGTCACCTCCGGGGAGTCGCAAGCCAGTAGCGGTGCGGCGACAGACTTGGCAATGTGCCCAGCTGGGTACACAGCCAACGCCAGTCGGGCGGTCGGCATAAGCTAAGTCTGTCAGGGGCATTGACTCGGCAGAGTCGGGCCAGGAGAGTCCCGTCGGGGACAGGATACCGTGCCCCAGCGGTTATCCAAAAGGAGCAGCGCATACAGGGGCTGCTCCACAAAGCCACACTCCAGGAGGAGTTGTGCAGGCGGGAGGCCATGGGGACGGCTCCGCTGGCAGTGCCTAGTAGAGGCCTGCTTCACAAAGCCACACTCCAGGAGGAGTTGTGCAGGCGGGAGGCCGTCAGGAAGGCTCCGCCGGCAGTGCCTAGTAGAGGCCTGCTTGAAAGCACCCTCTTTGCAAGAGGTGAGTGCAGAAGGGCAGATACGCTCTGACCCTGAGTCCGACGACTTCCAAAGGGAGGGCAGGCAGCTGCCAGAGCTGACACCGTGTGCAGCACGGTTTGCCATGTCGTCGGACGCTGGTGAGCCTCTGGGTGAGGAACTTGCCACCAGCATAAATTACCAAGTCTCACATCAGCTACAGGAGCTGACAATGGATGAGACAGTAAGGAAGCATGAAGCCCAATCAACTGTGGCCTGTTAAAAGTTCCTGTTGGGAACAGGAAGAATTGGGGCAAGATGGGCATACAAATGAGAGCCCAGGAGCATGTGAAGCTCCAGCATATTTTTAAAGTTGCTGGCATCTGGTATAACGAGCTTTGCCAGGATGGTGGATGGAGAGGAAGGAGCTGGAGGAGGAGGCTAAGACGGCAGCCACATATTCACCAAAGCGGAAGTATCCCTATAAGCGAGGAGACTGGTCCGGGCAAGGGACGAGTCCAGCTACGATGCAGCGCAGTTGGCATTTGGCTGTAGCACCGCCAGGGAAGGTGAGATATCCAGCTCGAGTCCGGGGAAGAATGCCAGGTGGTAAGGAGGTAAGTGGGTCTGGTTCTCATGTAGACAGATCTAATGTGATACCTCAGATATCTTTATACTGAAGGTTATTGAAGGATATCGAATAAAGCTTAATGCAAATTCTGATTTACCCATGCAACATGTTTCAAAAAGGAGTTTGACTTCACTATCACTGAACAATTGAAAGTTCAGTTGGAACTTGCAAGTTTATGTAATAAAGGTGTAATTGCTAAGGCAGTTTACCAAAGCCATTAGTTTGTGTCCAATATCTTTCCCAGACCAAGCAAGGATGGGGGATGCAGAATTATACTGGACCTGAATAGTCTTAACCCTTTTGTAGGGTATAGACATTTTAAGATGGAAATGTTTGTGAAGGAGATCTTAAAGAAGCGGATTATTCAGTGTCTGTTCATTTGCAGGATAGAAGATTTAAAATTCAGCTGGATGGGGCAATTATGGCAATACAATGCACTGCCTAATAGTTTGTCTTCAGCTCCTAGAGGGATTACAACGTTGTTAAAACCTATTCTAGGCATGATGAGAAGTCAAGGGCATGAGCTCATGGCTTAACTAAATAATATCTTGATTGTAGGACAATCAAAGGAAACAGCTGAAGCATCAGTGGCAGTTGGTAAAAAACATTTTTTTCTTAAATTAGGCTTCATAAGCTATCCAGAGAAATCTAAATTCATACCTGTGACACAAATTGACTAGTTGGGTTCACAATAGACTTAATCAACACGATTGTGACCTTGCCCAGGCAAAAAAGGGTAGAGCTAATTAAGAGCTGTATCAAGTTAATTGCTCACACACACAGCCTTCAATTAGCCAGGTGACGAGTCTGCTGGGGAAATTGCTGCAGCATTTCCACAGTTCAATATGGCCAACTTTATTATCTACAATTACAAAGGACAAAGGAACAAGCACTGAGGATACATTAGGGTCATTATAATAGACCTATGCTTCTATCAATAGAGGCTGTTGCGGATGTACAATGGTGGATTCAGCATGTGTCCACTAGTAGTTCCAAAGTGTTATTGGACCAAAATTCCATGATTTTGCAGACCGATGTCAGAGCACTTGGGTAGGGTGCTACTGATACAAGATCCAGCTGCGGAGACAGATGGACATTGCTTCTGCAAACATGGGGAATTAACCAAGAGTATTTTATGGACTCAAGGCTTATGGCACTAACCAAACTAGTTTGTATGTGCAGTGCAAAATACACAACACTACAGCAGTTGCTTATATGAATCACATGGGTGGAATCAAATCGTTATCATGTGGCAGGTTGGCAAATAGAATTGTACCTGGAGTATGGATAGAGATATTTGGATTGGAGCTATCTATCTGCCAGGGAAACTTAATGTAGTACCAGATGGCAGGTCACGAAAATTACGTGATAATACAGAGTGGATGTTGAACTAGGATGTGTTCAAGAACATAGTACTTCTATATGGAAGGCCAAAATATGTTTCATGGGAACCAGATCCAGGGGCAGTGGCAATTGATGCTTTTTCACTAAAGTGGGATGATATGTTTGTGTACATTTTCCCACCATTCTGCCTCATAGGTCGGTGTTTGAGAAAATCAAGCAGGATGCCGCTTTAGGGGTTTTGGTGATAACAAATTGCCCGATTCAACCATGGTTCCTTTTCAGGTTACAGATAGCGATCCAACCTCCTTTTGCTGGTTCCAAACAGTAGGAATTTGCTGGAGTATCCAGTAACGCGTTATGTTCATCCGTTATGTGATCGTATTGATCTGTTAATTTGCAGGTTTGTAAGAATGCCTTACATTGGTCGAGGACTTTCTAGGCCAACGGTGGATATACTCACTGCAGCCTGGAGAAAGAGTACTCAAAAGCAGTATATGACATGAAAAGGAAAAAAATAAATTTTAAAAAATGGGAACAATATTGTGTTCAAAAGACTATTCAATATGATACCGTAGTTATTGAAAATGTGTTAGAGTTTATCTACACTTTATTATGATGAGGGTTTTAGCTATAGTGTTATCAATACAGCTAGAAGTGCTTTGTCGGCAAAGCTTGTAATAGGTACATGGACACAAAGTATAGGTTCTCACCCTCTCATATCTAGGTTGATGGAAGGAATCTTTAATTCCAAACCGCCTAAGCCTAGGTATATGGTAATCTGGGATGTAAGCGTTGTTCTTAACATGCTTTGTCATTCGGTCCCTGTCACGTCTATAACTTTGTTAAAATTAACCATGAAATTGGCTATGCTAATGGCATTGGTGTAAGCACAGAGAGTGCAGACTTTCCAAACACTTCAGTTAGATAGAATGAAAGTGTCTACAGAAAATGTTATGTTTTATATTTATCACCTGCTCAAACAAAGCAGGCCAGGTGTGACAGGATTTAATATAGTGTTCTGAACATATCCTACAGCTCCATGTTTATGTGTAAGGACACATTTCTTACATTACATTGAAGCCACAAGGGCTTTAAGACAAGAAGAAACAGGATTATTTGTCAGTTACAAGAAGCCAACATAAAAGAGTGGCAGTTCAGACTATCTCAAGGTGGTTAAAGCAAGAGTTGGTTCAGCCAGGTATTAACATTTATGTGTTTACATCTCATTCCACTAGCGCAGTAGCAACATCCGCGGCCAGGTCGATGGATGTTCCCATCGACCATATATTAAAAGCCGCAGGTTGGAAAAATGAACTTGTGTTTCAGCAATACTACCATCGGCCGATTGCCGATGGAGGGCTGTTTGCCACCTCAATATTGAGTGCTGTTGCTAATGTTTAAAGTCTGTTTTCAATACTGTTTAATTCTGTTTTATTTGTTGCCCTAAATTAAGAGGGTTTATTGGTTGTTTTATGACCAAAAATAGAACTGTTTTGTTTTTTCATGATATGCAATGTCATGTTTACAGCATTATTGATGATACTCAGAGTCAATCAATGCAGTGAGAAGCCGGGATTTTGATCTGCGGCATAAAAATCACAGAGCTTTAAAATCTTCACGTAGTCACTCACGTGACTCCGAAGTAAAATAGTAAGATTAAACGAGAACTTACCAGTTTGGTTTGATCTTTATTTTATGAGGAGTTACGTTGGTGATTACGTGCCCGCGACACCCAACCCTCTCTCATAGAAAAAGGTCATATGGTAGTTCTCATGTTGATCATCTTAATATGTTACTTCAATGATGGTGTTGTCTGTGATTTGATACCGCTGCTTTGAAGATAGACGCGCATGCGCCCTGACGGATCTTCTTCACGTAATCACCAACGTAACTCCTCATAAAATAAAGATCAAACTTCAAACTGGTAAGTTCTCGTTTAATCTTACTATTAAAGACCCTTCCTTTTTCTGATTTTAAGTTCGAGAACTAGAGACGAGCTTTTTGTATATCTCCGATACAAATAATAGGTTAGATACCCCACAGATCCACAGATTAATATCAAACAAGATCATTATTCGGCTTTTTTGCCAAAATTGCTACGCAGCTAAAATTTCATTGAACTCTCATTTTCAATGAATTTTGAATTTAGAATGCCATTTATTGTCATTTAACACCAAGGTTCAACGAAATTTCGTTCCTGCAGTCATAACAGCAAAAAAAAAAACCCACACAATTAACACAATTCCACACAAACATCCATCACAGTGAATCTCCAAACACCTCCTCGCTGTGATGGAAGGCAAAAGTCTTATCTCTTCCCTGTTCTCTGTTCTTTATTCTTCTCCCGCAGTCAAGCAGTCAAACTGCTGCATCGAGCTGATCGAGGCTCTTGATGTTGGAGCCCCCATTCAGGCCGCGCCAGGCGATGCAAGGCCGCGCTCCGGGTCTTGATGTTGGAGCCCCCGGTAGCGCCAGCAAGTCCAGCGGCCATTTAAAGCCGTGCCGGGCGATGTTAGACCCCGCTCCAGGCCATCCTCAACCCCGCAACTCGGGCGGGAGAAGTTGCCGTTGCGGGAGCCCTGAAAAGCGGTCTCCCACCAGGGACCCGCGAGCTCCCGATGTTACCGTCCACTGGGCCGGCGGCTGGAGCTTCCGAATCTCTGGGGTCGGGTAGCAGCCGCGCACCACCACAGCTCTCCACGCTCCGAACTCGGTCAGCTCCGTGATGGTGAGTAGTCCGCAGGCTCCGCGACTGGAGCCCCAGGTCGCTCCGGTTGGAGGCCGCTCCACGGTGCTAGGCCCCAACGACAACGGAGACCCGACAGGGAAAAGGTCGGGTCTCCCGTGCAGGGAAGAGATTTAAAAGTTTCCCCACCCACCCCCCACACATACCCAGCTAAAAAAAACACTATACACTACACTCAGATCTGAAGATCTGAAGCAGTTATAATGCCTAATGCAGCAATTAAAGTATCAGTTGATGAGAAAGCCACAGCTTTTTGGAAAGGGTCATACTGCTAGATGCGAGCAGGAGGTTAGCTTTTTCTTGAAATAATCAGAAAATCAGAATACTGAAGGGGGCATCAGGCCCATTGTGTCTACATTGATTCTCTACAAGAAGAGCTCTCTAGTTCCATCCATCAGACCTGTGATATTTGGTGGACTGTATGGGGTGGGAGGACCTGTTGCTCCTCCTGTGCAGCAGGTGGCGCTGCACAGGACAAAGGGAGATGTTTTGTATATAGTTTATTTTACTTCGGAGTCACATGAGTGACTACGTGAAGAACCCCGCTAGTGCGCCTGCGCGTCATTATGTCAGACGCCTTGACGCAAACGGACGTGAGGAGCAGAGCTCCTCCAGTGGTTTGTAGTTTTTCAACTACAAGGTAAGTAGAAACTCTTTTCATGTTTTCCAGGTCCGTTTACTGTGAGTCTGGGGGGATTTTTTCCTCAGACGCCATGGGAAAAAACGGGCAGGGGGAAGAGGCGAGCGACACAGCCGACAGAAAGTCGGGAAAGTCGGGAGTCCGCGGTTAGAGACCAACCGCCTCTAAACCCCGGTACAGTCGCCAGCGGTGAGCATAGCGACTGTGGACCTGGGGCTGGTGCAAACACAGTCAGCGCCTGTCGGGCAAAAGACAAAGTTTAAATCCCAACGGCCCACGGAGGGAGTCCCAGGCAATGGAAGTAGCTCCAGGGCTAGATACTGCTTTCGAGCATATTGCCCAAATAGAAAGCCTTTTACATAGGCTGTTGGAGCAAAGTTCACTCAGGGAGGAGTGTACTGAAATCCAAGCTGCTGGAAGCAGCTCAAACAGCTCCTGGTACAGGGCTAGATACTGCTTTCGAGCGTATTGCCCAAATAGAAAGCCTTTTACATAGGCTGTTGGAGCAAAGTTCACTCAGGAAGGAGTGTACTGAAATCCAAGCTGCTGGAAGCAGCTCAACAGCACCTGGTACAGGGCTGATGGAATGCACCCTCAGGGATGAGGAGCGTGCTACGGGTCATGAGATTTCAGACCCCGACTCAGACGGTGAGGCTGTACAAGGCGATGAACAGCAGCTGCCAGATGTTCCACCCCTGGCAGTACGATTCGCTGCCCCGTCAGGGTCAGGAGAGCCATTAGGAGAAGAACTGGCCTCCTTAATAAATTACTTGGTTTACCATCAGCTGGAACAGCAGGAGATGGATGAGAGTGCAAGAAAGCAGGAGACCCCAAGTAACTGTGAGTTGCTGAAAGCAGAAGCAGTGAACCAAATTATCTGGAATCAGTTGCAGAGAATATTAAAGCTGCTGGGTTCTGGAATAACTGCTTTTACCAGAATAGCAGATAACAGCCAAGAGATGATGAAGTTGCATCAGGAAGCACTGGGGTTGCTATGCAGCACCCACTTCGAGATCAATTATCTGAGGAAGGTGCTATACGGCCTACTATGAATCCGAAATTCGCAGCACTCTGCAAACCAAGTAATATACAATTACCCAACTTACTCTTTGGAAAGGTTCTCGGGAGACGTATTAAAGAGTTGGAAGATGAAGCGAAAACAGGATTGATAAAAACATCAATGGTTACAAAGTCTGTAAAGAGGAAGTATCCTTTCAGACGTCATACGGATCCTAGACCAGGACCAACGCAGGGACGTAGCTGGCGGCCTGCAGCGGGAGTAAGAACCAGTGGTGGTGCTTCCGAGAGAATCCAGGGATCTCAGAATACTCAAATGACGCAAGAGGTAGGTGGACCTGGTTCTCATGGGAACATACTAACTGGATTAAGTCCAAAAGTTGGAGGCAGATTACGTCTCTTCTATAAACATTGGAAGAAGATTACTTCAGATGTGGCAATTCTGAATAATATTCCAAATTATGATTTGCCTGTCCAGCATGTTCCTAGCAGAACTCTCCACTTTGCGAAGTAATGGAGGTTCAAGCTGCGTTTCAAAACCCTATATATAAAGGGTGTTATTGTAGAATCAGTCTACCAAATTCACCAATTTGGGTCAAATATATTCCCTCGATCAAAAAAGGATGGAGGATGTAGGATTATTATAGACTTGACAAGTCTGAATCCTTTTGTTCAGTGTCTGTTCACTTGCAAGATATGAAGTATCTTAAATTTACATGGATAAACCAATTAGGGCAGTTCAAAGCTCTGCCTAATGGGTTAACGTTCGCTCCCAGAATATTCATAAAATTGTTAAAATCAATTCTGGGGTTGCTGAGAGCCAGGGGCATGTACTAATGGCATACCTGGATGATATCCTGATTATAGGAAGGACAAAACAGTCAACAGAAGCATCGGTTGCAGTTATGAAATCAACCTTTTGAAAGTTTGGGGGTTTCTAAATTCATCCAAA
Organism: Malacoraja senta; assembly: GCA_038087875.1. Taxonomy (NCBI): domain Eukaryota; kingdom Metazoa; phylum Chordata; class Chondrichthyes; order Rajiformes; family Rajidae; genus Malacoraja; species Malacoraja senta. The sequence goes on from CM075983.1 coordinate 29,770,587, forward strand.
GAAATCAAGGTTAAAAACATGTACCTCGATTGATTATTTGGGGTTCACAATTGATTCAGCCCAAATGAAAATTACTTTGCCCAGTGAAAAAAGGGAGGAGTTGATTAAAGATTGCAGTAATCTGTTAAACGAGCAAATACCTCTAATCAGACAGGTGGCTCGAGTACTGGGAGAATTAGTAGATTCCCAGCAGTCCAGTATGGACCATTACATTATCAACAGCTGCAGAGAATCAAAGAACAGGCACTGAGAGTAAATGCTGGTCATTTTGATAGAACCATGCAAGTAACAACAAATGCTGTTTCTAATCTGCAGTGGTGGATTCTACATGTCTCAAGCAGTTCAGGCAAAGCGCTGATTGAACAACCTTCCATGATATTACAAACTGATGCCAGTGCACTAGGATGGGGTGCAACTGACTTAACATCTAGCTGCGGAGGCAGATGGAATCAGGAAGAGTTATTGTTACTGCAGACATGGGGAATTACCTATTTGGAGCTTTTAGGAGGTTTCTATGGACTCCAAGCTTATGGTTCTAACACAACTAAAAGGAAGGTTCAAGTTCAAATTAATAAACACAACAGCAATTGCCTATATTAATGATATGGGTGGAATTAAGTCGGTGTCATGTGACAAAATGGTTAAATCAACTTTGGTCTTGGTGTATTGAAAAGAACATTTGGATTTCAGATATCTATCTACCAGGTAGAATGAACACGATAGCAGACACCAGGTCACGAAAGTTCCATGATAATAAAGAATGGATGTTGAATCAAGAGGTATTCAATGATATAGTAATCAGATTTGGAATGCCCGACATCGACTTGAATCATCATCTATCGAGATATGTCTCATGGAAACCAGATCCAGGAGCAGTGGCGATTGATGCTTTCTCGCTACATTGGGGTGGTATGTTTTTATATATATTTCCACCTTTCTGCCTCATAAGCCAATGTTTGCTTAAAATCAGGCAAGATGCTGCTTCAAGGGTATTGGTAGTACCAGATTGGCCTACACAGCCATGGTATCCATTGGTATTAGAATTAACAACACAAATGTTGATGAAAGTCCCAAAAAAGAGTAATTTATTGCTGCACCCTGTAACAGGAGAACAACATCCATTATAAGATCGTTTGGATTTGTTGATTTGCAGGTTTTAAGAATGCCTTTTCTGGGACGAGGACTGTCTGAGAGTACTGTGGACATGCTTATGGCAGCCTGGAGGAAGAGCACTCAAAAACAGTACCTTTCTTATATTAAGAAATGGGAAGAGTTCTGTGTACAAAAGAATGTGCAATAAAGTACTGCAGATATTTCAAATGTTTAGAATTTCTGTCAAAACTTTATTATGATGAAGGTCTGAGTTGTATTGCAATTAATTCAGCCAGAAGTGCATTGTCCTCATATTTGGTTCTGGATTCAGAAAGAAACCCAATTGGGTCACACCCAATTGTTTCCAGACTAATGAAAGGAATCTTTAATTCCAAACCACCGAAACCTAGGTACATGACAATCTGGGATGTAAGTGTGGTACTGAAACTACTTCGTGAATGGTCATCAAGTGTGTCTTTACCTTTGGCCAAGCTCAGTATGAAAGTATTCATGCTTATGGCATGAGTGACAGCACAACGAGTGCAAACACTTGGAAAATTACAAATAGACAGTATGGAAGTAACTGAAGATAAGGTTACATTCTATATCTATGACCTACTAAAGCAAATTAGGCCAGGTGTGAAAGGATTTAAAATTATGCTAGCAGTATATCCAAATGATCCTTGTCTCTGTATTAAGACATATTTGTTACAATACATTGAGGTCACAAAGAATTTGAGAAATACGGAAACTGGGTTGTTGATCACACACAAGAAACCACACAAGAGAGTTTCAATACAGACTATTTCCAGATGGATAAAAGAAGTCTTAACAGCTGCTGGTATTAACACTTATGTTTTTACGTCTCACTCGTCTAGGGCAGCAGAAAAGTCGGCGGCCAGGGCAAAAGACGTCCCCGTCGACCATATCCTCGCAGCCGCCGGATGGTCCAATGAGTTGATGTTTCAACATTTTTACCATCGGCCTATTGTTAATGCGGGATTGTGTGCAGAAACTATTTTAAATTCTGTGTAAATTCCTCTGGTTTAAAGGGGATCTGATTAATTTCATTGTTGAAATGAATTACTGCATTTGTGGTACAAATGTTATTATGAATGCATGATTGATTATTCTCGTTCCGAGTCAATCTATGCAGTGAGAAGCCGGGATTGATCTACGGCATGAATTCACAAAGCTTTAAAATCTTCACGTAGTCACTCACGTGACTCCGAAGTAAAATAGTAAGATTAAACGAGAACTTACCTAAGTTTGAAGTTTGATCTTTATTTTATGAGGAGTTACGTAGGTGATTACGTGCCCGCCACGACCCTACCCTCTATCATAAAGGTCAGATGGAAGTTCTTGTAATACTCGTTTTATTATGAGACTATATTACTTCGGTTGTTGTTTTTTGTGATTTCACACCGCTGCTTTGAAGATTGACGCGCAGGCGCACTGGCGGGGTTCTTCACGTAATCCCCCACGTAACTCCTCATAAAATAAAGATCAAACTTCAAACTTAGGTAAGTTCTCGTTTAATCTTACTATTCCTGTCTGTAGACAGTGAGTGTGCAGCCATTTTGAGTTGTCTTGCTGCCAATATTGAGTAATATATTAAAGACTTCTGTTGTACCTTGAAGACTCTCAAGTTTCATGGCCTGCTTGAAAATGCCGACGAGCCGCTCTGCCTCACCATGTGCAAAAAGTGCTGATGTCAGATGCACGATTCAGTGTTGTTTGCACCAGTCACCGAACATTTGCGAGGCAAATTGGGGTCCATTGTCATTTATTATTGTTAAGGGCAATCCCCAAATGGCGAACAAATCGTCGAGCGCAGAAGTGGTTGTTTCGGTGGTTGGATACTTATTCATTTGGATAACATGTGGCCATTTCGAATGGGTGTCCATGGCGATCAGCCACATGTCCTCCAAGAATGGTCCGTCAAAATCTATGTGGATTTGTTGCCATGGTTGGTCGTGGACGGGCCATGTGAAGGTCTTTTCTGGCGGATTCGGCGCTGTTTCGGCACATGGTGTGCAGTCGTTGCCGTGGTCGGCTATATCGGTCTTGATTTTTAGCCACCACACATGCGTGCGGGTGAGCGCCTTCATTCGCGCAATTCCAATGTGTGTCTTGTGCAACATTTTCAGAATTTGCGATCGCATTTCCATCGGATTGATTACTCGACAATCGCGGAGCAGAATGCCATCCTTTGCGGAGATTTCTGTTTGCGCATTCTGGAATGAACGGAATTCCTTGTCCAGCTTAGGAATGTTCGGCCACCCCTGAGTGACAAAATGTCGTACCTTCGACAAAATGGGGTCTGTGCTCATGTAGTTGGCGACCATCCTTGCAGAGACGGGGAAATCGCCGAGAATCCGCGTGTGGAGCAAGTTCACGTCCGTCTCAATTTCCATAATTGCCTCCTCTTATCGAATGTCAGGTCGGGTCCAATCGGTAGACGAGACAGTGCATCGGCATTGGCATGCTCGGCAGACTGTTGGTAAATGATGTGGTAATCAAATCCCATCATGATCAGGGCACAACGTTGTAGACACTGCAAGATCATGACAGGCAAACTTTTCTCTGGACTGGAAATAGTCAGCAGCGGCTTGTGGTCGGTAATGAGCAGGAAATAAGATGATACTCGGACGTCGAGTGCGTTCTCCCCTATCAGTTTTGAACCCGACCCATAACCTATATGGCGCGCACTCAGCCAACGAAGTCGAATAAGTCCAAATTCAACATTGGCGACTACGTATATCACCACAATTATAAGGCCAAGCAAAGCAGATGGTGCGCTGGCAGTATCATGGCTCACATTGGAACCAAAATGTACACCGTCCAAGGACAAGAAGGACAATGCCGACGGCATGATGACCAATTAAGAAGCCGCATTCTTCCAGCGAAGACTGCACAGAACCTGACCAGAACCAAGCAGTCGGACACCCCGGTGCCGAATCGTGTGGATACTGGAGTGCCTGACTATGACGAAGTTCCGCAAGACGAACTCCCTGCTGATCTGCCTGTGGTCCTTTGTCGATCGACACGTTGCAGTCATGGTATTCCCCCAAGGCGACTCATTCAGGAATAGAGACATTCAAACTGGAAAGGGGGAGTGTGATGTTTGGTGGACTGTGTGGGGTGGGAGGACCCGTTGCTCCTCCCATGCAGCAGGTGGCGCTGCACAGGACAAAGGGAGATGTTTTATATATAGTTTTTTCCTGTCTGTAGACAGTGTGTGTGCAGCCATTTCGAGTTGTCTTGCTGCCAGCATTGAGTAATATATTAAAGACTTCTGTTGTACCTTGAAGACCCTCAAGTTTCATGCAGACCGAGAATAAGAACAGGAAAAGGCCATTCTTTGTAGTGTTGAAAATCATTGCCCACTATTAATTTTCTGTTGAAGGCCGAAAATAGAATTTGGTTTCACTGCTTTGAATTCTGGATTCCGATGCTGCAGAAACATGTTTTGCCTCATGTCTTTGTTAATCCCTTTTGCTCTTATATATAACCATGTCCTTGAGCCCTTACCCCCCTCCACCAAAGGAAGCATCCACCCAATGTCAACTTAGTTCAAATCCTTCATCATTTTAAACTTTTCTGTCAGGTCTTCCCTTGGCCTTCCCTTCAAAGCAAGCAATTCAGCCTCTCTAATCTACCTTGCAATCATAGTCCCTCATCCCAGAAACCATTCAAGTACATAACAGTATCCTTAGTTACTCCAGCTTTTTGTGTCTATCTTTGGTTTAAAGTATCTGCAGTTCCTTCCTACACACTTTATATACTTATATCAGATCTCTCCACAGCCTCTGATGCTCCAGAGAACATAATCCATGTTTGTCCAACCTCCTTGTAGGGAATATCCTCTAATCCAGGCAGCATTCTGATAAATCTTTTCTGCATCCTCTCCAATTAGTAAACTTAATGCAACCAAATCCATCACTTCCTTTTTTATAGGACAGGAATATATCAAAACTCCACAAAATTAAGCTGTACATATTTCAGAAACTCTTGTGCCTATTTGCCTGTAACACTTTTACAATCTTAGTTTATATTGGGATAATTAAATAAGGAAATGGACGTCATTGCCATTGGATTAAGGTGAGAAATCTCAAAGGGATGTGCAATGAGCTGCTGAAATTTATCCTCTGTGATCACACATTCATTATCTCTTTACAGTGAAAATAACGTTTGGAAAACAAGTTAGAGCGGCACGATGGCACAGCGGTAGAGCTGCTGCCTTACAGTGCCAGAGACGCGGGTTCGATCCTGACCAAAGGTGCTGTCTGAACGGAGTTTGTACGTTCTCCCTGTGACTGCGTGGGTTTGTAGGTTCAATTAGCTTCAGTGAATATATTAAATTGTCCCTGAAGTGTAGGATAGTGTTAGTTTACAGGGATCACTGATCAGCGTAACACAATGGGGCAAAGGGCCTGTTTCCACTCTATCTCTAACCTAAACTAAACTGAACTAAATTAGTATTAAGTATAAATCTTCTGAACTACCTAAACATCTTTAAATCCATGGTATTTTGCACATTGTATGTCTTGCCACAGGGAGGTTGTTCTAGTCTTACTATAATGAGCCTATGCTTGTATGTATGAGAATCACGGATTAGGTGCAGACACTGAACTGTAATTGCCAATCAGGTTCATTTAGCAATGTGTTTTCATCCTGCAAAGGTGAAATTCAATTGTTTTCTCTTGTTGAGACAAGAGTAATAGCTTTTAGGAATACCGATCTTCCTGACACAAATGGGGGTGTCAGGTGAAGCCACTTAAGGAAGGAAATTGTATTTCTTTTCTTATGTACTGATGGAGATTACTCCCACCTTTCTCCAGATGCATACCAATTACTCTACTCCAGCTCCTCACTCTTCTGTGCAACCTCCTATTTACGTGAAATATAACACCTTCCCTTTCATCTTTCCTTTGCTTCAGGAAGCAATATGCCTCACTCAATAATCATATTCTGCATAATGCATATGGCAATTCTTAACATACAAGCCATTTGCTAGTTCAGCAAGGATCCACTAAACTTCTCAGACACCAGAAATTAGCATTTTGAATACTAAAGGGCTCAGACATTGGTTTTATATTCTCATGGCTCTTGTTTTATTGTTATCTTTCTCTAGCCCTGCAGACCCTACTGGAGGGCTAGAGGCTATGGCATGTACCCAATTACAAATCAAAGATACTGATACAATGATGCATCTAAGGACAATATTGCAGATAATAAAGGCATCAAGACAGCTTCTCAGTAGGAATAATTAATGCATTAGATAAAGTGAATGCCTTGACATTATAGTTGGACATTAATCGAATGAAATGACAATGCTATGAAACTGAGGTGCAAGGGAGTTTGAAGGGCACATTAATTGCTCCCTTCACCAGTCAGAACCTTGCTGTTAATTTAATTATTCATTTACAGCATGTGGGCATTGCTGTCATGGCCAGCATTTATTGCCTGTCCCGATTTGCCCTTGAGAAGGAGAGCTACCTGCTTGAACCACTGCAGTCGTTCCAGTAGATTTCCAGTATTTACAATCAGTGATGATGATGGAATCGATACATATTTCCAAGTTAATTTGACTTTTTGTTCTCTTTCAGAGCACTGTTTGTTAATTTCATTTCTAGACACAGAACTGTGTCTCACCACCATATTTGATCATCCAGTTTCAATTCAGGTCTTTGTCAAATGTGCTTTCATTACAAAGAATACAGTGCACCATTGAGGGGACATTTTAAAACAGTAAACCCTTGTTTTCACAAACATTTTTATAATGGAATTCAGTTATAGCGGACAGACCTTTCCAACCTTCACCACCAATGTCACCCCTGGCCCACTTCCAAGCTGCCCCGGTCTCCACTGCCACCTCCACCAGCATCCCTTACAGGCACACCCACAGCCACGACCAATGACTCAACCAATCCTTGCCTCTCCCCTGGCCGCCAACAGTCCAGGGCCATCAACTGACCTGGATTCCAGGCTCATTTCCTGACCAAGAGTCTGAAGAAGGGTCCCAACCCAAATCGTCCCCTATCCATGTTTTCCAGAGATACTTCCTGTCCTGCTGAGTTACTCATTCCCTTGCAGTTCTTGGTTAGTTGGTTATAGTAGACAATCGGCCATTATGGAGACCACCCCTCTCCCCCTCCTCATGGTATATTATAACAAGAGTTCACTCTGTATAAAATAGTATATTTATGCCTGAAATATAGTTACTTACTCAAGCTTACAAGAACAAATATCCAACTTTATTTTTCAAAAAAATACTTATTAAAGTTTTAAATAGACAATCCATGTAAAATGTTTTTAAACTTGGTTGCCCAATAGTGGTTGTGCTAAATTATCTTATATTTCCATCAGTTGGCTTGACTGCAGTCCCTTCTCTTTGTGATGAGCTAGGACATTGTTTTGAGGGTGTTGTGTTTGGTACTTGAGCAGCCTTTACTGATGTTGCTGATATTGCTTTTGACATTTCTTTTCCCCTCAGCTGTGATGAAGATCAGATATGGATTTTCTTGTATCTCGCCCGTTACATATCTCAATCTCAGTGGCGCTCAATTGTGAGAGATGAGCTTCATCAGCAATGTTAGCATTTGATTAAGGATGATTGTTCAGATCTGTCTTGCTGTAAGCATTGGTCATCTTGAACAGAAATATGACGATGAAGTTAAAATCTTGAATCTGAATCATTCTTCAAACTTTCTAAATTCTCTTTCAAGTTACATGGGCTCGTGGTCACATCCAAGCTTCATATGAACTAGAATTTCAACCTCTGTGGTTTTTGTTGTGGCTGTCAAGTCTTTCATTCCTCTGTTGAATGGAAAATGGAAATAGTGCTCCACAACGACATGGTACCATTCCTGGATGTATTTGTTTGTGAGCAAATTATTTCACATGGAAAGACACAGCTGTGTAACAAAAGCTTGCAATTCCTCTTCTTATTGTACAGTGCATTCAGAAAGTATTCAGATCCCTTCACTTTTTCCACATTTTGTTACATGACAGCCTTATTCTAAAATTAATTCAATACCCCATAATAAAAAAAGTGAAAACAGGTGTTAAGAATTTTTTGCAAAGTAATTGAAAAGAAATAACTGAAATATCACATTTACATAAGTATTCAGACCCTTTGCTATGACACTCAAAATTGAGCTTGGGTGCATCCTGTTTCCATTGATTATCGTTGAAATGATTCTACAACTTGATTGGAGTCCACAAGTGGTAAATTAAAATTGACTACTTGATTTGGAAAGGCACACACCTGTCTATATAAGGTCCTACAGTTGACAGTGCATGTCAGAGCAAAAACCAAGCAATGAAGACGAAGGAATTGTCTGTAGACCTCTGAGACAGGATTGTGTCGAGACACAGATCTGGGGAAGGGTATAAAACAATTTCTTCAGCATTGCAGGTCCCGAAGAGCACAGTGGCCTCCGTCATTCTTAAATGGAAGAACTTTGAAACCACCAGGACTCTTCAAAGAGCCGGCCGCCCGGCCAAACTGAGCAATCAGGGAAGGGCCTTGGTCAGGGAGGTAACCAGGAACCCGATGGTCATTCTGACAGAGGTCCTCTGTGGAGATGGGAGAAACTTCCAGAAGGAAAACTATATCTACAGCACTCCACCAATCAGGCCTTTATGGTAGAGTGGCCAGACGGAAGCCACTCCACAGTAAAAGGCACATGACAGCCCGCTTGGAGTTTCCCAAAAGGCACCTAAACAAGATTCTCTGGTCTGATGAAACTCTTTGGCCTGAATGCCAAATATCTCGTCTGGAGGAAACCAAGCACAGCTCATCAACAGTCCAATACCATACCTCCGGTGAAGCATGGTGGTGGCAGCATCATGCTGTGGGGATATTTTTCAGCGGCAGGAAATGGGGGACTAGCCAGGATCGAGGGAAAGATGAGCGGAGCAAAGTACAGAGAGATCCTTGTTGAAAACCTGCTGCAGAGCGTACAGGACCTCAGACTGGGGCAGAGGTTCACCTTTCAACAGGACAACGACCCTAAGCACACAGCCAAGACAACGCAGGAGTGGCTTCGTGACAAGTCTGTTAATGTCCTTGAGTGGCCCAGCCAGAGCCCGGACTTGTACCCGATTGAATATCTCTGGAGGGACCTGAAAATAGCTGTGCATCGATGCACTCCGTCCAACCTGACATAGCTTGAGAGGATCTGCAGAGAAGAATGGGAAAAATTATCCAAATACAGGTGTGACAAGCTTGTAGCACCATACCCAAGAAGACCTGAGGCTGTAATCGCTGCCAAAGGTGCCTCAACACAGTACTGAGTAAAGGGTCTGAATACTTATGTAAATGTTTTTTATTTTTAATAACTTTGGAAAAATTTCTAAACACCTGTTTTTGATTTTTTATTATGCGGTATTGTGTGTAGATTGATGATAAAACAAAATGAATTTAATCCATTTTAGAATAAGGCTGTAACGAAATGTGGAAAAAGTGAAGGGGTCTGATAACTTTCTGAATGCACTGTATACTTCTGCACATAGAAACATAGAAACATAGAAAATAGGTGCAGGAGTAGGCCATTCGGCCCTTCGAGCCTGCTCCGCCATTCAATATAATCATGGCTGATCATCCAACTCAGTATCCCGTACCTGCTTTCTCTCCATACCCCCTGATCCCTTTAGCCACAAGGGCCACATCTAACTCCCTCTTAAATATAGCCAATGAACTGGCCTCAACTACATTCTGTGGCAGAGAATTCCACAGATTCACCACTCTCTGTGTAAAACATATTTTTCTCATCTCTGTCCTAAAAGATTTCCCCTTTATCCTTAAACTGTGACCCCTTGTTCTGGACTTCCCCAACATCGGGAACAATCTTCCTGCATCTAGCCTGTCCAACCCCTTAAGAATGTTGTAAGTTTCTATAAGATCCTGTGCAATCATGTGCAATAACACAATTCTTCTTTCATCTTTATAGCAGCCAATGTACTATACTGCTGACATGTGTCCATTCTCCTACATTTCTCTTCTGGAGTGATTTTCCTATTTTTTTGGTGTACGATGTCTCTGGATCCAGTTAACACCACAACGTCTTCCAATGGGATGTCTGGAATAAGACTTAATTGGTCAACATTTGCTTTATCTTTCCAGGCATTGAGAAAGTTTCTCTGCAACTCGGTTGTTTTTGTCTCTAATTTTGCTCAGATTTGTTGTTGTCGCATTTACTCGATGGTGCACCTTTGCACATCGATCTCTCATCTCATGAGACATCCTGCAGCAGCATTCGGGGTGGAGCAGCTGGAAGCAAGCAACATCCTTTCTCCTGCTTTGCATTTCAAAGGAAAGACATAACTCAGAAGCCTCAAGGGTAATCTTTGCAGCAATGCTAGCATCATACGTTGGTTTTATTTGTTAGTTTTTTTCTCGGGGCTTGGTGGTCAGTTTCTGCTACAGACTTCGTCCTGCAGAGATAAATATGGAATTATTCACATTCAGAAACAACTACTAATGTTAATCTTTCTATGAGAGAGTATCTTGTTTCTGACAATGAGAATATTTTAGCATTTTACTTAGTCTACTCTAACTTTCTTCAGGAGATTGTGCCCAGTGATAGTCGGCATTCTCTTTCATTAGTTCTCTTGGGTTGGCTATGTGCTCTGACAAACATGGAATGAAAGAATTCATGAATTCTAGCCTTCTTATTACTTTTTCACCCTTTACTACTTCCATCTCAGCAATACCTTTGAATTTTTCTATACTTGGCTTCACTCTCTATGTTGCCTATGTTATTAGAAGAACTGAAATTATTTTCTAGGATTCTTTAGTTAACATTCAATGTAAGGCCAAATGTTCTTTTTTTTCATGTTTTTTCATCATGTTCTTTGCTGTCCACTCCATAGACCTGTCTATATCCTGCATCCTCTGAAAATACCATCTGTTTTTTGTTGAGATGCATTCATGGTTTCCGCAAAAGCCAAAAGATAAATACTTGATCTTTACTCATCACAATAGTGTATGTAATATTATCAACAGTGAAGTCCATCATCAAGAGAAAGAGATTAGTTAAAACAAATGTAGGTCCCTTGCAGTCAGAAACAGGTGAATTGATCATGGGGAACAAGGATATGGCGGACCAATTGAATAACTACTTTGGTTCCGTCTTCACTAAGGAAGACATAAATAATCTGCCGGAAATAGCAGGGGACCGCGGGTCAAAGGAGATGGAGGAACTGAGTGAAATCCAGGTTAGTCGGGAAGTGGTGTTGGGTAAATTGAATGGATTAAAGGCCGATAAATCACCAGGGCCAGATAGGCTGCATCCCAGAGTACTTAAGGAAGTAGCTCCAGAAATAGTGGATGCATTAGTGATAATTTTTCAAAACTCTTTAGATTCTGGAGTAGTTCCTGAGGATTGGAGGGTAGCAAACGTAACCCCACTTTTTAAGAAGTGAGGGAGAGAGAAAACGGGGAATTACAGACCAGTTAGTCTAACATCGGTAGTGGGGAAACTGCTAGAGTCAGTTATTAAAAATGGGATAGCAACACATTTGGAAAGTGGTGAAATCATTGGACAAAGTCAGCATGGATTTACGAAAGGTAAATCGTGTCTGACGAATCTTATAGAATTTTTCGAGGATGTAACTAGTAGAGTGGATAGGGGAGAACCATCTGGACTTTCAGAAGGCTTTCGACAAGGTACCACATAAGAGATTAGGATACAAACTTAAATCACACGGTATTGGGGGTTCAGTATTGATAGAGAACTGGCTGGCAAACAGGAAGCAAAGAGTAGGAGTAAACGGGTCCTTTTCACAATGGCATGCAGTGACTAGTGGGGTACCACAAGGCTCAGTGCTGGGACCCCAGCTATTTACAATTTATATTAATGAACTGGATGAGGGAATTGAAAGCAACATCTCCAAGTTTGCGGATGACACTAAGCTGGGGGGCAGTGTTAGCTGTGAGGAGGATGCTAGGAGACTTGGATAGGCTGGGTGAGTGGGCAAATGTTTGGCAGATGCAGTATAATGTGGATAAATGTGAGGTTATCCACTTTGGTGGCAAAAACGGGAAGGCAGACTATTATCTAAATGGCGGCCGATTAGGAAATGGGGAGATGCAGCGAGACCTGGGTGTCATGGTACATCAGTCATTGAAAGTAGTCATGCAGGTGCAGCAGGCAGTGAAGAAAGCGAATGGTATGTTGGCTTTCATAGCAAGAGGATTTGAGTATAGGAGCAGGGAGGTTCTACTGCAGTTGTACAGGGTCTTGGTGAGACCACACCTGGAGTATTGCGTACAGTTTTGGTCTCCAAATCTGAGGAAGGACATTATAGCCATAGAGGGAGTGCAGAGAAGGTTCACCAGACTGATTCCTGGGATGTCAGGACTTTCATATGAAGAAAGACTGGATAGACTTGGCTTATACTCGCTAGAATTTAGGAGATTGAGAGGGGATCTTATAGAAACGTACAAAATTCTTATGGGGTTGGACAGGCTAGATGCAGGAAGATTGTTCCCGATGTTGGGGAAGTCCAGGACAAGGGGTCACAGCTTAAGGATAAGGGGGAAATCATTTAAGACCGAGATGAGGAAAAACTTTTTCACACAGAGAGTGGTGAATCTCTGGAACTCTCTGCCACAGTGGGTAGTTGAGGCCAGTTCATTGGCTATATTTAAGAGGGAGTTAGATGTGGCCCTTGTGGCTAAGGGGATCAGGGGGTATGGAGAGAAGGCAGGTACGGGATACTGAGTTGGATGATCAGCCATGATCATATTGAATGGCGGTGCAGGCTCGAAGGGCCGAATGGCCTACTCCTGCACCTATTTTCTATGTATCTATGTAAGTTTCGCATTCCTATGCTCATTTATGACATGTTTTGAAGAATTCAACACTTCCCAATTGGGTGTTTAAGAAGGAACTGCAGATGCTGGAAAATCGAAGGTACACAAAACTGCTGGAGAAACTCAGCGGGTGCAGCAGCATCTATGGAGCGAAGGGAATAGGCAACGTTTTGGCCCGAAACGTTACCTATTTCCTTCGCTCCATAGATGCTGCTGCACCCGCTGAGTTTCTCCAGCAGTTTTGTGTACCTTCTCAATTGGGTATTTTTTCCAGTCAGATTTGGATATCCTACTCCTGCTGTGCAAACCACATAGTGGAGTTTGAGACCTGTGGCTGAAAGTTCCGATGTTGCGAGGGCAGACCTCCTATCTGACTATATTTTCCAAGAGGTAGTTCTTCAATAAAAGCCAGCTGATCCCCTCTGTTCTGACAGCTTTAAAGACGTAAGCTCTGGACTCCATTAGTGATGCCCAGCTATTCACTTCAAGATGACATGCATGGTGGCAGGGAGTTCAGCGGTAGAGTTGCTGCCTTAGAGCGCCAGAGACCCAGGTTCGATCCTGACCACGGGTGCTGTCTGTACTCAATGCATACGGTTTCCCTCTGATCACGTGGGTTTTCCCCGGATGCTCCAGTTTCCTTCTACATTCCAAAGACATACAGGTTTGTGAGCTAATTTGGTTCTGTACATTGTAAATTGTCCCTCGTGTGTAGGATAGTGTTAGTATATGGGGATATGCGCTGACTCGGTGGGGCAAAGGGCCTGTTTCCATGCTGTATATTTAAACTAAACTAAACTTAAAAAAAACTAGGATAACTGTTAAAATCATTAGCAATTGAGAGCTCCAGCAGCCTTGGCAGACAGAGCGCATGTGTTCAACAAAATAATTGCCTAGCCTACAGTTGGTTTTGCCAATGTGAAGGACTGTGGTGGTGGGCCTGATCTCCGATAACAATGAGAAGGCCTACCGGGAGGAGGTGGCTGATCTGGCACTCTGGTGTCAGGACAACAGCCTCCTCTTAAATGTCATAAAAACTAAGGAGCTGATTGTAGACTTTAGAAGGGCACAACATCCGATGATGTACACGCCACTGGAGATAAATGGGGCTACTGTGGACAGGGTGAGCTGCTTTAAATACATGGGAGTCCACATCACAGAGGATCTGACATGGACAACACAAGCTGCCGCACTGGTGAGTAAGGCTAGGCAGCGCCTTTACCACCTCAGGCAGCTGAGGAAATTCAGAGTCTCTCTGAGGATCCTTCAGTGCTTCTACTCTGGGGATGTAGAAAGCATCTTGTCCGGCAACATCACAATCTGGTTTGGGAACTGCTCTGCCCAGGACAAGAAGGCTCTGCAGAGAGTAGTGCGTTCAGCCGAACGCACTATGTGAACTACACTCGCCCCCCTGCAGGAACTATACATCAGAAGGTGCATATCCAGAGCCAGCAACATTATGGGGGACCCCTACCACCCCAGCAACGGACTGTTCCAGCTGCTACGGTCAGGCAAACGCCTCCGCTGTCATGCCGTGAAAACAGAGAGGATGAGATGAACTTTCCTCCCACAGGCCATCAGGACTGTAAACTCTTATCTCACTGGGGACTAATTTACTGTACTAATTTACTGTTGTGTTGTGTCTTTTTAAAATTGCTGGGGGTTTTTTTTTTTCTAATATGTAAATACCGATTCTGTTCTATTCTATTCTGTAGTTTTTGCACAATCCGCAGGCATTGCCACTTTCATTTCACTGCACATCTTGTATGTGTATGTGACAAATAAAGTTGACTTGACTTGAGGCCACATTGGGAGCACTGAAAGCAATAGATGAGTTGAAAGTAGGCTTTCTAGGCCTTTTCACTGGGAGGTTGAGAGTTAACCATCTTGTATTGGTTCTGGAGCTGTGCAGAAATTGGACTGGGTAGGAGAACAAATTTCCTTCCCTGAAGGACATTTTTTAACCAAATGGTGTTTTGCAAGATTGTCTCATGATCATTATGATTGAGTCGCATTTATTTTCATTTCATGTTAATTTAATTAAACAGATTTAAATTTCCCAACTGCAGTTTTGGAACTTGAATTTGTGCCTCTTGTTTGTTAGTCCTGTAATCTTTTGAATATGCCATCGATCCCACAATTTTGTAGAATTGTGATGCCTTCTGTCTTACTTGTGCAGATTCTGTTCAACTGGTAATAAATTAAATGTAAGCAAGGCAATCCGATCATCTTATTTAAACAGAAATACAACGGTTTTTCACATTTTGGGGGAAAAAATGTTGAATTAGCTCGACAGAATGTGCCCTGACATTCAATCCTCAGATTAAATCTATTTGCAGTGTATTTACTTTATTTCCCTCTTCCCTGACAGTGGCAATAAATCTTTATACAAGTTGGCAGTGTCACAAGAAGAGGTGGGATTGGACTCGGGACAAGTCGACCCACATGGCACAAGGCAACATCCACCCAGAGAAGAAAGCTGGTAGTTGCTGAGGTCCATCAGCAAGAGGAGGCAGAAAGATGCGCAAAGGCAGTCTCACAGTCCAAACAGGGCCAATGGACAACCTGGGAAAACCTGGAGCATCGTAAGCTTACCTGGAAGGATCTGTGGGAAATGGAAGGAAGCCGTCTTAGCTTCATCATCAGAGCCACCTACAATGTTCTTCCCACACCCAAGAACCTAAACCAGTGGTTTGGAAAAGATCCACCATGTTCTCTCTGCCAAACCTCAGCAACATTAAGGCACATTCTCACTGGCTGCAAAACCAGTCTTTCACAAGGCTGCTACACCTGGAGGCACAATCAGGTCCTGTGACAACTGGCGATTACCTTGGAAGGAAGGAGAACTACCACCAATGCCCTCCCTCCCTCAACACCTGGTTTTTCGAACACCACCCCTTTTGTAAAGGCAGGACAACTTCCAGAGAAGCCATTTGCAAGAAAGGACTGCACGCGACTGGAAAATGCAGGCTGATCTAGACCAGAAGCTCATCTTTCCACCAGAGATCATCACAACTAATCTCAGGCCGGACCTGATCTTGTGGTCAACCTCACAGAAATCCCTGTACATCGTGGAATTAACTGTGCCTTGGGAGGCTGCAGTTGGTGAAGCACATGAACGCAAATGTCTGAAGTATTCAGACTTAGCAGCCGAGGCAGAACAACGTGGCTGGCGTATCCAGGTGCTCCTTGTAGAGGTTGGTTGTAGAGGGTTTGTAGCCATGTCAACAACCAGACTCCTGATGGGAATGGGAGTTGGAAGACAGGCCTTCCAGCAAGCTGTCAGGTCACTGTCAGAGGCTGCCGAGCAAAGCACCAACTGGCTGTGGCTGAAGAGGAAGTACTCCAACTGGGCTGCAAAATGACAAGCAAGAGGGGTAAAATGGAGGGGAGCGCACCTGGGACGCCAGGTGTTGCTGTGCAGCCCTCTGGAGGTGTTGTGGGCCTATCAACGAAACACCAAGGAAGGAGGGTGCCCACCTGATGACCCCAATGAAGTCTTTACCCCTACCCCCACTCAAGATATTAAGGAGGTGCCAATTATAGTAGGGATTATAATATCAAGTCCTATAAGCTCAACAAATTAAACAGATTTAAATTTCCCAACTGCAGTTTTGGAAGTTGAATTTGTGCCTCTTGTTTGTTAGTCCTGTAATCTTATGAATATGCCATCAATCCCACAATTTTGTAGAATTGTGATGCCTTCTGTCTTACTTGTGCAGATTCTGTTGAACTGGTAATAAATTAAATGTAAGCCAGGCAATTCGAACATCTTATTTAAACAGAAATACAACGTTTTTCACTTTTTGGGGGAAAAAAATGTTGAATTAGCTCGACAGAATGTGTCCTGACATTCAATCCGCAGATTAAATCTATTTGCAGTGTATTTACTTTATTTCCCTCTTCCCTGACAGTGGCAATACATCTTTATACAAGTTGGCAGTGTCACGAGAGAGTACATAATGGTATACACTTCCAGTTGTCACTTCTGAATGGCATGCACTGTGCTCTAGCAAATCCCCAAATCCAAGGAGAAGGAGGCATATGTATCAGATGCAGATTACATTAAAGGAATTATCATGGTAGCCAGTAAACAGTATAAGTGTGTTTTAAATGTTGCAGTAAACATTCTGATTGAAGACCTGCAAAAATGAGAAATACTTTGAAGCAATCAGCACCTTAGTTTTCCAAGAAACAAAGGTGGTCTGGGGAGACAGACAGTCAAAATTAATTCTGTTGCCAGAATGAAGAAAGGGAAATCAACTTGAAAAAAAGTACTGCTGCTAAATTGAAGAAAATAAGAAAAAGAACTGCAGATGCTGGTGAACTGAAACATCACGTAAATGCTCGAAATTCTCAGCAAGTCCGACATTTTTGGTGGAAAGAACAACAGTCAGCTTTTCAGGTCTGTAACTGTACATCAGAACTGGGAAAGAGAGAGAGCTACAAGTTAGTTTTATGTAATAAAGTGTGGGGGCACAAAGGGACTGCCCATAGTAGAATGCAACAAAATGGTTCAATGGTCATAGATACCAGCACGTTAAGCTTCTGGGTCTGTGTAATGACTTACTAATGATAAGGTGGTGAGATCTGCCCAGCAGGCTACTGGAAAGATTAGGTAGATCAAGCAGAATCTGTGGAAAGAGAAAATGTTTGTGTTTCACATAAGGAAATCTTCATTAGAGCAGATCGAAATATCTTAATGAATATAATTACTAGCATATTTAAGATTCCAGCTCTATAAGCCTTTTTGACACCCTCCCACACAGTCCCTTTGTTCCACATATCCTTCCGCTTTCCTGCATTATCTCCATAACTCCTGATTCTCTTACCAATCTCATCTTTGAATATGGAGACACAATAGAATAGAATAGAATAACATTTATTGTCATTTGAACCTAAGTTCAAACGAAGTTACGTTTCTGCAGTCATACAAACAAGAAAAAAAACCAGGACACACAATTAACACAATTTACATAAACATCCATCACAGTGATTCTCCAAACACCTCCTCACTGTGATGGAAGGCAAAGTCTTGTCTCTCCCCTGTTCGGGCGGGAGAAGTTGCCATTGCTTGAGCTCCAAAAAGCGGTCTCCCACCAGCGACCTGCGAGCTCCCGATGTTACCGTCCAATGGGCCTGCGGCTGGAGCCTCCGATGCTCCAAAGTTGGGTCGCAGCCGCACGCCACCACAGCGCTCCGCGCTCCGAAGTCGGCCAGCTCCACGATGGTGAGTCCGCAGGCTCTGCGACTGGAGCCCCAGGTCAATTCCAGTTGGAGGCCGCTCCACGGTGCTAGGCCCCAACGACAACAGAGACCCGACAGGGAAAAGGTCGGGTCCCCCGTACAGGGAAGAGATTTAAAAGTTACCCCCCCCCCCGCCCCTGCCCCCCATATATACACAGCTAAAAATAATATATAAGCTACAACCAAAACATACACTTAACAGTACAAAAAGAAAAGAACAAAAACCAGATGGACTGCAGAGGCCAATGCCGGGAGGCGCCGCCAAGGTCTGAAGATGGCTCCCGATTTGAGATGTTCTCTATCCATGTCCTGCAGAGATGATGCCTGACCCAATGAGTTACTCCAGCACTGTGTTTCTCTTTCATCTCTGGATATATTCAATGGTTCAGTTTACAGCTTTCTGTCGACTCATAAAATTTAAAGAAGGAATTCTTCATTATTGTAGTCTCAGATTGCTGCCCTTTATTCAGATACCATGGTCACAGGTGGTAGAGTGTCCCATGAGGGAAATCATCCTCCCAATGTTTATGATGTCAAGCCTCCTATTTTAATAAAAATTTCCTCTTTTGCTCTTATCACTTTACTCCATTGAGTACAGATTCAACATCTTCTACCTTTCATGGGGATTTCATACAGATGAAGAATTCTCTCATAGGATCAGTTGATTGAACCTTTTTTGCATTGCCTCCAATGAAAATATATTTCCCTTCAATACGGGGACCAAAACTGTAGACGGTACTCAAGATGTGTCGTCTATGCTGCCTTGAACAACTGTAGTTAGACTTTTCTAGACTTTAGTTATTTCTAAATAAGTGACTTCTTTATTTAGAAGTCCAATCCCTTCTAAATAAAGCCAGCATTTCATTAATCTCCACAACTGTACAATGCACCAAGATGCTAGCTTTCTGTGTTTCATGAAAGAGGAGCCCCAAATGCCTTTGTGCTGCAGATTTATTCATCCTTTTACGATTTAAATAGAATCATTTTCATCATTATACCTTTCCAATTGAATAGCTTTACATTTTCCCACATTATGTACTTGATTTTCCAGTTTATGCCACTCACTGGACCTTCCAATCTCCTTCTGTTAATGGTCTGTACACTTCTCACCCCTTGCCTTCCCACCTACTTGTATGCAATCTACAAATTTGGCCATAGTACATTTGCTTCTTTACGCAAAATCATTCATTAACATTGTAAACAACTATAGGCCTGTCACTGATCACTGCAGCTCCCCACTGATTATAGGTTGTCAAATAGAAAACGATCCCCTTAAGATGATTAGATAAGGTAGGCGCAAAATGCTGAAGTAACTCAGCGGGACAGGCAGCACCACTGGAGAGAAGGAATGGGTGATGTTCTTATCCCTACACTGCTTCCTGCTGGTTGGAAAGTCTTCTATCCATGCCAATTTATTAACTCTTACACCACAAGTTCTTATTTTGTAAAGTTACATTTTATTTTTGTACCTTGTTAATATTTCTGGAAAATCCAAGTGTGTTAAAGCTGTTGGATCCACTCTACCCACTCTGGTCAATAGTTCTAGAAACATAGAAACATGGAAAATAGGTGCAGGAGGAGGCCATTCGACCCTTCGAGCCAGCACCGCCATTCATTGTGATCATGGCTGATCGTCCCCTATCAATAACCCGTGCTTCCCTTCTTACCATATCTCTTGACTCCACTAGCCCCTAGAGCTCTATCTAACTCTCTCTTAAATCCATCCAGTGACTTGGCCTCCACTGCCCTCTGTGGCAGGGAATTCCATAAATTCACAACTCTCTGGGTGAAAAAGTTTTTTCTCACCTCAGTCTTAAATAACCTCTCCTTTATTCAAAGACTGTGGCCCCTGGTTCTGGACTCGCCCAACATTGGGAACATTTTTTCTGTATCTAGCTTGTCCAGTCCTTTTATAATTTTATATGTTTCTATAAGATTCCCCCTCATCCTTCTAAACTCCAGTGAATACAAGCCTGGTCTTTTCAATTTCCTCATATGACAGTCCCGCCATCCCAGGGATCAATCTCGTGAACCTACGCTGCATTGCCTCAATCACAAGGATGTCCTTCCTCAAATTAGGAGACCAAAACTGTACACAATACTCCAGATGTGGTCTCACCAGAGCCCTATACAACTGCAGAAGAACCTCTTTACTCCTATACTGAAATCCTCTTATTATGAAGGCCAACATTCCATTAGCTTTCTTCACTGCCTGCTGTACCTGTAAGCCAACTTTCAGTGACCGGTGTAAAAGGACGCCCAGGTCTCGCTGCACCTCCCTCTTACCTAACCTAACCCCATTGAGATAATAATCTGCCCCCTTGTTTTTGCCGCCAAAGTGGATAACCTCACATTTATCTATATTATACTGCATTTGCCACGCATCTGCCCACTCACTCAACCTGTCCAGGTCACCCTACAACCTCCTAACATCCTCTTCACAGTTAACACTGACACCCAACTTTGTGTCATCCGCAAACTTGCTAGTGTTGCTCCTAATTCCCTCTTCCAAATCATTAATATATATGGTAAACAGTTGCGGCCCCAACACCGAGCCTTGCGGCACTCCACTCGCCACTGCCTGCCATTCTGAAAAGGACCCGTTCACTCCTACTCTTTGCTTCCGGTCTGCCAACCAATTTTCTATCCATGTCAACACCCTACCCCCAATACCATATGCTCTAATTTTAGTCACCAGTCTCCCGTGCGGGACATAATCAAAGGCTTTCTGAAAGTCTAGATACACTACATCCACTGGCACCCATTCGTCCATTTTACTTGTCACATCCTCAAAAAATTCCAGAAGATTAGTCAAGCATGATTTCCCTTTCATAAATCCATGTTGACTTGGACTAATCCTTTTATTAATCCTTTTACTGCTATCCAAATGACCCATTATTACCTCTTTAATAATCTACTCTGAAGGGATTATAATAAACACACTGGGCAGGGTTTCCGCATCACATTGATTGCTTGATCAAATGTTCTGCTCTTAATTCCCTGAGAATGTAATCTAAGATTTTTCTAACAATATCTCTTAGGGCAACTGGCATATAGTTACCCACCATTTTTAAATAAGGTAATCATATTGGCAGCTCCCCTGTCCTCTAATACATTTTCAAATCTAAGGATTTTGGGAAAGTTACATCTAATGTATCCACTAAGTCTGTCGACACTCTTCCCTGATAAGCAAACCATCAGGTCAAGGGGACTTAACAGTCTTTGCCCAATATTAATTATCTTCCAATGGAAATGGCATTGAATTCCTCCATCACAATCTTTGACATTGATAGGACATTCATGGTATCCTCAACCATATAGGTTGATGGAAATATCCCTTTAACTCTTCAGTTATTTCTTTCTTTATCTTTAACTATTTTAGCTTTATTCCCTAAGGGGCCTGTGCCTACTTTGACCTATATGCCCTCATATAACTGGAAGAGAGCATACCCTTGCTTGCTATTTTTGACCATACTGCAAATGTGTTCATAAGGATTTACTTATGAATAATGTGCAGTTGTAGAGTGCAATTAAGTTTTGTATACAGTTCCAGTCACCACACTAGAGGAAGCAAAGGAGAGAGTGCAGGAGATTCATGTGGATGTTACCTAAATGATGTGCAGTAGAGGAAAGGTTGGATCGGCTGGAATTATCCTTACTGGCACATATGAGATTGAGGGATGATCTCATAGAGGTATAGACAGGTTAGTTAATCAGAATCTTCTTGTCAGTCAGGAGAGTCTAGGACTAGAAGGCATGGAGTACTTGGTATTGAGTGTGAGAGAGATATGAACCTTCTGTGGGATAATGGGTTTTGTGTACCACATGTGGTATGGATGGGATATGCTGAGAGGACTAATTTATGTGCTCTAATGCTCCTAAGATTATCTGATTCTCTTATTCTATGAAAGTTCTCCACTATCTCCAGAATGTTAGAAAATAGGATATATACACACCATTAAGGATGAATGCATTCTCGTTCCAACTTTCAGTGTCAGCATTCCTAGTATGCTGGAGATTCTGCCAGTAACAACAGCTTGTGTTGGGATCAAAATGTGATGGAATGCACATAAGCATGTGTTTTCCCAATGTTTTTGTTTGGCATTTTAGATTCCAGATTTTTTTGTGTATAAATCTATTGAAATCACTAGAATAACCATGATTATGTTATTTAACATAATGCTAAAGAAGCACAAAGTAGATTTAAAATGGAAATTGTATGACGAAGATCACTTGGACCTCTGCCAATTGTGTGGTGGTGAAGCTGCATATTTTATCTTCATTCAGACTCCATTTAGCAGTGCATTTATATTATCGTTATCTATTTTCATGATCCAGGATCGTTGAAGCCCTTCAAAATTCACTTATCTAGAAATTTATCCCAACTTGGTATTGTTAAATGTACTTAAAGGCATTCGAACGTCAGTTTCATTGTAGTCGATGGAATGGATTTCAGAGACAAAGTGCAAGGTGTTGATATTACAATGTACTGCATTTATTGCTACTGACCAACAATTAATTTATGGGCGACTGCATTTGAAAATACTTTTTAAATGCTAACTGCCCTCATATCTCCTTAATAGCTTATTTTCAAATCAATTTGATAACACTCTAGGAACATATTACAACCTTCAATGTGCTACGTAAATGCATAATGTTGTTGTTAATTGCAGGAATTAACTTTCTATTTTGAGTTTGATGGGTAATTAATGTGAGATTATGAATGATCTTATGAATGTCACAAGGAGTTGTAGTATAGTATACTGCTTTGTGAAAGGAAATGGTAGAATAGCACAAATCAACAACCTGTGGACAAGTCCATAGCTCTTCTCTGGGATACATTAACAACATTTAATGCATATTAACAACATGTGCCTTTGTTGAGACACTTAGCATATTTCATGAAGTCTGGGCCATCATGTTATATTGAAGAGCAAGTTTTACCTTCACAGAATAATCTGCCATTGAGTGCCTTACATAATTCTACTCTAATATGCTTTCATCAGCTGGTCATATTGTGGCTTTGACATTTCTTTCTGATCTCTTGGGAACGCGATACTCTAACTATGTATAGGAAAGAACTGCAGTTGCTGGTTTAAATCGAAGATAGACACAAAATGCTGGAGTAACTCAACGGGACAGGCAGCATCTCTGGAGAGAAGGAATGGGTGATGTTTCGGGTTAAGAGCACATTGAAGGATGTAAAATGTCCCACTAGTTTTATTAAATTGATTTGAAAATAAGTTATTAAGGAGATATGAGGGCAGTTGGCATTTAAAAAGTATTTTCAAATGCAGTTGCCCAGAAATACATTGCTGGTCACTTAATCTACTTCAATGAAACTGAGACTTCGAGTGTCATAAAAGAAGGGTCACGACCTGAAACACCACCCATTCCTTCTCTCCAGAGATGCTGTCTGTCCCCCTCCAGCATTTTGTGTCTATCTTCGACTAACTGTGTATCTGTATTTCTACCAGTGAGATTTAGCAGTGGCCTGGCAGCAATGAAAGGTCATTTTTCAAAGAATGAAATCTTTTTCCATTTCTCATTGCTGCTAAAGAAAGTTGTGACTCCAGGTTTGAGATAGTTTCCTGCCTGACAGCAACCATCTGTTTTCATCCCCTAGCACACATACTTCCAATGCCAGCACATGCACTCGTTTATTTAACTACAGAAGGCACCTAAGATGAGCATCAACTACTTTCAGCTGCTGTATACATGTTTGCATAAATATGCTCAAACAGGAGTCACTGGGTTGTGACCAAGAGTTGAAACTGCAATGCCTATAACTATAAATATATCATTAAGATATGAACGAACCATGTAGTATGACTCTAATACTCAGCTGATCAGGCATCACCAATAGTTGAGAGTTCTTGCCATCAACAACAGATGTTCTGTTGATGACTTCACTCCTGCTATTTTCTTATGCAAGCATCATCACAAGCCTACAGACAATACAGAAAGTATGGCTGAGCTTTTTGCAGTCAGGTATAACAATTTTAATGTTCTGCTCCACTGCTTGCTCGAACCAAGAATGTGCTTCTGTGTACTACTTTTTGTATAGCACCATTACATTGAACTTGACATCTTCATAGACATGTGCTAAAAGTGCAAATTTTTACCTATTCTCAGGAACTCCACCTGAAATTTGGTTTCATTAAATCCAATGATCAGTTCAACATTGTGGATTTAACGTGCAACGAGAGGATACATATATATATATATTCCCATTGTCAACAGTCTGGTTAAGATCCCAAGCTTCCTTGTATGATTTTCAGTTAAAGTAAGTATTGAATCATTGCATGTGTTACAATGAGTTGGCTTAGAGTGAGACAATTTATTTCAACAGTTTCTAGATCAACTTTTGATTTCAGTGTTGTGATTAAAAGTTAACACCACAGAAAGTAATCTTCCAACTAAGATTATATTGGCAGTGCAGAGACAATGTGTTGGTGATTTATTTAGAAAGCCCTACATATGTGCAGTGTGTGTCCAGAAAAGTGGTGGTTACAGTAAGATAACATAGTAAAAATGTCAGTTATTACTGAAGCTGACTTAATGCCTCTGCACCTCTGAACTCATATCAGCGTGAAACTTGGACTGAACATTTTCGTAGTGCTTAAAATGACAAGATCTGTACATCAAATAATTTTTGCTGAGCATCTCTTTCAGAGTGCGAATTACGAAGTAAACTGGGGTTAACTGCTTTGAATTCCTTTTGGCATGCAAAGAAAATGCAAACGAGTTGACTTTTAAACAACTGCAGATTTTTAGTGAACTCCCGTGCCTCAGTAAACTGCTCTTACTTTATAATATTATTAAAGGAATTGGTCTGCGGGTGGTTTGAGGCAGATTCTGTGAAGAACAGATTGATTATTATGCATCGGTTTTTCACATACACGGGTGTTAAAATCAACCTTGCATGTGATCACACTGTTGAAGGAGATACAACGGTTAGGATTGTTAACAGCATAGAACTCCTGCTAATGACCTTGTGGCCTACTGTTGTACTCAGTATGACAAGTTTTATATGGCAATGGAGCATGAGATAATTAGCACTCATTGCGAAAATGTATGTTCTTCCTTACTAACCATTGTCATACTGTACATTGCTGAATGTTGCTGAAATATTTAATTGACTTTCATGTCCCCAGAACTCAACATCTCATTAATTACCAAACACTATCTAACTATGGATAACTAACACTTTCTTTCTTGCGAAAATCATTTATTCTATATTTTAATCACTGACGCACTAAAAAATCCTGTGCTAACAAACCATGGCAATGGATTTGAAAGTCCAAAAGTCTACACTATAGAACGCACATTTTTATAGTTTTTTCAGAAGGTAATTTACCTTTCTTAAATGCAGGGACTATAGTGACAAGGGTAGATAAGTTGAGCATCACTTGCAAAGAGGAGAGGAACAATTTATAGATGGAGCTCCAGATGAGTGTCCATTTTTTATGTGACCATTTTGAGTGTAGCTGTTTTTCAAGGTCAAAGTACTGATCCTGTGGCTTAAGGGGCAAATGCTTTGGTAAGTGAGTCTTTGAGAAGGATGCTGTATGATAACAGGATATGGTAAGTCAAAGTTAGGTCTTTCCTTTTTTTAGCCAAATATTTAATTAAGAGATTTAAAATAATGGCAGTCCATGGAGTGGCTAGGTCCTCCTGTGACATTTTGAAGATCTAGTGTGCCTGCTACCTATGCGTGCAAGTGTGTCCAGATTCAACTCATCTCTGACTACATGATTTGGTTGGAACGGCAGTTGGACTCACTGAAGGCAAGAGGGTCTTGGATATGAGTTTCTTGGAGGTGGTCGCTCACAGGTTCAGTCGGATAGATGGACGATGGCAACGAGAGGTGAGAAGGCTGCTTCAGAGACCTCCTGTGGGTTCATAAGTTCATAAGAAGTTCTAGGAGCAGAATTAAGCCATTCGACCCACTAAGTCTACTCCGCCAATCAATCATGGCTGCTATATCTTTCCCTCTCAACCCCATTGTACCCCTCTCTGACAAGTATGCCATTTTGGATACGTGTTTGTATTTGATTTTTTTTTTTTTTTGTTTTGTTTTTTGTTGTGTGCGTGTGTGTGTGTGTGTGTGTGTGTGTGTGTGTGTGTGTGTGTGTGTGTGTGTGTGTGTGTGTGTGTGTGTGTGTGTGTGTGTGTGTGTGTGCGCGCTCTCAAAGTATGTTTGTGTGTGCATGCGTGTGTATGTGCATGTGGGGGTGCGTGGAGGAGTGGGGGCTGGTTGCTCTCAGCGGAAAGCAGCATATGCCATAGGCAGCACCATGTTACTGATATTCTGTATTTGTGCGTGTATCAGGAAAGATTAAATGTTAGCCATGGGTCAGGTACTGGAAAGCTGGAGAGCAGCTAATGTTATTCCCATATACAAGAAAGATGGTAGGGATAAGCCACTACATCCTTACATCAGCTGTAGGTAAACCTTTGGAAAAAAATTGTAGGGACAGGATTTATGATTACTTGGAGAGACAGGGACTGATTCGGGGGAGTCAGCATGGTTTTGTACATTGTCAGTGTATTTGCTCTCTTAGGCATCTGAGAAGATTCAACATGTTCACGAGGATTCTCTTGAACTTTTGTAGATGTTCAAGTATTGTGATGGGATGCAGCTCAGCCTGGTATGGAGACTGCTCTGCTCCTGCCACCTGAATTTGCAGAGAGTGGTTAACATAACCCAGTCCATCAGCTGCTTGCCCCTTCTTTCATCTAGCCCGTCCATTTAATTCTTGAGTGCTTTGAATCAGGAAGTCTGGAGGTATTGTCAAGGATGCCTGCCACCTTGGCCATTCCTTTGCTTTTTCTCTGGAAGAAGATGCAAGAGCTTGAAAGCCCAGACACCCAAACTTAAGAACAGTTTGTTTCCCAATGCTATCAGATTCATGAACCAATTACCTCTTTCACACCCTCTTCCTGGAAGTACTGCCATGTAATCTTATTCTTACCTTTACCTCTTAAGGTATTCTGTTGATGAACGTTATATTTGTACCTCCTTAGACTGCATTGCAATCTTGCAGCATTCGGCTGTTTTACATTTGTCATTACATTTATCATTACTGTATGCATACTGTTTACTCCTTACTCTTCATGTGAACAAAGAAATTTCACGACACCCTGGTGTATGCTGCAAAAATGTGAATCTGAATTAGAGAAATCTGGGTTGAAGTAGAACAGGGCTGGAACAATTCTCACTAGTCTTTCATATGAGAGCATGAGGGCGGGTTTGCAATGTTGGTTAAAAGTTCATCCGCATGGGTAAGGGAGACTCAAACATTAAACAGTGATATCAAATACATAAATTAAACCAAAGAATAAAAAGATGCATCGACACTGTGGGAAACGAACCATAAATCTCTAAATAATAACATAAAAATGCAAATATGCGAGCAAATATCTGGCCAATGCAATAAAAGGCAGTAAGAGTGGAAGACTTCCATTATCCTAATAAGGACAAAGGACAAAGGACAAAGGACATTTAAGGCTCTGTCTTACCTGTTTGCGGTCATCGGCGGTGAAGCGCGGCGTCGCTGGTAGTGGGGACCACGCGGCAACGGCGAGAGCGTCGAGCCTATCCACCGGAGCGCCGCACGGATGCTGCGCGGGGGCCGAGTTAATTCAAACACGGCGGGTCCCACGTGCTTGCGGTAAGTTAAAAAAAGGGCGGGCCGACTGCGATGACGTCGGCCCGCCGCACGTGACTCACGAGCGGCGGCTGTGGCGGCGGCCATCCTGATCGCGGCGCTGTAGCGGTGGCTGTGCCTGCGGCCGTGCAGCACACGTGCCTCACTGGCGGCGGCACGTGCCTCACTGGCGGAGGCTGTGGCAGTGGAGGTTTGACGCACGGCACTCGAGCCACACTGGCGGCGGCCTGTGCGGGCGGCCGTGCCGCACTCGTGCATCACTGGTGGAGGTTGTGCGGTGAGTATATAGTTTTCGACATTGTCGATTTTATTTTAGCACCGTGCGGTGTTGGGAACACCGTCGCACGGCCCCGGAATTGTACGTTCTCACGAGTGCACGGTCTATGGCAGCAGATTCTTCCCGTTTCGCCGCCAATGACCGCAGACTCGTGAGACAGGCATTTTCTTGTCACATACACCAATTGGTGTAGTGAAATTCGACTTGCCAATGCAGCACATGAATAAAGATAATACACAACATTAAAGAATTTAACAGAATTTAACAATAAACATAAAAACATCCCCCCACAATGGTTCCCACTGTGGGGGAAGGCAGCAAAGTCCAGTCCCATCCCCAGTTCACCCATAGTCGGGGCCTATTGAGGCCTCTGCAGTCGCCGCTACGGCAGCCCGATGCTTCAGGCCCTCTCGCCGGATGATGGAGCTCTGGCGTCAGGTGAACACTCTCAGCGGCCCGGAGTGTCTGGAGCGACCGCTTCCTCCCAGGAGACCACGGCTCCCGAAGTCCACGAGCCGCACTGGTCGATGCTCCGACTTTGGCGACCTCGTCGTCAGATCCCAGGCTCCGCGGTGTTTAAAGTTCAGCGCCGCCTGCGGCTGGAAGCTCCGCAGACCGCAGCTCCGCGATGTTGGTGCTGGCGGTCACAGCACTCCGGAGCTTGCTGCACGGCGACCCGGGTAAGGCATCGCCCGCTCCGCGATGGTGCTTCAGCGCTGTGCCGCCGCCGAAGCTGAAGTCCTGGCCGGTCCCGGCAGCCGCTCCAGTCTGCCCGTAGGCCGCGAGGAAGGGGCGAAGATACGGCTCGGAGAAAAACCGCATCTCCGACCAAATATTATCTGGGATACTGAATGTGCAGAATATAGAACTCATAATTCGCATTCAGGAGAACTTTTGTCAGCCATTATGTAACAAGCATGACAGAAAGTAACTGGCCGGGGGGTGAGGGGGGTGGGGCGAGTAGTGGGGTGACGGGGACCTGGAGGACCACAACTCAGGAGTAAGTTTTGGGGCTGAGCAGTTCTGAGGAGCAACATTGGCAGACCATGTTTCTGGCAGTGATCATAACTTCATTAGGTATAGCAGTTATGGAAAAGAACAAATAAATTAGTAAAGGGTTTTAATTTGCATAAAGACAAATTTACATGACAGCAATTTGAGAGAAATC
The DNA here is from genome assembly GCA_038087875.1 of Malacoraja senta. Lineage (NCBI taxonomy): Eukaryota > Metazoa > Chordata > Chondrichthyes > Rajiformes > Rajidae > Malacoraja > Malacoraja senta. The sequence goes on from CM075983.1 coordinate 29,799,872, forward strand.
AGTCTTGAAGCAATGACAAGCATTTAAGGAGATTCTGAATGAACCAATTGCCATGGGAAAACAATAATTCAGAGTTCAATGCTGTGAAGAACCTGGAACAGAATAGGAAATGTAGGAGTGAATTTGAAAGAAAAAAAATTGGACAGCACGGACAGGGTATGAAAAAAGGCTACTAAGGAAAACAAAGAAAATTCAAACCTATTTTATAAATGAATAAAGAGCAAGTATTGATAAAGGAAAGAGCAAGCTCTATTCGGAGCCAAAAAAAGAATAATCTGTATGAACAAGAGCAATCTTATTAAAAAGTTTGCAATTGCAAATTTGCAAAAGAGCAGGAAGATGTTAATAATATAGTTAACCTTAATGAATGCTAAATATTGAATGGTGTATGCATCGTAATAAAAATAGATATTAAAGGGTTTGTTAATTTTGGTATGGGTTAAATCGCCATGTAGAGATGAAATATTCCTAAGGTGATCTAAAAGAAGAAAGAGAGCAAATTATGGAGATTCTCAGTTCCACCTTTAAATCCTGAAATCACACATATAAACAGTCTCCAAAACACGAACAATTATAAATTCTTCAAATCTCAAATATACAAGACCTGGAAATACTCAGGTATGGAAGCTGTATGGAGAAAAACATTATCAGGACTCTGCCACAAATCTTTGGATGATTTCACTGCAACTCAGTGACAAGTTTGCAGATCTTTCAAACATGTTTCCACAATTATCTCAGCCACAGGAAATGCCTGTGGAAATTCATGAAGGTTGTTTTATCAATAACCAACTCTGTCATAAGTAGGTCTATTCACTCATGATAGTTTCTCAGCTAATTAAATATTTCAGGCTGTACACAGACAAAACTGATACAAGTATTTCACCTTTAACAGTCTAGGCTGTTGTGACTGTGACTAATGGGCCTGTTTAGGTGACTGCAGGAGACTATGCAGTTGCCACATAGTCGCTACATGTCCGTGGGTGGTTGCCGGGGAGTCGCCTTCATGGGCGTGAGCAGTTCCCGCATTCTGGGAACTAGTTGCGGCCTCATTATGGTCGCCGTGAATTTTTTAACATGTTGAAAAATTAGCGGTGACTAGAATGAAGCCGCTATGGAGAGTAGCGAGAAGTCTTGAGCCGTAGGTGGGTCGCCAGTAGCTGCTAATGGGTTGCCAAGAGGTCAAAGATTCTCTGAGGTTCTCGTAGGTTGTAGTCGGTGCTGACCGGTGCATTTCATTGGCTCATTGGGAAAAAAAAGGTAAGCAGTAGTTTTCAGAACGAAGGATAACTAACCAGTAATGTTAAATGTCCACCGAGCTTCACAGCTGTGTATCTCTGGCTTCTTAAAAGTTGTCTCCACTCCTTCTCCACCCCTCTCCCCCCCCCCTCTTTTAAAGGACTTACCGTACACTGTGCTGTATGCTGTGTGTCTGCTTTACCTTGGCTTTGCACCGTGTGAATTTTTTAGACAGCGCTCCCCCCGCTTGCCCTGTCCCCCACATGCATAACGGGCTGGTGAAGGAAGCGATGTGTTTGTGTGTGTGTGTTCCACTCTGACAGTCGCCGTTCCAGTTGCCGTTTTTTCAGGCAACTGCCGGCAACTTGACAGTTGCCGGCAGTCCGCTGAAAAATCGCCAAAGTGGGATAGGCCCAGAAGGCACTGGAAACTGAAGCTGGTGGATTCAAAACAGCTTTATTCAACAGAAGCAAGTCTTCTAGTGAATCTATTCCGTCCTGACAAACTACAACACAGTGACATTTTAAACTTGTCTAAAGCAAACAAAAATCAGATGTTATAATTGATGATTACCTAGAATTTCAATGGCTTTAATTACCAGTTTAAGGTTAACATTTTAAATGTGGACCAGTAACTTTGCAGAATTACATATTTACAATGGGAGCACATCTCAACAGACAACCTGCAAATGTTTGAAAACCTCGGAGATCTGAGCACAAAACACCACAAAATGGACTTCTTTTGATTGAGTGTTAACGAATGGCTCCCTCAATAGACAGTCAGAATATTATGTGACAAAACATACATGTTCTGAACAGTATATTAAGTGTGAGATTAATACTGGAGATAGCTATCCCTGATCTTATCATGAGGGTTCCAGTGGGAACAGATTAATTGAACACTCGTTTATTTATTAAAATAAATTAGATATCTTGGTTTTCTGATTGATTGTTCTTCATTTTACATCATATTTACAGTTATTTGATTAACCAGCTAACAAATAAATGTTTTTCCAGCCAAACCTAATTATTTGCCCTTTGAATGTGTGACACACTGGAGCTGTGTGGTTTTGAAACATGGCATCTCCGATACCACACTTTCAGCGTGATGTCTTTCATAAGTGTAATGCAACAGATGTGGCCTGGATGCAAGACTTAATTATATCGAGAGAGATTCTAGAGGTGTTTCATTTCTGTTCTCTGATTTAGGGAATGAATTGGATCTAAAGGATTGTTGTAGGTTTTATTCTGAAAAGCGGATTGGTTAAATCTTGAGGTAAATCAGCAAAGGATAAAACAGTTCACCTTCTAACCTCAATTGTACTCTGTCAATGTACTTTTGAACCTGGACAAACCTTTGCAAAGTCACTGCAGCTAAACATGACTGACATGGACAATTAAACATCTCTGGAGAGGGGGAATCATTAAGAACATCCCCATCTTGTAATTCCTTGCAGAATTCTGCAAGAGTGCCTACACCAGATGGACAGCAGAGAGTCATATAGAGTCATACAGTGTGGAAACAGGCCCTTTGGCCCAACTTGCCCACACCGACCTGCAATTTCCTCTCTAGCTCTCCACAGTGTCATCAGATATATCTGATCAGGATTGAGAGGAAATTTCAGGTGCCCTGGTCGATTTTTACGAGTTGTCGTTAAATACAGGTGAGGTGCCGGAAGACAGGAGGATGGCAAATAATACCAAGCCAATTAGCGTACAAACCTGCACGTCCATGGAAAGTAGGAGGACACCAGAGAGGTTTAAAGCAGCAGTTCAGCATCACTGTGAGGGAATTTAGTAATAGAGAGATGAATGCTGGTTGATTAATCCGGGTTCCCTGTTTGACTGCAGTGTTTAGTGTTGAATAAACTAATCAGTTCATGAGAGTTCCATCAGATATCAACATTTAACATATTGCCTTCTCCAGACAGACTCTGGAAGCCTCTCCCAACATTGCTGTGATTCGGAAGGTTGAAAGCATCAATTATCCTTTTATAACCAATATTACATCTACAAGAAAGGTACAAGAGACTGCAGATGCAGGAATATGCAGTAAAAATAAGGACCAACTGGAAGAACACAACGGGTCAGGCAGCATCTGTGGAGGTAAATGGACACTCCACAACCATAAATGTACAGGTTCAACAACACGACAGATCCACTCATTCTCAGCAGTGCTGGTTTGATTGATGACTCTCGCATCTATTTTAGATGCTGACTGACCATTTATTTCATGGGTCACTATGACTTTCTTGGGGTCTCAGTCAATGCTTCATCAATGACAGCATTCTCTACTAGCTCAACATGCAACTCACTGCCAATTCTTGCTTCTCTGGGATTGTGTGCAAATAGCAAATGATCCACATGAACATTTGAATAAACCATCAACAAGTAATGGTTAGCTTTATCCATCTCAACAGTGTATCCCAGATCACATCTGGATGTTCATGGCTGTCCAGGTGACATAAGTCCTTGCACCTTATGAACTACATGAAACAGCTTTGCAGAAGATATCCTCCTTGCTTCCACTTCTTCACCATCACAATCCTCTTTAAACTACGTTGCATCAGTAATAAAATTGGACATGGATCATCTCACCAAACATGCCCACATAAAAATCTAAATAACCCTTTTGCATCCAGTGCCCATGTGAGCGTAGCCTGCACGAGATAGCTCAGCTGTTGGCGGTTGTGCAGTAGCAAGCAGAAGCAGAAGCAGAATAGTCTTGGTACGAGCCAACACTTCAACCAGGAACACCCTGCAGTGTTGTTCTATGTATCAAAAGAAAGATTGTTATACTGACAGTACATCAGGGGTTCTTTTAAAGCTTCCTTTGCAGCCTTCTCTGCTTGACTATGCGTGTGTGTGTGTGTGGGGGGGGGGGGGCGATATCTGTGATGTGAGATTGTTTTTTGCCATTGCAGAGCGAAGATTTCCTAAACTGCCCACTTTCTGTCAAGAGGGCTTCTATAGTGTTGTTCTGTTTTGAAGTATGGCACTCAAATTCGTAACAATACGGAAAAATTAATAACGTCTTAAAGCTCCCCTTGTTGAAATGGATGACTGGTCTAAAAAATGGTCAGCAAGGATTCGTGGCTTTCACAAGTGTAAAGGCTGTGCTTGTTGGAATTTGTGAAACTGAGTTAAGTGGAAGCCGATAGCTGATGCTTTTTAATCTATGTACAATTGTTTTGTCAATGCACAAGTCAACGTAGATAGGTTGGTTGGTAAGTTTGCAGATGACACCAAGATTGCCGGGTGTCAGACTGTGAGGAAGGCTGTCAGGGAATATAACGGGATTATAGATCATAGATAAGATAAGGTTTTAGCATCGTGTTCGGCACAGACATTGTGGACCAAAAGGCCTGTTGCTTTGTGGACTGCTCTATGCTTTATGTTTTATGTTCTACATTCTATGTTCTATGTTCTATGAGCAGCAAATGGTCACTGAGGACCTACAGAGGCTTGCAAAAGTATTCATACCCCTTGAACTTTTCCACATTTTGTCACGTTACAACCACAAACGTAAATGTATTTTATTGGGATTTTATGTGATAGAACAACACAAAGTGGCGCATAATTGTGAAGTGGAAGGAAAATGATACATGGTTTTCAAATTTTTTAACAAATAAAAAACTGAAAAGTGTCGCGTGCAAAAGTATTCAGCCCCCTTTACTCTGATACCCCTAAATAAAATCCAGTGCAACCAATTGCCTTCAGAAGTCACCTAATTAGTAAATAGAGTCCACTTGTGTGTAATCTAATCTCAGTATAAATACAGCTGTTCTGTGAAGGTCTCAGAGGTTTGTTAGAGAACATTAGTGAACAAACAGCATCATGAAGCCCAAGGAACACACCAGACAGGTCAGGGATAAAGTTGTGGAGAAGTTTAAAGCAGGGTTAGGTTATAAACAAATATCCCAAGCTTTGAACATCTCACGGAGCACTGTTCAATCCATCATCCGAAAATGGAAAGAGTATGGAACAACTGCAAACCTACCAAGACATGGCCGTCCACCTAAACTGACAGGCCGGGCAAGGAGAGCATTGATCAGAGAAGCAGCCAAGAGGCCCATGTTAACTCTGGAGGAGCTGCAGAGATCCACAGCTCAGGTGGGAGAATCTGTCCACAGGACAACTATTAGTCGTGCACTCCACAAATCGGGCCTTTATGGAAGAGTGGCAAGAAGAAAGCCATTGTTGAAAAAAAGCCATAAGAAGTCCCGTTTGCAGTTTGCCACAAGCCATGTGGGGGACACAGCAAACATGTGGAGGAAGGTGCTCTGGTCAGATGAGACCAAAATTGAAGTTTTTGTCCTAAATGCAAAACGCTATGTGTGGCGGAAACCTAACACTGCACATCACCCCGAACACACCATCCCCACTGTGAAACATGGTGGTGGCAGCATCATGCTGTGGGGATGCTTTTCTTCAGCAGGGACAGGGAAGCTGGTCAGAGTTGATGGGAAGATGGATGGAGCCAAATACAGGGCAATCTTGGAAGAAAACCTGTTAGAGTCTGCAAAAGACTTGAGACTGGGGCGGAGATTCACCTTCCAGCAGGACAACGACCCTAAACATACAGCCAGAGCTACAATGGAATGGTTTAGATCAAAGCATATTCATGTGTTAGAATGGCCCAGTCAAAGTCCAGACCTAAATCCAATTGAGAATCTCAGGCAAGACTTGAAAATTGCTGTTCACAGACGCTCTCCATCCAATCTGACTGAGCTTGAGCTATTTTGCAAAGAAGAATGGGCAAAAATGTCAGTCTCTAGATGTGCAAAGCTGGTAGAGACATACCCCAAAAGACTTGCAGCTGTAATTGCAGCGAAAGGTGGTTCTACAAAGTATTGACTCATGGGGGGCTGAATACTTTTGCACGCGACACTTTTCAGTTTTTTATTTGTAAAAAAATTTGAAAACCATGTATCATTTTCCTTCCACTTCACAATTATGCACCACTTTGTGTTGGTCTATCACATAAAATCCCAATAAAATACATTTACGTTTGTGGTTGTAACGTGACAAAATGTGGAAAAGTTCAAGGGGTATGAAAACTTTTGCAAGCCACTGTATATCCATAAGGAGTGATGAAATCTCCTCCTCCACAACTGGAGATATTACAATCAAGTCTAAATTCCCTTTTTATATCAGAGTGTCTTGTTGCTAAGGCTCATCAAATTATACATCCTCTGTGGTTCATAGTTCCAATGCCAGCCCTCTTCTTTTTTTAGTAACTGAAGAGGAGGCGTTACATGTGGCAAGATCTGGTTGGGACCTACCATAATTTTGTAGGAAAGGAAGACCTGAGCCAGATCAAGGAGGGCCGCTGATGCTGACGACACTGAATACGGCCACCTCGCTGGTCCATACCTCCTCCCGGTCACCCCCAGGCCGCGGTCATTGACTTTGTTGGCTCCTACGATTGTCCAACTATTTCCATGGCTGGGTTGTCAACACCGCCGGTTTGTACAAATTCTCCGGCCACCCATCTCTTCCTCATCTGCTTCCAAGATGTGGCTTTCCACCTGAGGACATCCAAGATGTCCTCTTTCTTCAGTAAACATGGATAACCCCCATGCAGCTGTGGATGGAATCCACACCCACAGTTCTGCTCTCCCTCTAAAATGGCACAAGGATAGAGTTCCCCAGTCCACAACTTTCCCCTGTATCCACCTATCACTTGCCAGACTTTGTCCCCGCTCTCACCTCTCTTTTTCAACTTTCTCCACCCTACTCAGTCTGAAAAAGGTTCCAACTCGAAATGTTGTCTATCCATTCCCTCCACAGATGTTGTCTGACCTGTTGAGTTTCTCCAGGAGTTAGTTTTCTGCTGAAGATTCCAGCATCTGCAGTTTCTTGGGCATTCAAACTCAAACTATGCACTGTGCTTGATTACAATTGAAACACCCAGCTGTTAATGAATGGATAGAGTTAGCACAATGTTTACCCTGCCTACAATCACAGGGGCTCCAGTCCAGTAGACTGAACTTTGGACTTTTTTATTTTACTTTGTAAACAGCGCTAAAATATGGTGACTGTGCATTTGTGCGTTGTACAGAATAATTCCACTGTGCTGTGCATACGTGACAATAATGAACCATTGAACCTTCAAATACAGTACATGTGACCCAGACCCATTGCAGAACTGGCACAAACCATTGTCAGATCTGTCAACTTACACACAGCATGCCTATACAGTTCCCCATCCAACACTGTATGAAAGTCTCTCACATTCTTCAGTGCCATTTCAATAGCAATATCAATTTTACTAATCAGGTTCTGAACTTCTGTGAATTTAGCCTGAGAGTGATAAGCTGTGAGGCCATGAAACAATCAGTCTGTCAATGGGTAGCCTTGGAGCTGCCAAAGATGGCAGTGCAGTAACAAATGTTTTAATGATATACTCTTTGCATCTGCATGATATTGATTTTATAACTTTTCTGATGTTTGAGGCCACAGAGGTAAAATGACTTTGAAATACTTCAGTGACCTCATTAAACATGATATTGATTGTCCTACAAGGTAGTAATACATTGGCTGGTGTTGTTTAGGAATTTAATCCTGTTAATTAAGAATAACTTTCTTCTGCTGTAAGTGGTTTCATTCCTTTAATTGTCAAATCCCCTACTGTTTGCATCATATTAACAGTACTGAAAAAATTACATCCAAATACCTGTTACTTCCCACATCTTGTCATATTTACTTCATCTTCCAGTATATCCAGCTTTAGTCTGGTCTATTATTTTTTCCGAAGTTAATTTGCACACAAAAATCCCCACTCTCTTAAGTTGAAATGCCCTCTTTGAATTTGGTGTGCGTTTCTTTTCTCACTTACTCTCACTTACTATAAATTGACCCTTCAGAGAGTCACATCCCCATTCCCTGTTTGATTATTGTCTGAAGAATTGAACAAACTCACTAAGACTCAAGAGATTCAACAAATATGACTATTTCAATGGATCCTGACTAAGAAGCCTCTTCAAATAATTTGTTTAAGAAGGAACTGCAGATGCTGGAAAATCGAAGGTAGACAAAAGTGCTGGAGAAACTCAGCGGGTGCAGCAGCAAATATGGAGCGAAGGATATAGGCCACGTTGCCTATTTCGTTCGCTCCATAGATGCTGCTGCACCTGCTGAGTTTCTCCAGCACTTTTGTCTACCTCTTCAAATAATGTTGCAACAAAGAGAATCAAGTAATCATTTCATTGTTCTGTTCCCAGTGCACATGATATTAGTTTAAGGTGAGAGGGGAAAAGTTTAAAAGGAACCTGGGGGGGCAACTTTTACACACAGAGGGTGGTGGGTATATGGAATAAACTGCCAGAAGAAGTAGTTGAGGCAGGTACCATAACAACATTTAGAAGACATTTGGACAGGTATGAGGATAGGAAATGTTTTGAGGGATATTGGCCAAACACTGACAGGTGGGACTAGTATAGATGGTGCATCTTGGTCACATTGGGTGCGTTGCGCCAAAGGTCCTGTTTCTGTGCTGTATGACTCTACTAGAATTAAATACTATTGATCAGTTATTGACCTAATAGTGTGCTTAGAATTATCGTCTTAAAGTTCCAGTTCCCTTCTTACAACAAATAAACATACAGTATTAGTAGAAACAAGGAAATGTAGATGCTGGTTTACAATAAAAGGACATAAAGTACTGGAGTTACTCAGCAGTTCAGACAGCATCTCTGGAGAATATAAATAGACGTTGTTTTGGGTTGGGGCCCTTCTTTACACTGATTGTGGGAGGGCGGAGGGAAGCTGGGAGAGAAGTGGGGGCCAGAAACATTTTGTCCTACCTCTCCTCTGTCCCAGGATTCATTCCCCCCAACCACCCCCCCCCACCCCACCCCACCCCATCACCACAATCAGTCTTCGTCCGCTCGTGTGTCAGCCGACGTATAGCTCGCTGTTGGCTTCTGTCGTCGTCCAACATGTTGACAGAATTGGTCGCCCGACGTGTCACAGTGTGCATCGTGTCGTCGTTTCCGGGGATCGCCATGAGGAGACTTCTGTCATGATCCCCACAATCAGTCTGAATAAGGGTCTCAATCCAAAACATCGCCTATCCTGGGATGCAAGCAGAAGCCTCCACGTGGCGCATCCCGGGCAACGCTGACGACAGAAACTGTACCACAGTGACTGACTGAAGTAGCCAATTCTGCAACCACCGACCGTCAACCGTCACTGACCGACCGGAAAGATGTGATATAGAAGATGGCCGGACACGAGGAAGAAGATCGCCTATCCAATAGACAATAGACAATAGGTGCAGGAGAAAGCCATTCGGCCCTTCGAGCCAGCACCGCCATTCAATGTGATCATGGCAAATCATCCACAATCAGTACCCCATTCTTGCCTTTTCCCCATATCCCCTGACTCCGTTAACTTTAAGAGCCCTATCAAGCTCTCACTTGAAAGTATCCAGAAAACCGGCCTCCACTGCCCTCTGAGGCAAAGAATTCCACAGACTCACAACTCTCAGTGTGAAAAAGTGTTTCCTCATCTCCATTCTAAATGCCTTACCCCTTATTCTTAAACTGTGGCCCTTGGTTCTGGACTCCCCCAACATCGGGAACGTGTTTCCTGCCTCTAGCGTGTCCAAACCCTTAATAATCTTATATGTTTAAATAAGATTCCATCTCATACTTCTAAATTTCAGAGTATACAAGCCCAGCTGCTCCATTCTCTCAGCATATGACAGTCCCGCCATCCCGGGAATTAACCTTGTGAACCTACGCTGTACTCCCTCAATACCAAGAATGTCCTTTCTCAAATTAGGGGACCAAAACTGCACACAATACTCCAGGTGTGGTCTCACTAGGGCCCTATACAACTGCAGAATGACCTCTTTGCTCCTATACTTAACTCCTCTTGTTATGAAGGCCAACATGCCATTCACTTTCTTTACTGCCTGCTGTAACTGCATGCTTACTTTCATTGACTGATGAACAAGGACCACCAGATCCCGTTGTACTTCCCCTTTTCCCAACTTGGCACCATTTAGATAATAATCTGCCTTCCTGTTTTTGCTACCAAAGTGGATAACCTCACATTTATCCACATTAAACTGCATCTGCCATGCATCTGCCCACTCACCCAACCTGTCCAATTCACATTGCATTCTCATAGCATCCTACTCACAGTTCACACTGCCACCTTTTGGATCCAGATTCTCCAGAGATGCTGCCTGAGCCAAGGAGTTACTCATGCACTTTTTTTTTGTATTGTAATTTTTTATTAGAGGTATCTGCATATCATAGTCCAACCCATTACAAACTTTGTATAACGATTACATATTAAGTATCCAGGGTTCCGGGCACCCAGTTACCAAAGTAGCTGGGGTCCTCCTTTATCGGTTACATATTAACGTTGCCTCTAATTATTTATTTATATTTATAGATAATAAAAATAAAGAAATAAAGAAAATAAATTAGAAAAGTAAGATAAACTATCAATAATACAACTTAGGAGATAGGTCCATAGGTCAGAAAACGTAACTATTCATCCAGTCCTGGGTTCAGGTTTCAGTCAGGCCTCCGCGCCGGCCCAGTCTACCCCTTCAGATAATCTATAAATGGAGACCATATTTTAGTAAATAATTCTGGTTTGTCAACTAAGACATATCTATTTTTTTCCAAATGTAAGGTCTCCGATATCTCCATAATCCACATCTTAATTGTGGGGGTTGCAGTATTTTTCCAAAATTTTAATATTAATTTTTTCCCAATTATTATACTGTAATCAAGGAAATTTCTTTGGTTTGTTGTAAGTTTTAGGTATTGTTATGATATGCCCAATATTATTAATTTAGGATCGGGCACTTTTTTTTACATACTACATTAGCTTTGTTAACCCTCAAACCATTAAATCAATAAAATAACTGGCAAGATGAGAGTGTGTGGTAATGGCAATGTATTGTTTTATCTTTTTATTTTGGAGGGAGAGAGCCTAGTTGTTTTCCACTAAGTGGTGTTAGTACCGTGTAGGATTTTCTACTAAAAAAAACATTGGGAGATGTCTGCTCTTTTTAAGTTGTGTCAATGGTTGTACCCATGAGGTTTAATTTTTGATGCTTTCATCCCTGTCAAAATCAAATTTTGAAATGCAGCAGCCTTTTATTCTACAACTTCTCTAGAGCATTGCTCTTCTGCTAGCTGTTGTGTTGAAGAGCACCCGCTCTCTTTCATTCAGCAACCTTCCATAGGAAGATTAGAATGAATATATAGCCTTCCATTGATTCAAGGCTAACGGACTATATTGCTCCATATTTTTTTCTTCACAGTGACCTCATTTAAAGTCTTACAATTCCTTACTGTAGCTACTACAATTCCTTTAAATCCATTGTTGAGATTTTTTTCTCATCTTCATGTTGCAAAAGTAAATTTGATTCGTACTCTATTCATTGCCTTGGCTAATTTGGTCATCTCCTTTCTGCTCCCGAGGCTGTCTTTAAAAGGTATTTGTTTCCTTTGTCTGAATATCCAATATTTTGAAATCATATTTCCGTGAGCATAATTCTTTGCCATGCAAGTCTGCCTTGCGCTCTGTGGCACTCTGGTGATTGGAATGATTCTCTGCTTCTCATTTGCCAGAGTCCATGCTTCACATTGTAAGGAAGTGCTGGCTGTAATGACAGAGAATACAAGACCAGCGGTAATATCAACTCTGCGGATGATATCTGCTCTTGATAAAAATAAATGTGAACTGAACCTTACACCCTTTTTCTTCTCCCTGGAGGTATTTCCTGAGCCATACGAACTATTAAATTGTCTGGTGCATGTAGTGACTTCTGATTTCCAGCTGAAATCAGCAGGAGATGAAGTCAGGTGTTTATGACAATCTGATACAAATGTTATGCTTCACAGCCCTAGACAGGCAGCAGATTGAATCTTGCATTGGAGCATGCTGTTTGGATTGAATCAGCAAGTGTGATTCTGTTCTGAATTAGCAGGCCAAGTATAATTTAAATTAGATTAGAAATTGATTTACTAACCCCTTAATTGATGCTGAAATACTTGGAGATTTTGAAATGAAATTCTGCTTACCTGTAAATTACAATATCTTTCTTTTACATTAAACATATTCCTAAAGACACATTGTCTGTTCTTTCATTAAGTGTTGTAGGTGTAATGAAATCAATTTGAAACAGTCTTCTAATTTATAATGATTTTGCAGTCTTATCAATTCATCTATAATTCATATGGCAGTGCCATTATGGTTCTGCGGAATAATGTGTGCATTATTAATAGCAAGACTGTCGCATTGGATATACCAGTTATGGCTCAATTGGTAAAAATACAACGCTCTGTAATTGAAAGCTGATTCTTGAGTAAATACTCCTGTGTTGAGCTGCGGGTGAGCTGCACAGCTGCAAGTGCATTTATTTCAGGAGAGACAATGTCTTGGAAGCAGTATTTTTTTGGCATTAATTCAGTGTTGCTGTTCACCATAATATTGCTCGGTAAAGAGCTAAAACTTCAGTTGTGAAGTTCACCAAACATTGTGATCAGATCACCCTGTGCAACGCCTTCCCCAAAACTGTCCACATCAGCATACCATTGTCCATTAATGTGTCACAGTTCTCAGGAGCTGTCATCTTTGCAAGCAGCCCTTTCAGGGAGATGTCGACAAACAAACCACCTTTCGTTGCTTGCTTTATGCAAATTTATCCTTGGCTTACTGCATTGTACTGGTGCCAGCATTTCCAAATTATTTACTGGTTATAAAATCATGAAAGGTATAACATAAAAGTAAATCTTTCTTTCTGATTTCAATCAGGCAAAAGCCATTTACAATTTTTGTAGATTGGCACCTTGGTTACAGCCATCGTTATCAATGAACACAGGGGAGACAGGAGTGGCAAAAACCATATCACTATTTGATCTGGCATCATCAAGGTTACTAACCGGACCAACTTGATCTGTGTCAAATATCCAAATGGTCTGTATCAAGCTGACTTTTGCCAGTGGTACCAATCTAAAATGTTGCTCTTCAGCTATTGAGACTGGTGCGAGACCCAGATTTCAGCGTAGATGTTGTGAAATTCAGAGGACTGTGACTTAAGTTCATAAGGGATGGGAGTAGAATTAGGCCATTTACATAGATACATAGACAATAGCTGCAGGAGTAGGCAATTCGGCCCTTTGAGCAAGCACCACCATTCAATGAGATAATGACTGATCATCCACAATCAGTACTCCGTTCCTGACTTCTCCCCATACCCATTGATTCCGCTAACCCTAAGAAGAACATCCAACTTTCTTTTAAATGCATCCAGTGGATTGGCCACCACTGCCTTCTGAGGCAGAGAATTCCACATATTCACAACCCTCTGTGTGAAAAAGTTTTTCCTCATCTCAGTTCTAAATGGCCCACCCCTTATTTTTAAAATGTGGCCCCTGGTTCTGGACTCCCCCAACAACGGGAACATGTTTGCTGCACCTAGCGTGTCCAATCCCTTAATATTTTTTTGGCCCAACAAATCTACTCCGCCATTCAATCATGGTTGATCTATCTTACCCTCTTCCTCCTAACCCCATTCTCCTACCTTTTCCCCATAACCTCTGACACCTGTACTAATCAAGAATCTATCTATCTCTGCCTTAAAGATATCCACTGACAGCCTCCACAGCCTTCTGTGGCAGAGAATTCCACAGATTCACCATCTCTGACTAAATAACATTTCCCGCATCTCCTTCCAAAAAGAACGTCTTTTAATTCCGAGGCTATAACCTCTAGTCCTTGACTCTCCCACTAGTGGAAACATACTCTCGACATCCACTCTATCCAAGCCTTTCACTATTCTGTATTTCAATGAGGTCCCCCTCATTCCCCTAAACTCCAGCAAGTACAGGCCCAGTGCCGACAAACTCTCATAGGTTAACCAACTAATTCTTAAGATAATTCTTGTAAACCTCCTCTGGACCCTCTCCAGAGCCAGCACATCCTTCCACAGACTTACTGAAAGATTTGAACCTACACATTTGCCCCACCACTTGCTTTCATATGGAATCTAGTAGTGGAGATTGGTCTTAATGTAATTCTTCAGCATTACGCTGGAAATTGCTTTTCAAATCCTGTATCATGACTGTCAGAGAGATTTAAGAAGAAGAAAAATCCATTGCATTTCGACAGCTAGCACCCGGTTTTGCAGCTCTCAAAGGCACTTTACACCCAGTTTTGTCAGCTCTCACTGGTGCTGAGACTACACTAGGGACTCTGAGTTGTGGAAGCTCATGGTATAGTCCCTCCAGATCTAGCCTAGGTAGGTCAGTGATTTAAAGTTATGCAGTTATGCCAACATGGTCCAGCTCTATATATTCTTCATTACACTTTGGGAAGGACTTACCTTGTCTGCTTTGTTGGTACATTGGAACACATAACATTTATATTATTCCAAAAATCATCAAAAAACATGAAATGAAATAACGAGAAGGTAAACTTTAATTATGTCATCTGTTGCAAAGATTAAAGCAGTAAATTAAACTATTCTATGGGCATAATAGCATGCACTTAATCCAAATGCTTGTTCCAATGCAGTATTCATTCTAATAAAACAAAAACAGATAGCTGGAGTTAAAATGCAAATCTACCATGTCAAATTGAACAGATTTGAGTAGCTGAATAACCTACCCTCATTCTTGCTCTTCCTGTATCCTAACTAATCATCATTGCTCAATAGATACAACACTACATATTCCTTCTGTGCTGTCAGTGGGGTAAACTTCTACTCTTGCTGTGGAAAGGGAAAAGTTTGGGGATTTTGATTTGCTGGTTCTTATTCTCAGTAACGCATCCATGAATTTCTAATTTTGAGCTTAATTGCAGTGGTGAGGCCAGAGTTCTAGACATCAAGGCAACTTTTGACCTTGTGGCTCTAGGGAAGCCTGCTAAAACTGGTATCGTTTAATTTAGAGATACAGCATGGAAACAGGCCCATCGGCCCACCGAGTGCCAATTTACACTTATACCAAGTATACAAACCCAAGCCAATTAATCTACAAACCTGTATGTCTTTGGAGTGTGGGAGGAATCCGAAGATCTCTGAGACGACAGCACCCGTAATCGGGATCGAACCCAGGACTCTGGCGCTACAAGCATTGTAAGGCAGCAACTCTACCACTGGCCCACCGTGCCGCCCTTGAAGGGAAAAACACTCTAATGGCTGGCATTCGCCCCAGCACTGAGGAATGTAGTTGTGCATTTTGGAAGTCATCACTTCCGAGATTCTTAGGTGTCCGAGGCTAAACCACGATAAAGTGTTTCATCAATAAGGTCAGAAGTGACACATTTATAACAAATAATTATTGAGAGTCTGGAACGTTTGATGCAAAACATCAATATTTCAACATAATTGTTCTCATGCAGTGCTACCCTGTTGTGATAGTAAGCCTCCATTCACCAGTTTAATTCTCTGTATTGTTTCCATAGAGGAAATCACTAAATCCTTTCATGCATACATTCATTGTGTATTTTAGTAAAATATAGCACATTGAATCCATCTGTGTTGGTAAACCTATTAAGGTTTTCACACTATCAAAACTGCAGATGGTAGCATTCATACAAATTCTACTAAACCTCTTCACAATTAGTGAAGGCTTCATGTTTACAAGGTTCAGTAATTAAGAGAATATTTTAAAAAACTAGAAACTTACCTACTTTTAAATGTTAATAACAAGCAGCCAACCATGCTAATATGTGTAAACAGTCTTTTTTTGCTAATATTTAATTTTGCATCAGTTTTGTTAATCTTGTCATTGCATTTAAGATGTCGCAAGAGAACTATTTTATTTTGATGATAGACTTTGTTGATTTACCTGTGAAACAGCTGTACAAGGGAAGGACCAGACCACTAAATTTAAATGTAAGCATTCTCTGTAAGCTGCTCAATATTGCAGTCAGCGTTTGCTTTTGAATCGTACAGATAACATCACTTCATAAAACTTCCAATTACTATTTGGAGATGTCACTCCACAGCTTTGATCTGGTGTATTTGGAGCCATTGAATAGAAATATAAATAATTTTAAAAAACACACATTGTTGGCAGAGAAAGCCCCCATGTTAAACAAAAATGCATAAATGCTGTAAACAATGTATATTTCCTATTACTGTATATGGTCAGTTAGTGAAGCCCCAAGGAGAGATTGGTTTTATTTTAAAAACACAAACTGCTGCAGTAACTCAGGCAGCATCCCTGCAGAACATGGATAGTTGACGTTTCGGTTCGGGACCCTGCTACAGACCCAAACGGTCTGGGTCAGGACACTTCTCCAACCTGACGAAGGGTCCTGACCAGAAATATCACCTATCTACATTCTCCAGGGGTGCTGCCTGACTTGCTCAGTTACTCCAGCACTTTGTGGGCTTTTTTGGAAACCAGCATCTGCAGTTCTTTGTTTCTACTGTTTTATTTTGTTGACTTTCGAAGATGAACCTGAAGATTTAGCTAGGTACGAAACTCATAGCTCAAAAGATTAAATAAGGATCCCAGACATGCTATTTTATATGGAAACAAAAGAAAATGCTCTGAAGGAAGTAAATAGCTACACGCACACACATAAATCAACACCATTGAGAATCTGCTGCATAACACGAAGTGGGTACGTACAGAGAAGTATTTGAGCTAACGTTTAATAGCCATCCGTAAGATTCAGATCGACAAACTCCTTTCATATCAATGTTGTATGTCAACAATATATAAGTTGACTGGTGACAGAAGAATGTTATTGAAACTATCTGACATTAAATATAATGTTTAATCAGATTATAAACATTGCTACACTTTAAATTTGAATTTGATTAAATTTTCAAAAGTTTCACACATAACCCCAGTGTCATGAATGCCTGACTTTGGCATTATTAACACCTGCCTCCACTCATAAGAGCACCAAAAAGATTTATCCCTAGCAACCAAATGGTTTATCTTTTAATATGCACAATTTTTTTATGTGAAACAGGAAATAAATCTTCCCCCAGCTCCTTAATTTATTGTGGATTAATTGGCCACAAAGTCTTGAACAAAACTGGTTATGTGGATTCCAAACTTCTCTGGTCAGGAATTTGAGTGCATAGCCACTTAAAAGCTGAAAATCTCATGATAATGTGATGGTTATTCTTACCTCAGAATATCTAAGACGACTGCATTATAATACTTCCTTGCCATGCAGTCTGAGTTTAGTGATATTGAGGGCTTTAACCACATTAGCTAGGAGTGGGGAATGTGTGGGTGACAATCTAGTGCTGCAGGCAGTTCCAAAGCTGCATGCAAAGGTTAACACGGGAAATTTAGAAGTTAATCAGGGTGACTTTGTGGTATCTGAGCTAACCCTTTTTCTTAATTACTCGATGATTTTTCATTTTCTTTATGTGGGACTAAGTCTTACAACATTGACAACCACCTTTGCCTGTGTAATAAGTGTGATCCATTTCTAAAACAATGTATTGGATGAAAATTTCTTTGGCACATTCTGACAGACACTGCGCACAGAAAATTACATTGTATCAATCGTGAAATTATATTAATATCTCTCAGTTCTGCTGGGCTAAACACATAGCGGTGGTGAATTTTCTCAGGTCTTCTCTCGTTCAAAAGAGGAATCCCAGTTAACATACTGTACATCAATAGGATTTCTGCCAAAAAGTGGAACTAAAATAAATATATTGCCAGCTAGATATGGGTCAATTAAAAAAAGAACCTTCTTTTGAAATAGGGTTATCAATTTGAAATGTTTGTGCTGTAAACAGGAAGCATAGTGATTGTCACATGTTGAATAATAACCTTGTACAATTTAGTTTGCTTTAGAACTAGGAAACTCACTGTATTTCCTTTATAACGTTTGTAAGAATGTTTGTATTTAATATCAGTATTCCCAGATTCAAATCTCTTGCTGATTTTTGGTTAGACTAGTGAGGTTTTGCTCTCCAGAAAAAAAAGACATTGTACGAGTTCTTGTCATTCTATTTTCAGTGAGGATTGAAAGTTCTTTTCTTCATCAGAGAGCGGAAAAAGAACCTTAAAATGCACATTTGATTTGCAGTCACCTCTTTAAAAAATACATAAACACTGCAAAAGTACTAAAGGTACTGGGATCAGATCTTAAAATACATGTGAATTGTATTAGTTTTGCTTGTAAAGAGTTTTTAAAGTGAGCATTTATTAAAGTAACCAACTATAATTGCATAATATTGATGCCACTATATGCTATGTGTTGCGACAATGGCAAAGAAAGCCTCTATGTAAAAAAAACATTGAGGACAGATAGGATAAGATAAGAACAGACAGGACTTACAATATTCAGATTCAAACTAATTTGGTCCAGCGATATTCTAAGACTTGACAAAGTCAAAAGCTCTTTATGTCAACAAGGGACTTGTTTGTATCTGTTTGAACCGCTGCCAGATACACCAGGTAACCTCCACCAGGTGTCAAAATTAGACTACCAAATTCTGTCCACATTATTAACTTGAAAATATGCAATTTAAAATTTAAAATTTACATGCAAGATTTATTCCTGTGTATGACACTTAAATAACCAATTTAAACATAACATCTCTGAAACATGTAACAGGTTAGGCAGAAACTGTAAAAAGAGAAACAATGATAAAATATTTGTCTGAAATCCTTTATCAGAACCTGGAAAGAGAGAGCAGAAAGCCTGAATAACTCAGTGTGTCAAGCCGCATCCATGGAGGAAAGAAATAGAAGTCAATGTTTTGAGTTGTAATCTGTTATCAGAACTGAGAAAGAAGAGGAAAAATTGCCAATAAATAGCAGCTGGATGAAGGGTTGTTTTAACAGCTAATAGATGATAGGTGAAACGAGATGAGGGGCAGAGGGACATAAAGCAGAGGGAATCGGGTAGGGGGTGGGGGAGCAGATGGGCATGGTGAACAAATGGAGAAGGAACCTAACAGGACCAGTGAATGTGTATGAGAGGAGAACAATGAGGGGGGATGTGGGTGACCTGAAATTGGAAAATTCAATAATTATCTGCGTGAGAGCTCTTTCATCTGTGGTAGAGGGAAAGCCACATTTCAGGAAGAAGATCTTTTCAGAAGTCCTGAGGCAGAGGGTCTCAGTTTGAGAACAGATGGCAGAAACGGAGAAATTTAAAAAAAATGGATGGCATTCTTACCAAAGGTAGGGTGGGAGTAGTCGAGGTGGCATGAGAATTGGTGGGTTTTCCAAATATTTATAACAAATCTATCTTCCTACAGAATGTCTCAAGTATTTTCTTTTTTTAAATTTCTGATTTCCTGCATCTGTAATTTGTATGATTTTCATATACTGCAAAAAAAAAGACCAATTGGCTAGAAGCACCGTGTGTCCACTGTTGAATCTATTACCTCCATAGCGTACCAACTGACCTGTTGAACAAAGAGACTCTAAACAATTTAATTGTTATACATACCAGAGATTTCTAAAACCATAATTGATTTACTACTTTCTCTCTTTCCCTCTTTCCCTCTTTCTCGTTCTCTCTCTCTCTCTCTCTGTGTGGTGTAACCTCTACCATTGTAGATGCTTCCCTTTCATTCTGACAAGAAGGAGACCATGGCAGCTTTTCATCTTCTTTTCACACCACTAGCCGAGGCGTGCATCCTGAAGAGTTAAATTTTGATTCCTCCACAGAAGCTATTGGACCTTATGATCACTGAAAATAGCAGTGAATGGAGTAAAGGAGGTTCATTGAGCACTTAATGAGAAAGCATCTGCTCCTTCATTTTTTTGCATTGGAATTATAATACACATGAGGAGTTTATTGGGATTCTTTATATAAAGAGAGTTTGCATTGCCAAGGGGGAGCTTTGCCACCTCCAGCTTAAAGCCCTGTAGTCACATCTATTCATCCAAAGTTCTCACTCCCCATCTCTGACCATGACATTCAGCATTTCACGCAATTTTTAAATCATTGCCTCTTTTTGTATCTCAGGAACCCAATCTCTGCAATGTCAAGTGTGCTGCAATATAGACAAGCATTCATCAAACCACTGATACACTACAGGCGCGCTGAAAAAAAATCATCACCTTCGACATTGAAGCAAGGCTGTGGTAAGAAAAGGCCATCCAGGTTAATTGAGAGGGTGGCTTCACTAATATACAGGAAGCAATCATCAGTAAATCTCATTTCATGTTTGCTTTCAGAAGAATACCATACCCAACTGCTGCATTCCTTTAATATACAGGTTTTGTGTGAAAACATACCTTCATTCTTTGAAATTCTACCCTCAATGACCTCTTCAGTGAAGAAATTTAATGGCATCTGATTGACAATGCTTGCTATTGCCTGCCATGGATAATAAATGCAATGGAAATGTTCCAAGCAGCAGCAGAGGAGAGCACCATGGTGCACATTGCCTCCTACTTGGAAAGATGTAAACGGGGCTAAAGGCAGGCATGTCAGGGTCCAAGGTCTTCATGCTGCTATGGATAAATAAAATGAACATTCTATTTGCAAAAGGGACACTGAAAGAAATGGACTTTGACTGCTAATATGGAGGCCCCAGCAATTCTGGAAACAATTCTGGATTACTCCAAGGAGATCATATCTCGGTGCAGTTCTTCCATTGAGCCATGAGCTGTCTGTGACAACAGATCACCAGCCACAAATCCCCTCTTATTTGGAGTGCTTGTCCAGACTTAACCTTCCTCCTAACTTAGGCTTTCCCCAGCTAAACAGGAGTACCTTTAAGAGCAACTGTCAATAACCTATAAAACATACAATTAAATATTTCTTAAAGTATTCAAAATAAATTCAAAAAAGTTAAAGAAATTAAAACACTTATAAACATCAGAACACCAGGTAATTAAATACTCTGCAATCAAATTGATGAAATAAAAATAAGAAAATTACCCTTTAGCTTAGGCTTCTCACTATAATTACTTCTTCCAATTAAAATGAATGGTTTATTGAAGTCTAAGTGGTAGGTGCGTGCACACTCCCATTGTGAAGTTAACAGTGGAGCACAGTCATCCTGATATACAATGGAAGTAACCATTCGTTTTTAAACTGTAAGATCCAGGTTGATAATTTACACTCAGTGGACTTCTTAATAGTGAAGAACATCAGAGTACATTATGGAAATGAAGTTTTTTTTGTCTATACCACTGTCTTTCCATATCCCATCACTCTTCCAAATATAGGGCCGTTCTTTCAATCCATTATTTGTCCTACAACATAACAGCATAGCAGCTTTCTCTGCCATCAAATAAACTTGCACGTAATCAACATCAGACTGAGTAAGAAAAACAAGGAAGAGATCCTTTCCTCTGAAACTACAAACTCTGAAAAAAACAGGATATGATATTAGATATTTTCTTTGAATACAATGTTCCAATGATTAACCTGCTTTTTTCCCATCAGTGTAGACACCCAGTGTACCTCATAGCTTCTCATTCATTGTGCATTCCCTATGTACAAGCTGAGGGCCCATAACCTGACTGCCATGCTATACAACAAGATCAAAATACTAACATTGCACCCCTATTCGTTCTGAGGCTGTCTGAGAGTGCTTTAAAACTATTAGTGCCTAATTCAGCACCCAATCCCATAGATTACTGAAGAATATACAACACAGAAATGAGCATTCAGCCAACTGGCATTTGTCTGCTTACAGTTCACAAAGCTTCCTCTAACCATACTTCAACTAACACCATAAGAACATCCTTCTGTTCAACTTCCCTGAAGTGATTATTTAGTTTCCCCTAAAGTACATTCACCTCTCCTACTCTATTTGATAACAAGTTCTCCATTCTCATTTCCCCATGGAGAAAATAAAAATCTCCTGAATTCCCCACTGGATTCATTAGTGTCAGTCTTACAGTTATAACCCTGGTTTTGAACCCTTTCATTTCACCAGCATCAAAACCTTCAGAAATCTCAAAGATAACCAACAGTTGACCCATTAGACTTCTTCTAGTCATAGTCACAGAATCATACAGCATGGAAACAGGCCCTTCAGCCCAACTTGCCAACACTGACCAACATCTCCTGTCTATACTAGTCCCACCTGCCTGCATTTGACCCATATACTTCTAAACCTGTCCTATCCATGATTGTTCTTTAATAATTGCATAACAACAAAGAGTTATGCTATATGATTGTCATTCTATGCTGATCTATTGATGCTTCACAAAAGGAAGTTGAATGTGGAAATTTGTGATACTGTTTGTTGATATCCATTGCACCAAAGGTTTACGTACTGATGGACGAAGTTCATTAATAGGCCAACATCACAGGATGGGATTGTACGGACCATATGCTTAAAGCCAACATGACACCAGTTCCATGAGTAAAATGACAATATTAAAAGTGTCATGGGATAAAGGAGGAAAGACTGTGTAAATATATCAAATTTGCTTTAAAAATAGAAAAGTCAATTGGTCAAATGTTACAATCCCAATTCTTATTGTAAAGAAGTTGTCAATAACATTGTGGCCTGGTTTAGCTGAAATCGTGTCTGCACTGCAGTTTATTTATTGGAAAGGAAAAGCAATAAAAGTGTAATTGAGGAAAAGCTTTAAGACCTGGTAATGATTTTCTAATGCAGAAATTTATATGTAAGACATCCAGATTGTTTTAAGTTGCAGCTCATGTTTCTTAAGTTATGGACTGTAAGGAATAGACACAGGTTTATGCAAACAGCGAAAAGATTTTACATTAGTACTTGTTAACAACATGTTACATGAACCAGAATCTGGGAGCCCAAATCGCCTGTTTGTATCATTAAATTCAGCTCATCACAGCAATGAGATTGTAAATACATATTTTATGGATTCACAATTCTACCCAAGGTGAAGGAGTCCAATTTGGCTGCGTAGAGGCTGGAAGATATCACACAGCAGCTGGTTGAGACAAGTGTCAAAGAAATGGTGCCTGAAGCAAGAATTCTCAACAACATGAAGATGAAATGGGAGTGGGCTCATGTTATTTTAAGCCAAGTAAAATAAATGGATGATTGAAATGTATAGAAGAAGTGTATCGACCCGAAACGTCATGCATTCCTTCTCTCCAGAGATGCTGCCTGTCCAGCTGAGTTACTCCAGCATTTTGTGTCTACCTTCGATTTAGCATCTGCAGTTCTTTCCTACACATTGGAATTTTCAAGGCAGCATCAGTTTCTCCCAATTTTGTTGGGAGGTTGTCAATTAAGAATAAAAATAAGCTTTTTTTTTCCATTTTCTTTGAAAGAAATGTATATAATTTAAATGTTTCAAATAGTCGGAACAGTTGTGAAGTTAGGTGTGAGCTAAGATATAGTTTGCTAACAGCGTAAAATGTCGATAATTTTAAAACGACATTACTCAATTTAAATAAGTTACTGTCAGATAAAAATTGCATTTATTGAACTTTACATGAATATGTAAATTCACATAAATGCTAATATTATTCAGCACATTTTCACCTATAGATGCAGATGGATTTCTTCTGACGGCTTATGCTGAGTCAGCCAACATAAGGCCAAACTCTGAAGTCAAAGTAATGGGGTGATGGAGATTGCCATTATTTATTTATACATGGGTAATTTCAGGCAAGAAGATCATTCTGATTACTTGGCATCAAACGAGGTTTGGATGGAGACATGACAAGGGCATAGCTAATTCAATCAACCGTGCTAAAGACTCGCAAATAGGTAAAGACTTCTCCCTAAATTAGGAGAACTGTATCAACGACAGGTCAAGTGAAGGTTCAATATTGTAATTCTCAAAGAATCATGCCTGAAAATTACTGCCCCAGATTTCTTCACCATCATGATCCTCAAGGAACATTCTGCCCCATCATTGGAACAAATTCACCAGTACACTCATGCACATGCAGGAGGAATTTTCTTGTAGTCCTCAGTTTTAAGTTCAAAAGCTGAGCTTTGATGGCATTGTCACATAAGGGGAAGGAATTATTTTGTTGCAGCCATGAGGAATAAGTGCTCTACCATGTTGAAGATCACTTGAGTAAATCACTGCTATAGACAGAAATCTGTGTTGAGAACCTTAATATCTATCACCTGAAGTGAGTCAGAAACAGCATCAATGACCAAGCTGGCCAATGCTTTAGTGGTGGACTGGGTCTCCAACAGGTCGTGGGAAAACTAATTCAAGGATATCTCAACAATTTATCAGCTGCAGATGCTTCTGTCCATGACAGAACTGGGTGGGGATGCAGAAATTAACACTCGTACCTCACAATCTCCAACAAGCAGTCTGATAACTCCTCCTGATGCTAATGCTGAAATCTCATTCATCGACAAGTTTGGAGCCTGCGGTGGGAGAGCCAGGCCTACCGGGTCCGCAGCGGACAAGCCGGGCCTGTTGGAGGGCTTGGCCCCACTCGCCAGGATACTCCCGGTGCATTGCTCGTCGGAATCCTCTAAATGCTCTGGTTTCCTCCCACATCCCAAAGAAGCGCAGGTAAGATAACTGACTATGTAAGTTATTTCCTGTGAGAGGAGGTAGCAGCAGAAACATGGGGGAGTGGATGGGCATGTGAGAGAAAATAGGTTTGAAGGAAATATGTAGGTGAATTGGACTGAGGGGCTTGTTCTGAGAGCTAGCGTACATCCAATAGTCACAAATGACTCCTAATTGGAAATATACCATTATCCCTTCATCATTACTGGGTGTACATTCTGGAACATCCTACTCAACAGCACTGATGTTAATTTAAAGAACAGGTTTACAACAATTGAAAAACGGAGCCCACCGTCACTATCTCAATGCAATTATGAATTGGCATTAGGTAATGGCCTTACCAGTGACAGGCACATTCACAAGATCAAAACATAAGAATATATAACTATTTTCAAAAATTGCTGTTTTGAGCAGAACCACACAATAATATCAATTTGGTGATATATTTCTGGGCTTTCCTACACAAAAACCTAGTTCTGGCCATTATTACTTTAACAATTTATTAATTTTTATTACTGTTGCACAACTTTGTTGGGACCGAAATATAAATGTGTTACTTATGGGCCTGACCCACTTAGGCGGCTTTTTAGGTGACTGCAGGAGACTATGCAGTCGCCACATGTTCGTGGGTGGTTCCCGGGGAGTCGCCTTCATGGTCGTGAGGACTTCCCGCATTCTGGGAACTGGTCGCGGCCTCATTATGGTCGCCGTGAATTTTTCAACATGTAGAGTAGCGAGAATTTTTCAACATGGAGAGTAGCGAGAATTCTCGAGCCGTTGGTGGGTCGGCAGGAGGTCCTAGTGGGTTGCCAGGAGGTCGAAGGTTCTCGGAGGTTCTCTTAGGTTGTGGCCGGTGCTGACTGGTGAATTTCATTGGCTCTTTAGGGAAAAAAAGGTAAGCAGTAGTTTTCAGAATGAAGGATAACCAACCGGTAATGTTAAATGTCCGACGAGCTTCATAGCCGTGTATCTCTGGCTTCTTAAAAGTTGTCTCCACCCCTTCTCCCCCCCTTCTCCCCCCTTCTCCCCCCTCTCCCCCCCTCTCCCCCCTTCTCCCCCCTCTCCCCCCTCTCCCCCTTCTTTTAAAGGACCTACCGTACACTGTGCTTTAGCCGTCTTTTTACAGCGCCAACATTCCTGTTCATCGCAGTGTGTGTCTGTTTCACCTTGACTTTGCACCGTGTGAATTTTTTAGACAGCGCTCCCCCTGCTTGCCCTGTCCTCCATCTGCATAACAGGCTGGTGAAGGAAGCGATGTGTTTGTGTGTGTTCCACTCTGACAGTCGCCGTTCCAACTTGACAGGCCCATTATGGGAGAGAGTTTAGGCATGTTAGATAGATTATCTGATTGAATTCACACTCACTATCTCACCCTTGTTCTCAGTCCTTCCTGTTTATTTACCTGACAATTAATTTTCATTTGTAAAGAATGAATCTCATGTTCCAAAACCTCTTTTCCCCTTGTACTGGCTTCAGGTCATAATCTCAGCAACTTTGTAACTTAAAAGCCTGTATGCTGAAGGGTGTTGAGGCATGGCTAACTAATGGCAGATGCTATTAAATGCTGGAAACTACAGGAAATTCCAGTCTTCCTGGTTTACAAGGACAAGAGTAATTTGCCATTTTGCACTGGGGATATTATTCTGCTCCTTAGGTGGAAGAGAGTGTAATCAGTCTGTCTCTGTGATGCCACAAAGTTAATTGCTCTAAATAGACACATGCTGTGGTCAATTAGAGTCCAGTTGATCTTAGATACTCCTTAACATCAGTTACAAAGGATTATTTATTTATGGTGTGACAGAAACACCAGCTTTCTATTTGCATTTTTTAAAATCTTTTTAACATTTAAAAAAAGTCTTTTGCTTCTGTAATAAAAAAAATTATGCTCCACAGGATAATATTTTTTGACAATATTTAGAATGGATTTTGATTTGGGATAACTTCACACATCAGACAGAAAAGCAATAGCATAGACAATGCTTCCACTCCTGTTTCTATCTTGGAAGAATGGTATTGATATTGATTTATGATTGTCACATGTACCGAGATACAATGAAAAGCTTTGTATGCTATCCTGGCAAATCACACCAATCATGACCACATTCAAGTACAACTAGTAGTGCAAAGAGAAAATTATCAGAGTGCAGGATATAGTGTTACAGTGTAGCATTACAGCTACAGAAAAAGAACAGGTAAAAAAAAGAATGTGGTAATGTGGTAGATTGGGACTATACCCTGAGTTTATGAGAGGACCATTCAGTTGTCTGATAACTGCAGGAAAGAAGCAGTTCCTCAATCTGGTGGTATGTGCTTTCAAGCTTTTGTATCTTATGCCCATCGGGTAAGGGGAGAAGAGGGAATGATTAGTGTGTAAATTGTCTGGAATGTATGCAAGAGTTCCTTCTACCAGGTATACCCACCTCCAAATAGTGGACTAGATTAAAGGGCCTGTGCCACCAGCATGCGATTGCATGCATCTAGCGTGACCAAACGTGGTCGCTTGAGGCATACGGCCTCGCGGGGCCGGTCCCACTTCCAACCGCGGAGCCGTCTGGAGTTGTGCGGGGCTGGTCCCGACATCATACTCACCAATCAGCTGGGCAGGAGGCGGGCCGAATGAATTTGGACGTCGCACGGCGTCGGGCGGTGACGTCATCATGCAACGGCACGCCGGGCGGTGATCTCATCGCGCAATGCCAGGTGCTAGGCGTACGCCGTCAAGACTCTGCATATGACGTCAAGACGCTGCATACGCCCGTCGAGACGTTGCGTACGGCCTCAATGCGGCTGCGGGCCGACAGGCCGTTGTTGCGCGGGATTTTCGGACAGTGCAAGATTTTTTGAGCCCCGCACGATGTCAGGACCAGCCCCGCACAACTCCATACATCTCCGCCGATCGAAGTGGGACCGGCCCCGCGAGGCCGTACGCCTCAAGCGACCATGTTTGGTCGCGCTAGACGCATGCAATCGCATGCTGGTGGGACAGGCCCTTAAAGAACTAAATGCACTGAAGTGAGATCAAGTGGTGGCAAACTTTCCCTGGGTGTTCAGGTCTGTTGCCAAAGGTGAAACGTCTCCTCTAATATGAGACATGGCTATGTCAATTAAATAAAAGTTTACATTCTTTCCTGCCGATAGGTCAGATTATAAAACTATTTCTGCTTTTACACAGCAAAATTCAATGAATGATTACCATTCCTCCCATTCTGTTGCAGTTGTGCTCGTGTCCCAGTGAAAGGTATCCTCTCTGAAATCGCACTTTGGTAGTCCCTCTTGTTCAAGGATCATAGACTTTGTTCATTACCCCTGTAGTGCAGATATCCATTATTGGATCCACCTATTCCATACAACAGACTGTTGGGGCTCATCCTTTGCAAAATCATTCATCAATCCAAGGGAAATGATGAGAAAAATAAAGTTTTCTCCCTGAAATCTACTCACCAACTCTTTACCTTCACATGTAATATTTGCAAAGACCTCGTGCACCTCAGAGACAATTCATGCAGTTACCTCTGCTGCTTTGCATCCTCACAAATTCAAGCCTGTTACCTTGTTCCATCACTGCACCCACATTATTCTGCAATTCTTCTCATTAATCTGGTCATGATCCCTTTAATCTTCTCCAAGCGACTTGTCCCATATCCCTCGAGTTCATTTCCATAAAGCTGCTGATCATCCAATTTTCCTTCTCAGCCTCATTGCCAGTTCGAAACCTAAAATGAAGATTTTTCACAAAGCCATCTTCTCCACAGAAATGCACCTTATATCTCTATCTTCATACCAGTAGATACTTGAGTACTTCCATCTCTTTCCACTCCAAAATACTTAAAGCTCAGTGATTGAATCTGATCTGTCAGGTGTCTGCTTTTTGCAAAGAATGCCCTAATCAAATTCAGAAATTACATGATCTGTGACCACTTCTAGTATGCACTTGCTCACTGTGCCCACATTAATCTACGTAGCTCTTGATATGGTTAAGCATGTTCATGTTCCTCCAAAACTCGATGTTAATTCCCATCCAGTGAGACTGCCTTCACATAACCCATCCTGATTACACCCATGGCATTACTATTATTGTGCTCCTCGATTCACTTTATATCAGTGCTTGCAAAATCAGCAAAACCGGTATCTTTCGCCTCTCCTCATCCTCATTCACACATTGCCAAAGGCAAGAGCCAACATTCTGCTGTGCACTGAGTTTCCAATGTTGCTCCTTTATGACCCAGTGTTGGTCAGTCTGCTTGAAAAACATCCAATCTTTCATGAGTCGTAATGTTCTTTTGGGAAATACTGGAAGACAAAAAACATTGCCTGTGGCCTGAAGCACAAACTATATCATTATCACTAAATTTGATTTCCTACTTGAGCTATTGTCTCTGAGCAATTCCAACTACTGCCAAACATATTATGACATTTAAACAACACTCAGACAAGTAAATGGATAAGAAAGATTTGGAGGGATATGGACCAGGCACAGGCAAGGGGGACCAGCTCGATTGGACAACCTTGATTAGCATAGACTAGTTGAGCCGAACGTCTAGTTTCCATGTTGTATGACTCTATGCCTTCAGTATCCTATTATCTCCATTGTAAGAACATTCATCATCTAACATTCAGAGTTACTACAGTGACGTATTTGAGACACAAATGGTTGTACTCATTTGAAAAAAAAGTGATAGTTTATATGGAAGCTTCAGAGGTGCTCTAATCAGACAAGCATAACCTTTAAATTCAAGTGAATTCCTTTTGTGCAGCATTCAAACTGATCATAGAGATATGAAATCAGCCAAAGGGCCTATCTCATAATTGTGTGACAAGAAGGCAGAGAATCTGAGAGAAATGGAGACTCTGAGAGGCATGGGTTGTGAGGGAAGCTTCTCAAGGACATGTTACAGGTAGAAGTGAATGTGTAGATATGGGAAGGAATCTCAGAGACATGGAGTAAGAAAAAGGTGGGATCTCAGAGAAAAAATGAAATCTTCAAAAATATGTGATGTTGAAATACAGACAAGAAGAAAGCATGAAAAAATATGGCAGCTATTTTTTGTAAGCCCTTTACTTATTTTAGTTCTACTTTCAAAAGTTGTGGAGTGCATATTGGGTACATTTTATCTCTTTGTTTACTGCCGTGTGAAGACGGCACTGAAGAAAGAGCTAAAACATACACTGCAGACACTAAGATTCTGCAGTGAAGATGGAGATCCCCTAATATAGAACCAAAGGAACACATTTTAAGTCAAGATATACATTTGATTGGTTCAAGAGTTCAATTCTAACCTAAAGGTTAGAATTTTGATTCAATTAGCTTCGTATTTTTTTTACATTTGATGCACTCCAGTAATAAGCCAGCAATACGACAAGAAGGGACAGCTCAATGACATGTTAAATTTCCCCAACAGTATATTTGTCGTCATTGTAGACAAATTCACACTATTGTAAACCTTCCCAGGCTTTTTGCTCTAAGATATCCTGCTAATTGCATTTAATAAGCTAGTGGTGCAGTTATATCGAGAAGTAGCCCATAATCTTGGGATGCTGAACATGTACGGTGTGGAATCTACTACCTGTCAGCACAGTCCCTGGTGCTGGATGAATTATATTCTGCTGCCGGGTGGTACAAAGGTAATTCTGCTACCATATGTTATGCCGTTGAACTCACGCTGTGACAGTATGTGCTGCAGATTTTTAAAAATTCAATATGGCATTAAATTTTTCACAGTATAAGATCACAACTGCATTTTCTTTTCTCTATTAACCCAAAGATGCGCCAAAATTTAATATTTTGGTATGTGAATCTATGCGGTCATTCTGTGAGACAGAAGCCTTTCAGAAAAGATTTGATCGTTCCGATGAATTGTTACGTGAACAAAGGCATCTGCAAAGAACTCAGCGAACATTTCTCAGTACTACACCCTTAGCAAAGTTATAATCTAATTTGAAAGAAATTACATCTTTATCATGAATGTATAAATAGGACATCACAGCCAGTGGTGACCTGCCTTTATACCTGCAGTTGTGAAACTGATTATAATTTGCTTGTGATCGTGTGGCCAAGAAGTAATTAGGTCATTCTCACCTGTGGAGATATTCATCTTATCACAGGCTGGCATAAAACATAACTTGTTTGTAAATTCCACACACAAACCTCATTGGCTCCTTTCAGGATGATTTGCCTCTGATCTGATTTGTTTTCATTGTTTGGGGGATTATTTCTTATTGTATATGCGTTGGCAAATCAATTAACAAATATTTACTTCCAGCAGATAAAAGCTGTAAGGCATGCATTTGTCAAGTGGAATCCCTTGATAAATGCAAACGTTTGGGGTGATTACTGTCACCGCGTACTCCCTCTCAGTCACTGATCTGAACATGAAGTAAAATCAATTACATTCTTAAAGTTAAAGCATTAGAAGCAGTCCAACCAGTAGCAGGTTCCTGATATATTGTGTGCATGAAATTGAAGTTTAAAATATTTCAGAAAGAGAACTTGGAAACAAATAAAACAAAATTTAAAATTAAGAAATTTATCGCTTTAATCTCCCATAATTAATAACCCTTCATTCAATCCCTCTATTACAGACAAATCTTTCATACAATGGGATAGACTAGGAATTAAAATGTTCGGTGACTTGTACGAAACTGGAAAATTACTATCATTCCAACAATTACAAATAAAATATTAACTGGGAAATAATCAATATTTTAAATATTTTCAAATATGTGACTATTTGAAAAAATATACAAAAGATCATCATAATACCTCAACAGATGTATTGGATGAAGCAATGCAGATAAAAGCTGAATCAGCAAACTTAATATCATATTTGTATAATATTATTTTAAATGTAGGAACACCATCTACGGAAGGTATTAGAAGAGACTGGGAACAAGAATTAGCTATTAAAATTTCAAAGGAAAGGTGGAATGAATATTTATTAAATATGCATAAATGTTCGATTAATGTAAGACACACTTTAATACAATTTAAAATTTTACATAGATTACATTATTCTAAAACTAAAATCAATAAAATATTCCCAAATGTATCATCAATTTGTGAGAAATGTCAATCTCAAGAAGCTACTATAGCGCACTCATTTGTTTTCTGTACAAAAATTCAAAAAATTTTACAAAATTATTTAAAATTAAACTGATACCCAAAGCAGAATGGATTATCTTCGGAACAACGGAAGATAGTCCAGAACTAAATGTGTTCCAAAAGAAATCAATAGACTATGGGTTAATAACTGGAAAAAAGTTAAACCTAAAATTCTGGAAAAACGCTCCAATACCAACTATAAACATGTGGATTTCAAATATGTTCGAAACATTACACCTAGAAGAGATAAAACTCCTCCTGGCAGGTAAACCAGATCACTTCCACCTGACGTGGTCTGCATTTATAGAATTATTACAAGTATAGGGTGCAAAAGTACTATAAAAAAAAAATGATGTCAGGTAAGGGGGGATGAAAGCTGGAGAGTTGGTATGTCCCATTTGCGTGATGCTTACAAAAAAATATCTGTTTTTCTCTTTTCCCTCTTTCTCTTTTTTCTTCTTTTTTAGGGTCTATTTCTTAACTCTTTCCTTTTGTGTTTAATTTCTTTCTTATAGGGTCTTTGTCTTTTTTTTTTTCTTTTTTTTTTGCCACGTTTTTTACACCTTCACTTTTTTCCTTCACTTTCTTCTTTCTCTCAATCTTATCCTTTCCCTTTATTAGTGTAGAAAATGAATGGAGTACATTAATTGTAATAAGATATATGTGATGAATACTAGTGTAATTGGTTGTAATGTAATGTACTTCTAATAATAAAAATAAAAAAATAAAAATAAAAAAAATAAAACAATTTCAGAAAGGATTCTATTTGGATCAAGGATTATATCTTCTCCTATTCCTATTTCTTTCCACAGCGATTTCCCTTTGTTTCAAGAGATGCGGAGTGGAAATACACATCAGCACAAATAATTTATAACATATAATTTTCTTGCTGTCCCTTTTGCAATGTTACAGTATGGTGCATTTTTTGGTAAAACATTGCCCTAAGGATCATGTGTGTACTGATATACTGACAATACATGTACAGTATATAAATTTAAACAAATGTATTCTAAATTTTATTTAGAATGGTGTCATAGCATTGTGGAGCATGTTTGGATATAAAAATGTAAAAGATGGCTACTCACACATCTTCCAAATGTTGGAACACTTTGTGATGTTTCAAAATTCTGTGTTGTGTAGGGTAGGTTTACAGGAGATGTGCGGGGCAATTTCTTTTTACACAGAGCTTGGTGGATACCTGGAACAAGCCACCAGGAGTGATGATGGAAGCAAATATGATAGTGAGATGTAAGAGGTTTTAGATAGGGACATGAATATGCAGGGAATGGAGGTATATAAATCATATGGCAGGTTAGTTCAGTTTGGCATCATGGTCACACAGACAAAAGGGCTTGTTCCTGTGCTGTTTTGTTCTATGTTTCTACATGTGCTTGGATAAACTTGTGCTGCAATTATATTTGGCAACAAGGATGATTCAGGTGAAAGTTGGCCTTATTTTTTGTAAGATTTATTGTTTGCACTGACAAGCCAATATAGGTAAGCCTGAGAAAAGGTCTGAAGAATGGTCTCAAACCAAAACATCACCTATTCCTTTTCTCCAGAGATGCTGCGTGACCAGATCAGTTATTCCAGCTTTTTGTGTCTGTAAAAGATTTACTGAACAGTATGCAAAAAATGAATTTCACTGTACATCTGTACATTTTATAATAAAGAACCATTGAACAATCAGGTACTTCAATGGCTATCATTATCAGTACTAGCTTTTATTTTACAATCATTGGTTTTTAACAATTTTATTGTCATGTTTGTGGCATTATGTAACTATTATATGCATTTATCAAAGTAAAGGGATGGAGGAGATATGCTAAATGCAGGGGATTAAAATCTTATGTATGCTGTTGTGCTGACACTGAATATGCTATCATTTCTGGAATAAATCCACCTGTGGTAACAAATAATGGCAGCTACTCACATTTTGCAGAATGCTTCACAATGAATTTGGACCACGTCTGGATCAATTGAACGGTGCCCCTTTGACAAATATGAAGGCAGCTGCTGGAACAAACATAAAGCAAAGATAAGGAGAAACAGGAATATGGTGCAGTATCTAAGCTACTGTGGCCAAACTAGGATCAGATAGGCTGCCAATCCATGTTGCCATATCCAGGCAACCTCTGTAGTCGTTGTTGTGGTATGCATAGTTCTTTATCCTTTAAAGTTAACAGAAAAGTAAAGTGCAAAGATAAAATAACTGAGGTGCAGCTGATGTAAGGAAAAGGAAGTCAAATAAACCAAGGGCAGAAAAATGGAAACGAGAGAAATTAAGGAAAGCACTATTCAAAAGCAAATACTCTTGGAGGGATAAACACAAAATGCTGGAGTAACTCAGGCAGCATCTCTGGATATAAGGAATGTGTGATGTTTCGGGTCAAGACCCTTCTTCAAACTGTCAGGGGAGAGGAAGACACGGAGTTAAGAAAGGGCAAGGTGTGAAATCGAGACATCAAAGGAGTTGTGGGTTCAAGAAATGTAGAATAGATCGTTAGTAGCTAGGAAAAGGTGACAACAAAGCATACAGAGATAAAATTTAATCAGGGGGATACCCAGACTAGTCAGAGAACTAGGAAGGGGGTGGCATAGAGAAAGAGGGAAATCAAGGGTTAATTGAAGGTTGGGGGGAATAAATCACTTCATTAACTAAGTCCCAGTAAATTCAGCTAGAGAGAAAAATGTGTGTGCATTTTATGCTGGAAAATGACATCCTGATATGAAAAGGATCAACAAGCACAGAAGTTTTCAATAGATGTGTGCTAACAGCTCAGAAGAATATTGTCTTTTTAGCCTTTACTCCCATATGTTATGGACCCAGATGTTAAGGTACTGACTCAGCAATGCTCCTGCAGAGAGAAGGATATAATAAATCTTTCCAGGTGCGGCAGAGGTTCACCTGCACCTCCTCCAACCTCATCTATTGCATCCGCTGCTCTAGGTGTCAGCTGCTCTACATCAGTGAGACCAAGCGTAGGCTTGGCGATCGCTTCGCCCAACACCTCCACTCGGTTTGCAATAACCAACCTGATCTCCCGGTGGCTCAGCACTTCATCTCCCCCTCCCATTCCGAATCTGACCTTTCTGTCCTGGGCCTCCTCCATGGCCAGAGTGAGGCCCACCATAAATCGGAGGAGCAGCACCTCATATTTCGCTTGGGCAGTTTACAGCCCAGCAGTATGAACATTGACCTCTAATTTCAGGTAGTCCCGTCTTTCTCCTCCCCTTCCCAGCTCCCCCTCAGCCCACTGTCTCTGCCTCTTCCTTTCCTCTTCCCGCCCCCCCCCCCCACCCTCTCATGAGTCTGAAGAAGGGTCTCGACCGAAACGTTGCCTATTTCCTTCGCTCCATAGATGCTGCCTCACCCACTGAGTTTCTTCAGCATTTTTGTCTACCTAGGATATAATATATGCTCATTTGGAGGCTGTTGTGTTTTGATCTTTCTTAAGTCCTCATGCACAAATAATCTTCAACATTTGAACGCACTAAACAAATAAAAAAGATAAACCTGAGGTTGTGAAGGAAAATTAAGAACAGGCATTTCATAGTTTAATGATTAGGGCAGTGTCATGAAATCAAACAGGCCTAAATTATTTCTTAATCCAAACCTGTCTTGAGATTCTGTCCTAATTTGTGTTGACCTGTCCATATGACAGATTGATGCGACCATTATAATGACTTTGATGACTTTAAGCTCTGCTTTACCTACATCGATTTACTAATCCAATATAAATCTCAGCTGTCAATTGTGGGCTTTCGAAACTGATCCAAACAATCAGGAATCAAATACTTGACAGTTGTGACATTCATATTCTATGGTGAAAAGTGAAATGGTCCCTCAATAAGCTACCCAGGGATTCTCGATGATTAGTAATTTATATAACATCAGCACCCAGTAAGAATCTAATGCTTCAGATTTATTACTAAAATAAGTATTGTAATAGATTCACAAATATCCATGCAGCAGGTTGAGGTATATGAACAAGGCAATTTATTTACACCAGTGAGTGCAATGAGTTTTTTAGTTTAGTTTAATTTAATTTTAGAGATACCACGCGAAAGCAGGTCCTACGGCCCACCGAGTCTGCACCGACCAGCAATCCCCGCGCATTAACACTATCCTACACACACTAGGGACACTTTATATTTATACCTAGCCAATTAGCCAACAAACCTGTACGTCTTTGGAGTGTGGTAGGAAACTGAAGATCTCAGAGAAAACCCATGCAGGTCAACGGGGAGAACATACAAACTCCATGGTCAGGATCGAACCCGGGTCTGTGATAATATTACATTTCTGTAAAGCAGGCTAATCATATGATTCTGTTGTCCATTATGATCACAATATGAAATCATATAAAGACACATTGAGAACACCATATTCCACACAAAATGAAATACTGCACCACTCCCCCCCTCTACACCCCTCCTCCTCTTTTAAAGAAACAGCTGAAATACTACACCACCCCTCCCCCGTTCCCTCTTTTAATGAAATAGCGAGATACAACAAAATAATAAAAAATAATATAAACATTGAATGAACAACTAATGTAGTTTAATAACTTGTCTTAGTCTTCCTGACCCCTGAACAGTCTTTGATGTTGAGTCCACGGTTGGACAGTTTGGGTTTGAACTTCTTTGTCTTTGTCAGACTTGCTTGAACTTGTTCCTTCTTGTCCCGAAATCTGCACTGGATTCATTTTGATCATACTTCATCATAATCCAAAGGTTCATCTTGAGCCAGGATCATTTGAACTACGTGAACACTTTGAATTTTGTAGTCAATCTCAAATAAATATCCTTTGGTCTGTAAACCTTTGCTGTGATTCATATCTTGTGTGTCTTGTGTGGGGGGTGGTGTGGGGGGGTAAGGGGGAAACCGCTTCGGTCGCCTCCTCCATGGAGAGGCGACTTTTTCCAGGTCGCCTCCCCCGTGGCCTAACATCAAGGATCGGCGAGGCCTTTCCCGGAGACGC
This sequence comes from Malacoraja senta, assembly GCA_038087875.1. NCBI lineage: Eukaryota > Metazoa > Chordata > Chondrichthyes > Rajiformes > Rajidae > Malacoraja > Malacoraja senta. The sequence continues at coordinate 29,836,608 of CM075983.1, forward strand.
GCCCGGGGTTTCAGCGGCGGGCGCAGCGTGGACTCTCGGCGTGGAGCGGGTGAGCCCTCGCTGGGGCTCGCTGGAGGGGAACGCTCCGTTTCGCTGGTACGGGGCAGCCGGCGGGCTGAAGTCGCAGCCTGAAGCCGCGGTCTGCAGAGCTCCAGCTGGTGCGGCGTCTACAGCCCGGGATCCCTCGTGGGGGACCCGGGGGGGGATGAAGAAGCCATCACTGCCGGCCCGCGGCCAACTTCTACCGCGGGGCCGGCATGGACTTACCAACACCCCTGCAGGGGAGCTTCGACCGCCGGCCCTGCAGTCTACGGTGCTTCTGGCTGTGGCGGAGACTTTAAATCTCGACAGCCGGCCTGCGGCCTACAACAACTTAAAGCCGCGGTCTCCGGTGAGGAAGAGCCGATCCTGGACTGACTCTGGACTTTGGTCCTGTCCACGGAGGGGAAATGGAGGAGGATTGGCCAAATGTTTGTGCCTTCCACCACAGTGTTGAATGCTGTGGTGGATGTTTGTGTTACATTTTTTATTGTGGTTGTGTGTTCTTATTATTGTATCGCTGCTGACAACCCAAAATTCCACCAGCTTGGCTGTGTGGTCATTAAAATACTATACTATACTATACTATATCTCCTACTTCTTGACATTAGATGGTCTAAGAACTTTCTTACTTATTTTTGACTCAACTGCTTTTAGTTAAATCTCGAAGCCAAAATTAGGTGAACAGGCTCAAATTTGATTTCAGTCGTTTCATCGTTAAAATTCTGCAGATGCATGTCCCATGGTGAATCCTGAGGTTTGCACATCAGCACTAAACTGACGACAATACTTTATACTGAGTCCTTACAAAACCTTCTTACTAAGAGCTTCCTTAAATATTTTTACTTGGTGTCAACTGCTCCGTTTGAAGACAGACGGTCTGAAAAAATGAGAAGCACGTTTGAGACAATTCAATTTCATAAAGTTTATAAACAGAGTAAATAGCAGACTCAGGGCCATTGCCTGAAGTGAGCACCTTTGCTAAATCACAGCATGTACATATAGAGATCTATTCATCTATAGTACTTTCAATAGTTGTATGTTAGCCAAAGTCTCACTTCAGTCCACATTGAATGACTATTGATCATTGCCAGAAAATTGTCGTTCCCTTTTTCACAAAAGCTGACGTACTCTCTGAAAATGTCTTGCAGGTCATGACCATGAATGCAAAGCTACATGTTCATACAACTTTGGCAAATATTACATTTGCTTTCCAATGATTCGAGATCATTGTCCAAATAAGACAAGCAAACAGAGCAGACAATTCCTGCACAGTCAGTATTAGATTCAGCCAGAATATTCTGTTCCCAAAGTAATAAGTATTAGCAGTCTATGACCCCACTGGATACACCCTGCTCATTGCACCAACTGCGGAATTCATCCTTTTAATGTCTGTTCAAAGATCCTTTTCAACAATAAACTGTTCTGAGTCTTGTGATTTCAGACCCAGCCACTAGGATGCCTTAATCAATAAGGATTTAACATGAAGATCACATTTGTTACTTCCAACAACAGTATGTTCATGCTGTATCCGTGGGGTTACGTTTGGAATTCCTATACTTGATCACACAGTTGTACAGCTTAAGAAGAATTGCTTATCTTTGCAAGCTCAGTGCCTCCACATTAGAGCAGTACAGTTGCTGCCTCACAGTGCCAGAGACCGGGTTCGATCCTGACTATGGATGCTGTCTGGTCAAAGTTTGTATGTTCACCCTGTGACCACGAGGGTTTCTCCGGGTATTCTGGTTTCTTCTCATATTCCAAAATCGTGCAGTTCTGTAGGTTAATTGGCTTCTGTAAATTGCTCCTAATGTGTAGGATGCGAAAGAGAGATAACATAGAACAAGCCTACAGTTGATCATTGGTCGGCATGGCCTATATCTCTGTTGTATTTCTCTAAACTCTAAACTAAATTAAATTTCACAGATCTCACTTACTTCAGCACTGTGCCTCTATCTTTGTATAGTATGGGAACATGCCCTTCAGCTCGCAATGTCTGTGCAGAATGTGATACCAAATTAAACTAATATCTTCTGCCTAGATGTATCTTTTATGAAAATAAAATAAAAATAGACGTATGCAGTATCTTGTTTCCAAACATCTTGATCATTCAAATATCTCTGTTCAGTGTACTATTAGTCTCAGGCATTTTGAGATCAAGAAAGAGGTGGCTTTGGGTCTTTTGAAGATCATTTAAGGGCCTGTCCCATTTAGGCGTTATTTGCGCGTCATTTACGCGACAGGCCGGTAGTGACTGTTGCGTGAAAATCGTCTAGCAGTATGACAGTCGCGCGCCAAGTGCTCTTGAGGGCCTGCTTCTTTTGGCAGCAATTTGCGATGTCATTTGTACTTAGTCCAATCTCTGTGGCAAGGATTTTCCCAGAGAAAATCAAAGATACTACGGTGAAAATTTTTCAAAACTACGCGAGCTTTATACCCGGGTGGCCACGTGGTGCGGCGCTCAAATGACTTACAAATGGCACGCCGATGGCGTACGGGCGGCGCATGGTTTACGGACGTTGATGCACGGTGATGCATAATAAATTAGCATAGGCAATGTTCGTGCGTCACCGTGCATAACCATGCATCACCACTCGCTACACGTGCGACGTCAGTATGTCATCGTATGCCATCAGTACGTCAGCGTGCGCAAGAGATACGTCATGCAGGTGGCGCGCGAGGATTTTGAGCACAGTAAAATCCTGTGGCGTCGCGCGTTACCGCGCGTCACTGCATACACCACCACGCCTCACCACGCGCCATGCGCGCGTCACGACACGCCAACCAATTTTTAGGATGTCGCGTAAATGACGCGCAAATGATGCCCAAGTGGGACAGGCCCTTAAAGATCATCATCTATCATCGCCGATCAACTGGACTATGACAACTTGCATTCATTTCCAAAAACACTTTATTTACTTGTGCACAAGGAGAGCAGCACAGCACCAATTGCTGTACTACTCTGAAATTTTAGAATGCTCAAATTTTTATACTTTTGTCCCTTGAGATTGTGAACAATTTCTAATTTCTTATCACCAATTACAATACGTTTTCAAAACACTGATGCAAATGCAACAACACAAATACAACTAAAATGACATGCTATTTAATCCTTTATTTAATTTTCGATATTAAGAACCTTGTAGTGTGTGTCAACGAATACCCATCCCAAACATTGGGGTACATTAATGAATACTTATCTGGAACATTGATATGCGTCAATGAATGCTTAAAGGTTGTTGTGCTATACAGCCATCTTAACCTTGTCATGCTGCAGCTTCCACAGATAGGTCCCCAGGGTTTGCTGAGATCTCTCCCATGTTATTGAGAGAAGCAATAGGGATTGCTGTGGCATCGATGAAGATCTTCTTATCCTCTCTAGTCTCAGGTGAGGCCCAAGAGGACTGGAGAGTAGCCGATGCTGTGCCATTATTTAAGGATAATATGCACTGCTGAGCCTCACATGAATGGTTGGTAAGCTATTTGAGAGGATTCTTACAAATAGGAAGATAATGGGCCATTTATGAATATTCATAATGGCTTTGGGCTAATTAGAGACACAAGATGGGGTTTTTTTTGTGGGACAGAGCTTGTTTTTACAAATGAATGAGTTTTTGAGGATGTGAGTAAGGAAATTAATGAGGGTTGAGTGGTGTACATTTTGTGTACATGGATTTTACTAAGGCTTGAAAGAGTGCTGAGAAGATTTATGAAGATGCTGTCCAGTGGGACAACATAGAACTAGTGTAAATGGGTGATCAATGGTCAACATGGACTCGGTGGGCCAAATGGTCTGTTTCCATGCAGTATCTCTTGACTTGAGACTCTAAACTCAAGGGGCAGAGCTATAGGAGAGTTTGACAGGCTGGGGCTTTATTCCTTGGAACACAGGAAGCTGAGGGGTAATCTTAAAGAGGTATGTAGTCATGAGGGGAATAGTTATGGTGAATGCACTGTCTTTTACCCATAATAGGGGAATCTAAAACTAGAAGATCTAGGTTTATGGCGGGGTTGGCAAGATTTAATAGGAACCTAAAGTGCAACTTGGTGGGTGGGTATGTGGATCGAGATGACAGAGAAAGTGGTTGAGACAGATACTATAACAGCATTTAAAAGCCACTTGGGTAGTTACATGGATAGAAAAGGTTTAGAGGGATATGGGACAGTGAAAAGCATTTGTTTGCTTGTTGTCCAGGCAAAGAAAATGCTATACATGATTACAATCAAGCCACCCACAGTGCACAGGTAAAGGGTAAAGGGTACAAAATTGAGTGCAAAGATATAACATTAAAATCCGATATATTCCGATTAAAAATAATTCAAAGGCCTCTAAAGGGGTAGATGGGATGTCAGGACCACACTCTAGATGAAGAAAGATTCAGTTGCTTGATAACAGCTGGAAAACTGTCCCTGAATCTAGAGATATGTGTTTTCAAACTTCTGTACCTCTGGCCTGATGGGAGAGGGGAGAAGAGGGAGCGACCAGGATGAGACTGGTTCTTGATTATGCTAGTAGCCTTGCCGAGGCAAAATGATGCATAGATGGAATCAGTGGAAGGGAGGCTGGGTTTGTGTAATGGTCTGGGCTGTGTGCAGAGCTCTCTAGAATTTCTTGCAGTCTTTAGTGGAGCTGACCCCAAACTAAGCTGTGACGCATCCCGATAAAATCGTTTCTATGACACATCATTAGTGAGGATTGTTGGGGACATGCCAAACTTCCTATGTCTTCTAAAGCATTAGAGGAATCGGTGTGTTTTTTGGCCATAGCTTCAATGTGGCTCATCCAGGACAAATTGTTGGTGACAGATATAAAATGCTGGAGTAACTCAGCAGGACAAGCAGCATCTCTGGAGAGAAGGAATGGGTGACATTTCAGGTCGAGACCCTTCTTCAGACTGATGTCAGGGGAGTGGGTGGTAGAGAGATAAAATGTAGTCGGAGACAGTAAGACTGGTAGGAGAACTGGGAAGGGGGAGTGGATGAAGAGAGAGGGAAAGCAAGGGCTACTGGAAATTAGAGAATTTAACGTGTAAGCTACCCAAGCAAAATATGAGGTGTGCTTCATGGAATTGGCACTGGGCAAATTACTCTGACGATGGACGAAGGTCAGTGTGGGAATGGGAGGGGTAGTTAAAGTGTTGAGCAACCGGGAGATCAGGTAGGTTTAGGCAGACTGATCGGAGGTGTTCAGCAAAACAATCGCCGAGCCTGGGCTTCCTACTTCCTACTTCCAACACAAATTGCTGGTGATGTTTTTTCCTAGGAACTTGAGGCTTTCGAACATCTGTACTTCAGCGACATCAATGTATACTGGGGTGTGGTGTGCTTTCATGGCGTCAGCCACCAATCAAAGTATACTTTTTCTCATCGTAGGAAAGCACACTTGCTTGTTTCAGCTTCACATTGTGCTCATGCAATCTACTAACAACTTCAGAATATCAGATTTTACTTTAGATCTTGTGCCAAGCAACAAATCATCTTGATGACACAGACAAGAATCTACTCCGTGCAATACATTATCTATGATGGCTTGGAGTGCTGTATGATAACCTTATTCATGTGCAGAGCCATGTGTGCGTTGTTGATCCCATACTGCTGACATTCATTTGTGCATAGTTATGGAAGAAGTCCATTTTGCTCTCTCTGCTACAGGTTTTGTGAAACAAGTGGCAGATATGTACATCAATAACTTAACTTAATGTGATTTTATCGTCTCCAAAAGGTTTCATTGTTTTGCCTGCCTTAGAACAACCACAATTGGTGGCAGCTATATATTTTTGTTGTTTCTTCATAAATACAATACCTTGTTCCAGCCTTTTCAGTTTCCTGATCGTTTTATATTTTTGAGCAAATGTGACAGATCTGGGCTAAAGAAAATAGCTTTTCCATCGAGTCTGATGCAAATATAATTGCATTCAAACATATCGCCATGTTATTTCCATAATGTGACAAGGTACGACTTTGAAGTATTACTGCAGAAAACATGCAATCGATCTAGTTTGATTTTTCTTCAGCCAGTGTTTCGTCATTAACTTTGGCTTGATTTCATAATCTGCTTCATGATGGGTAGTTATACTGCATGTTGATTATGTCGTACTGTGCATCTCATTTGCCCCTGGTCAAACCTCACACCTCATATTTCGCTTGGGCAGCTTACACTCCAGCGGTATGAATGTTTACTTCTCAAACTTCAAGTAACCCTTGCTTTCCCTCTCTCTCCATCCTTCCCCCTTCCAAATTCTCCGACTAGTCTGACTGTCCTTGTTTACATTTTATCTCTGTTTGCTTTGTTGTTGCCTTCTCCAAGCTAAAAACGATCTATTCTACATTTTCCTTGATCTCCAACCCCTCAGTTCTTCTCACTTTGCACCAACAACCTCACATCCCAATGCAGCTCAGTCAAAATTTTCAAATATGCAGACGACACAACAATAAGTGGCCTCATCTCAGACAACAACGAATCACAATACCATCAAACAGTGGACAGCGCAGTCAAATGGTGCGCAGACAACAACCTCCAGCTTAATACTTCAAAAACCTTAGAAATCATCATAGATTTCAGACGCAAACAAAACCCCAAACCCCTGGTCCATGTCAACTCCCATCCCATAACCTCCACGAACTCATTTAAGTTTCTGGGCACCTATATCTGCAATAATCTAAAATGGCACATCAATGCAGACCACATCATCAAGAAAGGACAACAACGCCTATACTTCCTCAGACAGCTCAAAAAGTTCAGAGTCCACAAACACCTCCTGGTCTGCTTCTATCAATCCATCATTGAAAGCATCATCACCTCCTCAATCACAGTCTGGTACGGAAACACTGACAGTCACTCACTACACAGAATACAGCGCATTGTCTCCAAGGCCTCTAGGATCATCAACTCTCCCCTCCCCTCAATCCATACCATATACCTCCAACGTACCTCAAAACGGGCAAAAAAGATCATCTCGGACCCCTCCCATCCAGCAAACCACCTTTTCCAGTCTCTCCCTTCAGGGAGGCGCCTTAGGTCACTTGCTACAAAATCCACCTGCTTTAAAAACAGTTTCTTCCCCTCAGCAATAAGAACACTCAATTCCCTCCAATAACAGACAATACTAAGGACTTTTGATATATACAGTGTCTTGTCTATGGTCTTGTCTGTTCTTTTGCACTATGTATTGTTGGTGAGATTTGTGATTTGTGATGTGGTATGGATGCACTTTATTACTATGATCTGTGTTGTTATTAGTGTTAATGTGACTAAAGCAGTGTACCATCATGTACCGAACCCAAATACCACCAACCCCGGTCGTGTGGCAAATAAAGATTCTATCTATCTATCTATCTTTATCTCATTTTCACACCGTAACTTCCTTATCTCCATATCTCCCTCTCCCCTGACTCAGTCTGAAGAAGAGTCTCGTCCCAAAACATCACCCATTCCTTCTATCCAGAGATGCTGCCTGTCCCACTGAGTTACTCCAGAATTTTGTCTCTATTTTCAGATTTGGTTTGTGGTTGGATGCTGCTTTCCATCAACTGTTGTCGTCTTTATCAGTTGACCATCAAGTCCAATTATGTTAGTTGTGCAGTATTGATGAGCCTGAGGTGTATACCTGAAGACAGTGAAGATATAGAAAAAAAACACTATGGTAGGTACAGATGCTGAGGATCTTCCTCTGGTGACTCAGTCCCATCAGCTGCCTTTAAAGTTAGTGCAGGTCCTTTTGGTCAAAGCACACCATACAACCCTGGCTTTGCACTGGGTAGAAGACTCCAACTCTCTTGCAGGAACGCCACTATGTTTGAAGCCGTCTTTGACAAACTCCTTGCGTTGCATTCTTGGACATCCATGGTTCTGGTGGGTCTGACCAAGAACTTCGAGGAGGAGTCGTGTGGCATAAGGGGAGCTGTCCATCAACAATATGTGGCTGAAATAAAGCAGAAAATACTGGAAACTCTCAGCAGGTCTAGAGGCATCCGTAGAAAGAGAAATAGAGTTAATGTTGCAGAGTCAGAAATAGGAAAGAGTAAAACAACTTAAATTTAAGTCAAGGTGAGAGTACGGAAGGGATTGATAGAATAAAGGGAATATTTCAGATAAAGTCAGGCCAGTTGCCATGGAGATAAAATGTTGATGAAATCATCCAGTTGATAGGATAAAGAGAGAGAACATGAACAAAGGAACACTGGAGTTATTAAATGAGGCCCATAGTAAGAATGCAAAGGGACATAAAACCTACAAAAATGGTGCTACCCAGCAGGTTACGCCAAGCAACCAGAATTGAAAAAAACGAAGCAATTATCATAGTTGGATGGTGTATAGCATAGCATAGCTAGTCTAGTTTAGTTTAGTTCAGAGATACAGCACGGAAACAGTCCCTTCGGCCCACCATGTCCATTCGGACCAGCGATCCCCGCATATTAACACCATCCTACACACAATAGGGACATTTTTTTTTACATTTACCAAGCCAATTTACCTACATACCTGTATGCTTTTGGAGTCTTAGTCACTACTGAATCAGACAGAGGAAGTGATTTGCCTGACACAATATGTGACTGAACTTGCCAATGTAGGTGTTGTGGCTCATTAATGAATAGTTCAGATTCAGATCCAGATTCGGATTCACATTTATTGTCACATGCACCAATTAAGGTACAGTGATTAGTTTGAATCCATGTCAATTCACATGTCCACACATTGGTTGTTAACACTTTCACTCAAAAGTCTGTTTTGCTATTAGATAGATAGATTAGATAGCCCTTTATTGTCATTCAGACCGAAGTCTGAACGAAATTGCAAGTCATACATAAAACAACAATAAACACATATTAACTTCCACCACAGTGAGTCCACCCAACATCTCCTCACTCTGATGGAGGCAAAGATCTTAGGTCCGAGTCTCTTCCCTCCTCTTCTCCCTCTGCGCTGAGGCGATACCCCCCGGGCGATGTTTCCCGCGGCTCAAACACCGCGGCCCGGAGTGGTCGAAGCTGCCGCCCACCAGTCCTGCAGACGCAGCCGCTGGCCCGCGGCCGAACCCCGGACTCAGGCCACCACCGGCAGGACACCGTCCCAGCCACTCTCACATGAGTACCGTGCCGTCTTCAGCCTCGGGCTGGGCCGCCCCGACATGGGCGCCGAACCTCCTCCGGGCCGGGCCTCCCCGACATGGGCGTCGCTTCTTCCCCGGGCCGGGCCGGGTCGCCCCAACTTGGGCGTCACTTCTTCCCCGGGCCGGGCCGCCCCAAATTGGGCGCCGAACCTCCCTCTGGCCAGGCTGCCCCGACTTGGGCGTTGCTTCTCCCTCGGGCCGGGCCGCCCCGACTTGGCCGCTCACGGGAGCACTGTTCCAGCCCCGAGCTGGACCACCCTCACGGGAGCGAGCTTAGGGCGAGTCCTGACGGGCTCTGCCTCCGGAGCCTCGAGGTCACCACCTCCATTAGGCCTCAGCGCAGACGGAGGCAGAGAAGGGGAATACCACAAAAAGTCGCAGGGAGAGACTGCAAACCCCGTTACAACCCCCTATTGCTACTTGTGGCATCGATAATCACTGTTTTTCATTGTTTGAATGAACCCTCAATCTAAGCAGTCCTCCTTTCCAGTGGCATTTCAAATTGCCACTGAAATGGCTTTTGTGGCTCTTCTTAAAGAAATGCGTTTTTTTTCACAAACAGAAAGATATGACTGTGTTGAAAATTATCCAGTGAGTGATTGACATTGCAACAATAGCAACTGTCTGAAATCGTTCCACCAATATACTTTTGAATGAGATCCACATGCTTAGTTAGTGGATTGCAGTACATGGTGGAGGAGTTTCTCATGCCTTGTTCTAAACTTGTAACGGATCAGATTCAGATTCAGATTAGTTTACTGTCAGAAACAACAGGGTGCATTGAGAGTCCTTAAGGGCCACTCCCACTTTCATGAGGTAATTCACAAATTCTCCTGAGTTTTCCCCTTGATTCAAACTCGCAGAATGTTCGTAACGAGTCCGTAGGAGGTCATAGGAGTTTGTAGATATATCATAGCGGCTCGTTATGCTAGCCGTAGGTACTCATGGCATCAGGTAAGTCGGGACGTTTTTTCCAGCCCAATAGAAAATGTCCACGAGTAAAAAAATGGTCGGGATGAAAGAAATTGCAACTTTTTACTCGTAAGGAGGGCATCAAAATAGTCATGGGAATTCGTAAACATACTCGTAGGGGTTTGTAGGAGTTTGTGAACATACCACGATCTTGATTTTTTTTTTTAGGTCCTTTAAACTCTGCAGAGGTTTTGAATTAAGTCGTGAAAGTGGGACAGGCCCTTTAGTCTGAAGCTCAGAGGAAACAGTTTACATAAAGTAATGTTAAATATAACAACCATGTGCACAAAACAGTAGAATGGTGCAATATAATATTGCAAGAGGAAGTAATGCAAAACATTTTAAAGCACAATAATGGAGTAACCAAATGAGGTAGAATAGTAAGATTAAACGAGAACTTACCAGTTTGAAGTTTGATCTTTATTTTATGAGGAGTTACGTTGGTGATTACGTGAAGAACCCCGTCAGGGCGCATGCGCGTCAATCTTCAAAGCAGCGGTATGAAATCACAGACAACACCATAATTGAAGTAACATATTAAGATGATCAACATGAGAACTACCATTATGACCTTTTTTCTATGAGAGAGGGTTGGGCGTGGCGGGCACGTAATCACCAATGTAACTCCTCATAAAATAAAGATCAAACTTCAAACTGGTAAGTTCTCGTTTAATCTTACTATTTTACTTCGGAGTCACGTGAGTGACTACGTGAAGATTTTAAAGCTCTGTGATTTTTATGCCGCAGATCAAAATCCCGGCTTCTCACTGCATCGATTGACTCTGAGTATCATCAATAATGCAAAAACAAAACAGTTTTATTTTTTGGTCATAAAACAACCAATAAACCCTCTTAATGTAGGGCAACAAACGAAACCGAATGAAACAGTATTGAAAACAGACTTTAAACAATAGCAACAGCACTCAATATTGAGTTGGCAAACAGCCCTCCATCGGCAATCGGCCGATGGTAGTATTGCTGAAACACAAGTTCATTTTTCCAACCTGCGGCTTTTAATATATGGTCGATGGGAACGTCCATCGCCCTGGCCGCGGATGTTGCTACTGCGCTAGTGGAATGAGATGTAAACACATAAATGTTAATTCCTGCCTGAACCAACTCTTGCTTTAACCACCTTGAGATAGTTTGAACTGCCACTCTTTTATGTTGGCTTCTTGTAACTGACAAATAATCCTGTTTCTTCTTGTCTTAAAGCCCTTGTGGCTTCAATGTAATGTAACAAATGTGTTCTTACACATAAACATGGAGCTGTAGGATATGCTGCGAACACAATCTTAAAACCTGTCACACCTGGCCTGCTTTGTTTGAGCAGGTCAAAAATATAAAACAGAACATTCTCTGTATTCACTTCCATTCTCTCGAACTGAAGTTTTTGGAAAGTCTGCACTCTCTGTACTGACACTAATGCCATTAGCATAGCCAATTTCATGGTTAATTTTAACAAAGTTATAGAGGTGACAGGGACCCAATGTCGAAGTATGTTACGAACAACGCTTACCTCGCAGATTACCATATACCTAGGCTTAGGCGGTTTGGAATTAAAGATTCCTTTCATCAACCTAGATATGAGAGGGTTAGAACCTATACTTTGTGTCCGTGTATCTATTACAAGATATGCCGACAAAGCACTTCTAGCTGTATTGATAGCAGTATAGCTAAGACCCTCATCATAATAAAGTGTAGATAAACTCTAACACATTTGCAATAACTACAGTATCATATTGAATATTCTTTTGAACACCATATTGTTCCCATTTGTTACATAAGTCATATACTGCTCTTGAGTACTCTTTCTCCAGGCTGCAGTGAGTATATCCACCGTTGGCCTAGAAAGTCCTCGACCAATGTAAGGCATTCTTAAAAACCTGCAAATTAACAGATCAATACGATCACATAACGGATGAACTTAACGCGTTACTGGATGGTCCAGCAAATTCCTACTGTTTGGAATCAGCAAAAGGACGTTGGATCGCTATCTGTAACATCAGAGGGAACCATGGTTGAATCGGCCAATTTGGTATCACCAAAACCCCTGAAGCGGCATGCTACTTGATTTTATCAAACACCGAGCTATGAGGCAGAATGGTGGAAAAATGTACACAAACATATCATCCCAATTTAATGATAAAGCATCAATTGCCACTGCCCCTGGATCTGGTGCCCATGAAACATATTTTGGCCTTCCATATAGAAGTACTATGTTCTTGAACACATCCTGGTTCAACATCCACTCTGTATTATCACCGAATTTCCATGAGCTGCCATCTGGTACTATATTAAGTTTCCCTGGCAGATAGCTCCAATCCAAATATCCATACTCCAGGTCCAATTTTATTTGCCAACCTGTCATATGATAACGATTTGATTCCACCCATGTGATTCATATAAGCAACTGCTGTAGTGTTGTCTATTTTGCACTGTACAAGCAAACTAGTTTTGTTAGTGCCATAAGCCTTGAATCCATAAAATACTCTTGGTTAATTCCCCATGTTTGCAGAAGCAATGTCCATCTGTCTCCACAGCTGGATCTTGTATCAGTAGCACCCTACCCAAGTGCTCTGACATCGGTCTGCAAAATCATGGAAGCTTGGTCCAATAACACTTTGGAACTACTAGTGGACACATGCTGAATCCCCCATTGTACTTCAGCAACAGCCTCTATTGATAGAAGCATAGGTCTGTTATAATGACCCTAATGTATCCTCAGTGCTTGTTCCTTTGACCTTTGTAATTGTAGATAATAAAGTGGCCATATTGAACTGCTGGAAATGCTGCCAGCAATTACCACAGCAGACTTGTCACCTGGCTAATTGAAGGCTGTGTGTCAGCAATTAACTCGATACAGCTCTTAATTAGCTCTACCCTTTTTTGCCTGGGCAAGGTCACAATCATGTTGATTAAGTCTATTGTGAACCCAACTAGTCAATTTGTGTCACAGGTATAAATTTAGATTTCTCTGGATAGCTTATGTTAAAAAGTGGTTTTTACCAACTACCACTGATGCTTCAGCTGTTTCCTTTGATTGTCCTACAATCAAGATATTATCTAGTTAAGCCATGAGCACATGCCCTTGACTTCTCATCATGCCTAGAATAGGTTTTAACAACTTTGTAATCACTCTAGGAGCTGAAGACAAACCATTGGGCAGTGCATTGTATTGGCATAATTGCCCCATCCAGCTGAATTTTAAATCTTCTATCCTGCAAATGAACAGACACTGAATCCGCATCTTTGAGATCTCCTTCACAAACGTTTCCATCTTAAAATGTCTATACCGTACAAAAGGGTTAAGCCTATTCAGGTCCAGTATAATTCTGCATCCCCCCATCCTTTTTTGGTCTGGGAAAGATATTGGACACAAACTGATGGCTTTGGTAAACTGCCTTAGCAATTACACCTTTATTACAGCATTTATTACAGTTTTACACCTTTATTACAGCTTTATTACAGTTTCTCCAGCATTTTTGTGTAGCTCCATAGATGCTGCTGCACCCGCTGAGTTTCTCCAGCATTTTTGTGTAGCTCCATAGATGCTGCTGCACCCGCTGAGTTTCTCCAGCATTTTTGTGTACCTACACCTTTATTACATAAGCTTGCAAGTTCCACCTGAACTTCCAATTGTTCAGTGATACTGAAATCAACTCCTTTTTGGAACATGTTGCATGGGTAAATCAGAATTTGCATTAAGCTTTGTTTGATATCCTTCTATAACCTTCAGTATAACCATATCTGAGGTATCACATTAGATCTGTGTACTTGCGAACCAGACCCACTTACCTCCTTACCACCTGGCATTCTTCCCCGGCCTCGAGCTGGATATCTCACCTTCTCTGGCGGTGCTACAGCCAAACGCCAACTGCGCTGCATCGTAGCTGGACTCGTCTCTTGCCCGGACCAGTCTTCTTGCTTATAGGGATACTTCTCCTCCAGCTCCTTCACCTGCTGTGCGAAATCCTCGCCAAACAGCTGTGCCGGTTGCACTGTGCCAGGCTGGCAGAGTGAAGCATATTTAGCATTGATGGTTGGTCTAATCGCAGTCTTGCGGAGGCAGTTGATCTCAAAGTGGGCACTCCACAATAGCGCCTTTTGTTGTAATTTGTCATGGCCTCTCCATCCACCATCCTGGCAAATCTCGTTATACCAGATGCCAGCAACTTTAAAAATATGCTGGAGCTTCACATGCTCCTGGGCTCTCATTAGTCCCATCTTGCCCCAATTCTTCCTGTTCCCAACAGGAACTTTAACAGTCCACAGTTGATTGGGGCTTCATACTTTGTTACTGTCTCATCCATTGTCAGCTCCTGTAGCTGATGTGAGACTTGGTAATTTATGCTGGTGGCAAGTTCCTCACCCAGAGGCTCACCAGCATCCGACGACATGGCAAACCGTGCTGCACACGGTGTCAGCTCTGATAGCTGCCTGCCCTCCCTTTGGAAGTCGTCAGACTCAGGGTCAGAGCGTATCTGCCCTTCTGCACTCACCTCTTGCAAAGAGGGTGCTTTCAAGCAGGCCTCTACTAGGCACTGCCAGCGGAGCCTTCCCTAAGGCTTCCCGCCTGCACAACTCCTCCTGGAGTGTGGCTTTGTGAAGCAGGCCTCTCCTAGGCACTGCCAGCAGAGCCATCCCCACGGCCTCCCGCCTGCACTACTCCTCCTGGAGTATGGCTTTATGAAGCAGACCTCTCCTAGGCCCTGCCAGCGGAGCCTTACCTATGGCTTCCCGCCTGCACAACTCCCCTGGAGTATGGTTTTATGAAGCAGACCTCTCCTAGGCCCTGCCAGCGGAGCCTTCCCTATGGCTTCCCACCTGCACAACTCCCCTGGAGCGTCTCTGTGGAGCAGCCCCTGTATGAGCTGCTCCTTTTGGATAATCGCTGGGGAACGGTATCCTGTCCCCGACGGGACTCTCCTGGCACGACTCTGTGGAGTCTATAGCCGGTACAGACTTGGCTTATGCCGACTGCCCGACTGGCGTTGGCTGTGTACCCGGCTGGGTACTTTGCCAAGTCTGTCGCCGCACCGCTACCGGCTTGCGACTCCCCCGAGGTGACAGGCTGCCTTTCAGAGACTGCGTCCTGCAGCTCTCTCTCTCCTTGTCGGCAGCAGCCTGCACCTTTTCCTTGTTCCTGTATGTGGGGAAAAAAGAATACAGAAACACTTTCTTACTTTTTTCTAACTCCTCCAAAGTCTCCCCGACTTTGGTGGAGCTGTAATTACTCACCTGCTGGAGGAGCTCCGTGCTCCTGCTGCCGTTCTCGCCAATGCGTCAGACGTAATGACGCGCATGCGCCCTGACGGGGTTCTTCACGTAGTCACTCACGTGACTCCGAAGTAAAATTAATAGTCCCTCACAGCACATCTGGGAAGGGAATGCGAAAGAGATGATTGGTTTAAGAGTCATTTAGCAATGGGGAAGAAGCTGTTCTTAAGTCTAGACTTGCGAGCTTTCAAACTTCTGTATCTGTTCCTAGAAGGTAGAAGACAGAAATGTGTATGTCAGGCATCCTTGGCAATACTTTCAGTCTTCTTGATGTAGTTTCTTGAACACCGCATCAAAATGAAGGGATTGGTTGCTAGTGATATGAATGCCTGGGAACCTGAAGCTGTCGACCATTTCCACAACAGCTTTGTTGCTAAGAAACGAGAGCTCGCCCTCTCGCTTTCTTAGGTCAACAACTGCCTCTTTCATCCTGCTGATGTTAAGGACTAATTTGTTGTCTTGAATCTGTGACATAAGGTTCTCAATCCCTTTGCTGTGCTTGGTCTCATCATTGTTGTTGATGTGGCCAACAACAGAAGGCAACAATGTCCTGAATTGAGTCATGCATGCTCTAGGTGCAAATATAGCCATTAAGAGCTGCAGTACAGTATGATCCCCTTCCCATTTAATAGCGCATGTGAGCCCAGATGCCATTATGCCTTGCCATTAATGTTTGCTCTGCTTTAATAGGCACTTGCTGCTACATGTGGAGGACTATGACAAATATGATTCTGTGCAAGTGGTCACAGGAAAAAACAATGAAAAATATGTTTTTCCTGCCACTGACAATCAAAACATGCAAAAGAAGGGTTTCGGCCCGAAACGTTACCTATTTCCTTCGCTCCATAGATGCTGCTGCACCCGCTGAGTTTCTCCAGCATTTTTGTGTACCTTGCAAAAGAAGAGTTGTCAATTACTTTCTAAAATTCCAAGAATAAAGTTGGTATTCATTTTTAATAAATTGATGAATGCTTCACATCACTACATATATACTTTCAAAGAGATGAGCTTTATTTAAAGATACACCATTAAACATTTTAAACGTTGACTCTTTGAGTTGTTAGTGGAAAATTAATATTACAGACTGTCTATGACAACATTACTTAACTGCAAGACAGACCTGTCATCTCTCCTCTCATTTAGGATCCCAGTATTTAGCAATGTTACAAAATTTTGAGATTTTAAAAATCAAGTCTGCAATTTATCCCATCAGATAAAGCATAAAAGAAGTTTAATTTGACACCACTTTCATATCTTCAGTATTAACAAAGTTATGGCCATTTTCATACTCGGAAATTAGCATCTTGTTCCCTATTGCTTTTCCATTGTCTTAACACAAAAGCTGTGATCGAGGACAGTCAAAAGCCCATAACTTTCTTAAAAATTAAGAGAACTGAATGAAATTTTAAGTTATTATAGATTGAAGCATTCTGAAACAAATATAAAACATCTTATTGTTTAAGAAGGAACTGCAGATGTTGGAAAATCGAAGGTACACAAAAATGCTGGAGAAACTCAGCGGGTGCAGCAGAATCTATGGAGCAAAGGAAATAGGCAAAGTTTCGGGCCGAAACCCTTCTTCAGACTGATGGGGGTTGGGGACAAGAAAGGAAAAAGGCGGAGGAGGAGCCCGAGGGCTGAGGGATGGGAGGAGACAGCAAGGGCTAGCAAAATTGGGAGAATTCGATGTTCATGCCCCCAGGATGCAGACTACCCATATGAGGTGCATTTCCTCCAATTTCCGGTGTTTCTCGCTCTGGCCATGGAGGAGACCCAGGACAGAGAGGTCAGATACGGAATGGGAGGGGGAATTGAAGTGCTGAGCCACCGGGAGGTCAGGTTGGTTATTGCGGACCGAGCAGAGGTGTTCGGCGAAACGATCGGCAAGCCTCCGCTTGGTCTCACCGATGTAGATCAGCTGACATCTAGAGCAGCGGATGCAATAGATGAGGTTGGAGGAGATGAGGTGAACCTCTGTCGCACCTGGAACGACTGCTTGGGTCCTTGAATGGAGTCGAGGGGGGAGGTGAAGGGACAAGTGTTGCATCTCTTGCGGTTGCAAGGGAAAGTGCCCGGGGAGGGGATGGCATGGGAGGGAAGGGAAGAATTGACAAGGGAGTTACGGAGGGAGCGGTCTTTGCGGATGGCAGACATGGGGGGAGATGGGAAGATGTGGCGAGTGGTGGGGTCATGTTGGAGGTGGCGAAACTGACGGAGGATTACTTGTATGTGACGGCTGGTGGGGTGAAATGTGAGGACTAGGGGGACTCTGCCCTTGTTGCGAGTGGGGGGATGGGGAGAGAGAGCAGTGTTGCGGGGTATGGAAGAGACCCTGGTGCGAGCTTCATCTATGGTGGAGGAGGGGAACCCCCGTTCCCTGAAGAATGAGAACATTTCGGATGCCCTGGTGTGGAACGCCTCATCCTGGGAGCAGATGCGGCGTAGACGGAGGAATTGGGAGTAGGGGATGGAGTCCTTACAGGAAGCAGGGTGGGAAGAAGTGTAGTCCAGATAGCCATGGGAGTCAGTAGGTTTATAGTGGATGTCGGTAAGAAGTCTATCACCTGCGATGGAGACAGTGAGGTCAAGGAATGGTAGGGAAGTGTCAGAAATGGTCCAGGTGTATTTGAGTGCCGGATGGAAGTTGGTGGTGAAGCGGATGAAGTCAGTCAGTTGTGTGTGGGTGCAGGAGGTGGCACCAAAGCAGTCGTCGATATAGCAGAGGTAGAGGTCGGGGATGGGGCCCTGGTACGTATTGAACAAGGATTGTTCTACGTACCCAACAAAGAGGCAGACGTAGCTGGGGCCCATGCGTGTGCCCATAGCTACGCCTTGTATTTGGAGGAAATGGGAGGAGTCAAACGAGACGTTATTGAGGGTAAGGACCAGCTCCGCTAGGCGGAGGAGGTTGTCAGTGGCTGGGTATAGGTTGCTTCTCTGGTCGAGGAAGAACCGGAGGGCTTTGAGACCATCCTGGTGGGGGATGGAGGTGTAGAGTGACTGGACGTCCATGGTGAAGATGAGGGGGTGAGGGCCTAGAGAATGGAATGCGCGGAGACGACGGAGAGTGTCTGAGGTGTCTTGAACATAGGTAGGGAGGGATTTTCTTGAACATAGGTAGGGAGGGATCTTACTCGGATGACCTGAAGTTAAAGCATATAATTAGTTAATTACCTAATTGTAGCTAATTACAAAATTGACCGTTGTGACGGAAATAGTAATAAACACCCAGACTGCCTTGAAAATTCAAAAATGTGATATTCTCAAGATCAGAACTTTAATATTATTGTATAATATGCTGTAAGTCCGTAACAGATAGGTAAATAAATTATAATTTATACCAATAGACCATGTCTTTATGGAGAAGATCAGTTGCTAGCTGGTACATTGGCATATCATACTCAGTAGCATCATCATACTCCTCAGATTGTAACCAATAAGCAACTCTGTGACCTTTTTCCCCTCAACTTTTCAATTTTGGCATTGTAAACTACAAGTTTTTGCTCTTCAAACCACGCATGACATGCCTTTCTGCCCACTACTTTCCCATTAAGAATGTACTGTAGATTCCATTTCTTAAGAAAAGGATAATTTTTTTTAAATAGCCTAAGTATCCAAATAACAAACTAATCCCATTCACACAGGAATTCACAATATAACATGATTTTTTAAATCTCACTGTCATGAATTTATATGCCAGATGGAAGGAATTTAATGTTTAATTCCCATAAATTAATCCAGAAACATCCTCTCAAAATATAATCAAAATTATTGTTTTTTGCACAATATGTGACTCAAA
Organism: Malacoraja senta; assembly: GCA_038087875.1. Taxonomy (NCBI): domain Eukaryota; kingdom Metazoa; phylum Chordata; class Chondrichthyes; order Rajiformes; family Rajidae; genus Malacoraja; species Malacoraja senta. Next base: position 29,855,808 of record CM075983.1, read on the forward strand.
CTGTTGTGAATATTTAGTTTAAAAATAATGATCATGGAGAGAGAATAACACAAAATATAGACAATTTGGACGGCTTATGACATGATTGTCCAAAAAAAGGGCATTTTAATCATCTTGCGAGTGGGTGATTCTGGAACGCGATCGATTGGAACATTGCGGTTGCGGTGAATTTGAAGCCAATATCAGCAGGAAAAAAACTGCCGGTTCGTATGGGGCCCTAATCACATTTTCGCAACGCAAAATTAGATTAAAGCCATCCCAAGAAGCAAGATTATATGTAAAATAAATGACTTACCCTTTGTTTTGTCCCGTTCTTGCGATCCATCACGTTGTAGGCATTGAGGGCATTCGAAGTCGCTTTTTATTTTAATCCAAAAATTAAATTGTCCAGCGAATTTTTTTTTAAATACAGCGCGAACGGAAGTCCGATCGATTTTTCATCAGCAGCTAGCAGCCCGAGGAAATGCGCCTCCGACAGGGGAGTACAAAACGGCATTTTAATCCCGCCCCCCCTCAAAAGCGCCAAAGTCGCGCACACGGCCAGTGGCAGAACTGCAGCGCCGCTGAAGGTAAGTTTTGTAACATCGCTACAGTATTACCACAAACTTGACTGCAGAGAGAACATCATGTAGTGCTTAAATATATGCTGCAAATATTGATCAGAAATATTGTTAGTATATATGCAGTGATGGGGAGCAGTTAACCTTAAATCAAATACATTTTCCCCTCAGGAGCTGGCTCTAGGAGGTAACCAGGAAGTAGTAAGGAACTGCAGATGCTGGTTTAAACCGAAGATAGACATAAAATGCTGTCCTCAATGGGACAGGCAGCATCTTTGGAGAGAAGGTATGGGTGACTTTTTGGGTCGAGACCCTTCTTTACACCTGAAACATCACCCATTCCTTCTCTCCAGAGATGCTGCCTCTCCCGCTGTTACTCCAGCATTTTGTGTCTATCTTCAGTCTGGGTCATACCTGATATTCAGTGCGCTCAGCTTTTTCCCCCCATTTCTATCAGCAAGAACCATCTGAGCCCTTTATAAGTGTTCACTGACTGATGGTTTCTGTTTTTAATTTCAGAATTTCAGCACCCATAATTCTTCTTTACCATTCCTTTGTTTCAGATGAATACAAACACTGATACTCTAACATATTTAACACATTGCCAGTCAGGTGTGTGGTAAAACCTTCTGTTTGCTTTTGTTCTGCAGGCTCTTGAAGTGACTACTGTGCTCTCCAAAAAAATGTGTTGCTGTGACAGTGACAATTTATTAGTACACTAGGTACACAGTAATGCAGCAGTTTGGGAATGTAGATTTATTTTATATTCTATCACGTAAATGCATGTACACCTTCTCCTTTGCATATGCATTCTGGAGAATACTATGTAGTCAGATTTCATATTGTGTTAAAGGTAGAAGCCAAAAATAACTAGCTTATTCTGACATTATTTTAGGAGTACACCTTTTTGTTATGGGAAGAGTTCTCAAGAGGATTGCCATACAAAGCTGAGCTGCAGAATAAAATATCGCAAAAATAATGGATTTTTCAGTCCTGTTTGAGGGATGTGGAAAGGAAATAGAAGTGATAAAAGGAAACACACCAAGAGGTCAAACACAGTGCCGTGTTCTGACAGTCAGCACTAATCTAAACAAAGAATATTTTTACAAATATTAAGAAACTAATGGAGAACTGTGAGTCATGAAACTCAATTAAGGATCAGTAAAAAAAAGATAAGTTACGGAAAGGGTTGATTCAGAATTGAATGTCACCAAGTAATTGTTTAACAATCTGTATTTACAATTTTGTCGTGTGTGCTTTATCATCATTCCTTACAATGCTATGTACGACAGTGTTCGCAACTTCTACTGAAGTGTGGATGGCCATTGGCTCGCGAGGAGCTCATCCGCCCTCAGATGTCTAAGGGTCTCAAACTGAGATTCTTCCATGCAACTGTAGAGACCATGTTATTGTACGGGTGTGAGGTATGGACTCTCACTCACACTGTCCAAGTCTCTCGATGGTACCTCAGAAAATGTTCAGAAAACTTCAAAATGTCAGTTGGAGGGACCACATCACCAACGTCCAGCACTATGGGGAGATTCCACCTCTGACCGAGAAGATCAGATCAAGAAGGATGAGGCTCGCTGGTCATTGCCACCTCCACCCAGAAATGCCAGCAAACAAGGTTGAACAACGTGACCCAGGACTGCCAGTCAAGACGATGCTGAAGACCATGGGCGACAATCCTGGGGGTGGGGGAGGACACATCCCGCCCATACTTTCAGAGATGGGGGATAATCCCCCACATGTTTTTAATCCGGACTTTATCAGACGCTTTCTAAAGGCTGAATCGGCCCATTCCCGTGGCCTTTCAGTGCCCGGCGCAGCTTAAAATCAATCTGCTGCATCGAGGCGATCGAGGCTCCCAATGTTGAAGCCCCTGCCGGCCGATGATAGGTCCCGCGAATGGGCCGATTCAAGCCCCACGGTTCGGGGCAGACGAAGCTGCTGTTGCTGTAGTTCGGATTCGGTCACCAACCAGGTCAGCTTCCGATGTTATTGTCCACTGGGCCCACGGCCAAAGCCTCGCGTGTGTGCGCATGCGCGTGCGTGTGTGTGTGTGTGAATGTGTGCACATGCACGCGCTGCTGCCAAGAAATTGTGTCCCCCCCATGTTTTGATAGCGATTTCCGTGCCTGCTGAAGACATTGATGGAAGACGCATGTGCAGAGACAAAATGAGGAGCTTGCCAGCTGCATGGAGGGCAGAGATATGTGGTGCATCCGTCACCGTGCCCGTCAGAAACCAGCACCACTGCGTCAACGATAAATATTTTTTTAAATATATTTATATTTAAAAATTTACATTTTTGAGAAAAAGATAATGGCTTTCCTGCTTCAAATAATTTGGCAAAAATTGAATCCAGGTATTAAACATGAAACATGAAACCCAGCTTTGTACTCAGATTTCTGTTTCTCTTTCCATTGATGTTTCATCATGAGCAAAATATTACCAGTTTTTTGTTTTTATTTCAGATTTCTAGCATCTGGATTTTATTTTTTACTTTCTTGTCTTCAGATCTCTTCTCTTTCTGCAAACTTATTGACAGGTAGTAAATACCCCTCTTTTACAGTTAAGGGTGGAGAAGAAAGGAAGTTGTTAGAGGCACCGCTCCTACAAATGAGGACTGGCCAGATTGAGATTTATTGACTTGGGAGTCTAGAACACAATGAAAAATTAACAAAGTGCCTTCTAGCAAGATACTTTGATAATTTACATTGATATGACAGGTTTAGGGGGATATGGACCAAACACAGGCAGGTGACTAGTGTAGCTGGGACATGTAGATAATGTGGGCAAGTTGGGCCGAAGGGCCTGTTTCCACGCTGTATTACTCCATGACTATGACTCAAATTATTAGTTTAAATACACTTGTAACCTTGAATGCATTTGGGCTTTAAAATTAATGCTAAGATTGGCAGTGTTAGCATGTGATGTGTTAGGTGTGGTACAGTGGCTTGCAAAAGTATTCATACCCCTTGAACTTTTCCACATTTTGTCACGTTACAACCACAAACGTAAATGTATTTTATTGGGATTTTATGTGAAAGACCAACACAAAGTGGCGCATAATTGTGAAGTGGAAGGAAAATGATACATGGTTTTCAAATTTTTTTACAAATAAAAAACTGAAAAGTGTCGCGTGCAAAAGTATTCAGCCCCCTTTACTCTGATACCCCTAAATAAAATCCAGTGCAACCAATTGCCTTCAGAAGTCACCTAATTAGTAAATAGAGTCCACTTGTGTGTAATCTAATCTCAGTATAAATACAGCTGTTCTGTGAAGGCCTCAGAGGTTTGTTAGAGAACATTAGTGAACAAACAGCATCATGAAGCCCAAGGAACACACCAGACAGGTCAGGGATAAAGTTGTGGAGAAGTTTAAAGCAGGGTTAGGTTATAAAAAAATATCCCAAGCTTTGAACATCGCACGGAGCACTGTTCAATCCATCATCCGAAAATGGAAAGAGTATGGCACAACTGCAAACCTACCAAGACATGGCCGTCCACCTAAACTGACAGGCTGGGCAAGGAGAGCATTGATCAGAGAAGCAGCCAAGAGGCCTATGTTAACTCTGGAGGAGCTGCAGAGATCCACAGCTCAGGTGGGAGAATCTGTCCACAGGACAGCTATTAGTCGTGCACTCCACAAATCGGGCCTTTATGGAAGAGTGGCAAGAAGAAAGCCATTGTTGGAAAAAAGCCATAGGAAGTCCCGTTTGCAGTTTGCCACAAGCCATGTGGGGGACACAGCAAACATGTGGAGGAAGGTGCTCTGGTCAGATGAGACCAAAATTGAAGTTTTTGGCCTAAATGCAAAACGCTATGTGTGGCGGAAACCTAACACTGCACATCACCCTGAACACACCATCCCCACTGTGAAACATGGTTGTGGCAGCATCATGCTGTGGGGATGCTTTTCTTCGGCAGGGACAGGGAAGCTGGTCAGAGTTGATGGGAAGATGGATGGAGCCAAATACAGGGCAATCTTGGAAGAAAACCTGTTAGAGTCTGCAAAAGACTTGAGACTGGGGCGGAGGTTCACCTTCCAGCAGGACAACGACCCTAAACATACAGCCAGAGCTACAATGGAATGGTTTAGATCAAAGCATATTCATATGTTAGAATGGCCCAGTCAAAGTCCAGACCTAAATCCAATTGAGAATCTCTGGCAAGACTTGAAAATTGCTGTTCACAGATGCTCTCCATCCAATCTGACTGAGCTTGAGCTATTTTGCAAAGAAGAATGGGCAAAAATTTCAGTCTCTAGATGTGCAAAGCTGGTAGAGACATACCCCAAAAGACTTGCAGCTGTAATTGCAGCGAAAGGTGGTTCTACAAAGTATTGACTCAGGGGGGCTGAATACTTTTGCACGTGACTCTTTTCAGTTTTTTATTTGTAAAAAAATTTGAAAAACATGTATCATTTTCCTTCCACTTCACAATTATGCACCACTTTGTGTTGGTCTATCACATAAAATCCCAATAAAATACATTTACATTTGTGGTTGTAACGTGACAAAATGTGGAAAAGTTCAAGGGGTATGAAAACTTTTGCAAGCCACTGTATGTGTGATGGTTGTGGTGTGTGTACGTGTGTGTGTGTGTAGTGTTTTATTGAAGCTCGCTAATCTACCATAGCCACCTCATTCTTCAAATCTTTGTAGCTTTCTTTGTTCAAATTTATGATTCTGTTTTCAGATTGAATTCCTTAATTTTCCAGATAATTAAACATTTTAATACATTATGTTGACTTTTCCATAAAGGACCACAACCAAAACAGCTCCGTTTTTACTCATCACTAACAAAACCACCTCCCCTTTTCTTTTTTGTTTGCCTTTCCCATAAGTCAAATGTGCTATGTATATGTGAACTGTTACTATCTAACATATCTATCCCTCTCATGATTTTATAGACCTCTCTAAGGCACCCACTACCTCTACTCCAGGGAGAACAGCACCAGCCTATCCAATCTTTCCTTATAACTCACGCGTACAGTCCAGGCAACAACCTTATGAATCTTAAATGTGCAGCTATCCAACCTTGTTCATATGCAACAAAATACCTAAATGTTTTGATTATAGAGTCATAGTCATAGAGTGATAAAGTGTGGAAACAGGCACTTTGCCGCAACTTGCCCACACCAGCCAACATGTCCCAGCTACACTAGTCCCACCTGCCTGCATTAGGTCTATATCCCTCAAAACCTGTCCTATCCATGTACCTGTCTAACAGTTTCTTAAATGTTGGGATAGTCCCTGCGTCAACTACCTCCTCTGGAAACTTGTTTCATACACCCACCACCCTTTGTGTGAAAAAAACTACCCCTCAGGCTCCTTTTTTTCCCCCTTTTTCAAACTTATTCTTGATAGAGGAGATGTAAATATTGATATGAGTAAAAAAAAGCAGTCATAGTATGGAAACATGTCCTTTTTCCCATCTAGTCCATGCCAATTCTCAAGCACCTATTCACATTAACCTTACATCAATCCAGTTTTATTTTCCACACATTTCTATCAACTACCCTCATACCACTTATATAATTTGTATTGCCCAATTAATCTCCTAATCCACGCAACCTTTGGGAGGCGGGAGATAAAAAGACCATCCGGAGTAAACCTATGCAGTCTCTGAAGAAAAGATGCAGACTTCAAACTGAAAGCAGCAGAGGTCAGGAATGGATCCAATTCAACGGAGCTGGGAGGCAATAGTTCTACCAGCTGTGCCACTGTGACACCTTTTTCGAAATAAAACAATTATTGTTTGCAATAAATGAGCAAAGTATAGCATTGTCATTAAACTCTACTTCTGAAATTTGCTTCACCCTTCTAAACCCTAATGAGTTCATGGCACTCTTCCTCAGTAAAGTATTTTTCACATGCACACATTTCTCATATTTAATCCAGGTAATGAGGAGTGTTTAGAAAAATATGGATAAATACAGAGAGAGCTGCTGGATCATTTGCAACTGGTTTATTCAACTCTACAAATACATTACTCATATGTATGCTTTATATCATGCATCGTGTATTTAAACATACTTCATTGCTTTGTGCTTTTTGAAAAACGTGAGTTACATATACATACTTAGCTACAGATTTAGCTTCTTCACAGGAATTTTGAGTTATTTAGATCTTCTCAGAACAGTCAGTATTTCATTCACTCTTGAGGAAGCTATCACTTTTCTCAAGTTACATCTTATATCATCTCTTCCGTAGTCGCCGTGATAGCTACTCCTCAAACACATTCATGAACACATAATTTTTCAATATTCCATTGTGCATCACTCACTAGAATTAAGTGCATATACACAAGTCTTATTTTATCTCCTTTTCCACATATTGTATTGTGCTGTATACATCAACTGTCACCTACACCACCAATATAGAATGACAGAGTTGTTAGGTATTATTAATACACAAATCTCATTATGTTTGAGTTGTTTCTCTTCACATCTTGAATCTTAATTTTGTTTCTGCCTCAGCTGCCTCTTTTCAACTCTGAAGATTTAGCTGAACTGAGCTCAATTATGTTCTGAGTCTTCTCCAGCAGAGTAACTCAGGAGGAGTATAAGCTGTTGTGGAATGTGCAATGTTCTGCAGTATAGCAAAAGTATTGCAAGTTCATGCTGCTTTTGCAATATTAGTTTCTTTAGTGGTTTTGTGACAAATGTCACTAACCTTTCCAGCTCACCATTTCATCTTAGATGATATGGTGTGGATGGGCTGCTTTGTGAGTTTGCAGATGACACAAAAATTGGTAGGGTTGAAACATAGAAACATAGAAACATAGAAGGTAGGTGCAGGAGGAGGCCATTCGGCCCTTCGAGCCAGCACCGCCATTCATTGTGATCATGGCTGATCGTCCCCTATCAATAACCCGTGCCTGCCTTCTTCCCATATCCCTTGACTCCATAAGCCCCTAGAGCTCTACCTAACTCTCTCTTAAGTCCATCCAGTGACTTGGCCTCCACTGCCCTCTGTGGCAGGGAATCCCATAAATTCACAACTCTCTGGGTGAAAACGTTTTTTCTCACCTCAGTCTTAAATGACCGCCCCTTTATTCTAAGACTGTGGCCCCTGGTTCTGGACTCGCCCAACATTGGGAACATTTTTCCTGCATCTAGCTTGTCCAGTCCTTTTATAATTTTATATGTTTCTATAAGATTCCCCTCATCCTTCTAAACTCTAGTGAATACAAGCCTAGTCTTTTCAATCTTTCCTCATATGACAGTCCCGCCATCCCAGGGATCAATCTCGTGAACCTACGCTGCACTGCCTCAATCACAAGGATGTCCTTCCTCAAATTAGGAGACCAAAACTGTACACAATACTCCAGATGTGGTCTCACCAGAGCCCTATACAACTGCAGAAGAACCTCTTTACTCCTTTACTGAAATCCTCTTGTTATGAAGGCCAACATTCCATTAGCTTTCTTCACTGCCTGCTGTACCTGTAAGCCAACTTTCAGTGACCGTGTACAAGGACGCCCAGGTCTCGCTGCACCTCCCCTTACCTAACCTAACCCCATTGAGATAATAATCTGCCCCCTTGTTTTTGCCGCCAAAGTGGATAACCTCACATTTACCTATATTATACTCCATCTGCCACACAACTGCCCACTCACTCAACCTGTCCAGGTCACCCTGCAACCTCCTAACATCCTCTTCACAGTTCACACTGCCACCCAGCTTTGTGTCATCCGCAAAGTTGCTAGTGTTGCTCCTAATTCCCTCTTCCAAATCATTAATATATATGGTAAACAGTTGCGTCCCCAACACCGAGCCTTGCGGCACTCCACTCGCCACTGCCTGCCATTCTGAAAAGGACCCATTCATTCCATGTCAACACCCTACCCCCAATACCCTGTGCTCTAATGTTAGTCACCAGTCTCCCGTGCGGGACCTTATCAAAGGTTTTCTGAAAGTCTAGACACACTACATCCACTGGCACCCCTTCATCCAGTTTACTTGTCATATCTTCACAAAATTCCAGAAGATTAGTCAAGCATAGATACATAGACACATAGAAAATAGGTGCAGGAGTAGGCCATTCGGCCCTTCGAGCCTGCACCGCCATTCAATATGATCATGGCTGATCATCCAACTCAGTATCCCGTACCTGCCTTCTCTCCATAACCCCTGATCCCCTTAGCCACAAGGGCCACATCTAACTCCCTCTTAAATATAGCCAATGAACTGGCCTCAACTACCCTCTGTGGCAGAGAGTTCCAGAGATTCACCACTCTCTGTGTGAAAAAGTTTTTCCTCATCTCGGTCTTAAAGGATTTCCCCCTTATCCTTAAGCTGTGACCCCTTGTCCTGGACTTCCCCAACATCGGGAACAATCTTCCTGCATCGAGCCTGTCCAACCCCATAAGAATTTTGTACGTTTCTATATGATCCCCTCTCAATCTCCTAAATTCTAGCGAGTATAAGCCAAGTCTATCCAGTCTTTCTTCATATGAAAGTCCTGACATCCCAGGAATCAGTCTGGTGAACCTTCTCTGCACTCCCTCTATGGCTATAATGTCCTTTCTCAGATTTGGAGACCAAAACTGTACGCAATACTCCAGGTGTGGTCTCATCAAGACCCTGTACAACTGCAGTAGAACCTCCCTGCTCCTATACTCAAATCCTCTTGTTATGAATGCATTGATAGTTCAGAAGGTTCACCAGACTGATTCCTGGGATGTGAGGACTTTCATATGAAGAAAGACTGGATAGACTCGGCTTGTACTCGCTAGAATTTTGAAGATTGAGGGGGGATCTTATAGAAACTTACAAAATTCTTAAGGGGTTGGACAGGCTAGATGCAGGAAGATTGTTCCCGATGTTGGGGAAGTCCAGGACAAGGGGTCACAGTTTAAGGATAAAGGGGAAATCTTTTAGGACCGAGATGAGAAAAACATTTTTCACACAGAGAGTGGTGAATCTGTGGAATTCTCTGCCACAGAAGGTAGTTGAGGCCCGTTCATTGGCTATATTTAAGAGGGAGTTAGATGTGGCCCTTGTGGCTAAAGGGATCAAGGGGTATGGAGAGAAGGCAGGTACAGGATACTGAGTTGGATGATCAGCCATGATCATATTGAATGGCGGTGCAGGCTCGAAGGGCCGAATGGCCTACTCCTGCACCTATTTTCTATGTTTCTATGTTTCAATAGCAAGAATGTCCTTCCTTAAATTAGGAGACCAAAACTGCACACAATACTCCAGGTGCAGTCTCACCAGGGCCCTGTACAACTGCAGTAGGACCTCATCTCTCCTATACTCAAATCCTCTTGCTGTGAAGGCCAACATGCCATTAACTTTCTTCATTGCCCGCTGTACCAGCATGCTTACTGTCAGTGACTGATGTACAAGGACACCTAGGTCTTGTTGCACCTCCCTTTTCCTAATCTGACACCACTCAGATAATAATCTGCCTTCTTGTTCTTGCCACCAAAGTGAATAACCTCACATTTATCCACATTATACTGCATCTGGCATGCATCTGCCCACTCACTTAACCTATCTAAGTCACCCTGCAGCCTCATAGCATCCACCTCACCATAGCTCACACTGCCACTGTCATCTGCAAACTTGGAGATTGTTACATTTAATTCCTTTGTCTAAATTGTTCATGTATATTGCAAATAAATTGCAGAACACCTCCTCGCAGTGGTCATCCTGAGCTCCCCAGTTGCATGCCCTTTTAACACACCTTCCCATTTCCACACCAACCAGCCCATCCTTGGCCTTCTCCACTGCCAAGGTGAGGCACAATACAAATAAGAAAAACAGCACCTCATGTTCCACCTGAGCAATCTACAACTCAATGGTAAGAACGCTGCATTTGCCAGTTTCAGGTAACTCGACCTCCACTGTTCCTCTCTTTCCCTCCTTGCAATCCATCTCTGGTTCCATTTTTGTTTCCTTTCCCATCTGGCAGGCAGGGCATGAAGGCTTTGGAGAGGGTGCAGAAGATGCTAAGAAATGACATGAGAAGCATATACAATTATGTGAGGTGTAGATATATTAGACAGGATCTTTTATACACAGAGAGTGGTCGATGCCTGGAATACACTACCAGAGGATGTGGTGGAAGGGGATATTGTAAAAATGTTTAAGAGGCATTTAGGAAGACACATGAATATGCAGGGATAGACCCTGTCCAAGCAGATGGGATCACTTTAGATTGGTACCTTGGTTGACACAGATATTGTGGACCCTTCTCTGTTCCTGTAGCAACAAAGGAGGAACTCAGTGATTTGAGCAACATCTGTGTGAGGAAAGGAAATATCGACATTTGCAGGGTGGAATTCTGCATTTGGGGCCTGTTCCTGTGCTATACTGCTCTATGTTCTAAAATGTGTGCATTATGCCATTTTATTTTTTTAAATGCTCAAACAGAAATAAACAAAACTATGGATCTGTCTTCAAGACTGTTTTTTAGGTTAAGTCATGTTTCAACCGAATTTTAACTCCATTAATTTTGAGCGACTCTATGAATAATAAGAAATTATCAAACTCCTTCTCATAATCAATGTGTACTTTTTTGAAACATCTTATTGGCCAACTTAGTAAAGAAGTCCGTGTTGTTAGATGGTACATTTGCCTATTATCACTTAAAAATCTTTATCTTATGGAAAATATTACGATTTTGCACCCGGCAGCTGAACGCTTATATGTAAGATTGACTGTGGATTAATAGTAGCATTTGTTTCAAACTTTATATTCAATCATTTAATCTAATTGAGATTATAAAATGAGCCGCCACCGCATTTTTGATGCAGTCATTGTTGAAGTTGCCAATTTAGGATTAAGCATTGTTGAAAAAGGCTTAATATCTGTGACCAAAATAAAAGTATTGAGGAAACTTTTCACTCCAGGCCTCTTTCTCCATGTTATCATTAATTCTCCAGCTCTTTGGCGATGTATGTGATGCAAACAGATTTTTGTTCTCTCACCCATCATCCTTTGTATGACTACTTGAATTTCCTAAGATGTAACTTGACAGATTACATATTGATCACAGTGAATTAACAAAGACAGGCTTTCCAGACTCTTCCTACATCAAGAATATGCCACATACTGTTTTTTTTTTTAGCATTCTTTCTTTTTTTTTTAAATCTCTTTTATAATAACTGTAATGGTGTCAGCCCTGTAGTAAGATCTGTCAAAAAAAAGCATATGATTATATCATGCCAGGGAACAACCTAACCTGCAATATTTACAGGTTTCTTTGCTTTCATAATTGCTTCTGAAAGTTGCATAATTCTTTTCTCTACAATTTCTCTATAGATGCACACTTGCTTTTTCTAAGCTGTATATTATATTCATGGCATCATCTGAAAACTGCTTCAAATCAAATATTTTATTTTTTCAGTTCTTTTGGCTATTAGTACCTCATTTTGATTGCATATCCAGTGATCTATGCCTTGTAGTATCTTGTCCATTGCAGCTTGAAAGATCTCTGGGGATGATTTCATAAAGTAAAGTAGTTTTATGAATGAATGCAGGCTCACATGCATGTTAATTATCAAATATCGCTGACTCCTCAGCTACTTACAACTGAGCAGATTTATGTGACAGATCTTATTTGGCAAAAACATTAGCTTATGCCAAATCTACATATTAATCATGTGAATTAAACAGGCAGTGTTGCTCATCAACAAATGCAGTATTGCTCATCAACAAATGGCCATCTTCAGGCATTGCTACAAATGGTCTTGCCTGATCTCTCTGCCCCATCTTCATTAGAACTGTTTTATTCTAATTTATCTAACTCTTTCTCCACCCATTTCTTGAACACCTTATCTTCAGGCAAAGTTTACAGTAGATAGAGTTGCACCTGGCCTGATATAGATATAAGCTTCTACTCTGCAATATTCAATTTTGAGTTTCTCTTGCCATTTCTGCATATTTCCCATCATATGCCTCAGCCTGATTTTGAAGCATCTATGTTGAACAACTGTTTTCAGTCCAGCTTCTTGTCCGGCCACATTGGTTAATTTATATAATTAGCATTGTCAGTTGAGAGGAACTTTGAAGCATTTCTTCTTAAAATTAAGTGCCTGCAGAAATACTTCTTTACCATATGTCTATGTCACAAGTGCATGAAAGCTGATTGCAATCATTGGGTATGCAGCTCACTTAACCTCAATAGCGTCTAGCATCAAATAAGGTCATATCATTATGTCCATCACATTTCTCAATCTTTCTTATCACAATGCTCCAATAGGCTGCAATAAACCACCCGCCATAGTGAAGAAGGAGTCATCAGGATATTGCCATGATGATGGATAGTCAGATCGGGTAGAATAGTTAGGATATCAGTATTCTGACCGAGAGTTTTAGAGTGTTTGATGGGGAGATGAGTGGGGGAAGGGTAGATCACAAAATTAGGGCAATGAGCATAGGGACAATTGGGGGCAGAAGATTACAGGAGATAGACACAAAAAGCTGGAGTAACTCAGCGGGACAGGCAGCATCTCTGGAGAGAAGGGATGGGTGAAGTTTCGGGTCAGGACCCTTCTTCTGGACCAGGAATGTGGATTTGAAGGATTATGGGGTTGGAGGCAGCAGATTATGTGTGCATAGGGGTGATGGTTGGGGCAGCCAAAACTAAAATTTAACTAATTACTCAACTTGATAAAGGGCCAGTGCAAGGCTGCGGTTGGGAAATATACTTCTAGGAATATATGATGATGCTCACTTTTTCAAGGGCGGCACAGCAACACAGCGGTATTGCTGCCTTATTATAGCACCAGAGACCCGGGTTCGATCCTGACTACGGGTGCTGTCTGTATGGAGTTTGTACGTCCCCCAGTGATCGTGTGTTTTTTTTTTCATGTGCTCCTGTTTCTTCCCACACTCCAAAGACATGTAAGTTTGTAGGTTAATTGGCTTCTGTAAATTGTCCCTAGTGTGTTGGATGGAACTAGTATACAGGTGATCGTTGGTCTGCACAGAGTCAGTGGGCCGTAGGGTCAGTTTTCATGCTGTATCTCTAATGTACTGTAAACTAAACTAACCTGGTCAATTCACGAAGAAACTATTTCATCTAATGTGCCCTGGATATAGACAACCTATCAGGTGACTGAAGCCGAAATGTGCACTGTCAAATTTCTTGAGGGACACAGAAACAGCGTAGAACTGGTTGTTATCACATTTCATTCCGGAAAAAGGATTGATTTTTCAACTGCATAACAGTGAAAAAAACAATCGGGGTTAATGCGATTCAATTTATAAGCCCCCAGTTTCAATAACACTTCTCAAACAGTGTACATTCCAAGTTATTTTTAGTGCCAACATTTTGCTAGTTCATGGACTGCCGGAAATATCAATACTCACACAATACCAGTAAATACAGCAATATTACAGGATATGTGGTTTATAAATACACTTGGTTTTGAAGCTTTGATTTCACCATAACAAGTGCATCAAATCCTTTAATTATACTTCTTACAGTTTGTGATTCAGGACGGAGGGAGTGGAGAGGTCTCCGGCAAAAATAAATATAGCCCCAGTATTAAAAAAATATAAAGGTAATCATTGTCATTATCACTGTTAAAGGCAATATTGGGTTCTAAACAGAATATAGGTGATAACAATAAAACAACTGATACAAATACCGAAGAGGTGATAAATAGCAGTGTTGGTAAATTGAAATGTGGGTTTTAAACAACAATGGGACATGGGTCTATTGCTCAATTAAAAGTTTTAAACCAGTGCAAGTACCATGAGTGATAAAACAAGTGAATCTATCGTGCTAATTAAGCCGAAAGGATACACTAAATAGTAGCTATCTACAACACTAGATGGTAGCTATAAGGAGATGTGAAACTTGATTCAATAACACAGTAAATGAAACGGGAGATTTTGACTATAATTAATTTCCACACAATGGAATGTTATCACAATACCCACCTGCTACCCTGTAAATGCAATTGGACCAGAGCACTTCAAACCTTGTTCTGTTTCCACCTTGTGTGTGATGTGCACATGCATAGAGACCCCTCAATGACTTCCAATGGGGTGTAACACATGTTTTCACCTCATTTTGCAAAACCCTTCTACAAAAACGAGAACTGTGCTGTTGGTGATTCTTGCACACTGAAGGAACCTTTATCTGGAGAGTTAAAGCCTGCCTTTTAGTTAAAATAGGGCAGAGCTGGCATTGGGGAGGATCTCTCCTGATTTATCTTTTTGCAGTTTGATTCGCCTTTGAATGGTCAATTTAGTATTTTCTCTTCAATCCTCGCAATGAACATCCTCAGGTTTGTTCCTTATGTGATTATTCCCCTACCTTGAATCCACTCACACTCAGCACCTACACAGCCTGTCCCATTACCCCCTCAAAACCCCAAACACCTCTGCAATCATAGACTTCCTAACCATTCATTCCAGCCATGTCCTCCTCCAACCCACATCTCTGATCAACTTTAATCACACTGAAACTCTATGTCCCAATGAACTAATCACCCCCACCCACCAACCCTGTCCTGCTTCACTGCCCCCCCCGCAGCCCATAATGAAGATCTGGTCCTCATTCATGGGATCCTTGCTTAACTCTGGCTGTAATGAAACACTTTTTACCCATGAACTGGATAAGCAAAACAGTTAACTTCTAAAGGCAGTATATTTTGGGTCCAGTTTTCATGAACAATGTTTTCTTGAATGAAAAACTGATTATTTGGGCTCATCATTTAAACTCCTGTCTAACAATAGAGAATACCTGTCAAAAAATAACCATATAGAAATCTGGCTACCAGTGACTACAGTATAATAAAGAGCATCATTCAAAGATTTTGAATTTAGATTAGATTAACTTTGAGGGAATGAGACAGGAGTAGACCACAACAAGCTATGTGGAACCATTACCCATAAAAGGTAAAGGTGGGCTCATATTTCCTGATGACGTAAAAGGAGACTATTAATCTAACTCTCTATTCTGGTTCACCTATTCTACACTTATTTCTCTGTAGTTCATTCACTCTCACATTCATATCAACTCCATCTGTACTGGACATAAGTAATCCATAATAATCTGTAATAAGTAATAAGAGATTAAGTAATCAGTACTTAATTTCCATTAATCAATTAAGATACGAATAAACATATCTTTAGGATGCGGGAAGAAATCAGATGCCCCCAGAAATGCATGCTGTCACAAGATAATCATACAATTTCATACAAACAGTTCTAGAATACAGGTCAGCAAGGCGGTGAAATGCAATAGTACCCAATGTGCCATGTTCAAGAGGTCTCCAGAAATATATTTTGAACAATACATGACCTGCATTCATCTCTTACCAAAGTGCAATGGAAATCCCCTAATTGGTCAGAAAATTACAAAGAAACTATGAGAACTACATAGAATATGAATAAATTCTTGCTAAAGTCAGCAATCAACAAGAAAGATTTTTACAATATCTAAAGCGAGAATAACTTTGAAATATAAGAATGATAGGAATCTGGTCTATTAATCAAATGTTAGTTGGGACAAAAAATATTTGTAGTAACTGAGGATTTGCACAAATATGAGCTGATCAGAAACTAACTGAATAGACTTAAAGCGAATGTCAATCAAACAGACAATTGATTTTTTTTAAAGAAGTAACAAACATGATGGATAAGGCTTCTGATTAATACTATCAACAGAGAATATTAACTTTGTTTTTCTCTTCATGAATAGTGGTTCCTGCAAAGTATTTCCAGCCTTTATTTACTCGTGATTGATAAATAAGTCATTCAACTTTAATTATAAAAACTTTCAGAACATTTTCAGAAAGCTCACCATGATAGACATATCACAAAAATTAGAGCATGTCAAACTGTATGCATTGAATTGCAATAGATAAAACAAATGAGAAA
Organism: Malacoraja senta; assembly: GCA_038087875.1. Lineage (NCBI taxonomy): Eukaryota > Metazoa > Chordata > Chondrichthyes > Rajiformes > Rajidae > Malacoraja > Malacoraja senta. The sequence goes on from CM075983.1 coordinate 29,872,227, forward strand.
GCAGGAGACAGAGTGCAAGGGTAATGAGTATGCTTATTAGATTCCTGTAGACCAAGATATTATTAAATGATTGAGAACTTATGAGGAGCCTTAAGCTGTGGTCTAGCTGAATAAGATGAGGCTTGAAGGGCTGGAAGAGCCCCTGTTCCAATGTTGTTTAAACAGGAAGATCTATGACGCTGAATTAATTCACTAATTCCAATTGTTAATTACTTTAGTACTTCCTGGAAGAATAAGCATTTAATTAGCAATTAGTTACCAGCTGTCGTGCAGAGGTATCTAATTTGTTCAAGTAATGGGGGAGGACACCTCGTTATAGTGTATGTGTCAAGTTAGCGGTGTACAGATTTAAACAGGTGCATTGATCAAAGTACAAAATGGGAAATACTTACATTTATTCAGCAAAATGGTTTTTTGTGGTAAGAGAAAAACTGTGAAGTTTAGAAGACTTCCATTTGGATGCAGTTAATTTTAACTTTTTTTAGTTATGATGTTTAAGACTTTGAAACAAAAGAAAACATACTAGATATCTCAACAGGTGAAGCAGCATCTGTGAAAAGAGGAACAGAATTAAGATTTCAGACAGAAGACTATTTGTCTGAACTGAAAGAATGAGTAAACAAGTTAAAGTTGCAGGGGAGAGGGGAGTTGATAGGTCAAAGGGAATATTTCTGCGAGGATGCAGTCGGGTTTGTTCTTGCGATTTGTGGTTAAAAAACCATCTGGCTGATAATTTAAAGAGATCAGTTTAGAGAGGGTAGGTACAAACAAAGCTGTAATGCTGAATTGTAGATGGCCAGCGGGTCAGGCCATGTTAGTGGAGAAAGAGAAAACATGGTGTCAATATTACAGAGATGACCTACAGCATAACTGGCCAGTTCTGATACAAGCAGAGACATGAAATTACCCCAAATTGTCGAATTCATGCACAAAAGCTGCATTTTCTTCATGTGGTGCTGACACTTCAGCATGCATTGAGTCTCGTTATAACCGTGCAGGGAACCACAGATACCTCGGATGGAGAATTGAAGTGGCTGCTCATGTTGACATCTCCAGAATTAATGCTGGCTCTCTGCAGGATGGTCAGCCAATTTACCTTTAGACACTTTATGTGCAAGTGACGAATAAAACTGATTGATTGCAGTGTAGAGGAGAGCGCCTCATGGGCACCGAATGCAGTACACTCGATTGGAAGACGTGAAAGTGGAGATTTGCCTCGTATGGAATATCTATCTGACAGTGGAAGGGAAATTGGTAAAACAATGGTTGTTGCATTTCCTACGACCGCATGGGATAATGCCATGAGAAGGGGCGTGAATAGTGGAGATGGAAGTGGAATTGAGTGTTGTGAAGGGAATCATTGTTGCAGATTGCTACAAAGGGGAAGGGAAGATGTAAGTATTATTTGTTATCCACTGCTTTTTCATGTTAATGACATTTTCATGTTAATGGCATTTTCATTGCTGGGTCGTATTGATTAATAGGCTTTAATTATAAAGCTTTGTACCAGTGATCTGCTGACTTTGATTGCACTTCAAGGTGAAGCAGACTACTAGCTGAGATTGGAATACATTACTGTTTGTTTCCAGCATATTAAATAGACATATCAGCATTGCAGCTCGTTTACCAGACCTAGTTTTATTTTAATAAACAGGCAAAAACCCATACTCACTTGAATGCTAATGTGAAAAAATGTACTTACCTTGGCAAGCAATTAACTATTTCCCCTAAGTGCCTATTTTGTTACCTTTACAATTACTTTATAGCCAAACTAATGTAGTTAATTGTTTGATCTAGAAGACTCCATAGCAAAAGACAATATTTTTTAATTTGGTCATTGCAAATGCTTTGTAACCTCGATTTCTGTTTGCAATATTAGCAAATGTTGAATTTTTTCCCTAAAATTAACTATTAATCCTCCTTTAGTATATAATATGTTGCAATTTAAGATGGATGCTGTGTTGCAATACCTTACATTTTAATTACAAATGTCAGTAAGTCATACTGTTTTGTTACTCAATATTTCTCAACTGCCCCCAAAGCCCATTGTTCAACACTGAAAAGAACACACCATTTCCTGTTTTGTTTCCCTTTGAACTAAGCTGTCATTATAATACATACAACATTTTCTTTTGCAGGGGTACTCTGATGAATGGCCTTGTTCTCTGGGTTTCCAATTCATTCACAGTGACATAAAGAATAGTCTTTAACTTACAAACAATAATAATTCTTAGGAGCAAACTGTAAATCATATGACCATAAGATTTTGTAAAATTGCTTGAAGAATTTTGGTATTTATGTCTGTCACATATTTTCAAAATAATGAGTGGTTACATTTGTCACACACTATGATGGAAGTTATTTTTTCCCAAAGACTGATAACAATAAGCAACCAGCCTGCCTCATTAATCAGTAGACATCTCTTATATCTTGCATAGGAAGTTTATGATTCAGGCACTCAGCACAGGTCATCTGCCTCAGACCTCAAGTAATGGAAGGAGATAAAAATAGGGCAGTGACTGTTGGTTTACTAACGGAACTGCTTTTGCGAGTGGGAAGGTTAGAATGAAGGAGACTAATTGGAAGCTTTCTTATTTGTCAAGCAAGGTTTAGAGAAGTAGGGTGTGCTATTTTAATATGTGGAGAGAATTTGCCATAATTCCATTGAGTCCAGTAACAACTGTGGCTCGGTATATTCATTTGTCTTCTGTGAAATAAGCCAGTTTCCACTACTTTGGATCACCCCATCCTTAAAGGTTTGTATCAGTGCATTACTCACAGTGCATGCAACCAACCATCCACATACAAACTGGAGGAACAGCACCTCGTAATCTGCTTGGGTAGTTTACAAGCCCAGAATATTGAATTCACCAATTTTAAGTAACCCTCCCTCCCCCAACTTCTTTCCTCCCCCCCCCTCCCTCCCTCACTATTTTCCCCACTATCACCTGGACCCACCTGCCTGTACCTATTTCTCCTCTCCCTATCCCACTCCACATCCTCGCTCACATAATTTTCAACTCTTTTCATCTCTGACCTTTGTCCAACCATCTGCCTACCAAAAATTCCCCTTGCCTGCATTCACCAATTACTTGCTAGGCTTTGTCCTGCCCTTCCTTTCTTCCAGCCCCCCCACCCATAATCAGTGTGAAGGAGTGGCCCGACCTGATACATCACCTAACCAGTTTCTCCAAGGGGGCTGCCTGATCTGTTGAGTTACTCCAGTATTTTGTGTCTTTTTCTGTAAACCAGCATCTGCAGATTCTTGTTTCGACATATATGGGTGATTCTTCAGTAAATGTCTACTTTGGTGTCCCGCTACTTTGATGCTGTACATAAGGAAAATCTGTAATTTTACTTTGAAGTCACGTGAGTGACAACACGAAGAAGGCCGTCAGCCCGCATGCGCGTCGTTACGTCTACCGCATTGCGCAACGACTGACTGGCAGGCGCGCTGCTCCTTCCAGCGGTAAGTTTAAACCTGCAGGTAAGTTGTAAAACTTATTTCTAGGTACTGTTTTTTGTCTTGCAGGAAGCTCTGTTACAGAGTTTGCCTGCTGGATTCGGGGCGAAGTCGGATGGGCTGCGGGGAAACCGGTTATGGACCGTGGGGAATCCAGGTCCGGACCGCGGAAGCGCGGGTAGCCGGCGGCCGTCGGGTTCGTTACCTAAGATGCTGACAATGGGGTCAGCGGCTCCCAGACCACTATGGTGCCCCAGAAAGGGGGTAAAACCAGGAGTAAGTCGGTCAGACCTTGGGACTCGGGCGAGTCTGGTCAGGAGGGTTCCCCTCCTTCAATGGGTGCGTCTGCGGACGTCTAAACCCACATGGAGCACCTGATGGAGAGGTTGCTCCGCAATGATATACTTCAAAGGAGGGAGTTATCAGCGCGGGTCTCCTCGGGGGCCCACGGCAGCGGCACCTGTTTCAGGGCTGCACAATGTCTCCCTCTCTGAGGAGGGGAGCATTTGGAGTCAGTTTCAGTCTGACAGAGCAAAAGTCCTGATATAGGTCCGTCGGAGGGGCCATGTCAGCGCAGGTTTCCTCAGGAGCCTGCGGCAGCACCTGTTTTCAGGGCTGCCTACGAATCTCCCTCTCTGTGGAGGGGAGTGCGAGGAAACACTCGCAAGCGAAGGGGTTTCTGCCGGAAGAATTGGTTCCAGCCGTTGGCAGAAAACCCAGAAGGGGACAGAGTTCCCCTCACGCTACAAGTGCCGGCAGTGAACAGCGCTATCAGGGGTGACATTGGAGGGGTCATGAAATCCAGGAAATGAAACCAGCCGCCGAATCTTCTCTTCAGGTAAGATTTATCCAACAGATATACCTGGATGAGGAAGCAAAAGCTGTCGGACTGATCAAGGTACCGACGACGAACAAAGCTTCATCGTATCGGCGACGACACACCCCACGCCTCATCGGCAGTAAGCAGTTCACTGAAGCTGGTGGCAGCTTGAAAACTGGGCAGAGGTCTTTCAGGCCAAGGTCCAAGCCGGTCTCAGTAAATATGGAATCCACATACACTACCAGTCCTATTCTCCAATCAAGGACGGGAATAGAACCCACATCAGGGGCCTTTGGGCTTACCATAAGACCACCGGTAACCATGGAGGTAGGTGGGTCTGGTTCTTCCGAAACATGGGGTATGTGGACCATTTACAAGTTGGTAATATTTACACTTGTTTTTGTACAAATGACAATGATAACATGAGATTCAGATCAGTTTATACACTAAAATGATAACATGTGATTGGTTTATTATTGCGGTATACAAGGGTACCAAGCATGGCTTGGAATTGGGGCCAGAGTTGTCTTTCGAGGCAGGCTCAGTATTACAGCCAGGATTGCCTCCCGAGACAAGCTCGGAAATATGGCCAGAGTTGTCTTTCGAGGCAGGCTCAGAATTATGGCCGGAGTAGTCTTTCAAGGCAGGCCCAGTATTGTGGCCAGAGTTGTCTTTCGAGGCAGGCTCAGTATTATGGCCAGGATTACCTTTTCGAGACAGGCTCGGGAATCTGGCCAGAGTTGTCGTTCGAGGCAGGCATGGAATTATGGCAGGCGTGGCCTGTTCATTGTGAAAGATGGAGGATGTCGGTTCATAATTGATTTAACTCGCATATGCGACATAGACTTTTCAGTATATGGGTCTTCGTTAGTCTAACAACTGATTTCCTCAGGATCTTTATGGTATGCATCGATTTCAAAGTTGAATACTATTCAGGTCCCATTCACAGGGATCACCGGAGACATTTGAAATTTATCTGGATGGGGCTATGATAACAGTTAATGCATTGCAAAATGGGCTAACTTCAGCTCCCAGGTCATCTACCAAATTACTAAACCGGTGCTTGGACTGCTTAGAGCTCAAAAACACTTGTCATGGCTTAGCTGGATGATATTCTAAACGCTGTGTTTTGCTAAAAATCAACTGTTTCAGCCGCAACTATATTTGAGAAATTGAGGTTCCTCATCCATCCAGTTAAGTTGATACCAACTAAAGTTATTGATTATTCGGATTTACCTTTAACTATTAATTTATCTGTGACTCCGCCCTGAGGCAAGAGATTGGAATCAATAGAAGCCTGTAACAACCTTGTTATTAAGCAGCCTTCTATTCATCAAGTGTAATTGGCAAAATAGCAGCTGTGTTTCAGCTGTGCAATTGGGCCTTTGCATTATCAGAACTTACAACGTGCAAAGTAGTAACCTCTCAAGTGCCACATAGGTCATTGTTAACAGACCTATGCTATTACCAGCTGAAGCTACCAAAGTCACAATGGTGGACGAACAATATTCAGCATTGCTCCAGTAGTTTTGGTCAGTAAATCTTCAGTTCTATTACAAACTGATGCTAGTGCTCAAAGATGGAAAATTACGAATGCCATCTCTAGTTACGGAGGCGGATGGGATTTGCATGAATTACCAATTCTTCAGTTATTGGTATCTACTACCTATAGACACTAGGTGCATACTATGGGTTAAAGGGTTATTGTGCGAATATGCATAATCTGCATGCTCAGTTCCAAGTTGATACACTGTGGTGGTGGCATATGTTAGTCACATGGGTGCAATCAAGTCAAAGTATCCTGTCATAATTTACCCAACCTCATTTGGCGCTGGTGTATTATCATGTAAAATCAATGACAACATAGAATGGATGTTGGATCACAAAGTATTTTATGACATTATGGCTCAATGGAACACTGAATATCGATATGTTTGCATCCAGGCTCATTCACCGGTTGCAAAAACATGTGGCATCACAGTGGCGAGAGATACATTCTCGCTACATGGGGGAGGAATGTTCTTTTACGTCTTTTCTCCATTTTGCCTCATCAGTCGGGTCTTGCAATAAATTCAGCAAGATCCCGCTTCAGGTTTTTCGTACTGTCTGACTGGCCTATGCAGCCATGGTTCCCGCTAATGTTGGGAATAATAATAGAGCCTTATATGGGTATTCTAAACATAAAACTTTGCTGGTTCAGCCTGGGACTCGGGGAACCAGCCTCTGCATGATTAAATCAATTCATTGCCTTGCAGACTGAGATGACTGCTCCTGCGGCTCGGGTTGTCAGACCGATCCATGTATGTGTTCACTGCAGAGTGCAGGGATAGGACCAATAAAGCAGTACATTTCCTCTTCAGGAGATGGGAAGCGTTGTGTTTAAATGCTATGTTACACGGATACTGACATCTTAAGAGTTCATTTTCAAATGGGTCCTTGACAATAAATTAAGTTATAGTCCCATTAACTGTGCCCAACGTGCTTTGTCATCATATTTGCTGCAGCGAGCGGGACCCGCTCTGTTGGGTCTCACCCTCTGATATCCAGTTTATTAAGGATATCTTTAACACAAGTTCTCCCAGTCCCAAGTACACGGAAATATGTGATATTGACATTGTGTTAACACTACTTCACCAGCTATATCCTTATTTTTGGCTCGGCTCGGCTCTCATAAGGTAGTTATCCCCATGGTGCTGTTCTCAGCGCAACGGGTCCAGTCATTACATAAATTGCGACTGGACAGGATGGTTACACCTGCTAATAATATAATATTTCATGTTTAAGATTTAGTTAAGCAGGGCAGCCCAGGGGTGTCAGGTCTCAAACTAGTTCTCATGACATACCCCATGGACCTTCGGTTATGTGTGGTCACTCATTTACAACATTACGTCAAGGTCACCCAGAGCCTTAGAGGCTCTGATACTCTGATACTAGCTATGTTTGTTAGTTACAAAAAAAACTCATAAGAAGGTATCAGTTCAGACCATCTCCAGGTGGTTAAAACGGGGCTTTGGCTTATGCAGGAGTAGATACTAATTTTCTAATCTCACTCCACCAGGGCTGCTACAACATCAGCAGCAAGGGTTATGTACCGTCCTCTGGACCACATCTTAGAGACTGCAGGATGGTCTAACGAACGAGTTTCCAAACATTTTATAATAACCCATTGCCAGACCAGGGGTATTTGCCAACTCTCTTTTAGGTTCTATTTTATAGTTTCCCCTCGGATGAGAGGGGTTACTATTGTTATTATTTGTTCATTTATCAGCATCAGCATGTTTTAAATCTTGGGGAATGGCTGCTAACCAGCAGCCGTCCGTTAATTTCACTTTTTTCTTTAGTTTTTAGTTAACTGTGTCTGTCTTTCCTGGGGAATTTGACTTTTCTTGTTGGGGGGGGTAATGGGGTAATGGGGGAAACTATTCCTAGGTCCCTACCTGGTCGGTGAGGCGGCTTTTCTCCGGGCTGCCCCGTCGACCCGTCCTTGCGGCCTACCAGCGGGCCTGGAGCGGCGTTTCCTGGCGGGGACCGCCTCGCACCTTCAGCTTTGGTGGCGGCACAGCGCTGGAGCGCTATCGTGGAGCGGAGCGGGCGATGCCTTGCCTGGGTCGCCACGCTGGATCGACGCGCTGGAGCTCCGGTGAGCTGTGACCGCCGAGCTCAACACCTCCAGGCTGCGGGACTGCGGAGCGGCCAGCCGCGGGCGGCGCCGCCGACTCGAACATCGGGAGACTCGGAGCTCCATACCGGCGCGGCCCTGTCGGCTTCAGAAGCCACGGACTCCGGTAGGGAATCGGCCGTTCCAGCCGTCCCAGCCGCTGTGAGGACTCTCCCGACACCGGGGCAACTGCACCCGGCGAGAACGGCCAGGAACATCGGGCCTCCGTAGAGGCAACTGTGGAGGCCTCAATATGCCGTCTTTGGGAGAACTGGGGTTGGGGACTGGACATTGTGCCTTCCCCCACAGTGGTAATCATTGTGGGGGGATGATTTTTGTGTGTAAATGTTAATTGATTGTTTTACTTTGTGTCCAAGATGGCTGCCGGAAGGGGGAGAGGACGCCGGTGCGTATTAGCAGCTGCTGCTCTCTCTTCCATACTGTGTTTTTGATTTTTGTGTTTGGATTGAATTCTGTTTTTAATTTGTGTACTTGTGATATCTTTACTATTTATTTCATTCCGCTTACATGTTTCTACTGTAAAATCTTGTTAAATCTTGTAAGGTGTCCTTGAGATTTGAAAGGCGCCCATAAATAAAATGTATTATTATTATTATTATTATTATGTCTGTATGCATTATGAATGTTTCCCTTATCTGTGGTCAACTGATGCAGTCGTGCTTGTGTGGACTCTTTTTCCACGGCATGAAATCACAGAGCTTTGAAATCTTCACGTTGTCACTCACGTGACTCCGAAGTAAAATAGTAAGATTAAGCGAGAACTTACCAGTTTGAAGTTTGATCTTTATTTTATGAGGAGTTACGATGAGCGATTACGTGGCCTCCCCTCCCAACCCTCGTATCATATAGGTCATCTGGTAGTTCTAGTCCTCTCTAATCTTACTATGTTCAGTTCACCAACTGTTATCTGTGATTTCACACCGCTGCTTTGAAGATTGATGCGCATGCGGGCTGATGGCCTTCTTCACGTAATCGCTCATCGTAACTCCTCATAAAATAAAGATCAAACTTCAAACTGGTAAGTTCTCGTTTAATCTAACTATTCTATCCCATTTCTTCTTTTTCTATATTGTTAAAATACATAATCCTTATAAATAAAGATTAAACCCTAAATTAATAAAGTAATATTTTTTTTTTAATTCCCTTTGTTAGATGCCCCCCAGAAATCCTCATGTCCCGATGGTTACTTGTGAAATTTCAAGTCGGCATATTTATTTAATGGGGGATCTATCTGAAATGAAAATAGTTTTAAATGGTAGGTATTAATAAAATATTTATCAGCCTTAAATAAAATCCTCTATTCTTGATAAAATTATAAATCTTATCATTTTTTCAAAAATTTCTTGTCCCAACGATTTGAAATATTTACCGTCACTCACCCTTGTTGAGCAATCCCACATGGGTATAAATAAAATAGACATGAACTTCTGCCCTCAAAAGACCACGGAATTCGAAAGCTACCTACCTTGTGAATTTCTCCTGATTGTGTGAAGCGTGTGAAAACCCCGCTTTTATGCTGCATAACGGGTGCGTACCTTTAATCAGCGCCACCTCCGAACGGTGCTGAACTCTTAGAAAATAAAAACATGTTCTTTTTTGATTTGTTCTGGAGAACAAATCGTGTCATGTGCCATTCTGGAAACGATATGGCCAGACATGGCCTTCTGGCGAGACCACCCTGGGCTAAAGGCTTGGGCCACCATACCGGCCACGGCCACCTCCGTAACTTAACCCCCGATCTCCATCTAGCTCCAGCACTAGCTCCAGCAGGATACAAAGGCCCATTACCTCTCCACGCCCAGCCCTCTTCAGCCGTTGTTCCCCCCCCCCCCCCGCACTGGGGAACAACGGCTAAAGAGGGCGGGGCATGGAGAGGGACATCGGGTCACGAGAAGAGGCAACAGCTGCAACAGGCCTTTGTGTCTGGCTGGAGCTGGTTGCAAAGGCCTGTTGCAGCCGTCGCCTCTTCCCATGACCATTCAGTCCTTGTTCGCTGGTGGGGGGGGAACAAGGGTTGAAGAGGGCTGAGCGTGGAGAGGGACATCGGGTCACGGGAAGAGTCGACGGCAGCAACGGGCCTTTGCTGGAGATGGAGCTGGAGCTTCCGGAGCTGGAACTGGAGTCCAGGAGATCGGGGGTAAGTGACGGAGATGACCGTGGTGGACATGACGGATTAATACCTCCCACAGCCGGCCTCGATGGCACGGAAGATAACATCCCCGGTCTTCTCATCGGGCACTTGTGAAGCGTCTGCCTCCGTCTACTTCTTCCCCCCCCCCTCCACCCCACCACCTCTCCCATTCCCAGTCCAAGGTGTTCCTGTTCACCGGGAGTGTCCCTGTTCACCGGAGGTGTCCCGGCCCGTTAGTTCCGCTAGTTGATCCACGGGATAATTGCCGGGACTCGTGTCCATGCACATAGTTTGCTGATGACATGAATAACCCTAGCCCTAGCCCTAACCCTAACCCTATCAAGAATAGAGGAATTTCTTTAAGGGTGATAAATATTTTAATTATTAATACCTACCATTTAAAAGTATTTTCATTTCAGATAGATCCCCCATTTAATAAATATGCCGACTTGAAATTTCACGTAACCATCGGGACATGCGGTTTTCGGGGGGGGCGGGGGGGGGGGGCATCGAACATCGGGGGGAAAAATAAAAAAATAACACTTTATTCATTTAGGGTTTAATCTTTTTTCATGAGGATTGTGTTTATTAACAATATAGAAAAAGAAGAAATATGATAGAATTACGGATTTTCCTTATATACTGCAAAAAAGTAGCGGGACACCAAGTAGACAGTTACTGAAGAATCACCCTTTAGTCATCTCCATCACGTGGCATTCCCGAACTTGACCATCTCCATTATGTTGAGTCATATCCGTCACATGAGTATTTTATGCTCATAATGTGTAAAATAATACAACAATGACCATAATTATGAATTGTTATTGATAAATGAACAGTATGCCTCTGCCTATTCATTTGAAGTTAATATTGTAGTTATGTGACGGTTATCATTCTTGCTGAAAATCACCACTTTTTTCGGTAGCAAACTGTTACAAATGTTTAAAATCAATGCGTTAGACTGAAAAAGTATTTTTTTTGGTGATTTATTTGAGGAAGATACTCTATAATTTGAAAGTGTGACAAAAATTTGATTTTATATTCTTAAATGTTATATTTTACAGTGTTGTTCATCATAAAAATGCAAAAGATATGAATGAATGCAATGGGCAACCTGGAAAAAGAATTGGAAAAAATAAATTTAATTCTCTAAAAGATTGCGCCAAACATTTCTTACCCATAGTAGAGATTTTCATCTATGTGAAACCACATTCAGAGTTGCAAAAATTTAATTTTTATAATACGGTTTCCAGAAACGTCAAAAGAGACACTTACTGAAGAATCACCCATATATTACTGTACTTCGTACTACCAGAGTACTACTACTTAGTGCTGCACTGTTTCAACATAGTGCACTTGGTTCTCCAGTCTGATCATTCAAATGTACATTGTTGTATATTTTAAAAAGGTCTCCCATCGGGAGATGCATTGTTGTGTCGGGAATTTGAGTACATGGTTCAACGTGGAGACACTGCCTCTGAAGTCTGGTGTTGATTGATGCTGGGGTGACTGGTGCAACCTCTCAGAACTGAAGTAAAAGGCTTAGAGCTGGAACCAGGCTGGCACAGTGAGTGTGGCACTAGCTGGAAAATGAGATTACCTGTTCTCTGTTTTGACAGTCAAGTCAAGTCAAGTGAGTTTATTGTCATGTGTCCCTGATAGGACAATGAAATTCTTGCTTTGCTTCAGCACAACAGAACATAGTAGGCATTGACTACATGGCATTCTATAAATAAATATATACACACATGAATCAATATACTGATAAAGTGCAAATAACAGTTAATTGGCTAATAAAGTTCAGTGTTTTGTCCGAGCCAGGTTTAATAGCCTGATGGCTGTGGGGAAGTAGATATTCCTGAACCTGGTCGTTGCAGTCTTCAGGCTCCTGTACCTTCTACCTGAAGGTAGTAGGGAGATGAGTGTGTGGCCAGGATGGTGTGGGTCCTTGATGATACTGCCAGCCTTTTTGAGGCAGCGACTGTGATAGATCCCCTCGATGGAAGGGAGGTCAGATCCGATGATGGACTGGGCAGTGTTTACTACTTTTTGTAGACTTTTCCTCTCCAGGGCGCTCAAGTTGCCAAACCAAGCCACGATGCAACCGGTCAGCATGCTCTCTACTGTGCACCTGTAGAAGTTAGAGAGAGTCCTCCTTGACAAACCGACTCTCCGTAATCTTCTCAGGAAGTAGAGGCGCTGATGTGCTTTCTTAATAATGGCATCAGTGTTCAGAGATGTGCACGCCCAGGAATTTGAAGCTCTTGACCCTTTCAACCATCAACCCATTGATATAAACGGGGCTGTGGGTCCCCATCCTACTCATTCCAAAGTCCACAATCAGTTCCTTGGTTTTGCTGGTGTTGAGGGCCAGGTTATTGTGCTGGCACCATATGGACAGTTGCTCGATCTCTCTTCTATACTCTGACTCATCACCATCAGTGATACGTCCCACAACAGTGGTGTCGTCAGCGAACTTGATGATGGAGTTCGCACTATGTCCGGCTACACAGTCACGAGTGTAGAGTGAGTACAGCAGGGGGCTGAGCACGCAGCCTTGAGGTGCTCCCGTGCTGATTGTTATCGAGTCTGACACATTTCCACCAATACGAACAGACTGTGGTCTGAGAGTGAGGAAGTCGAGGATCCAATTGCAGAAGGATGCGCAGAGACCCAGTTCTGCGAGTTTGGTAACCAGCTTGGAGGGGATTATTGTATTAAATGCCGAGCTGTAATCGATGAATAACAGCTTGACATATGAGTTTTTGTTGTCCAAGTGGTCCAGAGCGGAGTTTTTTGTCGAGGTAGACCACCCCAATCCAAGGATCTGTCACATCACCTCCTGTTCGATGAGATACAAGTGGTTGTTCCCATGCACCCCCCTCCTTATCCCACCACCAACCCCAGCTCTACTGCCACCTCCCTTTGCTGGGCTACTGAATTACAAAGACCAGTGACAATCATGAGTAGACAAAAATGCTGGAGAAACTCAGTGGGTGAGACAGCATTTGTTGGAGCGAAGGAATAGGCAATGTTTCGGGTCAAGACCCTGAAGAAGGGTCTCGACCTGAAACGTCGCCTATTCCTTCACTCCATAGATGCTGCCTCACCCACTGATTTCTCCAGCATTTTTATCTACCTTCGATTTTTCCAACATCTGCAGTTCTTTCTAAAACAGTGACAATCATGAAGCATGTTATCACAGAGAAATCTCTGGGCTGGGTAGAGCTGTGCAGCCAAACACAGTGAGATGGAGAGACAGCATCTTCCATCACTTCCAATGTGGTGGGGCCAATGTGGAGGACTACAAGTGGCTGCCAGTGCCCAGCAATGGCTAACTACAGTCTATGTGTGTGGTATTATATTGTTTGATTTTTGTGCTAATTTCATTGGAATTCTTGTTACTGGGAAATGCATTCTAAGTGTTAAGCATGCTGCCAGTGTACCCCAGTTTTACAATGGTGCATGACCAAGTCATGCAAAAGATCATCTGGTCCTTTTTCATATATATTAGGCAGAAGAAATTCTCCACCAAATAAGTAAAGTACCATTTAAAAACATGAACTTATCTTTCTGAAAAATCAAATACAACAATATAACCATTGAGCTTATTTCCTGTGCTATGCCATTAAATGCCTCCCCATTACTTAACATCACAAGAGCTTCCACTTTACTCTAATCCATCTGAGGTGAGACAAGGAGACAGATTGTATCAACATCTCATGTGATGGTTTCACTCTGTGACACCATGTGTAACTGGCAAGGTTTAACAAATAATTGTTGTACAGTTTTATATGCATGGACTCTTACCAAATGATCCCATTCTACATTTGTGCCTTTTGAATAGCTGTGAATAGTGGACCATTAAGAACTGTGATGCTGCTCAACCTGCTGAGTTCCACCAGCTGTTTTCCTTTTGCTCCAGATTCCAGCATCTGCAGCCTTGTGTGTCTTCAACTGTGAATGTTTTATTATTGCCAAAGATTATCTCAAATTCTGCTCTACAGCATCAAAGGTACAAATTCAAGGCCCTCGTACTCGTATGGGAATATTGAGAGTGTATCCAAGGTAATTTGAGGGCATGTCAATAATCTTGTTAAAACTTATCAGCATTCTGCAACAAAAACAAAATGCTGGAAGAACTCCACGAGTCAAGCAGTGTATGTGGAGGAGAAACCTGTAAAATGTTCAGGTCAAAGACCCTTCATCAGAATTAAGCAAAACATGGAGAGAAGTTAGTTCTCAAAGCAGAGGAGGAGTGAGGTGTGAGACAGGAGACCATATGGAGATTGGTAAAACTAGATCAGATAATGAGGACCATGCGTACTGACCATTAGCAACACATTTGGTAGGAACAAGGTGATATTGGTAGTGGTTTATCATTGTTACATGTACCAAGATAGAGTGGAAAGATTTTATTTACATGCTGCCCAGTCAAATCATACTATACACGAGTACAACAGATCGTTCAAAGAGAAATACAGAATATGGTGTTACAGCATTGTACCGTTACAGTATAAAATCCAAGGTCCGGCGATCAGGTAGGTTGGAAGATTGGGAAAGGGCAATTGGAAATAATGAAACAACAGTTTATCTGGAATTAGAAAATTCAATGTTCATTGGAGAAGGTTGCAAAGTGCCTAGACTGGGAGATAAAATGTTGACACGAGAGATTGCATTTTGTTTTGCTGAGTTCCTCACGTGTAAAAAAAAAAATGCTGGAAGAACTCAATGTCATTACTACAGTTTTTTTTACATTACAAAAAAAACCAAGACCCACACTTAACACTTAACACAGTTTACATAAACATCCTTCACAGTGAGTCTCCAACACCTCACTGTGATGGAAAGCAAAGTCTTATCTCTTCCCTTTATTCTTCACCCGCGGTCCAGCAGTCCAACTGCAGCATCTAGGCGAACTGGGGCTCCGGTGTTAAAGCCCCCGGCGGACGATGGTAAGTCTTGTGGCCATTTAGCCATGCCGGGCGATGCTAGGCCCCGGCTCCGTGTCCTTCAAACCCCGCGGTTCAAGCAGTCCAACCCGCAGTCCAACTGCAGCATCTAGGCGAACTGGGGCTCTGATGTTAGAGCCCCCGGCAGACGATGGTAAGTCCCGTGGCCGCCAACTCGCGCGGGGCGATGTTAGTCCTCGCTCCGTGTCCTCCAAACCTCGCGATTCCAGCGGGAGAAGTTGCCGTTGTGGGAGCTCCGAAAAGCCGTCTCCCACCGGGGACCTGGAGCTCCCGATGTTCCTGTCCACCGGGCCCGCAGCTGGAGCTTCCGAAACTCCAAAGTTGGGTCGCAGCCGAGCGCCACCACAGCTCTCCCCGCTCCAAAGCCGGCCAGCTCCGCGATGTCAGGTCCCAGGCTCCGCGACTGGAGCCCTCAGGTTGGTCCCGGCCGGAGGCCGCCGCCGGCTCCACAATGTTAGGCCCAACGACATCGGAGATCCGACAGGGAAAAAGTCGGGTCCCCGTACAGGGAAGAGATTAACGGTTTCCCCAACATCCCCCCCCTCCACCCCCCACATATACACAGCTAAAAAATAATAAAAACTAAGCTCAAGACATACATATAACAAGACAAAAATTTAAAAAAAAGACGGACAACTGTAGTTGAGCCGCTGCCGTTAGGCACCGCCACTCCCAAAGATTATAGGTGATCTTTTACATCAGGGGCCTCCAAACATTTCAGCATGAGGGCCACATTATATATTTGGCACATTTTTGTGGGCCGTATGAAAAAAGAAAGACAATAGACAATAGATGCACATATTGTAGCAATGTTACAAAATTTTGAGATTTTAAAAATCAAGTCTGCAATTTATCCTATCAGATAAAGCATAAAAGGAAGTTTAATTTGACACCTAATTCACTTTCATATCTTCAGTATTAAAAAAGTTATGGCCATTCTCATACTCTAAAATTAGCATCTTGTTCCCTATTGCTTTTCCATTGACTTAACTCAAAAGCTGTGATCAAGGACAGTCAAAAGCCTATAACTTTCTTAAAAATTAAGAGAACTGAATGAAATTTTCAGTTATTATAAATTGAAGCATTCTGAAACAAATATGAAACCATTTTACTTGGATGACCTGAAATTAAAGCATATAATTAGTTAGTTACCTAATTGTAGCTAATTACAAAATTCAATTACTAGATCTAAACATCCATCCATTTCTTAAGAAAAGGTTAACATTTGTAAATAGCCTAAGTGTCCAAATAACATTCACACAAGAATTCACAATATAACATGATTTTTAAATCTCATTGTCATGAATTTATAGGCCAAATGGAAGGAATTTAGTGTTTAATTCCCGTAAATTAATGGCCATTTAAATCATCTTGCGAGTGGGATTTTGTGGAACGCGATCGTTTGGAACGTTGCGGTTTGCGGTGAAATTAAACCCCATATCGGCAGGAAAAACACTGCCGGTTCGTATGGGACCTTTTCGCAACGTAAAATTTGGATTAAAGTAATCCTAAGAAGCAAGTTTATATGTAAAATAAACGGCTTACCTTTATTTGTCCCGTACGGGAGATCTGTCCCGTTGTCGGCGTTGACAGCGTTAGAAGTCGATTTTTATTTTACTCCTGCTATTAAATTGTCCAGCGATGTTTATAAAAAACTTCAGAGAACGGATGTCGGATCGATTATTCTTCAGCAGCTTAACAGCCTGAGGAAGTTTGACTCCAACAGGCAGGAGTAAACGGCATTTTAATCCCGCCCCCCTCTCAAAGGTGCCAAAGTTAAGTTTTATAACATACCTACATATTGTGGCCCCTGGTTCTGGACTCCCCCAACATCGGGAACATGTTTCCTGCCTCTAGAATGTCTAATCCCTTAATAATCTTATATGTTTCAATAAGATACCCTCTCATCCTTCTAAATTCCAGAGTATACCATCCCAGCTGCCCCATTCTTTCAACATATGACAGTCCCGCCATCCCAGGAATTAACCTCGTGAACCTACTCTGCACTCCTTCAATAGCAAGAATGTCTGTCCTCAAATTTGGAGACCAAACCTGCACACAATACTCCAGGTGTGATCTCACTAGGGCCCTGTACAACTGCAAAAGGAAAGAAATGTCAGATTTGGTGTACAGACTCGATCTTGGAGGGAATATTCCAGTTCCGATGCGCAAACAGGGGTAGTGGATAGACAAGGTAGCCGATGGCGTCTGCGGGCTTGGAATGGACTTTGGTCACTCGCCGAATCGGAGATAGAGACGGCGAGAAAGCGAAGGGAAGAGTCGGGGCTCGAGCAGAGGAAAGTGGGAGCTGGTTGGAAACTGGCAGTGAGGGAGATGAAGCGATAAAGTAGTGAACGAGAGCAGGAAGCAGCACCGATAAAACAGTATGTACCTCAGAGAATTACCTGATGTAATCTGTTGTGTAGAGAGCAAATGCTGCAAACACACTACAAATTCTCTGAGTCGCTGGACTTTAGGACCCAGGGGAGCCCGGAGCTCAGAGCTTGCTGCAGGCCGGATAAAATCTCATGGTGGGCCGGATGTGGCCCGCGGGCCATAGTTTTAAGACCCTTGTTTTACATCAATTTACTGAACTAATTCCATTTCACTTGTTTTCCTTTATTTCTCAATATACCTGTAGATCTCTCTTAAATAGTCTCAACGCTTGAGCCACCATGGCCCTCAATTTATTTGCCACGTATTCTGTACAACACCATGCTTGCTTCCTATTTATTTGCCAACTTGTTTTGGGATTGTGACCTTTGATTCTAGAAAATGTAGCCTGGGGCAACATGAACTCCACATCTATCCTGTCAAGCCTGTGTGGAATTATCAGTGAGATTACTTCTCGTTCTTCTAAAATGTAAATGTCCACCCTTGTTATTCTCTCCTGAACAGGCAACACCATCACTTCCCTCCTACACGTTTCAGGAAACAACCTACACTGCAATACACATAATAACATAATTATGTCCTTCCTTAAGTGGGAAGACCATATCTGTACACAATATTTCAGATGTTGTCTCACCATCACTTTGCATATATAGACCAAGACACTTCTATTCTTTACTGAAATCTTTGTGCAACAAAGGCCAACATGTTGTTTATTTTTCTAATTTGAAATTTCATATTAATTCCTCATGATTTATGTAGGAGGCTCAGAGGCTTTTGAATACTCACACCTTTCAACTGTGACCATTTAAACAATTCTCCACTTGTTTTCACAACAAAGTAGATGACTTCACCTTTTGTACCTTCTGTCTTACTTGCCATGTCCTTGCCTATTCATTTCTATGAACCTCCAAATCTTCTCTGCATCCTCTTCACAGGCCAAACTGACACCCACTTATGTGTCATCAGCAGACTTGGATCCCTGCAGTAACTTGCCGATAGCTATTTTTCAAAACGGAAATGATCCATTTATTCCTTTATTTTCCACACCAGTAAATTATTGCAGGGTCCTTGCATTTTAACCTTACTTATTAATCTCTTGACTGGGATATTATCAAGTTACAACCTCAAAATTGCCAACAGAATTGTTAAACATAATTACCCACTATAAATCTATGTTAACTCTGTTTAATTCTATCATTATCTTCCAGTTGATCAGATATCCCTTCCTTCAGATAACATTGCAAAATCTTCCCTACAACCAGTATCAGGATTAGGTATGCTAAAATTATGGTACAATAAACAAGGGAACAATTATCTTGATTTGTCCTCTTCTTTGCACCCATACTGTAGCTATAATATTGTTAAAACATTCGTAATGAATAGAAACATATTTGGATGAACAACGGTGTGACAAACAAAAGGGAGCTATTTCGGTGTCACATCAGCTCAAATATCCCACCTCTTGACTTTTTATGCAATTTGTTCTCCATGTAGGTCAAATGTCATCTGCTAATTATATGGTAGATTTAGTATAATTCTAAACAAGGAAAAAGGCTAATGCTGTTTGCTGTACATGCCCTAGAGACATATTCAGGGTCATCTTGAAGTGATTAGGATTATTTGTGGCAGAGAATCACAAGTTGGCAGAGAACTAACTGAATTCAGTAGGATTTTATAGTTGAGAGTTTCAGTGTCAACTATGAGTAGAGCCTAAACCTGTGACTTCAATGTAAATACTATTTTGCTATTGACCTACCTAAATGGCCCATTCTAGAGTGCATCTGATATTGATTGGCTGTCAGGATGTGCAGATCCAGACATTGTTATTCTAATAGCTTTTCATTTTAGACTTCTATATTGTGAATCAAATCTCCTAAAAGGGATTTAGCTTTCATTAGCCAGTAGTGTTCTATTTCACCTCTGATAGCTTTCACACAATGACAGCTAAGCAGGTTAGTACAAGGAATGGCTTTTTAAAGTAACTGCAGAGAATTTCAGTTTCAGCATCAAATGTTTATAATGCACAGAGGGATGAAAGAAGGTAGTCATTGCTAAAAAAAAATGACTTGTTCATCTGTTTACAATCTAAATCCATTGCGGCAAATATTTTCGCTTCAAATATCTATGTCCATAATGTTTCAAAAATGTCCATTTCACAGGTATGTACAGTTCTGGCTGTGACTTCAACTGCATATGCAGCAGAAATTCCACTAATAGGTTAACTAGACGGAGTTATTAGATAAGTTTGACATTAGGAAAGACAATATATATCAAATTGAAACGTGTTTCTTTTATTAAGAATTAAAGTTTTGTACATTTTGTTGCCGAACCATTATTGGAAGTATTGAAGGCCGCTCTTTAACAATCTTTAATCTTAGACAAAGATTAAGTTTAATATATTTTTTTGTTTATCACTATAAGATAGCAGGAACTACTCCAAACACCTTTATCCTATTTTTTTTCTAATCTTCACGCTAATCAACTATTTTCTTCCCAATTTATAGCCACGTATTCTATCCAACAGCATGCTTGCCAACTATTACTATTTCAGCATTGACTTATCCCTTTCAAGATAGCTGTTAAACTTATTGCCCATTCCCTCCAACTATAGGCTGTCTTTAACCTTTGTTTTACTTAGAACTTCCTGATGCAACACTATCACACCTCAGTTATCACTGTCCAATCTCACTTCTCCCTCTACAACACAATAGTCAAAAATATTCTTCTTGAATTAACAGTGATCTTGGCTATTTTGATACCAGGACATCTTGCTAACCCAAGCAAGAGTGTCACAGCAATTAATGGTATTTAAAGGTTGGGTGCTGTCTTTATGGAGTATACATGTGTTCTCTTGTGATCCTGTAGGATTGTTTTTGCTTCCTCTAACTTTCCACAGATGTGCTAGTAGATTAATTGGTAAATATGAAAATGTTCCCATTAGTGAAGTGGCACAAAGAATCAAAGGGGAGTTGTAAATGAACACAAGAAACAACAGTTCTTGACTTAAGCACAAAGTGCTGGAGGAAACTTACAGGTCTGACAGCATCTGTGGAGGGAATGGACAGATGTTTCAGATTGGAACACTTCTCCAAGATTTATTTTGCCACATGTATTCTCAATGTGTGAGAACCTGGTCTAAGCACCTTCAACTTGTCAATTGATACCCTATGTCAGAATTTGCTGATGCAACCTGAATCGACACTACAGTTTTATCATGAGAGACTGCTGCATTGTAATAAGTTCCAGTGAAATGCTGAATTAATACATTTGCTGAACAGGTAGATGTCATGAATTTCATGGAAATATTCAAGTTTTGTAAAAAAAAAACTTCCAGTGAATTTACAAGTGTTTATCCTTTGATTGTAAGCTACGAAGGTAAGCTAGCCAAGAATATAAAGGAGGATAGTAAAAGCTTCTTTAGGTATGTGAAGAGGAAAAATTAGTTAAGACCAATGTTGGACCCTTGAAGATTGAAAAAGGTGAATTTATTATGGGAACAAGGAAATGGCAGATGAGTTGAACAGGTACTTTGGATCCGTCTTCACTAAGGAGGACACAAACAATCTTCCTGATATAGTAGTGGCCAGAGGAACTGGGGTGACGGGGGAACTGAAGAAAATCCACATTTGGCAGGAAATGGTGTTGCGTAGACTGATGGGGCTGAAGGCTGATGAATCCCCAGGGCCTGATGGTCTGCACCCCAGGGTACTTAAGGAAGTGGCTCTAGAAATTGTGGATGCATTGGTGATAATTTTCCAATGTTCCATAGACTCAGGATTAGTTCCTGTGGATTGGAGGGTAGCTAAAGTTATCCCACTTTGTAAGAAAGGCGGGAGAGAGAAAACAGGGAATTATAGACCAGTTAGCCTGACATCGGTGGTGGAGAAGGTGCTGGAGTCAATTATAAAAGATGAAATAGCCGCACATTTGGATAGCAGTAACAGGATCGGTCCGAGTCAGCATGGATTTACGAAGGGGAAATCATGCTTGACTAATCTTCTGGAATTTTTTGAAGATGTAACTAGGAAAATGGACAAGGGAGAGCCAGTGGATGTAGTGTACCTGGACTTTCAGAAAGCATTTGATAAGGTCCCACTTAGGAAATTAGTGGGCAAAATTAGCGCACGTGGTTTTGGGGGTAGAGTGCTGACATGGCTAGAAAATTGGTTGGCATACAGGAAACAAAGAGTAGGGATTAACGGGCCCCTTTCAGAATGGCAGGCAGTAACTAGTGGGGTACCGCAAGGCTCGGTGGTGGGACCACAGCTATTTACAATATACATCAATGATTTGGATGAAGGAACATTAGCAAATTTGCAGATGACACAAAGCTGGGTGGCAGTGTGAACTGTGAGGAGGATGCTATGAGAATGCAGGGTGACTTGGACAGGTTGGGGGAGTGGGCAGATGCATGGCAGATGAAGTTTAATGTGGATAAATGTGAGGTTATCCACTTTGGTATCAAAAACAAGAAGGCAGACTACTATCTAAATGGCATCATTGAGAAAAGGGGAAGTACAACAGGATCTGTGGGTCCTTGTTCATCAGTCTATGAAAGTAAGCAAGCAGGTACAACAGGCAGTGAAGAAAGCGAATTGCATGTTGACCTTTATAACAAGAGGAGTCGAGTATAGGAGCAAAGAGGTCCTTCTGCATATGTACAGAGCCCTAGTGAGACCACATCTGGAGTATTGTGTGCAGTTTTGGTCCCCTAATTTGAGGAAGGACATTCTTGCTATTGAGGGAGTGCAGTGTAGGTTTACAAGGTTAATTCCCGGGATGGCAGGACTGTCATATGCTGAAAGATTGGAGCGGCTGGGCTTGTACACTCTGGAGTTTAGTTTGATGAGAGGGGATCTTATTGAAACATATAAGATTGTTAAGGGTTTGGACACGCTAGAGGCAGGAAACATGTTCCCAATGTTGGGGGAGTCCAGAACAGGGGCCACAGTTTAAGAATAAGCAGTAAGCCATTTAGAACGGAGACGAGGAAACACTTTTTCTCACAGAGAGTTGTAAGTCTGTGGAATTCTCTGCCTCAGAGGGCGGTGGAGGCAGGTTCTCTGGATGCTTTCAAGAGAGAGCTAGATAGGGCTCTTAAAGATAGTGGAGTCGGGGGATATGGGGAGAAGGCAGGAACGGGGTACTGATTGGGGATGATTAGCCATGATCACATTGAATGGCGGTGCTGGCTCGAAGGGGCGAATGGCTTTCTCCTGCACCTATTGTCTATTGTCTATTGATTTGGACACCAAAATTCGACATCAATTATTTACAGATTTTATACTTTTTATTGCTATTGTTGCCAACAAAAACAATGTAGGATACATTCCAAAAATATTTAATTGGCTCTGAAGTATTGGGGAACATTCTGTAGGGGGGAAAGCATGATAAAGTTGTAATTGTTTTCTTTATATTATTGAAACTAAAGTTAATTTTCTTTAGCATTTGCAATTACATTTATATTTTTGTGCTTGGGCCTTCTCAACACTAATCCCTCCAATGGCTAACTCAGAGCAAGTTAGGAAGCATGTTTTGAATAATTGAGCGAAGATGACCTCAACAGTTTTCTGACTAAGATGCACTGTGTGGCAGCCTAGATACGATGACTATGAGAGCAAGAGATCTCATGACCAGATGTTTATTGGTAGCGCTAATGGAGCAGGGTTCTGATATTCCCAGTTTATTCATGTGTAGCTTTGTGTGTTGGAAGAGGACCTGTGTCACTTTGTTATCAATTAACTAGATCATTATCCATGGTCTTTATTTATTGTTGCTCATTCAAAAATATCCATGAACAGATAAATTCTGGTAGTATTACGATATAATTCTTTTAATTGGAGGAAGCTGTAATCATTTTGTTGGCAGTATAGGAATTGAAAATATTTGTACACATTTTAATAGATGCAAAGTGCAGATATTATTTTTTGCAATGAGCAAAAACAGCATCCTTTCCCTAATGTTACAAAATTTAAGGGGAAATTATTTTGCATAAGCACCAGAAAACATGACATTGTGGAAGTTTAATTTTGCTTACCTCAAGTAAGATTTCATTATTGTATATTTGGTACGATTAACTCTCGCTAATTAAAATGTTGTAATTTTTAATTAAACATGCTTTGCTGGAAAAATATACAAATTATTTCTATAGAACTCTAGGGAATGCTTGCACTAATAAGGAAACAAATATCAGTACAAAGAGAAAGCAGATGTTCCACATGGTAACACTGTCTCATGAAAGTTATTCCTGATTGTAAATCACACCTTGTGTCTTTTTTTTATTAATGCCTTTTGCTAAATTTGGCAACAATAAGCAGGAAGCTGCATGTTCACACTTTTTGTGGGCTATAATTTGGCATCTGTTCCAGCCAAGATAAAAATATATTGGACATATCTCTGACAATATATATTTTTAAATTGCCTATTTGCAAAAAATGTGCTTTCCGTTTATTAAACGCATTATTACCCAGGCTGGTTATAATGCATCATTTGTATTTGTGAGAGGCTTGGGCTTTTCACTAGTGCACAAGGTATGTTAGAAAACTTGTGAATCTCACTGGATCTGAATTATGGCAAGTGACTATGTCAAGGAAGTAGACTCCTGCCATTTCAGATTAGTTTCAATTGTTGTAAAACTGAACCAAACACTAGCCTTAAATAATTAATTGGCAGTTGGGTAGACCACCTTGCAAGTTTTAGCATTTATTTGTAAACTTTTAAAACTGACATGAAAAGTAATTTGCAGACTTCGAATGAACACTGCCCATTCATAATATAACAGTCCAAACTAGAAAGCTGCAATGTGAAAGCATTATTCCACTTCCATTTTATCATTATTTCTGATAACAACTTAAATGTTCACACATTTTAGCTTTTCTATTAATTATTTCCAAGCACAATGTCAACCTATCCATTAGCAAGTGCACTGTTCATCTCTATGTTACTGGCAAACACAAATTAAATAGACACGCAACTCTTCCGTAGTTTGTATTTGCAGAAAAAATATGGACGTTCATGAGCAAGGAAAAGTGGCAATCTAAATTAAATAGGAAAATAATTAAATCTCGATGAAGTAGGCAAACATGCATTTATTCTTAATTTGAAAATTCATTGATTATAATTGCAGTGTATCGCAAAAGAAGATAAGAATAATAATTGACTATCAATGCCCGTAACCTCAACAGATGATTAATCCTATCACATTAGTTACAGTAGATAGAATATTTATATGCTAACAAACCATTTTAATGATAAATGTCTAGAAACTTTCATCTGATGATCACTGAGTGATTTTGGAATAATTCTTCCTTGCTTGCACGTTGTAATCTGAACCATATCGCAGTAACAGACAGAAGCAGTCAGGCGCATACTAATTATTTATTAAAATCATTTTGGTCAGTCATAATGAAGCAAGAAAACTTCACAAATGCTCTATATTTCTGCATTTCACTGATGATGTAATAGGTTGAAATATAAATTATAGGGCACCCCATAAACAGAGAAGATGAACTGACTGCTAATTGTTAA
The DNA here is from genome assembly GCA_038087875.1 of Malacoraja senta. Classification (NCBI taxonomy): domain Eukaryota; kingdom Metazoa; phylum Chordata; class Chondrichthyes; order Rajiformes; family Rajidae; genus Malacoraja; species Malacoraja senta. The sequence continues at coordinate 29,897,214 of CM075983.1, forward strand.
ACCGTGGTGCTATTAATCCTATTCATACCTTGCCATGAGCTTTGATCAGTCCTGTAGATGTAGCATGCATTTAACTCAGATGTATTTAACATGTCACATTATGTTCAAAGGGTGCGAACTCCTGATTATATACAAGCAGAGTCACAGAATCAGCTTGGATGATTTAAAAAATAAATAAATCTATGCACATGGAGGACAACACAAAACATCAGGCTTATTCAGGAATGAAAAATTGTACGCATTATTCAATATCATCATGCTCTATTCATGTTAATCTTGTGAGGTAATATTATATGTAAATGATAAATTGAAGAATGTAGTTGCTCATGTGTGACATGCCCCCTAATCACAAATAATTCTCCCTGTTTGCACAAAGTGTCGTGGCTTCAGCTAATAGTTGTTTTTGTATCCTCTCTATTTCATTGAGTGTTCTGTTTATGCAGCATCTCTGGAGAATATGGAAATGTGATGTTTCTAGTCGGGACCCTTCTTCAGACTCCCAACCTAAAATGCTACCTGTCAATGTTCTTCAGTGATACTGCCTAACCAGGCTAAGTTACTCCAGCACTGTCTTTTTTGTAAATCATCATCTGCAGTTCCTTGTATCCAGTAGTTGGTTCACTATTTTTTGGGGGTTGGTGTGGTCTGCTTTTAAGACCGCATTCTAATCCAATTGAGGCAGAAGAGACTGCAGATGTTGCAATTGGTAGCAAAAAAAGCAGAGCATCTGGAAGAATTGAATAAGCGAGGGGCAGCATGGAAGGAAATGTACAGTCAATGTTTCTGGTCAAGACTCATCATCTAGACTAAAGATGAAGGGTCTCGACCTGAAATGTCGAGTCTATTTCCCTTCAGAGGTGCTGCCCTCGCTCGTTAAGTTCCTCCAGCTGCTCTGCTCTTTTACCTATTTAACCAAATATATTGCATAATACTGGATATTTAGCACCCATAATAGACCATTTGTCCCAAACAGGCTGGTATTTCTGTTCTATTTGAGCCACTTTCTGCCCTTCCTGCTATGAGTCCATCAGCTAACCTTCTATTGTTGTATGTCTGTAATGTTTGTTCAGCTTCCCCCTTAAATTCACCTATACGCTTCACATCAACTCCATCATGGCCAATCTCTGTTTAAAAGTTTGTTATGAACTCCCCAACGATTCTCTTGGTGATTATTTTAAGATGATACCCTCTAATGAACTCTTCCCTGTAAGTGGAAAGATTCTCATTTCATTCACCCTTCACAATTTTAAAGAGCATGATCCAGTCACTCCTCAGCCACCTTTCCTCAAAACAAACGGGACCGAGTCTCTTTATCCATCTCATATATCTTTGCGTTCCTGGTATTATCTGTGTAAATCTTCGCTGAACCCTTTCCCGTACCCCTTTACTTTTTTTATAATACGGGAACCAGTATTATAAAAAATACAGATGACATTTGTATAGCACTCCATGTGTGAGCCAACCAAGCTCTGATAGAGATATAACGAGATTTCATGATTTTTCAAATACATCCCGTACAAATAAATCACAGTGCTTGGCTTATTTTTTTTCTGGCCTGCTAAAATCTATTTGGTATATTTGCATTCTATAGATAGACACAAAAAGCTGGACAGTGGGACAGGCTGCATCTCTGGAGAGAAGGAATGGGTGACGTTTCGGGTCGAGACCCAAGCTTTCTTTCTTCCTCTACCTGATTCAAACTGCAATTTTCCCAATTATAAGTGACCTTTTTTCTTCCTCCCTAAATGTGCTGCCTAACACTTATCTGTATTGAGCTTCATTTTGTTTTCTACATTAGTTTATTAATATTCCTTCATAGTGTGTGGAAGATTTCCTCAGTAATTGCAATCAAATTTGATATCATTTGTGAATTTACAAATATTGTTTTTAATGCAGAGACTGAATTATTAATGTAAATTGTGGGTGCCCACTGAACAAAAAACAAAGTGTTGGATGAGCTCAGCAGGTCAGGCAGCATCTTTGGAGGGAATGGACAGATAACATTTTGGGCTGAAAATGTCATCTGTTCATTCCCTCTACAGATGCTGACAGACTCACTGAGTTCTTCCAGGTCTTTGATATTTTTGCTCAAAATTCTATCATCTGCAGTGTCTTGGTGCATCTACTGATCTACTGGTCGTGCTTTCCCCCCTTCTATACCACTAGTTTTATGGCTTCAGAAAACAATGTAAACAGAAGTTTAGAGAACAAAAGCACTTTCAAAAGGGGTGCAATTTTCACCTTTTTTACACAAATGGAAATTGTGCCATGTAGACACAAGAAACTGAAGATGGTGATTGACACAAAAGTACTGGAGTAACTCAGCAGGTCAAGCATCATCTCTAGAGAACCTGGCAGGTGATGTTTCAGGGAGGGACCCAGAACATGTGCCATTGGGCAAGACTAAAAGAGCACAAATTTATAACTGACTTGTGGTTCACTAGAGCTATCGCACAAATGTGTTGAAAGTTGACTGGAAAGACTGCTGTCTCTGTTATATACTAGACTAAGTGGAACGCGTTGGGTCCCAGTCACATGGGAGGCCTGGTCCCCCAATGCAACCCATTCCCCAACGCAATATTCCACCACGCACTCGTTCCCCCAATGCAATCTATTCCCCGAACGCAATATTCCACCTCTCACCCATAGCCCCCACTACAGGACGCTACCCCTCCACCGGCCCCCGCCTGAAGCCGTCCCGTCCCCAACTGCAGGACGCACCGCCCCCCACCTGAAGCCGTCCACGTCCCCAGCTGCAGGATGCTCCCCACCGGCTGCAGGGACTGGTGGGGAGCATCCTGCAGGTGGGAATGGGATGGCTTCAGGCGGGGGGGACGGTGAAGCGGAAGCGTCTTGCAGCAGGGGAAGGGGACGGCTTCAGCCAGGGGCAGTGGGGGGGAAAGAGCGTCCCACAGCCTGGGGAGGGGGATGACTTCAAGTGGGGGCTGGTGGAGGTGGGTTGGAGCGTCCTGCAGCTGGCGGAGGGGTCGGCTTCAGGCGGGGCTGTGGGGATGGGAGTGTCCTACAGGTAGGGGAGGGGGATGGCTTCAGGCGGGGGCTGGTGGCGGGGAAGAGCGTCTTGCAGTCTGGGGAGAGGGTATGGGAGGCGGCTTCAGGCGGGGGCTATCAGGGACCATTGGGGGTGGGGGGGAAGCGTCCTGCAATCACTCCATCCCCCCTCAACACCCCCCCCCCCCCCATCCACTCTTTGCGGCTCTCTGGCGGCGCACCCATTCCCGCCCATTGGGTTCCCATTGTGAGTTAGAACATGCAGGTATTACTGCGCAGGCGCAGCTGACGGGCACGGCCAGTGGAAAAGGGATTTATTAAAGCTTAAACTGTGAATAACTCTTAAAATATAACAACAATTTAAACGTTAAAAATGAGATTTATTCAGTCCATTCTTTCATGTTTCGTTCTGCAGCCGGGGGAGGGGGGTGGCTTCAGGTGGCGGCTGTCGGGGGCTGGTGGGGGGAGCGTCCTGCAGTGGGGGGAGGGGTACGGCTTCAGGCGGGGGGCTGCCGGGGGCCGGTGGGGGAGGGGGAAACGTCCTGCAGCCGGGGAGGGGGTCGGCTTCAGGCGGGGCCTGTTGGGAGCCAGTGGGGAGGGGTGCTGCCGTGGCCTACCACTGCTGTGGCCTACCACTGCCATGCCTATCGCTGCAATGGCCTACCACTGTCACTGCCGCTACCTATCCCTGCCACTGTCGTGGCCTACCACTGCCTATCACTGTCGTGGCCTACCATTGCCGCTGCCTACCACAGTCGTCGCCTACCACTGCCGCTCCCCACAGGCTTCAGGCCGGGACCGGTGGGGAGCATCCTGGAGCTGTGGACGGGATGGCTTCAGGAGGGGGCTGGTGTGGGGGGAGCATGCTTCAGCGGGGGAGGGGGATGACTTCAGCAGGGGGCTGTCAGGGGCCAGGGGGGGAAGCATCCTGCAGCCGGGGGAGGGGGGTGGATTCAGGTGGGGGGGGAGCATCCTGTAGCCGGGGGAGTTGGAGGGCTTCAGTCATTGGCCGATGTGGGAGGGGAAGCGGCTAGTATGGGTGTTGTGGTCCAGAGGGATTAGTTTTCATAGGGCTAGTATGGATATTATGGGCCAAATGGACTTTCTTTTGCTGGAACAGGTGTTGTGGGCCAGAGGGACGTGTTTCCAGAGGGCTAGTAGGACATTGTGGGGCTAGTAGGACATTGTGGGCCAAATAGACGTTTATTAGGCTAGTACGGTTGTTGTGGGCCAAATGGACTGCAGCTGGGGATGGGGAAGGCTTCAGGCAGGGGCCGGCGGGGAGCGTTCTGTAGCCGGGAATGGGGACGGCTTCTGGCGGGGAGCGTCCTGCAGCCAGGGGAGAGGGACAGCTTCAGGCAGGGCCTGTTGGGGCCCGGTGGGGGGGGGGGGTGACTGCTGCCATGGCCTGCCCTCCCCAGCCTTGGCCTGCCGCTGCCATGGCCTCTCGCTGTCTTGGCCTGTCGCTGCCGTGGCCTATCGCTGCCACTCCCCACCGGCTTCAGGCGGGGACTGGTGGGGAGCAAAGATCCTATAGGATCTTTGGTGGGGAGCATCCTGCAGCTGGGGATGGGGACGGCTTCAGGAGGGGCTGGTGGGGGGTGGGGGACTGTCCTGCAGCTCGGGACGGGACGGCTTCAGGTGGGGGCCAGTGGGGGAGGGAAGCGTGCTGCAGCTGGGGACGGCTTCAGGTGGGGGCCAGCAGGAGCATCCTGCAGCTGGGGGAGACAGGTGAGGCTGTCGGGGGCCGGTGGGGGCAGTGTCATGCAGCCGGTGGAGGGGGATGGCTTCAAGCGGGGGCTGCTGGGGGGGAGGGGGGCGAGCGTCCTGCAGCTGGGGGAGAGGGACAGCTTCAGACATTGGCTGCCGGGGGGTGAGGGGAGGGGGGAGTGGGAGAAGCGTCCTACAGCTGAGGGGGGTGGACGGCTTCAGGCGGGGGCTGTTGGAACAGGTGGGGTAGGGAGACGGCTTCAGGCGGTGGCTGTCGGGGCCATTGGTAGGGGGGCAGCGTCTTGCAGCAGTTGGAGAGGGACAGCTTCAGGCTGCGGTTGTCGGGGCCAGTGGGGGAGGGTGTGGGGGCGAGCGTCCTTCAGCTGGGAGAGGGGGACGGCTTCAGGCGGGGGCTGGTGAGGGAGGGGGAGCGTCCTGCAGTGGGGGAGGAGGACGGCTTCAGGCGGGGGCTGTCGGGTGTTGGTGTGATGGTGGGGGGGGTAGCATCCTGCAGCTGGGGGAGTGAGATAGCTTCAGGCAGGAGCTGTTGGGGGCCGGTGGGGGGGCGGAGCATCCTGCAGCCGGGGGAGGGATGGCTTCAGCCGGGGCTGTCAGAGCTGGTGGAGGAGGGGGCTCTTGGGGCCGGTGGGGGGGCATGCATCCTGCAGCTGGGGGTGGGGGACGGCTTCAGGCGGGGCCTGTCGGGGGCAGTGGGGGGGGGAGCACTGCTGTGGCCTACTGCTGTCACTGCAGCTGCCTACCCCTGCTGCGGCCTATCACTGCCAGGGGGTGGGGGGGTGGCGTCCTGGAGCCAGGGGAGGGGGAGGTCATCAGGTGGTGGCCGGTCGGGGGGGTGGGGGCTTTTTGGAGGGCTAGTATGGGTGTTGTGGTCCAGGGGGCAAGTATGGAAATTATGGGCCAAAGTGAATTTTTTAGGTTAGTACAGGTGTAAGCTGGGGTTGTTGGGCTGGTGGGCGGGGTGGGGGGCGAGCGTCCTGCAGCTGGGAGAGGGTCACGACTTCAGGTGGGGGCTGTCAGTGGCCGGTCGGGGTGGTGGGTGCGATTGGCAAATTGGGAGTATAAAGATGGAGTTGAAGGGGAAGTGAGTACAGGAAAAGTTACAAAAGTCTCCCAAATTAATGGGAAGGAAAGTTCGAGAAGGGATAAGAGAGTAAGGTCAGGGACAATAGCGAGCAGTGTGAGAGGGGAGGTGAATACCGAGGTGAAAGTGTTATATATGAATGTGTGGAGTATAAGAAATAAAGTGGACGAGCTTGAGGCTCAGTTAGAGATTGGCAAGTATGATGTTGTAGGAATTACAGAGACGTGGCTGCAAGAGGTCCAGGGCTGGGAACTGAATATTCAAGGATATAACTCCTATCGAAAAGACAGACAGGTGGGCAGAGGGGGTGGGGTAGTTCTGTTGGTTAGGAATGAAATTCAGTCCCTTGCAAGGGGTGACATTGGAACAGGAGATGTTATTTCAGTATGGATGGAACTAAGGAATTGTAAGGGTAAAAAGACCCTAATGGGACTCCCCTTGGAATCTTTCTTCCTCTTTGGAATGAACTGATCCTGCACCTACAGGCCCCCAAACATTAGCCTGGGTATAGGGTGTAAGTTGAATCAGGAGTTAAAATTGGTATGTAGTAAAGGTAATACTACAGTTGTTATGGGAGATTTCAACATGCAGGTAGACTGGGAAAATCAGGTTGGTACTGGACCCCAAGAAATGGAGTTTGTGGAGTGCCTCCGTGATGGATTCTTAGAGCAGCTTGTATTGGAGCCTACCAGGGAGAAAGCAATTCTGGATTTAGTGTTGTGTAATGAACTGATAAAGGAACTTGAGGTTAAGGAGCCATTAGGAGGTAGTGACCATAATATGATAAGTTGTAATCTACAATTGGAGAGGGAGAAGGGTAAATCGGAGGTAATAGTGTTACAGTTGAACAAAGGGGACTATGGAGCCATGAGAGAGGAGCTGGCAAAAGTTAACTGGAAAGATACCCTAGCAGGAATGACAGTGGAACAACAATGGCAGGTATTTCTGGGAATAATACTGAAGGTGCAGGATCAGTTCATTCCAAAGAGATAAAAATATACCAAGGGGAGTAAGGGGGGACCGTGGCTGACAAGGGACACAGGGACAGTATAAAAATAAAAGAGAAGAAGTACAAAGTAGCAAAGATGAGCGGGAAGGAAGAGGATTGGGTAATGTTTAAAACGCAACAGAAGACTTCCGGTGGCGCCATGTTATACTAACAGACGTGCACCTAGCTCTGCTCCTAAAAAAAATCTCGATTTTTCGCATTAAAACGGGTCTATAAGTCGGAATTTTTTTTTTTTTTAATTTTTTTTTTTTTTTAATTTTTATTTATTAGAAGTACATTACATTACAACCACATATATTAATACTCGTCATTTATATCTTCTTACAATTAATGTACTCCCTTTATTTTATTTTTTTTACACTAAAAAAGGAAAAGATTGAAAGAGAAGAAAGTGAAGGAAAAAGTGAAAGTGTAGAAAAGTGTAGAAAATGTAACAACAAAAAAGGACGAAGACCCTATGAGAGCGAAATTAAAAACAAAAGAAAAAGAGTTAAGAAATAGGCCCTAGGAAAAGAAAAGAGAAAAAGAGAGAGGAAAAAAAAAAATAGATATATATATATTTTTTTTTGAGCATTACGTAAATAGGACATACCAACTCTTCAACTATCATCCCCCCTTACCCGACCTCCATTTTTTATTTTTTTTTAAGTACTTTTGCACCCTATGTTTGTAATAATTCTATAAATGCAGACCACGTCAGGTGGAAGTGATCTGGTTTACCTGCTAGGAGGAGTCTTATCTCTTCTAGGTGTAGTGTTTCAAACATATTTGAAATCCACATATTTATAGTTGGTATTGGAGCCTTCTTCCAAAATTTTAGAATTAGCTTTTTTCCAGTTATTAACCCATAGTCCATTAATTTCTTTTGAAACACATTCAGTTCTGGATCATCTTCCGTTATTCCGAAGATAATCCATTCTGCTTTGGGTATCAGTCTTGTTTTAAATAACTTTGTAAAGATTTCAAAAATTTCATTCCAAAATTTTTGAATTTTTGTACAGAAGACGAATGAGTGCGCTATAGTAGCTTCTTGGGATTGACATTTATCACAAATAGATGATACCTGCTGGACAATTCTGCCCAGCAGGTGGACTGGATTATAATGGAAAAAGGGGATTGCTCCCCGAATAATATAGGAGCGATTATTCTCTCTCCAATAAAATTGAATAATAAAAATTATAATAAAAATCCAATTATATATAGCACTATTAGAACATGGAAGCAAATAAAACAGAATCTAAAATTAAGAAACCTATCTCTCTTAATACCAATAGTCAATAACCCATCGTTTAAACCTTCAATCATAGATAAATCATTTATACAATGGGAAAGAATGGGAATCAAAACGCTCGAAGATCTGTATGAATTAGAAAAATTACTATCATTTCAACAACTACAACTGAAATATAATTTGAAAAATAATCAATATTTTAAATATCTACAAATCTGTGACTATTTGAAAACACACACAAAAGATTATTATAATATGCCTTCCGACTTACTAGATGAAGCAATGAAGACAAAGGCGGAATCAGTTAATTTAATATCATACTTATATAATATCATCTTAAACATAGAAATCCCCACAACAGATGGAATTAGAAGAGAGTGGGAACAAGATCTAGGTATAACAATTTCAAAAGAGAGTTGGGATAATCATTTATTACAGGTGCATAAATGCTCGATCAACGTACGACATACGCTTATCCAATTTAAAACATTACATAGATTATATTATTCAAAAACCAAACTAAATAAAATCTTTCCTAACGTCTCACCAATCTGTGATAAATGTATATGTCAAGAAGCTACCATAGCACATTTTTTTGTTTTTTGTACAAAAATCCAAAATTCTGGTTTGAAATATTTGATATTTTTTCAAAATTAATCAAAATAAAACTGGTACCAAAACCAGAATGGATTATTTTTGGAATATCGGAAGGTATTCCTGAATTAAACGTGTATCAGAAGAATTTACTCAATTATGGGCTAATAATGGGAAAAAAGCTTATACTTAAATTCTGGAAAAATGCGCCCACACCAACAATAAAAATGTGGACATCAAATATGTTGGAAACATTACATCTGGAAGAGATGAGATTCCTCCTAGTAGGCAAAGTAGACCAATTTCAAAAGACGTGGTCTACGTTTTTGGACCTATTACAAGCATGAGGTGCAATAGTAATTTAGAAAAACAAATAAATAAATAAAAGGTATCTGGACCTGGTAATGGGAGGTAAAACAAAAACAGACTTGGTTGGTAGTTCCTTCTCTATGAAGTATGTTATAAGAGTTATAATAGAGCGATTGTTCCTTCTTTCTTTCTCTTTCTTTTCTAGGGTCTATTTTCTAACTTTACTTCCTTCTCTAACTTCTTTTCTAAGGGGCTTTCTTTTCCCAACACTCTTTTGCACTTCACAACCTTTGCGCACTTTCTTCACTTTTCTTACTTCTTTCTTTTTCTTTCTTAAAGTTTAAAAAAGTGAAGCGGTACAAAGAATGTATTAATATATACGTGTTGTACATTACTGTAATCTACCGTACTTCTATTAAAAAAATTATTTAAAAAAAAAAAAAAAAAAATAGATGATACGTTTGGGAAAATTTTATGAATTTTAGTTTTCGAATAATATAATCTATGTAAAATTTTAAATTGTATTAAAGTGTGTCTTACATTAATCGAGCATTTATGCACATTTAATAAGTATTCATTCCAACTTTCCTTTGAAATTTTAATAGCTAACTCTTGTTCCCAGTCTTTTCTGATACCCTCCGTAGGTGGTATTTGTACATTTAAAATAATATTATACAAATATGATATTAAGTTTGCTGATTCCGCTTTTATCTGCATTGCCTCGTCCAATACATCTACTGGGTTATTATAATGATCTTTTGTATATTTTTTCAAATAGTCGCATATTTGAAAATATTTAAAATATTGATTATTTCCGAGTTTATATTTTATTTGTAATTGTTGAAATGAAAGTAATTTTCCAGTTTCATACAAGTCACCAAGCGTTTTAATTCCTAGTCTATCCCATTGTGTATAAGCTTTATCTATAATAGAAGGACTAAACGAAGGGTTATTGACTATAGGTAATAAAAGTGATAAATTTCTTAATTTTAAATTTTGTTTTATTTGTTTCCATATACGGATTGTACTATGAATAATTGGGTTCTTATTATAATTTATGTTATTCAGTTTCATTGGAGAGAGGAGGATCGCTCCAATGTTTCTAGAGGAGCAATCCTCTTTCTCCATTACAATCCAGTCTACTTGCTGGGCGGAGTTATCCATCAGTTGAATCATGTTTTTAATATTTACTGACCAATAATAATACATAAAATTAGGTAGTGCTAAACCCCCCAATACTTTAGGTTTATTCAGATGAGTTTTTTGTATTCTATGTGATTTATAGTCCCATATAAAATTAGTGATATCTGAGTCAAGTTTTTTAAAAAACTTCTTAGGTAAGTATATAGGAATTGATTGAAATAGGTATAAAATTTGTGGTAAAAAGATCATTTTTATTGCGTTTATTCGGCCTATTAAAGACATCGGGAGCGTTTTCCAGAATTTAATTAGTGTATTTAATTTATTAAGTAGGGGGTCAAAATTTGCCCTGAACATACCTTGATATGTTCTGGTAATTTCGATTCCCAAATATTTAAATTTTTCTGTAGCTATTTTAAAAGGGAATTTTAAAAGATGTGTTGAATCTTTCGGTTTTATTGACATAATTTCACTTTTATTCCAATTTATTCTATATCCAGAAAAAGATCCAAAGTCTTCAATTAAATTTAATATATTTGGTATAGTGATTTGAGGTTTTGTTATATACAGTAATATATCATCCGCGTATAAAGATATTTTATTATATGAGTCTTTAGTATTATATCCATGAATATCAGGGTGTATTCTAATTTTTTCTGCTAGCGGTTCAATAATGAGAGCAAACAGCTGTGGTGATAATGAGCATCCTTGTCTATTTCCCCTTGATAGTTGAAATTTCGAGGATAATATGTTATTAGTTAGTATTCTAGCTGTAGGTTTGTTATATAGTAACTTAATCCATAAAATAAAATTCTCTCCCAGTTGAAATTTTTGTAATACTTTATCCATAAAATTCCATTCTACTTGATCAAATGCTTTTTCAGCATCCAGCGAAATAATTGATAATTCTTGATCTTCAGATTGTGTGAGTGCATTATGTTGAGTAGACGTCTCATATTATTAGAAGAGTATCTCTTAGGGATAAACCCTGTCTGATCTGGGTTTATTAATTTACTAATGTATTTACTTAATCTTCTAGCTAATGTTTTCGCTAATATTTTTTGATCTGCGTTTAACAATGCTATAGCTCTATATGAACCGGGTTCTTCTAAATCTTTATTTTTCTTAGGTATTAATGTAATCGTTGATTCCGCTAATGTATCAGGTAGTATTCGTTTTTTAAAAGCGTATTGGTACATTTTTTGTAATCTTGGTATTAGTTTATCATAAAAGCTTTTATAAAATTCATTAGTAAATCCATCAGGGCCTGGTGTTTTTCCATTCTTTAATGAGTTTATTGTATCTTCTAATTCCTTAATTGAGATTTGTGCACCCAGTTCCTCTTGTTCCTTCAGCTCTAACTTTGGAAGATTACAGGTATCCAAGAACTTTGTGATATTATCGGAATCAATTATCGTTTTAGATGTATACAAATTCTCGTAAAATTGCGCAAATCTTTTATTAATATCCTTCGGTGTTGTTAATAATTCCCCTTTATCTGATTTGATCTTTGGTATAGTATGTTACTTTTCTCGTTTTTTTAGCTGGCGAGCCAAAAGTTTATGCGGTTTATCCCCAAATTCAAAGTGCTCTTGTTTTGTAATTTGAAAAAGTCTTATAAGTTTGGCAGATAATAATTTATTTAATTTAAATTTTAAAATTATTATTTTATTATGTTTATCTATTGATGGATCTTTAGCATTATCTATATCCATTTGTCTAATAAGTTCTTCTAACTGTCTTTGTTCATTCTTATTCTTTTTATTTTGAAAAGCTTGATATGAAATTATAATACCCCTAATGTATGCTTTAAAAGATTCCCAAAATAAAGTAGGCGATATATCTGAAGTATCATTTGTTTGAAAAAAGACCTCCATTTGTTCTTTTAAATATATACTCGCTTGTGGATCTTTTAAAATTTGAGAATTAAATCTCCAGAACGATTTATTCTTAGACAATCCTTCCAGTTTTAAAAAGAAAGTTAGTGGGGAATGGTCTGAAATTGAATTTGTATGGTATATTGCATTAGATGTTTGGGGGATTAATTTTGTATCCAGCAGAAAGTAGTCTATACGTGAGTATGTCTTATGTACCATTGAGTAAAACGAATATTCCCTGCCAGTTGGATTAACAATTCTCCAAACATCTGCTATATTAGTGTTATTTATATAGGTATTGAGGAGTTCCCCAGTTTTCGATTTCATATTCCCTCTCTGTTTTTGACTTGATTTATCTAAGTACGGGTCTAAAACACAGTTAAAGTCTCCTCCTATTATAACATTTTGATAGTTTGACTCTGCAATTATGTTGAAAATTTTATTGAAAAAGTGGGGGTTATCAAAGTTAGGGGCATATATATTTACCAAAGTAAGTGGAGTGTCATGGATTTCTCCATTAACTATTAGGTATCTCCCTTCTATATCTGTTATAATATTCTTTGCTTTAAATGGTATACCTTTTCTTATGATGATTGACGTGCCTCTAGATTTTGAAGTAAATGAAGAATGGTATGTTTGACCTATCCATTTCGCCCTCAGTCTAACTTGGTCCTGAGGTTTTAGGTGTGTTTCTTGTAGGAAGGTAATGTCAGAGTTGTACAGTTTCAGCTGAGATAGTATCTTACCCCTTTTAATAGGTTTGTTAATACCTCTTATATTCCAACTACAAAATGAGATTCCTCCTAGGTTCTTTTGTGTGGTGTCATGCATTTTGAATAATTATAGTACCTTTGAATCTTGTGGTGCATCCATATCCCAGGTCTTTAGGTATTGGGGGAGTTTTTGAATTATTAAATTTTGCTGGTATGTCCATTTTACGCTTATCACTAAACACAAAACACAAACAAGTGGTTTTATGTGGTAAAAAAAACCCTAAAAAAGTGAGGCTACAGTGTCTAATATAGTCGGCACTGTAGCGAGTGTCCCACCTGTAGGTGGGAAAAAACCTTGTTTTGACTTCCATTGCGTTGTTACACAAATAGCTCCGCTCTCTTAGTTAATCATAACATATTAAAATATTAAAACGAGGCCTCACATTCAGATATATAATACAATTTTACCCTGATATTTCCTTATAACATATATATATATCGGAGTTTAATTATTAAACCAATATTTTTGACTTCAATAAGAATCAACTGTTGGTTGAAGGGGTTAATGAGACGTGCCCCTGGACATAAGCCAGGTGCTCGTTTCTCATCCCCTCCTCCCACTTATAGATAAGGTTACAATTTATTAAAAATTCATATTAGTATGTTAGTTCATTATTTTTTCTTTTTGTTTTGTTAGTATTCTAATCTAACCTACATAACTTGTTAAGTTGTTAATAGGATAAGTTCTTACAATTGGTTATAATATTTTAATCAATAAGCAATTATTTTCTGGTTTATATTCCAACTGTTCAGTTGTTTACACGTTTTGAACAGAAAATGTCCTTGATTCAACATTCCAAAGATAACAGTGTAACTATCCCCAGACAAAGCATTACTTAGAATTGTACAGATCTGCCAAAACTCCCTTTCATTTCTGTTTTTCAACGATAGTTTGGGCATATTTGAATGCGTCTTCAGGCTTAACAAATGACTTTTCAAGACCATTAAAGGAAATACGCATTTTCGCGGGGTAAAAAACCCCAAATCTGATCCCTTCTCTCCCTCTTAAAAGATCTTTAACCTTATCAAATTTGTTTCTTTTTTGCACAATTTCATACGGGTAGTCCCTGAATATCTTAATAGTGTCCTTGTCCATCCGCAGTTGTACACCATATTTGATTTTGCTCATAACATATTCCAGTTCTACAGTATCCCGAAATTTCACAATAATATGTCGTGGATAAGCTTTTCCCGCACCAGATCTTTGTTTAAATCTTGGGACACGATGAGCCACTTCGATTTTCGGTTCCTTGGAAAGATTCAACAGTTGTTTCAACAAGCCCATTGCAAATTCACGTACCTGCTCCCCTTCTGCCCCCTCTGAAACACCAAGAATTCTCAAATTCTGGCGTCGAGAGCGAGCTTCCAGGTCCAGGCATTTGGCTGAGACTTTCGCCAGTTGAGTCACCATCTGTAGTGAAGCTTGTTCATTTTCTCGCCTCATTTGCTCATATTCTTGCCTCAGTTTCGCCATGTCTTCAACCACTCGAGCTGTGTTTTTCTCCAATTCCGTAATTGTGTGCATACTTGCAGCTACTGTTTCAAGCACAACCGTGAACTTATCCGTAGTAGTTACATCCATCTTATCCATTTTCTCTGATAGTCCGTCTTTCACCTCATCAATTCGTTTATTCATAATGTCCAGTAAATCCATCATATTCTTCTGGTTACCAGCGTTTAAATCCTTCATCATCTTCTCCATTCCTTCCATCAATTTTGCCGTATTTTCCCTCATTTCCTTCTTATCTTCCATCCTATTTTCCTTCATTTCCTTCTTATCTTCCTTCATATTATCCGAAATCTCATCTTTCAAATTTTTCATTGATTTCTTCAAGTCATCAAAGTCTTTCTTAGATCTTGTATCCATTTCTGCAGCCACTTCACAGACTTCAGAGGTAACTTCAGAAGTAACTTCTGCTTCAGACTTATTCTGGTCTTTCAGCAGCTTTTTCACTGCTCTCTGAGGGCTCACAGCTGGAGACAGTTTACTCATTTAAAGGGCTTCAAACCACCGTTTAAAACATCGCGTTTAACGATGACGTCATCAGCGCGATAACCAGAAGCTCCGGTAAGGTTTTTAAAAACAATCCCGATTTCTGGACCTGTTTTACACGATAAATCGTGAAGTTTTTCGGGAGAGGAGCTAGATGCACGTCTGTTAGTCTAACATGACGCCACCGGAATTTATTTAAAAACCTTACCGGAGCTTCTGGTCGCCATGCTGATGATGTCATCAGTAAACGTGATGTTTTAAACGGTGGCTTAAAGACTTTTAAATGAAAAGACTGTCTCCAGCTCAGAGCCCTCAGAGAACAGTTAAAAAACAGCTGCTAAAAAACCTGAAGAATCCTGAAGGAGAAGTTACCTCTGAAGTTCCTGAAGTGGCTGCAGAAATGTATACAAAATCTAAGACAGAGCTGGCTAAGGATAAAGCATTTGAGGATTTGAAGAAATCAGTGAAAGATATGAAAGATGAAATTTTGGATGAAAATAAAACTCTGATGGGAAAAATGATGGAAAAAATCGAAAAGATGATGCAGGATTCGAATGCTGGTAATCAGAAGGTGGCTGATTCACTTGACACTATAAATAAACGAATTGATGATGTGAAAGATGGACTATCGTGGAGAATTGATAAGATGGAAAAAGTTACTACGGACAGGTTCACGGCTGTGCTTGAAACAGTAGCTGCAAGTATGGCTACAATCACGGAATTGGAGAAAAATATGGCTCGAGTGGCTGAAGACATGGTGAAAATGAGGCGAGAACATGATCAAATGAAGCAAGAACATGAGCAAACTTCAGTACAGATGACGACTCAACTGGGGAAAGTTTCAGATAAATGCCTGGACCTGGAAGCTCGTTCTAGACGCCAGAATTTGAGAATTCTTGGAGTCTCAGAGGGAGCTGAGGGAAGGGACATTCGTGAGTTTGCCATGGGCTTACTTAAACAACTGCTTAATCTCTCCAAAGAACTGAAAATTGAAGTGGCACACTGTGTACCGAGATGTAAACCGAGATCTCAAGCTAGACAAGACCACCCGTGACAGATTATTGTGAAATTTTGACACATTTCAGAACTGGAAGAGGTGATGAGTAAAATCAAATATGGAGTGCAACTGAGGCTTGATAACGACATTATCAAAATATTCAGGGACTATCCGTATGAAATTGTGCAAAAGAGAAATCAATTCGGAAAGGCAAAAGAACTTTTAAGGGGGAAGCAAGATGTTAGATACGGTGTCTTTTATCCAGCTAAAATGCACATCTCTTATAATGGATGTGAAAGATCATTTGTAAACCCGGAGGATGCGTACAAATATGCCCAGAGCATCGTTGAAAAGTAGCGGGATACATAGATGGTATGAACAAACTTTTTTATTAGAATTCCACAGTTAATGGAGGATCGGCAGCTCAGAACCATTTCATGTAGTGTTTTGTTTAGGATGGCGAGACTGGTTATCTGTGGAATTTTAACTCAAGGACATTCTGTGTTCCAAACGAAGTAAACAGCCAAACCGAAGAGAATGGACTATACCAGAAGCATTAATTGTTTAATAGTTTATAATATTAAATCCAATTGTAAGAATTGATCCTATTAACAACTTAACAATTTAACAAGTTATCAATATTAAACTAGAATAGTAACGGACGCTAACAAAAAAAAAATAACGAACTAACATAACTAGTATAAATTTTTACTAAATCTAAACCTTATCTATAACTGGGAGGAGGGGATGAGAAACGCGCACCTGGTTCAGGTCCAGGAGCAAGTTTCATTAACCCCTTCAACCAACAGTTGATTATTATTGAAGGTAAAATCATTCGTTTAATAATTAGTAGATAAAATTGCGATATATATATGATATGTTATAATGAAATATATAGGGTAAATTTGTATCATATATCTGATTGTGAGGCCCGGTCCTATTATGTTATGATTAACCAAGGGTGCAGAGTTATTTGTTTAACATCAACAATGGAAGTCGAAACAAGGTTTTCTCCCACCTACAGGTGGGCCACTTGTTACAGTGTCGACCATTTTAGACACTGTATTTTCACTTTTTCACTTTTTTTTAAATTATTATTATTATCACATAAAGTCACATGTTTGTGTTTTGTGTTTAGTGATAAGCGTAAAAGGGATATGCCAACAAAACTTAGTAATGCAAAGGTTCCCCCAATACCCAAAGACCTGAGACATGGATGCACCGCAAGATTTAAAGGTATTATAATTATTCAAAATGCAAGATGTTAAACAAAAGAACCTAGGTGGAGTCTCATTCTGCAGTTGGAATATAAGAGGTATTAATGAACCTATTAAAATGGGTAAGATATTAGCTCAGCTGAAATTGTACAATTCTGACATCATTTTCTTACAAGAAACTCATCTAAAATCCCAGGATCAAGCTAGGTTGAGGGCGAAATGGATAGGTCAAATATATCATTCTTCATATACTTCAAAATCTAGAGGTACGTCAATCATTATTAGAAAAGGTATACCATTCAAAGCAAAGAATACCATAACAGACATTGAAGGGAGATATTTGATAGTTACCGGAAAAAATTAATGATACTCCAATTACCTTGGTAAATATATACGCGCCTAACTTTGACAATCCTCATTTTTTCAATAAAATTCTGAACATAATCGCAGAGTTTAATTATCAAAATGTTATAATAGGAGGAGACTTTAACTGTGTTTTAGATCCGTATTTAGACAAATCAAGCCAAAAACAGAGAGGGAATACGAAATCTAAAACTAGTGAACTATTAAATACTTATATAAATAATACCAATATAACGGATGTTTGGAGAATTGCTAATCCGACTGGCAGGGAATACTCGTTTTATTCAATGGTACACAAAACATACTCACGTATAGATTATTTCCTGGTGGATTCAAAATTAATCCCTCACACTGTGAACCCAGCATACCATACAAATTCGATTTCAGACCATTCACCACTAACTTTCTTTTTAAAACTGGAAGGAATGACTAAGAATAAATCGTTTTGGAGATTCAATTCTCAAATCCTAAAAGATCCGCAAGCGTGAAATATATTTAAAAGAACAAATGGACGTCTTTTTTGAAATAAATGACACTCCAGATATATCGCCTACTTTACTATGGGAATCTTTTAAAGCATTTATTAGAGGTGTTATAATCTCATACCAAGCTTTTCAAAATAAAAAGAATAAGAATGAACAAAGACAGTTAGAACTTATTAGACAAATGGATATAGATAATGCTAAAGATCCATCAATGGAAATTTAAATTAAATAAACTATTATCAGCCAAACTTATAAGACTTTTCCAAATTACAAAACAGGAACACTTTGAATTTGGGGATAAACCGCATAAACGTTTGGCTCGTCGGCTAAAAAAACGAGAAAAAGAACATAGGATCCAAAAGATTAAATCAGATAGAGGGGATAGAGATAGAGGGGAATTACTAACCATACCGAAGGATATTAATAAAAGATTTGCGCAATTTTATGAGAATTTGTACACATCTAAAATGACAACGAACTCCAATAAAATTACAGAGTTCTTGGATAATTGTAATCTTCCAAAGTTAGAGTTGAAGGAACAAGAGGAATTGGGTGCACAAATTTCAATCAAGGAATTAGAAGACACAATAAATTCATTAAAGAATGGAAAAACTCCAGGTCCTGATGGATTTACTAATGAATTTTATAAAAGCTTTTATGACAAAATTATACCACGGTTACAAAAAATGTATCAAGATGCTTTTAAAAAACAAATATTACCTGATACATTAGCTGAATCAACGATCACACTAATACTTAAAAAAGACAAAGATATAGAAGAACCGGGTTCATATAGAGCTATAGCATTGTTAAATACAGTTTAAAAAATATTACCGAAAACATTAGCTGGAAGATTAAGTAAATATATTAGTAAATTAATAAACCCAGATCAGACGGGGTTTATCCCTAAGAGATATTCATCTAATAATATGAGACGTCTACTCAATATAATGCACTCACACAAAATTGAAGAACAAGAATTATCAGTTATTTCGCTGGATGCTGAAAAAGCATTTGACCAAGTAGAATGGAATTATATGGATAAAGTATTACAAAAATTCCAACTGGGAGAGAATTTTATTTTATGGATTAAATTATTATATAATAAGCCTACAGCTAGAATATTAACTAATAACATATTATCCTCGAAATTTCAACTATCAAGGGGAAACAGACAAGGATGCTCATTATCACCACAGTTGTTTGCTCTCATAATTGAACCTTTAGCAGAAAAAATTAGAACACATCCAGATATCCATGGGTATAATACTAAATACTCAAATAATAAAATATCTTTATATGCGGATGATATATTATTGTACATTACAAAACCTCAAATTACTATACCAAACATACTAAATCTAATTGAGGACTTTGGATCCTTTTCTGGATACAGAATAAATTGGAATAAAAGTGAAATTATGTCAATAAAACCAAAAGACTCAACACATCTTTTAAAATTCCCTTTTAAAATAGCTACAGAAAAATTTAAATACTTGGGTATTGAAATCACCAGAACATATCAAGGCATGTTCAAAGCAAATTATGATCCTCTACTTAATAAATTAAATACATTAATTAAATTTTGGAAAACGCTTCCAATGTCTTTAATTGGCCGAATAAATGTAATAAAAATGATCTTCTTACCATAAATGTTATACCTATTTCAATCGATTCCTATATATCTACCAAAGAAGTTTTTTTTTTAAATTGGACTCAGACATTATTAATTTTATATGGGATTATAAATCCCATAGAATACAAAGAACACACTTGAACAAAGCTAAAGTATTAGGGGGCTTAGCACTCCCTAACTTCATGTATTATTATTGGTCAGTAAATATTAAAAATATGATCCAACTGATGGACAACTCTGCCCAGCAAGTGGACTGGATTGTAATGGAGAGAGAGGACTGCTCCTCTGGTAATATTGGAGCGATCCTCCTCTCACCAATGAAACTGAATAATATAAATTATAACAAAAACCCAATTATACATAGTACAATCAGAACTTGGAAACAAATAAAACAAAATTTAAAATTAAGAAATCTATCACTTTTTATCTCCAATAGTTAATAACCCTTCGTTTAATCCCTCTATTACAGACAAATATTTTATACAATGGGATAGACTAGGAATTAAAACGTTCAGTGACTTGTATGAAACTGGAAAATTACTATCATTGCAACAATTACAAATAAAATATAAACTGGGAAATAATCAATATTTTAAATATTTTCAAATATGTGACTATTTGAAAAAATATACAAAAGATCATTATAATATCCCAGCAGATGTATTGGATGAAGCAATGCAGATAAAAGCTGAATCAGCAAATTTAATATCATATTTGTATAATATTATCTTAAATGTAGAAATACCATCTACGGAAGGTATTAGAAGAGACTGGGAACAAGAATTAGCTATTAAAATCTCAAAGGAAAGGTGGAATGAACATTTATTAAACGTGCATAAATGTTCGATTAATGTAAGACACACTTTAATACAATTTAAAATTTTACATAGATTATATTATTCAAAAACTAAAATTAATAAAATTTTCCCCAATGTATCATCCATTTGTGATAAATGTCAATCTCAAGAAGCTACTATAGCGCACTCATTTATTTTTTGTACAAAAATTCAAAAATTTTGGATTGAAATTTTTGAAATCTTTACAAAATTATTTAAAATAAAACTGACACCAAAAGCAGAATGGATTATCTTCGGAACAACGGAAGATAGCCCTGAACTAAATGTGTTTCAAAAGAAATTAATAGATTACGGGTTAATAACTGGAAAAAAGTTAATCCTGAAATTCTGGAAAAACGCTCCAATACCAACTATAAACATGTGAATTTCAAATATGTTTGAAACATTACACCTAGAAGAGATAAGACTCCTCCTGGCAGGTAAACCAGATCACTTCCACTTGACGTGGTCTGCATTTATAGAATTATTACAAGTCTAGGGTGCAAAAGTACTTTAAAAAAAAACTGATGTCAGGTAAAGGGGGATGAAAGCTGGAGAGTTGATATATCCCATTTGCGTGATGCTTATAATAAAGTATTTGTTTTTCTCTTTTTTCCTCTTTCTCTTTTTTTTCTTCTTTAGGGTCTAT
The DNA here is from genome assembly GCA_038087875.1 of Malacoraja senta. Lineage (NCBI taxonomy): Eukaryota > Metazoa > Chordata > Chondrichthyes > Rajiformes > Rajidae > Malacoraja > Malacoraja senta. Next base: position 29,918,144 of record CM075983.1, read on the forward strand.
CTCTTAATCCTTTCTTCTTAATTTCTTTTCTACAGGGTCTCTGTTCTTTCCTGTTGTCATGTTTTTTCACCTTCACTATTTTCCTTCACTTTCTCTTTTTTCTTAATCTCAACCTTTCATTTTTATTAGTGTAAAAAATGACGGAGTAATGTAATGTAATGTACTTCTAATAAATAAAAATATATATATATATTTTTTAAGCGCAACAGAAGATAACTAAAAAGGACAATACGGGGAGAAAAGATGAGGTACGAAGGTAAGCTAGCCAAGAATATAAAGGAGGATAGTAAAAGCTTCTTTAGGTATGTGAAGAGGAAAAAAATTAGTTTAGACCAATGTTGAAAAAGGTGAATTTATTATGGGGAACAAGGAAATGGCAGATGAGTTGAACAGGTACTTTGGATCTGTCTTCATTAAGGAGGACACAAACAATCTTCCTGATGTACTAGTGGCCAGAGGATCTGGGGTGACGGAGGAACTGAAGGAAATCCACATTAGGCAGGAAATGGTGTTGTATAGACTGATGGGACTGAAGGCTGATAAATCCCCAGGGCCTGATGGTCTTCATCCCAGGGTACTTAAGGAAGTGGCTCTAGAAATCGTGGATGCATTGGTGATAATTTTCCAATGTTCTATAGATTCAGGATCAGTTCCTGTGGATTGGAGGGTAGCTAATGTTATCCCATTTTAAGAAAGGCGGGAGAAAGAAAACAGGGAATTATAGACCAGTTAGCCTGACATCGGTGGTGGGGAAGATGCTGGAGTCAATCATAAAAGATAAAATAGCGGCACATTTGGATAGCAGTAACAGGATCAGTCCGAGTCAGTGTGGATTTACGAAGGGGAAATCATGCTTGACTAATCTTCTGGAATTTTTGAGGATGTAACTAGGAAAATGGACAAGGGAGAGCCAGTGGATGTAGTGTACCTGGACTTTCAGAAAGCATTTGATAAGGTCCCACATAGGAGATAAGTGGGCAAAATTAGGGCACATGGTATTGGGGGTAGAGTGCTGAAATGGATAGAAAATTGGTTGGCAGACAGGAAACAATGAGTAGGGATTAACGGGTCCCTTTCAGAATGGCAGGCAGTGACTAGTGGGGTACCGCAAGGCTCGGTGCTGGGACCGCAGCTATTTACAATATACATCAATGATTTAGATGAAGGGATTACAAGTAACATTAGCAAATTTGCAGATGACACAAAGCTGGCTGGCAGTGTGAATTGTGAGGAGGATGCTATGAGAATGCAGGGTGACTTGGACAGGTTGGGTGAGTGGGCAGATGCGTGGCAGATGCAGTTTAATGTGGATAAATGTGAGGTTATCTACTTTGGTAGCAAAAACAGGAAGGCAGAGTATTATCTAAATGGTGTTAAGTTGGAAAAAGGGGTTGTACAACGGGATCTGGGTGTCCTTGTTCATCAGTCTATGAAAGTAAGCATGCAGGTACTGCAATCAGTGAAGAAAGCGAATGGCATGTTGGCCTTCATAACAAGAGAAGTTGAGTATAGGAGCAAAGAGGTCCTTCTGCAGTTGTACAGGACCCTAGTGAGACCACACCTGGAGTATTGTATGCAGTTTTGGTCTCCAAATTTGAGGAAGGACATTCTTGCTATTGAGGGAATGCAGCGTAGGTTTACAAGGTTAATTCCCTGGATGGCGGGACTGTCATATGCTGAGAGAATGGAGTGGCTGGGCTTGTATACTCTGGAATTTAGGATGAGAGGATATCTTATTGAAACATATCAGATTATAAAGGGTTTGGACTCGCTAGAGGCAGGGAACATGTTTAAAAATAAGGGGTAAGCCATTTAGAACGGAGATGATGAAACACTTTTTCACACAGAGAGTTGTGAGTCTGTGGAATTCTCTGCCTCAGAGGGCAGTGGAGGCCAAATCTCTGGATACTTTCAAGAGAGAGCTAGATGGGGCTCTTAAAGATAGCAGAGTCAGGGGATATGGGTAGAAGGCAGGAATGGGGTGCTGATTGGGGAGGATCATCCATGATCACATTGAATGGTGGTGCTGGCTCAAAGGGCTGAATGGCCTACTCCTGCACCTATTGTCTATTGTCTAAAAGTGCCCTGTAATGGCATGTATCTGCTACTCGATTCACCCAAGAATTGACTTTCAATTTAAATATGCCTTTGTTTTTATATTAACTCACAGGTTTGGTTCTGACCCATCTATTGATAGAGCCTGCATTCAATTCCCTCAGCCTTTTAGATTATTTGCCTCAAAAGGTGTCGAAATGCTAAAATGTACTTATGAAATATTTGCCATTTTAAATAGGACCATTTTTTTCCTCGTGACCTACCTTAAATTGTTAATTATTTGTGCGTCTTTGTAAATGCTCAGTGAATTTCATTATAGCTATCCTTTCAGGGCTGCAATTTCCTGCATCTCTTCTAACAACCTCATAATGTCAGACGCTATGTGGGCTGAGATCTCCCGCTAGGAATTTTGTTCATTAAGTGTAACTGGCATCCAGTCAAGTTGGGAGGTTTTTTAATTCAACCAGAAACTCTTTCCTCAATCTTCTTGCTGGTCCATGGTATCAACATGAATTTTGCATTAATATAATATAAATGAATGACAATAGTATACATGGTCTACAATTAACACTGTATGAGCTCATGGCAACAAAAAAAGGTGTGAAAGCAGGTTCCTATGTTAATCTGCAAATTATTCTACTAATAAATGTTAGCAGTATGCCAATGCTTCTTTAATGCTAATAGAGAATGGCAGTGGGGTGGAAAGAGGAGGGTTTTGTACACCGGGCGGGTAGCCAGCTTCAATAATATAGAGCTTCTCATCAGCTTGGTTCTTAACAACAGAAGCCCTATCTTCCATGCTAAACATTTATGCCTAATATGTATGTGAACTCTTTCCCTGAATTACATCATATGACTTAAAATAATGTAAAGATTCTTACTGGACCTAAAAATTCAAAATCCTAGACCAAATAATTCAGAGAATAGGAGTTCAAATCCCATCAGGGGATCTGAATTTGAAGTTGGTTTATATATTTTAGAAGAATAATATGCTGGTATTATTAAAAATTATTTCAGCGAGAATTGGATTGCCATAAAAATCAAGCAGCTTCACTAATGTTCTTAAGGGAGTGAGTCCTGGTGCTTTTAGATATGACTCGTCCAACATTAAAATTGGCTAATTTTAAATCTTCTCTGTTATGACCTTGAAAATCATTCAGTTGCATTAAACTGCTATGAGGTGGAGCAGTTAAAAAAAAATCTATTTCTTACTTATATCAAGTAGGAATAATAATAAACGTCTGGCCTTGTCAATGATGCCGAAAAAGAATGATTGAACTAAAAAAACGTCCTCAATGAATAATTTCCTAATTCAGATACTTCCATTTTTTTGCTATATTAATCATGTCAAGAAAATCAATGCTTTTCTTTGCATGATTGGTTATCTTGTTTACCTTTATTGAATAAAATAAACATAAGAACCTGGTTAAATGTACCAAATCGTTTCATCGATGGAGAATCAAAGAAAATTTGAAACTATAACAAAAAAGATAGCTATTAATTTTGTTTAGTTTGGAGATACATCATGGAAACAGGACCTTTGGGCCACTGAGTCCATGCCAACCACTGATCACCCATTTACACTAGTTCTATGTTATCCCACTCTCTCATCCACTCCCTACACACTAGGGGCAACTTTACAGAGGCAAAGTATCCTACAAAACCACGAGGCTTTGAGAAGTGAGAAGAAAATGAAGCACCTGGAGCAAACTCACAAGGTCACAGGAGAACATGCAACTCCATACAGACAGCACCCAAGGTCAGGATCGAACCAGGATCCCTGGCACCCGGGTCAAACGGCTCCTGTGGAAGCAAAGCCTGGTGAATGTTCCGGTTCAAGATACTGATCAGGTCCGAGACTGTTAAGGGAAAATAGCTAGTACATAGAAGAGAGAGGGTGTGATGAGACAGAGGTTGGTAGGTGATAGGTGCAGCTAGGTGAAGAAGGGATGATGAGCAGATGGAAGTAGATGGTGGAGGGACAGAAGGGAGTGTTGAGACAGAGGCTGGTAGTTGATAAATAGAAACATAATATAAAATATGCAGATGCAATAGTTCTGGGCTTCCTGCAATCAAAGCGTATGAGGAGTATAAAGAATGTAAAAAGAATATTAAGAAAGAAATTAGAAAAGCTAAAAGAAGATATGAGGTTGCTTTGGCAAGTAAGGTGAAAGTAAATCCAAAGGGTTTCTACAGCTATATTAATAGCAAAAGGATAACAAGGAATAAAATTGGTCCATTAGAGAGTCAGAGTGGACAGCTATCTGCAGAGCCAAAAGAGACGGGGGAGATATTGAACAATGTCTTTTCTTCGGTATTCACCAAGGAGAAGGATATTGAATTATGTGAGGTAAGGGAAACAAGCAGAGTAGCAATGGAAACAGAGATTCAAAGAAGAGGAGGTGTGGACACTTTTGAAAAATATGAAAACGGATAAGTCTCCAGGTCCTGACAGGATATTCCCTCGGACATTGAGGGAAGTTAGTGTAGAAATAGCAGGGGCTATGACAGAAATATTTCAAATGTCATTAGAAACGGGAATAGTGCCGGAGGATTGGCGTACTGCGCATGTTGTTCCGTTGTTTAAAAAGGGTTCTAAGAGTAAACCTAGCAATTATAGACCTGTTAGTTTGACGTCATTTGTAGGCAAATTAATGGAAAGGATACTTAGAGATAATATATATAAGCATCTGGATAAGCAGGGTCTGATTAGGAACAGTCAACATGGATTTGTGCCTGGAAGGTCATGTTTGACTAATCTTCTTGAATTTTTCGAAGAGGTTACTAGGGAAATTGATGAGGGTAAAGTAGTGGATGTTGTCTATATGGACTTCAGTAAGGCCTTTGACAAGGTTCCTCGTGGAAGGTTGGTTAAGAAGATTCAATTGTTGGGTATTAATGGTGGAGTAGCAAGATGGATTCAACAGTGGCTGAATGGGAGAAGCCAGAGACCAATGGTGGATGGCTGTTTGTCAGGTTGGAGGCCGGTGACTAGTGGGGTGCCTCAGGGGTCTGTGTTGGGTCCACTGTTGTTTGTCATGTACATCAATGATCTGGATGATGGTGTGGAAAATTGGATTAGTAAGTATGCAGATGATACTAAGATAGGTGGTGTGGTGGATAATGAAGTCGATTTTCAAAGTCTACAGAGAGATTTAGGCCATTTGGAAGAGTGGGCTGAAAGATGGCAGATGGAGTTTAATGCTGATAAATGTGAGGTGCTACATCTTGGCAGGACAAATCAAAATAGGACGTACATGGTAAATGGTAGCGAATTGAGGAATGCAGTTGAACAGAGGGATCTAGGAATAACTGTGCATAATTCCCTGAAGGTGGAATCTCATGTAGATAGGGTGGTAAAGAAAGCTTTTGGTGTGCTGGCCTTTATAAGTCAGAGCATTGAATATAGAAGTTGGGATGTAATGTTAAAATTGTACAAGGCTTTGGTGAGGCCAACTCTGGAGTATGGAGTACAATTTTGGTTGCCTAATTATAGGAAGGATGTCAACAAAATAGAGAGAGTACAGAGGAGATTTACTAGAATGTTGCCTGGGTTTCAGCAACTAAGTTACAGAGAAAGGTTGAACAAGTTAGGTCTTTATTCTTTGGAGCGCAGAAGGTTAAGGGGGGACTTGATAGAGGTCTTTAAAATGATGAGCGGGATAGACAGAGTTGATGTGGATAAGCTTTTCCCATTGAGAGTAGGGAAGATTCAAACAAGGGGACATGACTTGAGAATTAAGGGACAGAAGTTTAGGGGTAACATTAGGGGGAACTTCTTTTCTCAGAGGGTGGTAGCTGTGTGGAATGAGCTTCCAGTGGAAGTGGTGGAGGCAGGTTCGATTTTATCCTTTAAAAATAGATTGGATGGGTATATGGACGGGAAAGGAAAGGAGGGTTATGGTTTGAGTGCAGGTAGATGGGACTAGGGGGATGAAAGTAGAAAGAAGGGGGGAAAAAAATAAAAACATGTTCGGTACGGACTTGAAGGGCCGAGATGGCCTGTTTCCGTGCTGTAATGCTTATATGGTTATATGGTTTATCCCCTCCAGAGCTCTGATTCTCATCATGTTATTAACAGATGCTGATTTATTTCTGGATTTGCTCATCTTTACAATTAGTTCCTATCCATTCACTGAGTCCTCTTTGCAGATCACTATTTACATAGCAAAATTAAAGCCCGTGGGATTAAAGAAACAATATCTGCATGATTACACAAATCAGTGAATGAATGGTTGTTTTTTCACACTGGAGAATTTACTTACTATGCTTCTCCCCTGGGATCAGTAATATGGGCACTGTTTCTTTTGGATTATAATAATAGCCCTGGGCACAATTTCAAAGTCTGCAGATGACAGAAAATTTGAAAATATATTAACAACAGGGAGACTTGTAACAAGTATCAGGAGGACTTAGACTGATGATATGGACAGACACAGGGGAGATGAGATGTAATGCAGCCAAGTATAAAATGATGCATCTTGGTCAGATGAATGAGAAGAGGCCGCATAAATTAAATGCCACAATTTTAAATAGTGTTGTAGCAACAGAGAAACCTGTGCATTAATTTACTTAGTAGACAAGAAATGCTGCAGGAACTCAGCGGATGAGGCAGCATCTATGGAGAAAAGGAGTAGGCGACGTTTCGGGTCAAGACCCTTCTTCAGACTGATATTGTGGGGGTGGGGGGTGGGAAAAGAAAGGAAGAGGCGGAGACATTAGGCTATATGGGAGAGCTGGGAAGGGGGAGGGGAAGGAGGGGGAAAGCAAGGAGTAACTGAAATTAGAGAAGTCAATGTTCATACCGCTGGGGTGTAAACTACCCAAGTGAAATATGAGATGTTGTTCCTCCAATTTGCGCTGGGCCACACTCTGGGAATGGAGGAGGCCCAGGACAGAAACATAGAAACATAGAAAATAGGTGCAGGAGGAGGCCATTCGGCCCTTCGAGCCAGCACCGCCATTCATTGTGATCATGGCTGATCGTCCCCAATCAATAACCCGTGCCTGCCTTCTCCCCATATCCCTTGGTTCCACTAGCCCCTAGAGCTCTATCTAACTCTCTCTTAAATTTGGTCTCCACTGCCCTCTGTGGCAGGGAATTCCACAAATTCACAACTCTCTGGGTGAAAACGTTTTTTCTCACCCCAGTCTTAAATGCCTCCCCTTTATTCTAAGACTGGCCCCTGGTTCTGGACTCGCCCAACATTGGGAACATTTTTCCTGCATCTAGCTTGTCCAGTCCTATTATAGTTTTATATGTTTCTATAAGATCCCCCTCATCCTTCTAAACTCCAGTGAATACAAGCCTAGTCTTTTCAATCTTTCCTCATATAACAGTCCCGCCATCCCAGGGATCTATCTCGTGAACCTACACTGCACTGCCTCAATCACAAGGATGTCCTTCCTCAAATTAGGAGACTAAAACTGTACACAATACTCCAGATGTGGTCTTACCAGAGCCCTATACAACTGCAGAAGAACCTCTCTACTCCTATACTGAAATCCTCTTGTTATGAAGGCCAACATTCCATTAGCTTTCTTCACTGCCTGTTGTACCTGCACGCCAACTTTCAGTGACCGGTGTACAAGGAAACCCGGGTCTCGCTGTACCTCCCCCTTACCTAACCTAACCCCATTGAGATAATAATCTGCCCCCTTGTTTTTGCCACCAACCTCACATGTATCTATATTATATTGCATCTGCCACGTATCTGCCCACTCACTCAACCTGTCCAGGTCACCCTGCAACCTCCTAACATCCTCTTCACAGTTCACACTGCCACCCAGCTTTGTGTCATCCGCAAACTTGCTAGTGTTGCTCCTAATTCCCTCTTCCAAATCTCATTAATATATATGGTAAACAGTTGCGGCCCCAACACCGAGCCTTGCGGCACTCAACTCGGCACTACCTGCCATTCTGAAAAGGACCCGTTCACTCCTACTCTTTGCTTCCTGTCTGCCAACCAATGTTCTACCCACGTCAGATTCAGAATGGGAGGGGGAGTTGAAGTGCAGGGGAACCGGGAGATCAGGTTGGTTAGTACGGACTGAGCGGAGGTGTTGGGTGAAGCGGTCGCCGAGCATACGCTTGGTCTCGCCGATGTAGAGAAAGTGACACCTACGACAGCGGATGCAGTAGATGAGGTTGGAGGAGGTGCAGGTGAACCTCTGCCTCACCTGGAAAGACTGTTTGGGTCCTTGGATGGAGTCGAGGGAGGAGGTAAAGCGACATTTCCTGCGGTTGCAGGGGAAAGTACCAGGGGAGGGGGTGGTCTGGGTGGAAAGGGACGAATTGACCAAATTGGAGTTACAGAGGGAATGGTCTCTATGGAAAGCAGAAAGGGGAGGAGATGGGAAGATGTGGCCAGTGGTAGGATCTCGCTGGATGTGGCGAAAATGTCAGAGGATTATATGTTGTATGCGCTGGCTGATGGGGTGGAAGGTGAGGACAAGGTGGACTCTGTCCTTGTTACGAGTAGGAGGATGGGGAGTAAGAGCGGAGCTACGGGATATAGAGGAGAGCCTAATCTATAATAGAAGAAGGGAACCCACATTTCCTAAAGAAGGATGACATCTCTGATGCCCTGGAACTCCTCATCCAGTGTGCAGATGCGGCGTAGACGGAGGAATTAGGAGTAGGGGATAATCCTTACAGGAAGCAAGGTGGGAAGAGATGCTGCCTCACCTGCTGAATTTTTCCAGCATTTTTGTCTACTTTCGATTTTTTTCTGGCATAGAAACAGAAACATAGAAAATAGGTGCAGGAGTAGGCCATTCGGCCCTTCGAGCCTGCACCGCCATTCAATATGATCATGGCTGATCATCCAACTCAGTATCCAGTACCTGCCTTCTCTCCATACCCCCTGATACCTTTAGCCACAAGGGCCACATCTAACTCCCTCTTAAATATAGGCATCTGCAGTTCCTTCTTAAACATTAATTTACTTAAGTCATTGACGGTGGCTGAATAAGTAGAAATGTTCGCCAAAGACATAAGGTGGATTCTTTGCTATAAACTAACAATTTTTACTTTCAAATTTTACAATAAAATTCAAATTTGTCCTCACCTGAGTTTTGTTTAAAATGTTAAGGACACATTTTCAGAAGGATGTCACACCAGTGAAGAAATTGCAGAATAGATTTAATCAAATGGCAAAAGGGATGAGGAAGTTCTGTGGAAAGATTGGACAGGGCGGATTGTTCAGAAATTAGCTAAATAATGATTTATACCGTGGATTAATCAAGGGAGAATAGTTTCCACAGTCAGTATCTGTGCACACAGTTTTAAAGATATTGACAAAAGAATTATAAGGAAATGTTAGTTAATGAAGAGTTGTTGTGATCTAACAACCTGGAACAAGATTCAATATTAATGAACATAGGTGATTTAATAAAGATTTCAAGGGAATATAAGTTCCATATGTTTATGGGTAAAGAGCAAGGAAGTGAGATTAAATAGATAGTTGTACCAAATAAGCATTATAGACATTGGCAATTCTGTGCTGTGTCATTCTGAAATCTTTACAGTTCACTTTATCATAGTGAAGCAGCAGGATTGGTTGAAAGCATTGACTGTCCAGTTACAAAACACTATTTGATGTCCTCACTGGTATTCAGCACCTGTTCCTTGTAGCTGCATGACTCTTGCTTTGGTTCAGTTCACGTTTTCTAGACTGGTGACATTATGCAAGGGTTAATGAAAGGCCACACTTGTACCATCCCCGCTCACATCAAATTGAATGGTTGGGAATATAACAACATTTATTGTACCTTTAACATGGCAAAATGGTACAAGATGCCTCACAGGAACTTAAGCATACAACAACTGACTCTCTGCCACACCAGGAGACAAGCAAATGTGTACAAAAGCCTGTATAAAAAGGTAGGCTCAGAGGAGGGTGGAAAATGAGAGGGACAGGTGGATGAGGCCTGATAGGGAATTCCAAGCTTAGGGGTGTCGGGAGGAACTGCAGATGCTGGTTTATACCGAAGGTAGACACAAAATGCTGGATCAGGCAGCATCTCTGGAGAAAAGGAACAGGTGATGGTTCGGGTCAGAACCCTTCCTCAGACTGAAAGATAGAGAAGGCCAGAACAAAAAAAAGTTTTTTTGTTTGTTCTGACCTCTATCTTACAGTCTGAAGAAAGGTTTATAAAGGGGAGAATGAGGAAGACAAACCAGAAGTATATTGAAATTGTCACCTGAAGGTCACAAAGTGATGGATAAAGGTCCAGTAAGGAGTTGGAGATGTTTAGAAAGGGGTGGATTTGAGTGATATAAAAGTGGAGTTTAGCTGCCTAAATGATGAGATTTAAAATAAATTCATTGGCACACCTTTGTGAGAATGGGTTAAACTATAAAAATAATATAGTGCTAAATGTAAACCAATTTGGAAGTCTGGAATGTAGATAAGTTATATCCATGCATGGATTCACTCTATGAGCAGGGTCGTGACATAATGACCAAGGGCATGAATTGTCACCTGTGAATAATAAATAATATTTTGGCATTGCACAATAAAATCTACGACAGAATACTTCTCTTGATTTATGCTGCTCTATGATGAAATTTCTCCTGAATAAAACATCTGTCATTTAATTGTTCAGTGTTACATTTCATTTAACACTGCTCCAGAGCTTAATGTTTGTTTGCAGACTACAGAGTTATTCACACTCTATTTCTGTCATTTACAATAGTTGTCTTTGTGTTAAAATACATGTCCCGAAGTATACTAATGTATTTTTCCATAACTTTAGCAAGTTTTTCACACAACTACTTCCAAATTCTGTTTGAAATTACATAGATTTGACAATCATAGAGTTCATTGTTGATGTGATATTGCTCTAAATCCAGAATGGTTATCTTTGGTTCAGTATTTTTAAGATATACTAGACTAAGTGGGACCCGTTGGGTCCCAGTCATATGGGAGGCCTGGTCCCCCAATGCAACCCATTCCCCAAAGTAATATTTCACCACTCACCCGTTTTCCCCAATGCAACCCATTCCCACAACGCAATATTCTGCCACTCACCCATAGCCCCTAACTGCGCAGGCGCGGCTCATTTCCCCTCATCCCCCAGCACTCCCTCCCCCTTCTCTTCATGTGTGGGAGGGGAGGGAAGGGGGTGTGGGGTGGGAGGGGAGGGGAGGTGGGGAGTGGGGTGTGTCTGGGTGGGCAGGGGGGCAGAGGAGGGGGGGAGAGCATGGTGTTGGGGAGGGGGGGTGTGGGGTGAGAGGGGAGGTGTGTATATGTTGTGTCTCTTGTTGCATTCTCCACCAGGGGGAAGGGGACGGCCTCAGGCGGGGGCTGTCGGGGGCCAGTGGGGGAGGGGGGAGCATTCTGCACCCAGGTTAGGGGGAAGGCTTCAGGCGGGGTGTGTCGGGGACCGGTGGGGGGGGAGCGCTGCCGTTGCCTACTGCTGCAGGATGCCCCCCCAACAGCCCCCTCCTGAAGACGTCCCCCTCCCCCACTGCAGGACGCTCCCCCCCTCCCCCCACCGGCCCCTGCCTGAAGCCATCCCGTCCCCAACTGCAGAACGCTTCCGTCCCCCCCACCCCCCCCTCACTGGTCCCCGCCTGAAGCCGTCCCTGTCCCCAGCTGCAGGATGCTCCCCAATGGCTTCAGGCAGGGACCAGTGGGGGGCATCCTGCAGCAGGGAGGGGGACGGCCTCAGGCGAGGGCTGTCGAGGGCTGGTGGGGGTGGGAGCCTCCTACAGCCGGGGATGGGGACGGCTTCAGGCGGGGGCTGTCGGGGCCGGGGTGGGGGGGAGGTGGGAAGAGCATCCTGCACTCACTCCATCCCCCCTCAACACCCCCCCATCCACTCTTCGCGGCTCTCTGACGGCGCAACCATTCCCGCCCATTGGGTTCCCATTGTAATGTAGAACATGCAGGTATTACTGCGCAGTCGCAGTTGATGGGCACTGCAAGTGGAAAAGAGGTTCATTAAAGCTTAATGTGAATAACTCTTAAAATATAAAAACAATTTAAACGTTAAAGATGAAATTTAGTCAGTCCATTCTTTCTTGTTGCATCTCTTGTTGTGTTCTGCAGCCAGGGGAGGGGGACGGCTTCAAGCGGGGGCTGACGGGGGCCGGCGGGGGGAGCATTCGGCAGCCGGGGAAGGGGTACGGCTTCAGGCGAAGGCTGTCGGGGGCAGGTGGGGGAGGAGAGAGCGTCCTGCAGCCGGGGAGGGGGACAGCTTCAGGCGGGGCCTGTCGGGGGCTGGTGGGGAGGGGGGAGAGCGCTGCCGTGGCCTACTGCTGCTGTGGCCTACCACTGCAGTGGCCTACCGCTGTCACTGATGCTGCCTATGCCTGCCACTGCCATGGCCTAGCACTAGTATGGGTGTTGTGTTCCGAAGGGACTGGTCTCCAGAGAGCGTGTGGATATTATGGGCCAAAGGGACTTTTCTTGGGCTAGTACAGGTGTTGTGGGCTGGATGGACTTGTTTCCGGGGGACTAGTAGGACATTGTGGGCCGAATGGACATTTATTGGGCTATTACGGTTGTTATGGGCTGAATGGACTGCAGCTGGAGATGGGAAAAGCTTCAGGCAGGGTGGGGGGTGGAGCGAGCATCCTGCAGCTGGGGGCAGGGGATGGCATCAGATTATGGGCTTTCGGAGATGGTGGGGGGACCGTGGGGCGCTGTCGGGGGGGCGAACATCTTGCAGCCGGGGCTGGGGTTGTCGGGGCCGGTGGGGGGGGGGGGGGTGGGCGAGCGTCCTGCAGCTGGTGGAGAGGGACGGCTTCAGGCGGGGGCTGTCGGGGGCCAGTGGGTTGGGGGGGACCATCCTGCAGCTGGGAGAGGGGGACAGCTTTAGGCGGGGCTGTCGGGGGCCAGTGGGGTGGGGGGGAGCATCCTGCAGCTGGGAGAGGGGGACAGCTTCAGGCGGGGGCTGTCGGGGGCCAGTGGGGTGGGGGGAGCATCCTGCAGCCGGGGGTTGGGGAGGGACGGCTTCAGGAGGGGGCAATCGGAGCTGGTGGGGGAGGGGGATGGCTTCAGGCGGTGGCCTGTGGGTGGAGGGAGCATCCTGCAGCGGGGAAGGGGGACGGCTTCAGGCGGGAGCTGTCAGGGGCCAGTGGGAGGCATCCTGCTGCCGGGGCAGGGGAACGGCTTTAGGTGGGGGCGGTCGGGTGCCGGTCGGGTGGGGGGAGCATCCTGCAGCCGGGGAGGGGGACGGCTTCAGGCGGGGGCTGTCGGGGGCCAGTGGGGAAGAGCGTCCTGCAGCCGGGGGAAGGGGAGGGCTTCAGGCGGTGGACGGTCAGGGGGGAGGCTTTCTGGAGGGCTAGCAGGACATTGTAGGTCGAATGGACTTGAATGGTTAGGCTAGTATGGTGGGGGGTCAAGTGACCTGCAGCTGGTGGAGGGGAACGGCTTCAGACAGGGCCTGTCGGGGTCCGGTGGGGAGGGGGGAGGGGAACAGCCTCAGGCAGCAGCCGGTGTGGGGGGAGGAGCTCTGCCGTGGCCTACCGCTGCCGTGGCCTACCGCTGGGGGAGTGTGCGAGGGGAGGGGGGTTGGGGGAGGAGGTGTTTGCGGGAGGGTGTGTGTGGACAGGGGGTTTGCCCCACCAGTGCCCAGCCCCGCCAGCACCTGGCCCCACCTGTGCCCGGCCCCCTTACTCCCCCCCACACTCACTCCTCACTTCTCCAGGATCTCGAGTTTGCAGCAATCGGCCTCGCAGTCAGCCAGGCTCAGGGCCGCTCCGCACTCCGGGCTCCCTGACTCGGCGCCGCTTCAGGGCTGACGGGCTTGGGGCGGCTTCGGTGATGACTGGCTCGGTGCGGCTTCAGGGCTGGTGGACTCGGGGCGGCTTCGGTGCTGACGGACTCGGGGCGGCTTGGGGACGGACGGATTGGGGATGGACGGCTTCTGGACGGATGGCTTCTGGATTCACAGACTCAGCCCGGCCTCCGGGACTTTATCCTCCTCGCCCTGGTGATTGACAGCGGGTGCCAGAAGGGGCGTTACTGTCCCGGCGACAGACAGGAGAGAGACCAATATGCTGATCTTACGATTTTTAAACCTTCATAACTTTTGTAATATTCCACCGATCGGAACAAAACTTGATGCGCTTGAAGCACAGGAGAACGTTTAGTAAGGTGGCAAAAAATCGTAATGCTATCAGATACCATTTATGCGCAAATGTAAAAAGAATGCAAACCGGAAGAGGAAAGATGATAGTTTTAGTTAAGTGGGACCCGTTGGATCCCAGCATCACACAAGACGGCTGATCCCCCAACGCAATATTCCACCTCTCCACCAATTCCAATATTGCTGGCCAGTGGGGAGGGGGGGCTTTCTGGGGCGCTAGCATGGGTATTGTGGGTCGAAGGGACTGGTTTCCAGAGGGCTAGTATGGACATTGTGGGCCGAATGGATTCTTGGACTGGCAGCTCAGTCACTGAGGTCTGGCAGCTCAGTCACTCAGGCCTGGCCGGCTGTCAGCTCAGTAACTCAGGCCTGGTGGGCTGGCAGTTCAGAAACTGCCAGAAATTCTGCCCAAAACAGTTGACAGACTCTATGGGAGAGACGGGGGAGAGGGTGGAGAAGGTAGATCAACACCATCTGCATTGTTTGTCCTTGCGCTTTATGGATCATCATAGCAAAACTTGATTGAATGGGGAATTGGGTCCGCTGAAGGGGAATGTCTTCACCTTCTGTTAAATTGAGTGCTATCCTAGGAATGAGAACACTGTAATCTTTGAAGGCTCCCATGTTGATTCTTGCAACGATCAGATGATTGTGTAGCTTTTCCACAATCATCCTCGTTACATTGCACAGCTTTGGCGGTTCCAAGTTTCTCATTAATATGATTGGAGATCCTTTTTTCAACTCCAATTTGTGTGGTGATAATCCAGAGATCTCGAGTGAATCGAGGAATTCTGTTGGGAAGTGAGTTCCGTCAGTGACAGCATTGAAAGAAAAGTACTCCTTAATGATTCCAAGGAAGCGTCTGATGCATGTAGAATGGATCCTTCTCATCATATTGTTGTGTGGAACCAAGATACAATTGTTGGAGAATAATTCTGCAGGATTGTGAAATGTGGGATAGATGAAATCAATACAATCCTCCAGTGTTTTTGCTGATAGAAGCGTGTCTTGTGGCATTTCAATTTCATCATCTTCATTCTTTAAAATGTTGTCTTCTCCAACTTTCAACAAAACTTGAGAATAGTCGCCTTGTCCCTCTGTCAATCGCATATTTGTCTGCAATTGAAGCTTGGTGAAAAGTCTCCACAAGTAGGATTTCTTGATGCAGGCATTTTCAACATCAGCATCATTCCCCTTTTCATCTCAGGAAGGAGTTGTCGAAAATCGCCACAACAAATGATAAGAATGCCACCAAAAGGCTTAGTGCTGCTGCTTACATCTTGAAGAGTTCTGTCCACCGCTTCAAAGCTTTCTCTCCTAATCATTGGACATTCATCCCAAACAATGAGTTTCACTTGCCTCATCAAATGCGCCGTCTTAGAGTTCTTCTCAATATTGCAGAATGTATCCTCCTGGTCATACACTGCTCTCTGCTCAGCATTCAGCAGACAGCAAATCCAATTTCACAGCATTTCAAGCAGAGTGCAGGCCAGCCAATCCAATTTCACAGCATTTCAGGCAGAGTGCCGGCCAGCCAATCCAATTTCATGGCATTTCTGGCATAGTGCGGGCCAGCCGATCCAATTTCACGGCATTTCAGGCAAAGTGTAGGCCAGCCAATCCAATTTCATGGCATTTCAAGCAGAGTGCAGGCCACCAAATTCAATTTCAAGGCATTTCAAGCAGAGTGCAGGCCACCAAATTGCCAAACAACTCATTGCATTGTCATTAAGGGCTAACAAATCATTTACGGGGAGAAAAGATGAGGTGCGAAGGTAAGCTAGCCAAGATAATAAAGCAGGATAGTAAAAGCTTCTTTAGGTATGTGAAGAGGAAAAAATTAGTTAATACTAAAGTTGGACCCTTGAAGACCAAAAAAGGTGAATTTATTATGGGGAACAAGGAAATGGCAGATGAGTTGAACAGGTACTTTGGATCCGTCTTCACTAAGGAGGATACAAACAATCTTCCTGATAGTGTTAAAGAAGGAACTGCAGATGCTGTACCTTCCTGATATAGTAGTGGTCTGGGGTGATGGAGGAACTGAAGGAAATCCACATTAGGCAGAAATGGTGTTGGATAGTCTGATGGGACTGACGGCTGATAAATCAACAGGGCCTGATGATAATTTTCTAATGTTCTATAGGCTCAGGATCAGTTCCTGTGGATTGGAGGGTAGATAACGTTATCCCACTTTTAAGAAAGGCGGGAGAGAGAAAACAGGGAATTAGAGTTAGCCTGACATCGGTCCGTGTCAGCATGGATTTACGAAGGGGAAATCATGCTTGACTAATCTTCTGGAAAACAGGAAGGCAGATTACTATCTAAATGGCGTCAAGTTGGGAAAAGGGGAAGTACAATGGGATCTGGGGTCCTTGTACATCAGTCTATGAAAGTAAGCATGCAGGTACAGCAGGCATGAAGAAAGCGAATGGCACGTTGGCCTTTATAACAAGAGGAATCGAATATAGGAGCAAAGAAGTCCTTCTGCAGTTGTATAGAGCCCTAGTGAGACCACACCTGGACTATTGTGTGCAGTTTTGGTCCCCAAATTTGAGGAAGGACATTCTTGCTATTGAGGGAGTGCAGCGTAGATTTACAAGGTTAATTCCTGGGATGGCGGGACTGTCATATGCGGAGAGAATGGAGCAGCTGGACTTGTACACTCTGGAGTTTAGAAGGATGAGAGGGGATCTCATTGAAACATATAAGATTGTTAAGGGTTTGGACACGCTTGAGGCAGGAAACATGTTCCCGATGTTGGGGGAGTCCAGAACCAGGGGCCACAGTTTAAGAATAAGGAGTAAGCCATTTAGAACGGAGATGAGGAAACACTTTTTCTCACAGAGAGTGGTGAGTCTGTGGAATTCTCTGCCTCAGAGGTTCTCTGCCTCAGAGGTTCTCTGGATGCTTTCAAGGGAGAGCTAGATAGGGTTCTTAAAAATAGCAGTCAGGGGATATGGGGAGAAGGCAGGAACGGGGCACTGATTGGGGATGATCAGCCATGATCACATTGAGTGGTGGTGCTGGCTCGAAGGGCCAAATGGCCTACTCCTGCACCTATTGTCTATTGTCTATTATTGCAAGTACATTGCAGACTCACAGTTCAGTTGATTCACAGGTTAGAATGACAGTTGTGGCCTCTCCCTCACGATCTTCCAGAGTGACTGACTCATGTCCAGGCATCCGGGGTTTTATAGACCTGCCCCCCCCACCCCGAAAGGCGCGTTACCTTCACCGTGGTGATTGACATGCGAGAGGACCAATCAGCTGATCTCAAGATTTTTTAAACACTCATATTTTTTTTATTTTTCATCGATCGGAAAAATCCTCAGGGCTGCCTCAGCGGAGGAGGACTGTGAGTAAGATGGCCAAAAATCATAGTGATATATGGTAGAATTTGTTCTAAAATCAATATAGAGCGCAGACAGGAAGGAGATGGAGATGGAGATGTAAGATAGATAAGTATATAGATAGATTATAGATATAGATATACACATAGATATAGATTGATTATGTATATAGATATAGATATAGAAGATATAGATATAGATATAGATAGATATAGAAGAATATAGATAGAAGATAGATAGATTAAGAAAGAAGATAGATAAATACAAAGAAGATAGATATATTGATGTAAATTTGCATTGTGGTCTCCCTGTGCAATCATTGTATGAGAGCTAGACAAAAGGTAAAGGAACATGGATGTTGGATGTCTGAGGTACGAACAGATAATGTGGAGGAAGAAACTGCAGATGCTGGTTTAAACCAAAGATAGACACAAAATGCTGGAGTAACTCAGAGGGACAGGCAGCATCTCAGAAGAGAAAGAATGGGTGACGTTTCGGGTCAAGACCTTTCTTTAGACTCTTCATAGTGGTTATTGCCTGAATTCATTAAATGTTATATTGATGCTTGTGTTCTGTGAAGTCCATTGTCAGGGTTCCGCAAGCTTCCACTGGAAGATGCTACAGGAAGGCAAGCAGGCTTGGAGGAACATCAGCAGTGGAGCACTGAATCAGGCCATAGAGCACTGAATCAGGCCCTTCTGCCCAACTCATCCATGATATTCAAGGTGTTCCATTCAATCTAGTCGCGTTTTCTTGCACCTGGCCCATCAAATAACTATTAAAAGTGTGTGAGTGTGTGTGTGTGCGTGCGTGCGTGCGTGCGTGCGTGCGTGCGTGCGTGCGTGCGTGCGTGTGTGTGTGGTTTTTTTGTGTGTTTTTTTTCTCGAAAAACGACGCACTAACTGTAAAAGGTTAGGGGGCTATGCATCAGTGGATAAGGTGGGGATGGGGTAAAAGGAGCCGATGAATAATATTAATATAATATCAAGGGGGGTGGTTAGTGTGTGTGTGTGGGGGGGGTGGGATAGTCAGTGTGTGTTTGTGTGGGGGTGGTTAGTGTGTGTGTGATGCCGCAGGCTGCCCCCGCCCCCCCCCCCACCCGTGGGTCCCACTTGGTCTAGTATCTCTATAAAACCTTCCTATCGATGTACCTGACCAAATGTTGTTTAAATATTATTATACCTACTAGACTAAGTGGGACCCGTTGGGTCCCAGCATCACACGGGAGGGCTGGTCACCCAACGCAATATTCCACCTCTCCACCAATTCCAATATTGGTGGCCAGTGCGGGGGGGGGGCTTTCTGGAGCGCCAGTATGGGTGTTGTGGGCTAAAGGGACTGGTTTCCAGAGGGCTAGTATGGACATGTGGGCCGAATGGATTCTTGGGCTGGTGGCTCAGTCACTCAAGCTTGTTGTGCTGGCAGCTCACTCACTCACGGCTGGTGGGCTGGCGGTTGACTCACGGCTATTCCTTTAAATTCCATTTCAAGCGGGGTGCAAGGCCACCAAATTCAAGTGCAGTTTCTTACCACTTCAAGCAGGGTGCATGGCAACTAAAGACAGTGAGTCGTGACCTCTCCCTCCTCCATCTTTCAGAGACTGAGCCACGCCCACACTTCTAGGTTTTATAAGTCTCTCCCCTCCTCCCACCAGAAGGGACGAGGCCTTCATGGCATGATGGACAGGAGAGAGAATCCCAACATTTCTTAAACACTAATAACTCTTTTATTTTTCATCGATGGGGAAAATCCTCGGCACCTGATGAGCGGAGGGGGGCTCTGAGTAAGATGGCCAAAAATCACAGCCATACGTGGTAGCGTTTTTTCTAAAGTCAATATAAAGCGCAAACAGGAAGTGATCAAGATTAGACTTTTAGTTATATAGAAGGCAAGGCAACTTTAATTAGGCAAGGCAACTTTAATTAGGCAAGGTAACTTTAATTAGGCAAGGCAACTTTAATTAAGCATGGGAACTTTAATTAGGCAAGGCAACTTTAATTAGGCAAGGCAACTTTAATTAGGCAAGGCAACTTTAATTAGGCAAGGCAACTTTAGCATTTCCAAACCATAGGCAACACAGCTTTAGCATTTCCAAACCGAAGGCAACACAGCTTTAGCATTTCCAAACCAAAGGCAACACAGCTTTAGCATTTCCAAACCAAAGGCAACACAGCTTTAGCATTTCCAAACCAAAGGCAACACAGCTTTAGCATTTCCAAACTATATTTTCAAGCCACATTAAGAGCACTGACAGGTCAGTAAAACCACTCACAGTTTAGTAGACATGTGTTCAGTGTTATTCACAGCTCAGACTGAGAGACGTGACCCTCTCGCTCCCTCATCTTGCAGAGACTGACTGAGGCACTCAACACTTCCGGGTTTTATAGTCCCTCAGGAAGGGGCGTGGCCTTCAGGAGAGAGAATCTCAACATTTTTTAAACACTAATAACACTTTTATTTTTCATCGATGGGAAAAATCCTCTTGTCCTGCACAGCGGAGGGGGACTCTGAGTAAGATGGCCAAAAATCACAGCTGTAAGTGGCAGTGTTTTTTCTAAAATCAATATACAGAACAACAGAAAGTGGTCAAGATCAGACTTTTTGTAATATACATATTACTTATCTGCGAGTTATTTCCATGAGCCAGACAACAAGTCACTGGCTTTCATTCCAATTAGCAATCTTCCACCGCCACCCTCTGTTTCCTCCTATTAATCCAATTATGTATTCAGTTAGCTAACTCTCCCTGGATCCAATGTGATTTTCCAGAGCAGCCCATCATGCAGAATTTTATCAAAGGCCTTGCTGAAATGCCCCCCCCCTCCCCCCCCCCCCCCCTCCCCCCCCCCTCCCCCCCCCCCCCCCCCAGTAGGGCAGTGAATGTTATATGAATACAATAGAAAAATATTGCAATGCAAGAACATTTGTTAAAAGTAGAAACTTACCACTGAGTTCAATGACAGAGGGAGAAATAAAGCTAGTGTTCAAGTCAAATCAGCAGAGCCTATGAAGAATCATTGACCAGAAATGAATGAATGAATACGTTTATTGGCCAAGTATTCACATATAAGGAATTTGCCTTGGTGCTCCGCCCACAAGTGACAACATGACATACAGTCACAGTTAGGAATGACACATAAAACATTAATAATAAAACATTATCGATTAAACATGTGAATTAAATAAAATACCAGAGCAAAAGGAGGCTAAATATTTTTGGTTATTGAGTAGAGCTACTACTCGTGTAAATGTTAACTCTATTTGTCCCTTCACAGATGCAACCTAAACAGCTGAGTGATTCCAATACTTTCTGGTTTTATTGAAGAATGTTAGTCTGATTGATTATCAGTTAATTTAATAATCCCCATTTTGAACAGCTTTATTGCATTGGAAATGCTCTTGTTTGACTTTCACATCCAACTCTGTCAGGAGTGAATCAATTGGCAGCATTTCTTGCCTCCAAATATCTTTGGTTCTTGGCCAATGTATCATTCAATCAAAGTTACTAAAACAAATTATTTGGTCATTACCACATTGCTGCTTGTGCACCATGCTAAGTGCAAACAGACTGCTTTCTTTAGGGAATTAGATTGGTTGAGAAGCATTTTGCAATTCTTAAGTTCATAAGAAATGCTGTAAATTAGTGTTCTTGTTTTCAAAGGTGTTTGAAAGATTATAGTCGTCTCTGCTGTTTCTTCTGATATCCTCTAGCATAGAGACAATGTGGCGTTTGCATATCTGAGCTCCATTTTCACAGCACTCCGTTCTTATGTGTGCGCAATTGTCTTACTTTCACATATTGTTCAATTTGTATTATATTACTATTATAAAAGTTAAGGGAAAGCTCAGATCTATATCTCCTTCATCTTCAAAAGAGGAAGAAGATTGGACATTATTGCCTTCCATCACAGTGAGGAACGTGGGGAATCCACTGTGGTGGATGTTTATGTTAACTTTTATGTAGTTGTGTGTCTTGTTGCTTATTTTTGGTATGGCTGTATGGTAATTCGAATTTCACTGTACCTTAATTGGTACATGTGACAATAAACTGACCTTGAAACCTTGAAAAAGTATTCTGTTTCAACTGGCCCTTCATTTTCTTCAGATGCTTTAACTATTTTTTGCCAATTTTTCATCATATCTCATCAAAGCTTTTAGAATCTGCTTTTGCATCCCTTTTGTACTTTCTATTTGGAATGTTTCCATCTTGATTAGATAAATATCTAATATAGTTTAATATAAAGTGCAATTTCTTCACTATCAAGAAACTCCAGTTTTTTGTAGACCTGCTTCTGGATCTAATGGGAATATGCTCTGTATCTTCTATTTGCTTCTTTTAGTTGCAAAATCTCTTAGATGTCTATTTTTTTGGCTTCAATGCAATAGCTTTCCTTTACTGATTGAAATTGCCTTTATTTCATTAATGAAGTGTCTTTCTTCTTGCCACTTAATTTTTTTCCAAAAAAAACTATGCTATAGTAAACACTTCCCAGATGATCTCCCAACCTGTTGGATTGAATCTCTAAACACATTCAATTCTTCTCCGTTGCGTTACTCACCTCAGTCTGTTTTTGGTTAATTAACGTTATAGATCAGTGGCCATGAATTTCTATGGCACAGACATATTGAAATATTTTTGTCTTGAGGTTTAATTGCATAATGCTGTATTTTTGCAACATTGAAATTGTAGATTTTGAAGAATTAAACCAAATAATGACCATTCATGTCATTGACACCCCTGTGGAATTCCAGTCAGCATTTTCTGACACAAATTATTATTGTACCATGTCGATGCCGATTGTTTTGATTATCTACACTAATCTCTTTTGTTTGCATTTGGACCATAACTTTTCAGTCCTCGCTATATTTAGGCGTCAGTCTAAATGACTCTTAAATGGCGTAATCATATCTGATTCCTCTACCTCCCCTGGCAGCATTATCCAGATATCATCCACTCTCTGTGTAAAACCTTAACCCTGGAACCTCCTTAAAAACTCCTTCCTTTCATCTTAAACATGCTCTCTTATTTTTGATATCTCCACCAATGGAAAAAAAAGAAGATTATCTATGTGTTAAAGAAGGAACTGCAGATGCTGGAACATCGAAGGTACACAAAAAAATGCTGGAGAAACTCAGCGGGTGCAGCAGCATCTATGGAGCAAAGGAGATAGGCAACGTTTAGGGCCGAAACCTATCATATCTATACGCTCACATATACTTCTATAAGGTCGCCCCTCAGCCTCCTTCACTGTAGGAAGAATAAACCCAGCATTAGTTTTTGTTTTCTAGATACAGCATGGAAACAGGCCTTTTAGCCCACTGAGTCTACACTGACCATCAATCACCCATTCACACTTGTTCTACGTTATCCACCTTTACATCTGCCCCAACACATTAGGGGCATTGTTTTGTTTTAACTGAGACCAATTAACTTATAATATTGCGCGTCTTTGGGATGTGGGAGGAAACCAAAATACCCAGAAGAAACCCGCACGGTCACAGGGACAACGTTTAGTTTATCAGGAAGACAATAAATGGTAATTGGCACTATGCTGCTAAGCCAATCTCGCACATTATTTTCAGTGCATTAGAACTTCTACGACCACAAATCCTCACAATAAGATGTTAGTTCAGTTCGAGTGCTGCAGATATTTTGCTAGCCGGTTCCATCACAATGAAATATAAGGTTTTGCAGTTTAATTCATTTCACTTTAGATATCTAATAATGCCAACATTGATAATGTATAACACATCCAAGGATTTATTATGCATATCTATATAACTAAAAGTCCCATCTTGACCACTTCAAGTCTGTGCTTTATATTGCTTTTAGAAAAAATTCTACCATATATCACTATGATTTTTGGCCATCTTACTCACAGTCCTCCGCTGAGGCAGCACTGAGGATTTTTCCGATCGACGAAAAATAAAAATGTTATGAGTGTTTAAAAAATCTTGAGATCAGCTGATTGGTCCTCCCGCCTGTCAATCACCACCATGAAGGTAACGCCCCTTGCGGGAGGGCAGGACAATAAAACACCGGATGCCTGGACGTGAGTCAGCAAATCTGGAATATCACAAGGGAGAGGCCACAACTGTCATTCTAAGCTGTGAATCAACTGAACTGTGAGTCTGAATTTTACTTGCAATAAATCAATGAGTTGTTTGGCAATTTGGTGGCCTGCACTCTGCTTAAAATGCCATCAAATTGAATTTGGTGACCATCACTCTGCTTGAAATGCCGTGAAATTGAATTTGGTGGCCTGCGCTCTGCTTGGAATGCTGTGAAAATGAATTTAGTGGCCTGCACTCTGCTTGAAGTTTCTGAATTTTTGTTGAAATTTGGAGAAGACGACATTTTAAAGAATGAAGATGAAGAAATTGAAATGCCACAAGATATGCTTCTATCAGCAAAAACATTGGAGGATTGTTTTGATTTCATCTATCCCACATATGACAATCTTTCAGAATTATTCTCCAACAATTGTATCTTTGTTCCGCACAATGATACAATGAGATGGATCAATACTACATGCATCAGACGCTTCCCTGGAATCATTAAGGATTTATTTCAATGCTGTCACTGACGGAACTCATGTTACTCACTTCCCAACAGAATGCCTTGATTCACTCGAGATCTCTGGATTACCACCACACAAATTGGATTGAAAAAAGGATCTCCAATCATATTAATGAGAAACTTGGAACGAAGCTTGGAAAAGCTACACAATCATCAGATCGTTGCAAGAATCACATGGGAGCCTTCAAAGATGACATTGTTCTCATTCCTAGGATAGCACTCAATTTAACAGAAGGTGAAAACATTCCCCTTCAGTGGACCCAATTCCCCATTCAATCAAGATCCATAAAGCGCTAGGACAAAGAATGCAGAAGGTGTTGATCTACATCGACAAACCGGTATTTCAGCGTGGACAACTATATTTGGCTCCTAGCCGAGGAAAGATGAAGGAAAATGTCAAAGTTTTCCTGAAGGATGGAACATCGACCAAGAATGTTGTCATTAAAAGCATGCTTCGTTGAATGATGACTTTTGAGGTAAATTCTCAGATTTTCTTTGTTAAAATTTGACCGCTCAATCTCTCTATATTAAAATTGTCTCTTTTTTTATCAACAGCAAAGAGTCATCAAGAGGCTGTGAGCAGCAGAACACAACAAGAGACACAATAGGAAAGAACTGAACTTGATACATCTCATCTTTAACATTTAAATTGTTGTTATATTTTAAGAGTCATTCACATTTTAAACATTAATAAATCCTATTTCCACTTGCCATGCCTGCGTGTTCTTCATCACAATGGGAACCTAATAGGCAGGAATTAGGCCACTAAGAGTGCATGGGGAGGAGGTTGAGGGCAGATGGACTGAATGCGTGGGGGGAGGGGAATGGCAAGGAGCAGAGTGGGGGGGTGAAGGGAGGAGGGGTGACTGAGTGAACTGCCTCTACACCAGCCATGAGTGACTGGACTGCCAGCCCACCAGCCATGAGTAAGCAAACTGCCAGCCCACCAGCCATAAGTCACTGAACTGCGAGTCCAAGAATCCACTCAGTCCACAATGTCCATACTAGCCTGCTGGAAACTAGTACCTTCAGTCCACAGCACTCATACTAGCACTCCAGAGATCCACAAAGATAGACTTTCCTCCTTCATTGCTGTGATCTGTAAAAAAAGATGAAAAGGTCTAAAATTGATTCTCCACCCTCTTCCCTTTCTCTCTCACAGACTCTGTCACCTGTTTTGGGCAGCAGTTCTGGCAGTTTCTGAGCTGCCAGCCCGCCAGGCCTGAGTTACTGAGCTGCCAGCCTGCCAGGCCTGAGTGACTGAGCTGCCAAGCCTCAGTGACTGAACTGCCAGCCCAAGAATCCATTTGGCCACTATGTCCATACTAGCCCTCTGGAAACCAGTCCCTTCGGCCCACAACAACCATGCTAGCGATCCAGAAAGCCCCCCCCCCCCCCCCCACTGGCCAGCAAAATTGGAATTGGTGGAGAGGTGGTATATTGTGTTGGGGGACCAGCCCTCCCATGTGAAGCTGGACCCAACGGGTCCCACCCAGTCTAGTAAACTGACTAAAATCTCCTTGCAGTTAGAACAATCTGGAACACCATATTGAGCCATTGGTATATCACACTCTCAATTTTATTTTTCATCACACTGCAATATCATTGACTTTACTGTCATCATAGATTTGGTGTGAATAATATGTTGCCAATATAGGTTGCAGTTATTGCAATTAGTTTTTCATGCAGCTAAGTGTCATAGTAAAATGTTAATTTAATGGTTGTCCAAAAACTAATTTAGTCAATCTTAAGTAGCTGTCAATTCTGTGTTCCTGTGTTAATGGTGCCCACATATTGTGAGCCGGGACTGACTGTCCCAATTGGGAATGGACTCCAGAAAGTAATTTTTTGAGGATTTTGTTCAAGAAAAAATTATTTGCATTCAATGCCAACATTAATTGAAGCTGAATCTACAATTCTATTGTGTAATCTTTCGATTTTAGATTTTAGAGATACAGGTGGAAACAGACCCTTCGGCCCACCGACTCGGTGCCGACCAGCAATCACCCCATACACTAACCCCATCCTACACACTACGGACAATTTAAAATTACCAGAAGCCAATTAACCTGCAAACCTCTACGTCTTTATAGAGTGGGAGAAAATCAGGAGCACCTGGAGAAAACCCACACGGTTATAGGCAGAACGTACAAACTCTGTATAGACAGCACCCATAGTCAGGATCGAACCCGGGTCTCCGGCACTGTAAGGCAGCAACTCTTGTCAATACGCTCTTCTCAAGCTTCCCCCCCCACTCTAGTTCAGTCAAAAACCACTGAGTCAAGCACTGGAACAACTAATCTTTATTTTTGGATTGCACAACAAATTCCCCTATACGATACCTAAACCACCGCGGGGTCGATCCTTGTATCTGCCTGGCCAAGCCCTTCAGCCTCGTGCAAGCAGAAACACTCCAAAAGGTCACACAGTCCAAAGCACACTTCCAGAAGCTCGAAAAAGGACCTCGTGGGGGCTGCCTTTTATAGGTCCCCGAACCTTGAGGGGCCGAACTACATAGGTAAATACAATCCAATCAAACATATTAATTACAGCAATACATTATTGACAGTTCCCCAAACCAATAACAGAGTCTCCCATACATTGTTTCAGGAGAAGCTTCTGGAAGAAGCTAACTTAACTTGAATAATGCAACAATTACCCTGAACTCAAACAAACCTGCCAGGGCTTAACACTTTGGCCAATCAACAAACAGCAGGGTAAATGTCTAGCAACATTATTTACAATATTTACAATGCTGTTGCAGTAATCCAATCAACCATGCATTTTACACTTCTTTGGAGGTCCTCTGCAGAAATCTCCATTCTGTCAATTGAAGAGATACTGATACATTTCTTATCTGCAACACTGATCTGGGACCTAGACTTACTGGCACCATTCAGCAGCTTGTCTTACATCTGCAGAAACACAGACTTGACCAGAATGGCCTAGCAATGCATAAATCCTTTACTAAATTTTGGTGCTATTCCTGCTCTGTTTTGGCCAGGATTTACACTCTACCGCTGTGCCACTGTGCTGCTATTAACAAAATGTTTTAGACAAAATGTTGGAAATACTATGGAGATCTCATAAAGATGCAATTTGTGACTTGCTGGCAGTCAAATTCTAACAATCCAGTTAAGTAACTATACAATTATTTTATTTTCATATTAGTAGAACAGAAATGTGACTGGCATTCCTGCAAACCACTGAGAACTGGTTATTTAGGAGGGTGGCGCCGTCAGCGATGGCAGCCTCGCCAATAGTCTGTCTGTCTTTTCGGCTTTTTTGTTATTTTTTGTGTGCTTTAAAATTATGTGTTAATGTTCTCTGGTTTGTTTTGTGTGGGGGAGGGGGTCGGGGGAAACTTTTTTCAATCTCTTACCTAGCCAGAGATGCGATTGTTTTCTGGATCATATCGCTGGTCGCTGTGCAGCCTAACATCATGGAGCTGGTGGCCCTTCTCGAGACTGACTTTGAGCCCCACTTACCATCGGAGCCTACGATCCCTTGCTTGGGATCGACGCTCCAACCGCTGCCTGCGGATTTCACCATCGAGGAGCTCGCAATCTCGGGTAGAGACCGATGTCGGGAAGCTCCAAGTTGCAGAAGGTTTGACCAGCCCCGAACCGGGGTCCGATCGCCCGGCACGGGGAGCTGTGATGCGGGAGCTTGACTGCCCCAACGCGGAGAGCTCATCTTCCGGAAGGTTCTTGTGCCCTGATCGCGGGAGAACAAAGAAGATTGACCTTTTTTTTCCTTCCATCACAGTGAGGAATGTGGGGGAGTCACTGTGGTGGATGTTCATGTTTAAAATTTATTTGGGTCTTGTTGCTCTTTATTGGTATGACTGTATGGCAAATCAAATACCTCGTATGTTGTAAAAAATACTCGACTAATAAAGTACGATTATGATTATGATGATCCATTGTTTCATTGTCCAGATATTTCAGCTGAGCACATATTCTGTAGCGGAGAAAGAACTAACATTATTCCAGCAAAACAAACGTGTGAGTTAGTTATAACCAGACATGTCCAGCAGCCACAAGTGCATGGTCATTTTCATTTTACTGGAGCATCACTTTAGCAGAACTCTCCAATGTATCAAGTGCGTGGGCCCTTCTTCATGAAAACAACAGGCCATGTTGATCTCAGCAAATTGAACAATTGATCAATTCCATAGTGAAGGAAGGGGAAATTTACTTCTCTGAGCTTTCAAAACACCTCAGATAATAAGCTTCCAACTAAATGAGGAATGTTATTCCCACCTTTATGAGATATCATTAGATTATTACGCAGCTCTGAAATGAATAAAGGGCCTGTCCCACTGCGGCAACCTAATTCGCGAGTTTAGAAGAGTTTGCCCTCGACTCGTACTCGCAGCATGGTCGACACGAGGTCCTAGGAGGTCTTTGTAATTCTCCTTTATGCTCGAGAGTAGTCCCCACACACTCGAGGCCTCAGCTAGGTTGCAGCATTTTTTTTTCAACATGCTGTAAAATGCCCGCAAGTAAAAAAAGGTTGCCATGGAAAAAATCTATATTTTTTTACTTGTAGGTTTAGTCGAGGTAGGTCATAGTAGGTTGTAATGCCACCGTAGGTAATCAAAGGCTATCAAAGCTAATCGAAGGTAGTCGAAGGTAAATCTCGTTTAGAAAAAAAATGTAAGTAAACCGACCGGTAATGTTAAATGCCCTCTAAACATTATTAAAAGTTATCTGGCTTCTTAAAAGTGTCTCCAATCCTTCTCCCCCCTTCTCCCCCCTTCTCTCCCCTTCTCACCCCCTCTCTCCCCCCCACTCTCTGTGCTCTCTAAAGGACTTACCTTTACTGTGCCAGCCATCTTTTACCTTCCTGTTCATCACGGGTGTGAATTTCAGACAGCGCTCCCCCGCTTTCCCTGGCCTTGTGTGTGTGTGTGTGTGTACGTGCGTGTGTGTGTGTGTGTGTGTGTTTGTGTGTGTGTGTGTGTGTGTGTGTGTGTGTGTGTGTGTGTGTGTGTGTGTGTGTGTGTGTGTGTGTGTGTGTGTGTGTGTGTGTGTGTGTGTGTGTGTGTGTGTGTGTGTGTGTGTATGTGAAGGTCGAAGACAGTCGCTGAAAAGTCACGTTAGTGGGACAGGCCCTTAATAGATTCAAAAAATAACTACTTGGAGAATTTTTTTCTGCAAATGTGAGAGCATTTGTCTCTGTTGCACAGCGTGGACAGTCCCTTGTGGCTTATTTATTTTCTAGTGTTTTGATTTGTGTTCTACAAGTAAGGCTGCAATAGAATATTCTGTTCACGAATATTGGAAGGGCCTAAATGGGAAGACAAAGAATACTTGCATTTTAATGTTTGCTCATATACAAAATAAAAATGCTGCTGTCTAAAGGTCTTTTGGATTTTGAGAATGCAAGTATTTATTTTCCTGTAAATGTTACCAACTTGGGTTTGGACACTTGCATCTGAATTGACTTGGTCAGCCTCCCATGTAAATCAGTTTCATGACATTGTGCAATATTATGGAGGATGTACCAGAAACGTCGCAGTGAGCATTTATAGCTCATATTGGAGTACTCCTTTGGGATATCCAAGCTTCTAAATCAGTTTAAGTATTCAAAAGATACACTTCACCATGACATTCATTGTAATGTGCCCTTGCCTTTTTATTTGAGTTGTTTTCATGAGTCATTATCCAGGGTTGCATGGTTACAAGAGCTAGAAAATAAGCAAATAAATATATTTTCGCTCAGAGTAGTCCACTCAGGCCTCAATATAATAATTAATATTAACTGATCAGGAAACAAATTCCTTGTGAACAAACTATGATCCCAGTGTAATTAGCAAAACCAGATGATTCATGGCATCTTTCTTGGATCCTCAACAACAACATAATTACTCATTCCTAAGGCACAGCACATTTCCTATCAAATAGATACAGTAAACAGTGGCAGGAATAGTTGACAGGCCAGCAATAGCTTGAAGTTTAATTACTTGCAATATCTGCTGGTTAGGGAAAGAATACAGAGAGTATCAGCACTCCATAATGCAATGGCATTTAGAAATAAACTAGACTAAGTGAGACCCGTTGGGTCCCATGTTCACACGGGAGGGCTGGTCCCCCAACGCAATATTCCACCTCTCCACCAATTCCAATATTGGTGGCCAGTGGGGGGGGGGGGACTTTCTGGAGCGCTAATATCGGTGTTGTGGGCTGAAGGGACTGGTTTCCAGAGGGCTAGTATGGACATAGTGGGCCAAATGCATTCTTGGGCTGGCAGCTCAGTCACTCAGGCCTGGTGGGCTGGCAGCTCAGTCACTCAGGCCTGGTGGGCTGGCAGCTCAGTCACTCGGGCCTGGTGGGCTAGCAGCTCAGTCACTCAGGCCTGGTGGGCTGGCAGCTCAGTCACTCAGGGCTGGTGGGCTGGCGGCTCAGATACCGCCAGAAATTCAGCCCAAAACAGGTGAGAGACTCTATGAGAGAGGAGGGGGAGAGGGTGGAGAATCAATTTTAGACATTTTTCATCTTTTTCTGCAGATGACAGCAATGAAGGGGGAATGTCTATCCTGGCCTGGATCTCACTGGGAGCCAATGAAGGGAGGGAGAAAAATACTGGGGTGAGGTTTAATACTTGCAGTGGGAATACTTACTGATGGACCAAAGGGACTCCTCCTGGGCTAGTACAGGATGGGACGAAGGGGCTCTTTAAAAAAAATCGGAGTGAAATTCAGTGAAAGCCACTTTTTCTGGACATTTCCAGGCACGGCACGGGCCTTTTGGGCCAAAATACTCCTCCTGGGCTAATACGGGCATTTTAGGCAAAAAGGACTGGTTTCTCGGCTAATAGGGGCCTTGTGAGCCGAAATGAGTGGTTTCAGGCAGGCCAAACAACTAATTTCATTTCATTTCCATTTCAATTTCAAGCACAGGGCAGGCCAAACAACTCATTTCATTTCCATTTCCATTTCCTTTTCAATTTCAAGCACAGGGCATGCCAAACAACTCATTTCATTTCCATATCCATTTCCATTTCAATTTTAAGCACAGGGCAGGCCAAACAACTCATTTCATTTTCATTTCATTTCCATTTCCATTTCCATTGCAATTTCAAGCACAGGGCAGGCCAAACAACTCATTGCATTTTCATTTCATTCCATTTCCATTTCCATTGCAGTTTAAAACACAGGGCAGGCCAAACAACTCATTGCATTTTCATTTCATTTCATTTCCATTGCAGTTTCAAGCACAGGGCAGGCCAAACAGCTCATTGCAATTTCATTTCATTTCAATTTCCATTGCAGTTTCAAGCACAGGGCAGGCCAAACAGCTCATTGCATTTTTATTTCATTTCCATTTCCATTGCAGTTTCAAGCACGGGGCAGGCCAAACAGCTCATTGCATTTTCATTTCATATTCATTTCCATTGCAGTTTCAAGCACAGAGCAGGCCTAACAGCTTATTGCATATTCATTTCATTTCCATTTCCATTGCAGTTTCAAGCTCAGGGCAGGCCAAACAACTCATTTAATTTTTCATTCAGGGCTAACAAATCATTTATTGCAAATACATTGCAGACTCACGGTTCAGTTCATTCACAGCTTAGAATCACAGTTGTGGCCTCTCCCTCGCGATCTTCCAGAGTGACTGACTCACATCGAGGCACCCGGGGTTTTATAGTCGTGCCCCCACCCCCTAGAAGGGTCGTTAACTTCATCATGATGATTGACAGGCAAGAGGACCAATCAGCTGATCTCAAGATTTTTAAACACTCGTAACATTTTCATTTTTCGTCGATCGGAAAAATCCTCGGGGCTGCCTCAGTGGAAGAGGACTGTGAGTAAGATGGCCAAAAATCATAGCGATATAGGGTAACATTGTTTCTAAAATCAATATGCAGCGCAGACAGGAAGTGGACAAGATGAAACTTTTAGTTATATAGATGTATCTATTTGAAGAGATAACAAAGTCATTGTGCAAAGATGGGTCTCACGCTGTTCCACGCGCTGCGAGTGACGTCACCCTGCCGCCCGGGGCCACCCGCCCCGCTCCCCTCCCCCCCCGCTCCCCTCCCCCTCCTCCTCCTCTCCCCCTCCTCTGACCCCTTCCTCTCCCCCCTCCTCCTCTCTCCTCCCTCTTCCCCACTCCCTCTCCCCCTCCTCCTCTCCCCCTCTCTCCCCCTCACCCCCCCTCTCTCCCCCTCTCCCCCTCACCCCCCCTCTCTCCCCCTCTCCCCCTCACCCCCTCTCTTTCCCCCTCTCTCTCCCCACTCCCTCTGCCCTCTCTCTCTCCCCCCTCTCCCCGTCTCCACCCCCTCTCCCTCCTCTAACCCCTCCTCTCTCCCCCACCTTTCTACCCCCCATTCTCCCCCCCCTCACCCCTCCCCTCTCCCCCCCCTCTCCCCCCTCTCTCAAGTGGGGTGGTTAGTGTGTGTGTGTGTGTGTGTGTGTGTGTGTGTGTGTGTGTGTGTGGGGGGGGGTGGTTAGTGTGTGTGTGTGTGTGTGGGTGGGGGTGGTTAGTGTGTGTGTGGGGGGGAGGTGGTTAGTGTGTGTGTGTGTGGGGGAGGGGGGTGGTTAGTGTGTGTGTGACGCCGCAGGCCTCCCCCCCCCCACCGCAGCCGTGTTTTGAGGGGACGGGACCCAACGGGTCCCCCTTGGTCTAGTAACTATTAAAACTCTGATCTTGGATGTGTGTGTGTGTGTGTGTGTATTCATTTGTTGATGTGTTTTCACATCTTCTCGAGAAAACGACATGCGAACAGGAACATTTTTATATATTCTGATAGAGATTTACGCCCTGCAGTCCGAAATCGGCTTGCCTGAACATTTTTGTGCTTTACTTCTTGAGTTATTAATAAAAATGTTCACAAACCCGGTCAAACTTTGAAATCAAAACGCCTGTTTTTTTCCGCTGATGACGTGACAATGGATCTGCCTGCCTGCCTGCCGTCTGCTCATGCTGCGACTGACGTCATCTCCCAACCCTTCCTCCTCCCCACCGTATTTCAAAGGTCTGGCCGTCGACTGAAGACCAAAGATCATAGCTGAAGACTGCGACACACTCTGCGAGTGAAGAACGAGGAAGTCGGGCCCTGTACTAGAGCTTTCTCTCTCTCACCCCAGGCTCTCTCTCACTCTTCCCCCCCCCGCCCCCCGGTCCTCTCTCTCTCACTCTCTCCCCTGGGCCTCTCTCCCTCACCCCCGGGTCTCTGTCTCTCTCTCTCTCTCTTTTTTTACCTTCTTTTTTTTTCCTTTTCAAAAACTTTATTCGACACAATCATATGATACAACACATCAATACATAATCAAAAAAACACACTATATCAAAAAAATCATTATAGTACAACAGTACATTCATTATTTACGATACTCTCAACCCACGCGGTGACCAGCGCCCACGGAAGGCCTCCAGAGTCCCCGTGGACACCGCGTGTTCCCTCTCCAGGGACACC